>CM051464.1:14949474-16149474 GCA_028015225.1 Carex myosuroides | reverse complement strand
ATTTTTTACGAACTCAATTTCGAAATTTTACGAACTTTGTTATGAATTACGAGTTATGACTTATGGCTGGGCCATAGTTCGAAATTACAGCACTTCAATAAAAACTCGGGCATTCTGAATTCTAATTACACAGTACACTAAAGTTTATATCAAAGTTCATTACAAATACCAAAATTTATATCAAACATGAAAGTTTAGTACAATCAATCAAAGTTCAATACAATCACATAATCCAAACTTTTTCAAATAGCCAACAGGAGCAACATCACCAAAGTTTTCAAATATCCAAATTTTCCAAATAGCCAACAGGAGCAACATCACCAAAACTTTCATTATCAACGGAAATTAACGATTCAAGTTTGAGTTAATTTCGAACTAAGTTTGGTTTGCGAACCTATTTCAAACGAACTAAGTCCAATTTGAGTTTGGTTTGAATTAATTTCGAACGAACTCAATTTCAAATCGAACTTTTTACAAACTTTTTCGAATCAAACTCGAATCGAATTACGAACTACGAATTTTCTGTGCAACCCTAAAAACAACTATGTCGATCTCGTTCTAAATTATGTCTTGCTAAAACAACTATGTCGATCAAGATTTAAGACACACCAATACACCATTCATTCAAAAGACAATCAATAGAAAGTCAAAAATTAACATCTACTAACTACAAGAAATGACCAAGATTTAAGATACACCATGCATTCAACAGACAATTAATACAAAGTCAAAAATTAACATTTACTAACTATAACAAATTATCAAGAATTAAGACACCTACACCATGCATGCTTTCAAAAATTACTCTTCATGAGGAGGAGTTAGACAGTTCCGTATTCTCGGCTGGCTTCTCAATTGCCACGTCGATCTGGTGTTATCCAGTAAACCAAAAATAAATATTTTTTTAAAAGTTAAAACCGAAACTTAAATGTTAAAAAATGTTAACTTGAGTGACAACACTGTACGCCTGATCTCCTTTTTAAAATGGACCACTTCTGAATAATTAATAATAATATTTTTAAAATCAATTGTAGTGATAATTATTTGATATTCTCCAATATCTAATAGAAGATAACTGAATAAAATATATCATGCATTTATGATATTAAGGAAGAAATATTCTATATTTTGCAACTTGATTGATATATAAGGAAAGAAATTGATATTTTATAAGAAGTAAAAAATATTCATACAAAATACATGTTGTATCACACAAATTGCATTACTTCAGTTGAACCTCCCATAAAAAAACTTTTATTTTATTTTATTTTTGTTGCTGATACAGAGAAGGAAATTTAATTTAATAGCTAGGAAAAATAAAGATAAGTCATATTTATACATATGCTATACATGATTACAGATTAATAATTAATATATTCAAAATATAATAAATTGAAAAAATGTAACTTTCGATTATTTAAAATTAATATAGAGTTTTAGAATATTTAAAATAAAAAATAAAAAATTAATTTCTGAAAATCAATTTATTGAAACAAACTTACAAACTGAAATACAAACATTCAAACTCAAATTTATTCACACTTAACTTAAAAGAAAGAAAAAAAAAGTAATGGATAAGAAAATAGCGAAATGAAAAAAATAAAACACCACTCCTTGAAAATCAAGGTTATTTTGATAATGTAAAAAAAAAAAATTCAATTTTTGCTCATTTAAAAAAGAAATTGGAAATGTTTCAACATTTTTACATACCAGTCGACAATACCTATGTGTGTCAGTTTGGGACAGAAATCCTTCCAGTACCTGACTCAAGCAAATTGCAATGGCCAGCTCAGATTAATTCTAAAATATTAATAACCATTTAATTAAGAGAAACTTTTTATTTATTGAAAATATTAGAAAATAATAGAGAGAAAGAGAAAGAGTAGGTGAAAAGTTTCATACATATATATAAGAATTTAACAAAATTTTCTGACTTCAAACTTTGGACCGAAAAAATTTCTCTCGATTGAAAGGATATTTTTTTAAATCAACAATTTTACTAAATGTGGTAATTTTTTTGTTTATATTTTTAATGTTGGGCATGTTTAGAGATCCTTGTGATAATCTTCAATTGCATATAAGCCCCTAAAATTAGATATTTATAGTGGGGTAGAACTAGGGTGCTCTTGAGTTCACCAAGTCCTTAGTGAACTCAAGTCTAAAACTCATCGGATCGGCTTCAAACGACGAATTTGAACGTTGAAACCCGTCTACCTTACGAGTGATGCGTCTACATGCAAAAATTTTAAATTTTGAAATTAATTTTGCATAGAGTTAATTGGTAAAAAAAAAGTCAAAAAATAAATGCATTAAAATTAATTTATTAACCTTCTAATTTTGACTGCTTAACTTTATCCTAAATTAATTCGGAAGTATAAATTTTTTACATGTATACGCGTCACTTGTAAGGTAGGCGGGTTTCAACGGTTCGAATTCGTCGTTGAAGCCGATCTGATGGGTTTTAGACTTGAGTTCACGAGGGGCTTGGTGAACTTAAGAACACCCTAGTTCTACCCTTTATAGTGTGTTAGAGAGTGGAGTGACCCGCTTCACAGAATATGGCGTCATGTCAGTAACCCGCTTCACAGAGTAACAGTTCAGTACAATCCTGGAAAAAGAAAAAAATCTCTTATCCAATCTGAACCGCCAATCCCTGGTTCACACATCATAGTACTTCATCTCTTCTCTCTCCTTATCTCTTACTCCCCTCCCCCTCTCTCTCTCTTGTGTTGTTTCTCTCTAATGGCGGCGACATTGCTATCTTCCCATTGTTCCCTCTCCTCTTTCTCCCTCTCACTCGTTCGTCCCAGAAATTGCCACGTGGCAGTGCTCTGTTCTGCATCTCCTAAATCTCCACTGTCTACTGTCACCCAAAATGAGGTACTTTTACTTCAAATTAGAAGCATAAAGACTTTATAAAAATACCTGTTTTACCCTTCATTAAAAAAAGCATAAAGAATTTGTAGTTTGTTTAAGGAAAATGTTGATCTTACCCATTTTTCCCTTCATTAAAAGCAGATAGAATTTGTAGTTTGTTTAAGAAAAATGTTGATCTTATGAGTAACCCATTATACCCTTTATAAAAATACCCATTTTGCCCTTGAAAACCAGATACCCACTATATCCGTTATTATAAGGTTTAGAGGTGGGAATACCTAATTTTGTATTTAAGATATTTAATTTCATAATTTATTTTTGGCAGAAGAAGAAATCATTTAGTCTGAAAAAATGTGCTATATCTCTTGCACTAGCAATTGGATTGGTGACAATTACACCATCAATCGACTCACCATCTTACGCACTGACGAACTGGCCCGCTTTACCAGATGTGTCAGTTCTGATATCTGGGCCCCCCATAAAAGACCCAGGTGCATTGCTCAGATATGCACTGCCGATAAATAACAAGGCCATTCGAGAGGTGCAAAAACCCTTAGAGGATATAACGGAATCGCTTAAGGTGGCCGGTGTAAGAGCCTTGGATTCGGTTGAGAGAGTAAGTTTTTGTAATGTTTTAAAAAAAAAAACTTTTGCCTTTTGGTCCTTTGATATTTTTAGTGCATTAAAATTGTTTGTCAGCATGTATTTACTAAAATTCACTTCAGTTTAGCTCCAATTAAGGCCAAAGTTTAATTTCATTTGACCTTATGTTTAATTGAACAACAAAAATGCGTGTAAAATTCATGCAAATAAAGGGTTCAGAAAATTTATTGAAAATGTGCCATTCAAGTGAGGCTATGGTACTATGCTTAGCATGCTTTGGTCCGTACTATAGATTAATATCTCCGTTTTCAAAGTCCAAACAGTTGATCTGAACTGTTTATCATGATCTCCATATGAAAATGTACATGCAGATAAATTTTTACATTTTTTAGAATTCTTTTACAATTTTTTTAGATAGGTAGAAAATCACTACTGTTGAATGATCAAATTTTCCATTTTTTTTTTACTATTTTTTAGAAGATCAAGTGATTTTCTACCTATCAAGTGATTTTACTTTAATACTATATTTATATGTATGCATGTTCTTGCAATGGTAAGTTTTTTTTTTTTTCTAATTCATTAACTTATTGTACTTTGTTGTTCTTTTTTTAAATTGGTAGAACGTGAGGCAAGCTTCAAGAGCTCTAAACCAAGGGAAAGACTTAATTTTGGCCGGGGTAGCAGAGTCGAAAAAAGAAGAAGGAAAGGACCTTCTTGAAAAAATCAGTGCTGGCTTAGACGACCTTCAAAAGATTGTCGAGGATAGAAACCGAGATGCTGTTGCACCTAAACAAAAAGAACTTTTGCAATATGTTGGAAGGTTACAATTCTTCTCTTTCTTTTTTAATCCCACTATTAGTTCAAAATTTAATAGTAAATACTAAATACCCCTCTTATCTGTTTCCAGATAACCTAATCTTAACATTTGTTGATAGAATAAGAGGGAATTTCATGTATACCCCTCAACATCTTCAAAATTACGTATCCCCCCCCCTAAAATTCATAATATCATTTTTACCCTTCTAAATTTAAAAAACTCACAAATTTACTCAATTTATTGACTTTTTTTTATTAAAACTAATTTTAAATTTATGAAGTACCCATTTTACCATTGTAAATCTAGCGTAACTACATATAAAACACAGATACCAGATTTTGCTGCAAAGGACAAAAAATAATGGAAATTGTAAATCTCATTTATGCCCCTGAAATTGACCATGCAGTGCAGTGTAGAAGAAGACATGATAGATAGATTTCCTTATGAAGTACCAGAGGAGTACAGTAGCATGCCTCTTTTAAAAGGGAGAGCAACGGTTGACATGAAGGTTAAAATAAAAGATAACCCCAATTTACAAGAGACTGTTTTTCGCATTGTTCTTGACGGGTATAATGCACCCGTTACTGCTGGTAATTTCTTGGATTTGGTTGAGCGCCACTTTTATGATGGCATGGAGATTCAAAGAGGTCTTTCACTCTCTCTCTCTCTCTCTCTCTCTCTCTCTCTCTCTAAAAATTCTCCAAATATTATATCAAGTATGTATAAATAGTGTTGGTTTATGATGCAGCTGATGGATTTGTGGTACAAACGGGAGATCCTGAGGGGCCCGCAGAGGGGTTTGTGGACCCCAGCACAGGAAAAACACGTACAATTCCTCTAGAACTAATGGTCGTTGGTGATACCGCACCTGTTTATGGTGAAACTCTCGAGGTATGATTATTTTGCATCTTTTACAAAATTTCCCTTCAAACTTTTGTATTTGCATGTGTAAATCCATGCAATTTGTATGTTTCTTAGGAACTTGGTCGTTACAAGGCGCAAACAAGGCTTCCATTTAATGCATTTGGCACAATGGCTATGGCCAGAGAAGTAAGTATTGCTTCAATTTAATCTTATTGAATTTTTTTTTAGAAGTTCTTTGGTGGTTATAATTTTGTAAAAAAACAGGAATTTGATAACAACTCGGCATCAAGTCAAGTATTTTGGCTTTTAAAAGAGAGTGAACTCACACCAAGCAATGCAAATATACTCGATGGTCGGTACGCGGTATTTGGTTATGTTGTAGAAAACGAAGATTTCTTGGCCGATTTGAAGGTCGGTGATGTCATTGAATCGATCCAAGTTGTTAATGGGATTGAAAATCTCACAAACCCTAGTTACAAGATTGTAGGATAGAGAGAAAAAGAGAGAGAGTTTCCGAAAAAAATAAAGAGTTCTTTGTATTTGCGGTACAATCCTGGATGGTATTTTTGTTTCTTTTTACTTATTTTTTTTGTATTGTATTTCATCTATTTGTTTGACTGTGTGAATTTCACTTGTTTCTAGCCATCTATCATTCTTTTGTATTCCAATTCCATAAATACTTCTATTTCTGTCAATACATTTTGTTCTTTTTTTAAAGTATTTGCATAGAAGAACCAAACTGGACAAATAATAATAATACCTTTTATTTTAATTCATCAAACTATATATGTTCAGGATACATCAAACACACAAAAAAGAGAGTAAAGAAATAAGAAAAAAAAAAAAAAAACACCAAGTAGAATGCAACCTGAGGAAGCACATCAGACACCCTTTTTCTTTGCTGACGGTCTCCCACTTTTACCCTGCTTAAATCAACAATTTACATCAGTCTTTTTTCAGCTTTTATAATTTTTACTGAGAAACAAAGAGATTATGAACACTGATAAAAGAGGGGGGTGTTGGTTGGTTTAACCTTCTTCTTGGGCTCCTTGGGTTTTTGTTCAGCCTTCTTTGGTGCCGGTTTCATAGCCGGAGCCTTGGGCCCCACATCGCCAGGCTCCTTCGGTTTCACAGCCTTAATGGATGCCATGTTTTCTTTAATTTTTGTAATTCTTTTGCACCAAACAAAAATTTGAAAGAGAAATTGTGTGAATACAAGTCTCTTTTGAGTGCTGAGTGTAACTAGGGTATGTGTTTTATATGCAGTTTTTGAGGCATCTAATGGGAGAAGTATTAGATGCAAAACCAATGGAATCAGAACAAAAGAATCTAATAATTCTTGCTTTTTTACCAGAGAATTGGATTCACTGCAATCTGGAAGTCATTCAAGTATTATCACCTAAGAAAACAAAAAAAGAAAGATAAAGAGCAAATAGTTTAACAGAGTAACTTTGGCTTCATGTAGCGCACGGACTATAGAATATTTATCCGAAGCATATGGTTTTTGCGCTGCATGAAGTGAAAACTAATCTGTTAAATAATTTATCCGAAAGATACACTAAATGGGCTCTGTAATAAAGCTCCAATGGGCCGAATAAAAGCCCAACCCATTCCGATCCAATTTACTTTACGAAATCACTCTACAAATATCCTGAAGTTTCAAAAGGAGCCCCTAAAACTGAACTTCTTCGTGATAAGAATATTTTTCCGAGGGTTAAATTGAAAAACAAAACCTAACAAAAGTCGTCGCTTTGCCCCCTCTCTCCGTTTCTCTCTCCTAAATTTTGCCCTAATTTGTCGCCCTTTTATTAGTTTAATTCTTCTCGATTAACCAAACCACCTCAGATCTTCATGTGATTTTCTCTTCTCAATCGTTAGTTTATCGAAATTTCTGAGAAAAAAAGATTGAGATTTGGAGTTTTGGTCTTGTGCTTCCGTCAAAATGGATCCGATGGATATAGTTGGGAAATCGAAGGAGGATGTCTCGCTTCCTAAATGTAAGAATCGTTTCCTTTTATCTGTGTTCTTATTTCTGAATTTCATCTGTTTCTTTTGTGTTAATTTCTCTGTAAGTTCATATTAGTCGATTGTGAGACTTAAAAACTAGTTAAAGATTTCAATTTTATGAGAAATTGATATCCTGAAAACCAAGAATTTGCATACATGCCCAAAGAAATTGTGATTCTAGTTAGGTTAAAAGTTTTGAGATATTTTTTTTGTCTTTTTTACATTTAATTTTGACTATTTTGAGTGAGACCCAATTCCAGTCATTTGTAAAGCAACAAACTTTACTAAATGTGGTCATTTTTAATTAGGCCCTTGTGATAATCTTCAATTGCTTAGAAGCCACTAAAATTAAGTAGAAATATATTTTTTCTATGTAGCAACAATGTGTAAGATAATAAAGGAGATGTTGCCACCAGATGTTCGCGTGGCAAGAGATGCGCAAGATCTACTTGTTGAATGTTGTGTAGGTATGTTGTTATAATTATAATATCAAATTAATTATCATGTCAGAATGTAATTCAACAAAAATCGCTAAATAGGTATTTTGTGTGCAGAGTTCATTAACCTGTTGTCATCTGAGTCGAACGAAGTGTGCAACAGAGAGGATAAGAAAACTATTGCACCAGAACATGTTGTTACAGCTCTTCAGGTACTTAGTAGTTTTAAATTTTAATCTCCTCTGTATTAATTATGTTTACTTTTTTAGGGGGAATTTCATGTATATCCCTAAAAAAACTACCAATACTCACAAATTTACCAATTTTATTGTCTTTTATATTAAAACTCATTTTAAATTTATAAAATCATAAAGAATTTGTAGTTTGTTTAAGAAAAATGTTGATCTTATAAGAAACCCATTATACCCTTTACCCTTTATAAAGTACCCATTTTGCCCTTGAAAACTGGATACCCATTATACCCTTAATCCTTTATAAAGTTTAGAGGAGGGGATAATTTCGATGTTTAGAGGGGGAAATACGTAATTTTGAAGTTCTTGAGGGGTATACGTGAAATTCCCCCTTTTTTTTAATAAAAAATATTTATATATGAGATTTGCCTATATTTATATTTGTCTTTTCAGGTGCTTGGTTTTGGTGAATATATAGAGGAGGTATATGCTGCATATGAACAGCATAAGCTAGACACTTTGGTATGCATCCTTGTAAACTATTTTTGGCTTTTTTTTTTCTTTTCATAAATTGCATTTTTTTTTCTATGTTGAACACTTTACCATAATTAGTTATTTCGGAAATAGCGATATGAACAATTTGTTCCTGATGGCATGAAATACTCGGTGAAATGGCACTTCCTATACTAGAACTCATTTTAAAAAAAAATGGAATTTGTGTATAGAATAGGGCAATTAAACCATATCTTAGCGTTCATATTGTATTATAATTTGAAATAAACATCAAACCCCTCAATACTCTACTTTTTTATTTTTTTTTAAATATAGGATTCACCGAAAGGAGGTAAATTTAGTGGGGTTGAAATGACAGAAGAGGAGGCGGTGGCAGAGCAACAGAGAATGTTTGCTGAGGCACGTGCTAGAATGAACAACGGTTTGGCCAAGCCTGCCGAAGCGGAAGCGGGCCCGGACGGTGCTGTCGACAGCTGAAAGAAGCTATTATTTTCGCATATACCCCTTGCATTTTCAAATTATGAGGGTATCAAGGGAGTATATGGTGTATTATATATTAATGCTTTTCTGATGTACAAACAAACCCTCAGGTGTCGTGTAACTTAGTAAAGTCGGGTAGTTTATGTGAACAATTGCTAGATAAAAAAAGGGTTTGCTTCTTCTCTGTATTAGATTGAAGTTAGTCTCTGTGTGTGTGTGTATCTCTGTTACATGTGTAAATTGTGGTGCTATTTTGTTTACTAACCTAGAATTAATTTCAGTAGCCAAATGTCTTTCCAATTTTACCTTCTATTTTATTTATAAACTGCATTTGGTTGTGTTGATATTTTGCTATTTCAGTGCATCAGTTGTGCTCGTTTACTGTTGAAACCATAGTAACAAGATTTGTGAATAATTTGTGAATTATTCGGATTTGAGCTGTTGACGAATCAATTTGCGTATTATTCGGTTTTCCGAACTTTTCCTGAATTATTTGTGAATTTTTCCTGAATTTTACAAATTATTCTTGATTTTTTTTTGGG
Organism: Carex myosuroides; assembly: GCA_028015225.1. Classification (NCBI taxonomy): domain Eukaryota; kingdom Viridiplantae; phylum Streptophyta; class Magnoliopsida; order Poales; family Cyperaceae; genus Carex; species Carex myosuroides. The sequence continues at coordinate 16,140,143 of CM051464.1, read as the reverse complement.
GTTCTCTAGACTACAGTTAAGTATACAAATCTATCCGAATTATTTCTGAATTATACTTTAATTACTAATTTTTGACTCTGCTAAATATTTCCTGAATGATTAAGTTGTCACTATGGTTGAAACGTGCATGACCAAATTTGGAGTTAGGCAATTAATTTTAAAATGAGTTTATTGTTCATTTAATGCATTAATGGTTAAAAACTAAGACCAAATTTTGTTGCAATTATGTTAGTGAATGCATTTTTTATAAATTTATGTCCATCCAAATTCAAAACCATGAATTGAGCAAGCATTTAAATGAAATGAAAGGTAACCCATATCAAAACTTTTAGTTTTAAATTTCCACATCAAAATAATAAAATAATAACCATTTAACTTTCATAGAACTTTTCATGATTTTACTGAATGGATACAAAACTAAACTACAAATATTTGATTCAAGTTTGTTCAGAATTGTTAGCAAATAAATACAAGATTGAAGTCCATTCCAGAGCTAAAGCACTATAACAAAAGCAAATAGTAGGTTGAACTCCTAATTCCTAAATTAAAGAAATGAAAGGATGCTCAGCATTTCACCTCAACACAACACTCAGGTCTTATCTCAACTCAGGAAACACTACACTGGCACTCAATTACTTCTTGGTATCTCAAAAGCATGGAATAGCACCAGATAAATTCACCATTCCATCTCTTCTCAAACTCTTCTTGCATTTGAACTACCCCATCAAATACAGTGAGCAACTCCATTCTTTCTCTCTCAAAAATGGGTTTTTATGTGACCTGTTTATTACCACTGGTTTGATAGAGTTGTACTCAAAACATGGTGTCTCTCACTCTGCACATAAACTGTTTGTGGAAATGCCTAAGAGAGATGTGGTCTTGTTTACTGCCATGATTTGTGGGTTTTCGGAAAACGGGTTTGGAAAGGTAGCTCTCGATTTGTTTTTTCAGATGATAGAAGAGAGAATTGAACCGACAGCAAGAACTATTGCAACTGTGTTATCTATTTCATCACAGTTCAAAAAATTTGAATTGGGGAGAATTCAACATGGGTTTTGCCTTAGAAAGGGTTTTCTAAACAAAGAGGATGTTGTCTTGCAAACTTCTTTGATGGATTTGTATGGCAAATGTGGGAATTTAGACTACGCCAACAAGGTGTTTGATAAAATGCCCAAGAGAAACTTGGTTTCTTGGAATTCTATCGTTAATGCTTTTGCTTCACAGGGCTTTTTTGAACCCGCTTTGAAACTATTCCAACAAATGATTTTTCAAGGTTGGTTGTGTCCGAAAGCTTCAACTTTTAAATCCGTACTAAGTATTTGTGGTTTAACTTCAAATTTTAGAAAAGGGAGAGAATTGCATGCGTATGTTATCAAATGCATTGATACCAACTACACTGAGTTAGATAAACTCATGCTTTGTAATGCTCTACTTGACATGTACTTCAAAACTGGGGAGTATGATTCAGCCGAAACCATTTTTGATGAAATGCAAACAAAAAATGTTGTCACATGGACTACCATGATTTCGGGTTTCGGGTCCCACGGGTTTAGTACCAAAGCCTTGAAAACATTTCATGAAATGATTGATTCTGAAATTAAACCAGATGGAGTCACTTTTGTTGCAATTCTGACAGCATGCAACCATGGTGGATTAGTAAAAGAAGGTCAAGGAATTTTTGATTCAATGGAAAGTGAATTTAATATTTCTCCTGAAATAATTCATTATGTTTGCATGGTTGATATGTATAGTAGAAGGGGTTTACTTAATGAGGCTTATAGTTTGATAAAGGACATGCCTTTTGAGCCTTCGAAGGAAATTTGGAGTTCTCTTCTCTCGTCTTCTCGATCATATAAGAATGTTGAATTAGGAGAATATGCTGCTAAAATGGCGTTAGAAATAGATAAATTTGATGTTGGTATCTATGTGTTATTATCCCGATTATATGCCGAATCGGGTCGATTGAAAGAATTCTCTAAGGTTAGGTTGGCCATGCAAGAGTTAGGTTTGAAGCCGATTACGGCTTTTAGTTGGGTAGAAATGAAAAACAAAGTGTACAAGTTCACCTTAAGTGACCAATTGAATGAATCATCCAAGGAGATGTATGAGTTCTTAGAGAATTTGAATTTGAAAATGGAGAAAGCCGGTATACTAAGAGATGTTTCAAATGTAGGACATGATTTCAGTAACACCCGAAAAATCAGTGAATTGTGCGGTCACAGCGAGAAATTAGCTCTGGCATTTGTACTGGTAAAATTTGTATCTGAGAAAAAAATTCGAATTGGTAAAAATTTGAGGGTTTGTAAAGATTGTCATGAGGTTTTTAAGTTTGTGTCTTTGGTTTATGATAAGGAGATTGTGTTGAAGGATCCAAACCGGTACCACCGGTTTGCCAGAGGCCAATGCACATGCAATGATTTTTGGTAATATTTTTGTTTACTTTTTTTTTTTTTTATGTAATCAATATATTTATCTGTTGTAACTTGAAAGGAAATGTTATTGGTAAATTGTAGAAATTTAGTCAATTCTTCTATGATAAATAAAAGTATTATGCAAATAAAAACTTGCCCAAAAATTATACTCAACTAACCATAATATAAAACAAGCTATATATTGTTTAAAAAGATTAAAATGGATAAGATAGCATGTTATTTTTGCTGTGACAAATCAAAATCCATATAAACTCAAGATTTATTTGGTGGTGTTTCTTGATTGGGATGTGACTTGTTGAATTTCAGAGTTGGCACTATTAATTATTGAGTGAGGCTACGGTGCTATGCATAGCACCAATTGGGTCCGTACTATGGCTTAAAATTTGACTTTTCAAAATTCTAACGGTCGATCCGAACCGTTCAACATGATTATAAAATAAATATGTACTTGCAAACCAAATTTTACATTTTTTCGAATTTTTTTACTATTTTTTCGAAAATCACTTGATCTGAACATTCTGGACCATCCAAAAACAGCATATCTAAAAAAATAGTAAAAAAATTCGAAAAAATGTAAAATTTGGTTTGCAAGTACATATTCATTTTATAATCATGTTGAACGGTTCGGATCGATCGTTAGAATTTTAAAAAGTCAAAATTTGAGCCGTAATACGGACCCCATCCGTGCGATGCACAGCACCGTAGCCTCACTCTTAATTATTTGTTTATATAACTAAAGGGATTATTCCATTTTTATCATCAACTTTTATTTACTTGGACAACCAAAAGTTGTCAGTGGATGCAAATCCGACATTTTTATTAATATCCAAAGTTTAATACAAATTATTAATTATGCCCAGAATCGGACTCATTATCGAAAAATACCCAAGCCGGCCAGAAAATGGCCGGCTTAGGTCCCTCCCTAAGCCGGCTATTTTCTGGCCGGCTTGGTACATTTTTTTTGAACTTTTTTACTATTTATTAAGATGGGTACTGATACGTCCCTTCCCGAGGGGGCCGGGCCGTACTTGGACTCGGTCTAGTAAGGTGAAAGCGCGTCCTGTCCCGGAGGAGCAGGCCGTGCAAAGGCCGGTAGCCGAATGTGTAACTCGTCCCGTTCCGAGGGAAACGGGCCGAGAGGTGGACACGCGGGGTGTCGGAGGGGTATTAACGCTCTAACCCTTTTTAATACCTCCTCTGGTTGTAGTGAGTGTGACTAAAGTTGTTTTTTATGCGGTCCCCCTTTCTGAGGGGTTCTCAGCCTTAAATAGGGGGGTGCCCTACTGTAGCGGGGTCTTGTCAGCATTAATGGCGGAGGCGATAGCATCCGCATAATCTGTCACGAGCCGAATCGACGAGGCCGTGCGTCGGCTTTCTCTGATTGTTCGGCATGTTAGGCCTTAAGCCTTATTTTGTTTGGACCCGAGCTGGCCCTTAGGAGGGGTCCGAATCTCGGGCTATCTTTAGTTTCGGGCTGGCCCCAGGAGGGGGTCCGAATCCCGGGCTGCCTTTGACCTCGGGCTGGCCCCGGGAGGGGGTCCGAATCCCTGGCGGTCTTTTGAACTCGGGCTGGCCCCCGGGAGGGGGTCCGAATCCCGGGTTGCTTTTAACCTCGGGCTGACCCCGGGAGGGGGTCCGGATCCCGGGCTGTCTTTTAACCTCGGGCTGGCCCCGGGAGGGGGTCCGAATCCCGGGCTGTTTTTGAGTCGTGGCCTGTTTTCTGTGGGGGGAGGGGCCTATTCTGTTTTGTTCTATTTTGGGCCGGCCTTTTGTGTATTTAAATCTGGTAGTGCTTTATTGGGCCAGGCCTGGGCTTTTTAAGGGCCATTGGTATATGGACCTATCAGGTACAAAATTCAATGGTCTGAATATGACTATTTTTTGTAAAATACTTAATAAATAGTAAACAAATTCAAAAAAATGTAAAATTTGATCTGGAAGCACAGTTTATTGTGGAGATCATGTTGAACGGTTTGGATCGACGATTTGGACTTTGAAAATGAAAAAAATGATTGTTGTAACTTGATCTCTCCTCAAAGAAGTAATATAACAAATAATTTAAACAAAAATTTCAAATTTTCATTTTCAGATTTCAATATTTTGATCTTCATAGTGTCTCTCTCTAACAAAAAAAAAAAGTACCAAACCGGCCAGAAAATGGCCGGCTTAGGGAGAGACCTAAGCCAGCCATTTTCTGGCCGGCTTGGGTATTTTTCGATAATGGATCCGATTCTGGACATAATTAATAATTTGTATTAAACTTTGGATATTAATAAAAATGTCGGGATGCAAATCATTGGTAGTTGGTGCAAACCACTATGGTGCTTTTTTCTTTTTGTTTCTTTAATTTATGGGTCCCATCTGGAGTTACGAGTATGAACCGGGTGTAAACAAGTAAAGAGAAATAAATGTGCACGAGTGGTAGGGCTGCAAACGAACCGAACCGAACCGAATCGAACTTACCCCCAATTTGAGTTTGGTTTGAATTAATTTCGAACTAGGTTTGGTTTGAATTAATTTCGAACGAACTGAATTTCGAATCGAATTTTTTACGAACTCAATTTCGAACTTCTTCGAACTTTGTTACGATTTACGAATATTCAAAATTTTCCAAATAGCCAACAAAGTTTTCAAATATCCAAAGTATCAAAGTACAACAGAGGGAAAGTCGCAGCCAACAGCGGTTGATCTTTCACTTGGTCCGACCTTATTTCTAAGGTACCGCAACCTCTAGAGTTTGGTATCGCAATTCGCAGCCAAGAGAGAGAAACTCTAGGGTTTGGTACTTTGGTATCCTAAGTTTGAAACCAACAGAGAGAAAGTCGGCTAGGGACTTGGCTACAGCGATTATGGCTAGTTTTGTTTAATATTTCTATTTGAGTTTTGCTGTTGAATTTTTCTATTTGGGTTTGTAGTTGGACTGGGCTTTTTGTTTTAAGAAATAATTTTCAAAAGTCAGAATTGAGGGCAGCCTTATATTTTCATCAGCGAACATAAGTTATCAGCAGAAATTAACGGTTCACATTTGAGTTAATTTCGAACTAAATTTGGTTTGCGAACCTATTTCGAACGAACTAGGTCCAGTTTGAGTTTGGTTTGAATTAATTTCGAACTAAGTTTGATTTGAATTAATTTCGAACGAACTCAATTTCGAATCGAACTTTTTTCGAACTTTTTCAAATCAAACTCGAATCGAATTACGAACTACGATTTTTTTGTGCAGCCCTAACGAGTGGGGAGAATTTTTCATTTTTAGAAATTAGGGGTGCAAACGGAGAGTCCATATCCTCGACGGTACCGTAAAAGATTCCCGTTTACAATTAGCTATTTACGGTTGAGATTAACTCTCATCTGGTTTGGGATTCGGGCTGACTGAGGGGGCAGTATTATTGGGCTTTGAGATTCGTGCCAAGTTAAAAAGAACAATCCAGATCAAGTAATTGTAAAAGATTCCTATTACAATACCGTCGGTGATATGAATTCGCAAACGGATCAGATATTATCCGTCCGTATCCGGATTCGAATTCGAAAATTAGAAACAAATATATGATATCTGAATATTCGTACAAATACGGATATAATATTAAATTTTTATTATTCGTATCAAAATAGTAGATATATACCATTTAGTTTAATATATATTATAAAAAAATATATATTGTTAACTATTATAAAAAGTGGATATTCGTATCTGTATCTACTTAATATCTGATCCGCATTCGTCTAATATCCGATCCGTATCCAAAAAATAAAAACAGATACGGATATAGCTTTACCACTATTCGATCTGTTTGCCCTAGTAGAAATTATTAGAAAATAACAGATCGAGAGAAATGGAAAGAGTGGATGAGGTGTATTATCTTCAAAGTTTGGACCGGAATTGCTAATTGAGCTCTCAACAATAAAAATATGGATTAAAATTAATGTGATTTGAAACTAGAATTAAGCTGACAAAGCAAATTAAAGCGTCAAAGGCGCAAGAGTTTAATTGTACAACTGGTGCATGCAACCGACAGTTGGGAACAGTATCCAATTTTTTTTTTTTTTTTTTGAGAAACAGTATTCGGTACTTCAAGTAACTCATGATTGTGGGGGTTAAGCAAGAACAATTTTCTCAAATCTCGCAAATTAAACAAAGAAGCTTTTACATGATTATTTGTGGGGGTTAATTAGGTGAGTTGCCAGGTTATATATAAGAAGGAAGTTTAATTTCATGAACCGGGTGTAAACAAGTAAAGAGAAATAAATGTGCACGAGTGGGGAGAATTTTTCATTTTTAGAAATTAAGGGTGCAAATAGATCGGATATTATCCGTCCATATCTGGATTCAAATCCAAAAATTAGAAACAAATATCTGATATCTGAATATTCGTACGGATATAGATATAATATTAAAATTTAATTATTTTTATCCAAATAGTAGATATATACCATTTAGTTTAATATATATTATAAAAAAATATATTGTTAACTATTATAAAAAGTGGATATCTGTATCCGTATCTATTTAATATCTGATCTGTATTCATCTAATATCCGATCTGTATCCGAAAAATAAAAACAGATACGGATATGGCTTTACCACTATTCGATCCGTTTGCTCTAGTAGAAATTATTAGAAAACAACATATCGAGAGAAATAAAAAGAGTACGTGGATGAGGTGTATTATCTTCAAAGTTTGGACCGGAATTGCTAATTGAGCTGTAAATAGTTTGTAGTAATATTTGTTTTAATTTGTATCGCAACAATAAAAATATGGATTAAAATTAATGTGATTTGAAACTAAAATTAAGCTGACAAAGCAAATTAAAGCGTCAAAGGCGCAAGAGTTTAATTGTACAACTGGTGCATGCAACCGACAGTTGGGAACAGCATTCAATTTTTTTTTTTTTTGAGAAACAGTATTCGGTACTTCAAGTAACTCATGATTGTGGGGGTTCAGCAAGAACAATTTTCTCAAATCTCGCAAATTAAACAAAGAAGATTTTGCATGATTATTTGTGGGGGTTAATTAGGTGAGTTGCCAGGTTATATATAAGAAGGAAGTTTAATTTCATGATTGGGGCAAGAACAAATTAAGCAAAGAAGAAGCTTTTTAAATGGAACAAGTTGCAAATAAAACTAAGAATGTGGTGGTGATCGGAGGCGGTGTGGCCGGCTCGCTTCTTGCCAAGTCGATTCAGTTTCATTCAAACCTTGTGCTTATCGATCCGTACGTATATATGATTCCTTTTTCTCTAAAAGAAACTTAATGCATGCATGTTCATATATACTTTCATCATGTTAACTTGTTCTTTGATTAAACAGAAAAGAGTATTATGACATACCATGGACAGATAATCGGTCGAGGGTGGAACCGACATTTGCTGAGAAAGCACTTATTAAGCACTCAGAATATCTCAGCAATGGCACAATCATCAATTCGCGTGCAATTGATATTACAGCAACTGAGGTGTTTACTGATGAAGGCCTTGTTGTTCCATATGATTTTCTTGTTCTGGCTACTGGTCATGATGTGCCTTTGCCGCGAACCAAGACTGATAGGCTCCAGCAGTTTAAACAAGGTATATATATATATATATATAGATATTGCCATGCATGAATATCAAAATCCATATTTTACTTGACATATATATCAGTGCATGATACTAGTAAATTTTGAACAGATTATGAAAAGATATCAAGTGTGCAATGTCAATTTTGATTATTGGAGGTGGGCGCACAGGAGTGGAACTAGCGGGGGAGATAGTAACCGACTTCCCGGATAAAAAGGTGACTCTGGTTCACAAAGGACCGCGTTTGCTTGAATTCTTAGGTGTCAAGGCATCCACAAAGTTAAACATGATTAACATACATACTTGCTATTTGATTCTCGAGTAGGAAATGAAACTTGGATACATAGCTCAAGAACATGCAACAGTGGTTGCCAAGAACATAAATTTGCTAATGAAGAAGGGATCAGAGAAAGAGTCGAAGGGCTTGTCCTCTTACAAGCCAGGTTCTGCAATTATAGTTGTTTCGTTGGGCCGCAAGAATGCGGTCGGGCAGTTACCGTTCATGACCGTTTCGGGCTGCTTGCCCACCATGTTCAAGTCCAAGGACTTGTTTCTAGGTTGGACCAGAAAAGTTATGGGGTTACACCCTTAGAATTTGTATGTATTTTATTTACTCTTGAAGTATATTTCTTTTTTGTGTGATTGTATGTTCAAATTTGAAAAAATAGTTGTCATCCTTTATTCAATTTAACTTTCTATATTTGTTGAATTTTGGCGTGGAGCAATATAAAAAGAAGTTGGAACAATTTGAATCAATATAAATAAAATAAGACAACAAAACAAACCCAAAAAGAATTGGATTGTAGATAAATTGTATGAAATCCGAATTCCAGGGGATGGATGTGTTCATTAACCTTCTCTTCTCATTTTCACCATACCTTTATCTCTCTTTTTTCCCCTTACCTTATTAATTACAAATTCTACTCTTCTTAATTTCAATTCAATTGAATTGTTGCCTGCTTTCACTTTCACTCTGGTAAAGTGGTAAGACCCCCCCTCTCTATATTCTCTAATGCAGTAATGCTAAATTCTTCTTTTCAATTTCATTTACTTCCCTTCAAATCTCAATTTACCCCTCTCAATTTTGAAAATGTAAAATCTATTGAACAATACCATGAATCCCCATTTAGGCATTCACTTCCTCAAATCTTGCAAAATTGAAACTACCAACAGTTCAGATACTGTTTACATACAAAACCTCCAATTAATGCCTACTAGCATACCAAATAATAAACATAAAAAAGTTGCTAATTGAAAAATCAAGAGGATCAAGGTATATTCAGGCCATCAAATGTTGAATCTCAATTATCTTTGCTTTTCACATCAAAACCTGAAACCCTAAATTTAGGACTGTTTACCTCAGGAGAGATCACATCAGCTCTTGCACTCACCAAAGCAACCGACAAAGGGATTTTGGGAATGCATGGTTTATTGGATCTAATAAGCCATGACCTGCATAAGCTACCCGGACCCATTAGAGAGGAAGGAGAAACCATGAGAGGGATCTGTGGATTTTTCGGCCTAGGGGGAGGTGAGTTGCACAAAATCTCCATTTCTACCGCATCATCTTCCTGCCAAAATGAAATTTGAATCAGACAAAATACATCTAAAGAGTATGCTTCCATAATGCCCAACCAAAAACTGCTAGGAGTATTATCTATTTGATTATCTCCTTAACCTTCTACTGGACAGGGAGTAAGAAAACCAAAGGAGGAGTGAGGAAGGAAACACTACACTGGATTCCAGATGAAGCCATTAATGCTATTCCACTTAGGGTGATTTGGCCCGATGAAGAGGAGAGTCTTTCCTTCCAGCAGGAAGATGGCTTTGAGCAAGACAGTTCCTAATTTAGCCTAATGATAGTAGTTAAGCTAGTTATTACAGCTCAATAGCCTTTACCATAGCATTTTATATATATGCTATGCTAGGCAGTGAACCATTTTAGATGTTTTGTGGTGTCAGTAGAACTAGATATTTGTGAGTCATTTTGAGTTGTTTTTCAATTGGGACTTTTGGTAGCAGAGAGTGAGATTGCAATTCTCACTCTAGTTATGATTCTGATTGTAACTGAACACTTGTTTCGTTTTAATGAATGAAACCGGGCTTAGGCCTTTTCAACAAAAAAAAAAAAAAAAATACATCTAAAGATATGGTAGGATTTTAATTTGGAATTTGCATAGGGAACTTACCTGGATAATAATTTCTTTGATTATTGTCCTTTTGATCGGTTGCGGGCAGTAAATAGGTAGGTTGTTCAAGCCCCCAAAAAGAAATTCTTCTCTCTCTGGCACCGCCATGTCTTACTTGACTAGAACCTGAAATATCAAATTTTTAAGGACTTGCGGAGTGCACAATTTAGAGATACATTATGGCATTAAGGGGGGAAAAAGATATACTAACATTGAATTGTTGACAAATATAGTAGTAGTCAGAGAAACCGAAACTGCGAGGCGCAACTACATTTAAAGTTTTTCTTTTTATTGATTAAACCTTTCTTTGGTAAGGAGGAAATTTTTAAACTCAATCGTTGTGTCAGGAAGCATTTAATATGTGAGGCAAAAGAGAATGAAACTCTCAGATAGTATTTTCTTTTGTTTTTCATAATTACCTCTTAATTTTATTTGCAAAATCTCTCACTTCTATTGCTTAAAACTGTACTAAAAGGCACCTACCTTATTTTTGTGAAGAAATTTTAGGAAGTGCTCTCGTCCCCTGGCCCTCTCTCTCTCTTTTGTGAAATTTTGTGTGTTTGTGAGTATTTTTGCAAATTTGGGAAGTGCCCTTTTTTTTTTTTTATTTGTGTGTTTTTGTGTAAGTGTTTTTGGCGTTTCTTTTATTATTAAGAACACTACGCTCCCCTCTGTCGTTATCTATCCCTCTTTTTGTTGTTTTTATGTATGCTTGTTTGTCAGTTTAGGAGGAGACTCATAAAACGATTTGCTTATCTCTGCATTTTGTCCCTAAAAAGAGAGATCATGGTGTTACTTATGTGGGGTAATACACTTCCATATATGTGGGTCCACCTCTTGCATGTGTCTCTTCAGATCCCGTTACAGTAAAGTCTTCGACATGCCCACAGCACCAATTTACATAAAACAGAAGGCACAAAATGTACCAAATTGCACCATAGTATGACACAAAAAGTTGCCGCAAATGAGCTTTTTTTATGATTTTACCAGTATTCTGATTTGAGCAAATTGAATCTGATTGAATCGGGAAAATACTCTGATTTGGTTTTCTGTGCAACCATAAGTGTTTTGCACAATGTAATCTCAGAAAATCATAAAGCATTCTATCATACGGTGCTTGATTGGTTAGACTCCATCCTTCCCTCCCTTTCAATCTCAGAAAACCATAGTTCATAGGTCTCTCCTGTGCTAATGGTTATTTGGATTTCTCATAAATTTTGGAACTTAAAGTTTGTGTTAAAAGTTCAAAAGTTTAGAAGGGATGTGTTTGTTGGTTCTAAACATTAAGTTTCTGATATATGGCATATGAGTTTGGATTTTGTGAAATTAATGTGATCCTTGATCTTGTTAGTGAATTTGTAGTAATAAATCTTTGGTCTCAATTTAAACTAATTCTAGAATGGTCTCCTTATACTTGTTTGTTTGATGAGCCTTAGTGCTATTCTATGCTCCTTTTGAGTTTGAATTGATTACGCCTTTTCTGTGCTGATTTTGTCATATGCTTCTTTATATTCTATAAGAACAATACGGGAGGCACAGGAGTAGTTGGAAGTATCAGATCTGATTTTCGCATAAATTGACTGAGTTGATGTAATAGGATAGTAGTTGTATTCATATTTACTTTTTCTGTACGCTTGGTAGCTACTACCAAGGCTTTCAAAAAAAAAAACCAATTCTTAGATATGAAATTAGTAGGATTGTGTATATTCCATTTTACTGTTATATTATGTTGGAGTGGGTTACTGTCAGCACAAGATTGCACGCAACACAATTCACTCTGGGGCTGTCCGGCAAAATAAATAGGTTTCTATTCCGCACTATTCTGCTTGTGTCGGCAAATTTAGAATAGTGGAATTGTGGAATTTGACCTATTCCAACCTGTGGAAAAACCACTCATCGCAATTTCACCTCCCCCATAGAATAAGGGGTGGAATAGGGAGGGGCTAAAGTTCAAAAGAGAAGCATATGACTGCATATTTCCATTCCAATTCTATTTTCTCTCTTTTTCACAATTTCATCTAATTCCGCTCCCGTTCGGCTACTATTTGACCACAATTCCTCACTCTTTCACTATTCTTTTGCGGAAAGCTGTTTAGAAAATATAAACTTACTATTGTTATTGTCCAACGCAATTAGCAAAAGCTGATGTCTTTTATATCAGTAGGCAACATATTATTGTTTCAATTTATATATAATCAGAGTTATTTTGCATTAAAGAATGCACAAGACTAGGCAGTTATATGTTTTTTTTTCTTTTAAATATCATGAAATAAAAGCTCCCTCCTAGGTGTCCATTAGCCAATTTTTCAACTATGCACTGCTCCAGCCCAGTTAGGTGTCTCTTAACCATGACTTATTTAGTTAACCCAGATTTAGTGACATCTAAGCTTCAATTAACCTCAACAATTAAGCCAAATCAACCCCAATTTAACCTTTTTACTCTCAGTTGTGCAATTAACCATGCAAACGACAAAATAGAAAATTGTGGAGGGCAGAGATGGTATTTCCACCTAAACAAAAAGAAGGTAAGTATTCTTGAAAAACAATCAGTGCTGTATTAGATGGACTGTGAAAATTGCAGAGGGCAGAGATGGTATTTCCACCTAAACAAAAAGAACCTTCGACAATTTTTTGGAAGGTTGGATTTTTTTTTTTATACGTATTTCTTTGTTTTGTTTTTTCAGTGACAATTGCAGATAACCCCAAAAGATGCGGGTTTCTGTTGCTTTTGGAGATCTTTGATTGACCAGTGATGGAGTGACATTCTCTCTTCTCAGGGGCAATCTGGTAATTTTTTTTAGTGTAACTCTTGTTTACTAAAATATTCATATCATTCAATGAAAGGTAAAAGATGCACAAGATATCACTATTTTTTTGGATGCCATATATGTCTCATATAAGATAAAACAAGCACATCTTCTCATCATTTTATTATGGCCACCATATTTGTATTTTATATACCATGCCTACAAAGTTAAATTTCTTATTTCAATTTTATTTTATATTATTGTCAAGATTGTCGATTTAAAATGTAATCAATATGGATCCTAACCCATGCAATTTTTAGTAAGACAATAGATTCATCCTGTACCATAATTCAGATTTTACCAGAAACCAAACAGGTACAACAATTTCTCAGGTACCAGAACTAGAATGCCATAATTTAATTAAGTAATACTTTAATAATCATGTGCTAATTCATTTTTGTAAGGAAAAACCAAAAATGAAGCGTATTCGGGACAAGGAGATTCCCAATTTGGAGCAATTGGGACACGGAGCTTCTGCGTGACATTTATGAAAAAGATCATGCAATCAGGACTCTGTCAGTGGTAAGAGATCAATACAATTGATGAGCTAGACCAACTTCAAGCTGAAAATGCGGTAATTATAAGGAAATTCAAATTGGATAACCTAATACCCTCATACTGGTATTAGGTCTCGCTGATTTTGGCATTTACATTGTCATTGGTAATGAAAAATCGGAATAAATCATGAATGACAGTCCTCATGTACAGATGCATTTATTCTTTGTTTCATTTGGTACTGGTCATTATTTTATATTTGTTGCTAATTGTGTTATCATACAGGATAGTGCAGGAAAGGGCAATGTGGTCATTTATGAAGCTGGTCACATTGGATATTTCACTTCTTGGGGTGTTTTGTAACTAATATGTTGTGCAATTGTAATGATTTTTCATTTTTTTTTTCTTTTTTGGCTGTCAAGGTTATGCTATTGATCAGGGTTGAAAATCAAACACAAAGATTACACGTTCGATAAGCAAAACTGCTCTGCAACACAAAAAAAAAGGTTACCTAAATCGGTCCTTGAGATGTCTCAATAGATATGCACACTGACTGGTACAGTCCGGTACCAGTACCAATTAGGGTATAAACTCATTGTGTCCTAAAAACAGACTTAAAGCTGAAAATTCAGTAAGTGCAAGAGTATGTATACTTTAAGGGCACAAGTGTCATTTTTACTCAAATGAAATCATTTATCTTATATTTTGTATATTTTCTAGTCAATAATTTTAGATGAATTCAATTCTTCTCCGTTTTGATTCCGATCAACGAAGTTCAATTGAAATTCATCTCCATTGAATTTTAATGAATTGAAATCAATTGAACTCCAAACTTATTGTGTTCCAATCACACCCTAAATTGAATAGAAACACACAAAACTGAACTTGCAAATTTTCTTCTCAAAAGATTAGTTACCAAACACGAATAATATCAATTGACATACAATAGTACAATCAAGTTTGAATTTGCATATAAATGAACAAAAATGAAATCCATATATAGAATGATACCAATTGGAATTTAGTACAAGCAACATCAGTTAACATTTATGTTCGTATAATTAAACTATATATTGACAACCCACAACATTCAAGTTCTAATCCCAAATCATATACATATATATAGTATATATATATGACGAGGGTTCAAATGCCTCCATTTTTTAAAACTTTAATAACTCAAAATTTAAAACTTATTTAGTTAAAATAAAACCGCTAGTTATGATCTACATCATTTTATCTATGCATGTGTAAAAAATTACGATATTTCAACTTTATTGTGTTTGTCATCAAGAGCTTATAAAAATGTACTGATGTGGATAATTTTTAGACGTTCATTTTTCAACTTATTAATTCACATAAAAACATAAACGAAACGTGATAATTTTTTTATGAGCATGTAGTGAAAATTATATAGATTACATCTAACTGTTTTATTTTGACATTTATGTTTAAATTTTTTGAATTATTAGCGTTTTAAAAATGGAGGCTTGATGGAGATACAAAAAATGAAGGCTAATTTGCTTGATGTAGTGAAAATCATATAGAGCATGGCTAATTTGCTTCCGGAAGCATTTCGGCCGAGGTGCTTACGGGGGCATATCTTAGTATTTGATATTCAAACAACAAATTCAAACTGTTAGATGTTCAATCTATATTAAAATGTACTTGGAGACCAAATTTTATATTTTTTGGAATTTTTTTACTATTTATTAAGCCACTTTGAAAAAACACTAATTTGTACACAACAGTAAACTTTTCTGGATCATTAAATCAGTGATTTTCAAAATGGCTTAATAAATAGTAAAAAAATTCTAAAAAATGTAAAATTTGGTTTGCAAGTACATATTCATATGAATATCATGTTGAACGGTTCAGATCGACCGTTAGAATTTTGAAAACTCAAAAAGTGAACCATAGCACGGAGGGGCCCTTATATACGCGTAGCATATTAGCCAGATTCTATATATATATATATATATATATATATAGTGTTGTCAAACTCTTGCCATAACTCAAACAAACAACAGTAGCTGGCATTTCCTGCTGGCTTCTTATCGGTTCTTGCTCCTTTAGCAGAAATCTCCCCAATATATATATATATATATATATATATATATATATATATATATATATATATATATATATATTTTTATAAAAAAACTTGCTGCAGTTTGTTGTAGTGCACTCAAGGACAATTCCTTTGAACTGTTGTATAAGAGAGCAAATAAAGAAGTTCAGTTAAATTTGAAACTACATCTGAATGATCACAAGATTCACAGCTCACCCAACCATAGATATATATGAACCAATTATCGTTAGCGGAGACTAACCTTGAGAAGAGATTGTGTTTAGATTAATACCGTCCGATCAGAATCCGTGCCATTCCGGACGAGGTAGAATGCAAGCGGTCCCTTTAATATTCGTGCCAAAACAAATCTGACGGTCCAGATTCAAACACAAAAATTGAGTTACTTTAGGTGATACGCATTCAGATCGAGACCCACGAGAGAGTCAAACAGTGACGTAGCCCACAAATTTCGAAGGTTTAGAACAAAATTTCCCAATGTCTAAAGGATATATGTGAAAAAAATGGTGCGACTAAAACGAAAACGGCATGCTTCCTCTCTCTCCTTTTGAGTGCAGATCCTCTCAAGTAACTCAAATTTTGAGTTTAAATTATTAGAATCCGGGCCAATCCAGGCCGAGGGAAAATACACAGAACCTCTTTAATATTCGTGCCTAAACAGATCACACGGCCCCGATCTACACATAAAATTGAGTTACCTTAGGTGATATGAATTCCCACGGGACGACGAGAGAGGCAGGCACACACGAATTCGTATCACCTAAGGTAACAGAATATTTATGTTTTGATCTGGACCAAGTAATCAGAACTCGCACGCCTATTAAAGCGGACCCTTGCGTTCCACCTCGGACCGGATTGGCTCAGATTCCGATCGGACGGACGTGATCCAAACAGAACTATTCTGTTACCTCAGAGGATATGAATTCGGGGCAGACAGCCAAACATTGACGTAGGCCAAGACGCCAAGTGGCCAACAAATTTCGAAGGTTTAGAACACAATTTCCTAATGTCTAAAGGATATATGTGAAAAATGGTGCGACTAAAACGCATGCTTCCTCTCTCCTCGAACTCAAAGACCAATCACTCAATCACTCTCTTTTTTGAATTGAAAAAGAAAAGAACTTGAGAGGAGAGAGAGAGAGAGAAATGGCGATTTTACCAGCCGTTACATTTCCGATCGTGGGTCTGATCCGGTTGATCGGAGCTGTTGTCGCGGTGGAGATTTTGATCTGGTGCATCCATTTTCGCGGCGGCCTCGCTCTCTCCTCTGACGACAAACTTCTCATTTTCAATGTACACACCTCCTCTCTCTCTCTCTCTCTCTCTCTCTTTAAAACTCATCTTGATGTAATTCAATTAAGTAATAAAGAAGTATCAAACTAATCCTATTGTAAAGAAAAAGTTTTTAACTTTGTGCAGAAGGGGACGAAAAAAATCTTTACTAAAAAGTTTGGAAAAGCTCCCTATATTACTCAACCAATGCAAATTCTAAAACTCATCTTGATGTAATTCAATTTTCATACTAGAATGGAACAATTGCTGAGTCTTTGTTATTTGGGCTCCTTTAAGTGACAATTTCCACTCTTTGATTTGCTCATCTCCATTTAACTTTTTAGTATCGAAGTGTTGACAGGTATAATTGTATTATTTATTTTGGGTTCCTTCTTTTTAAGTAAACACCAAGTCTCAAACTGATCCTATTGTAAAGAAAAAGTTTTGACTTTGGGCACAAGGGGACGAAAAAATCTTTACTAAAAAGTTTGAAAAATTCCCTATATTACTCAACCTATGCAAATTTTATTTGCAAAACATTTCACAAAGAGTTTAACAACAAGTCCAATTTATATAGGAACATTTACTTTTACCATTTATTAAAAAAAGCTGTTTCACACACATTTCCGATAGCAGCAATAATGACACAACTGTTAACACAGTATAGAAACCAGAAGAGTTGTTCACACGATAGAACAACCACAAAAAGCATCAAGCCTCAATTAACCTCTTTCTCTTTCACTGTAAAACCATCTGCTTCGACTCCAAGTAAAATTCCAGGAGACAGTAAATTTATAAAAAATGAAGGGGGGAGAAGTATTGGGATGTGCGGGTTGTAGGATCTAACAGGGGGTGACCCACAAAAGAAACCTGGGCCCACTTCGTCAGAAGCATCCTGCCAATGTAATAGGAATCATGATGTTATATTTGCATAGTAGGATTTCGAGAAAAAATATCAACATAATCTGATACATGTATAGTATAATTACCTGAAGGAGAGTTTGCTCAATTACATTTATTTTGATTGGTATTGGGCAGTAAATTGGAGGGGATGTGTTTTTCACTGGTGTCACTTTCGTGCAATCTGCCATTTTTTTTACTTGATAATAGCCTGAATTGAAATATCAAGTTCTTCGTAACTGTAAAAAATCAAGGTAAAGTTTAGTGTATAATTTTGGTATTTTTAAACTAACAGTCCTCTTTTTCTTATTTAAACGAGTAAAATTTAACGCTGGTCTAACTGGTCTTAAGAAAAGCTTGACACTGTTCCTGTTTGTTTTTATTAGTATTGTTATATGTAAAATAATATATCTAAATAACATAAAAGATACACTTACATGATGGGATTTCTTTTGTGCCGCAAGTATTATTTGCGGGATTTCTTGAATCTATTATTTTCATGGTTTTGAGATCACAATGTAGCATATTTGCTTGATGACTGTAGTTTTTGCCTGTGTGCTCCTCTTTGATTCAATTTGGTTGGCTATTAAGATGTATTTTAGTTTTAAACCATGATTTGAAATCTTAAAACATACCTTATTGATACCTTAGATATCTCCTCCCTCTCTCTCGGACCACACCCTTCCCTCTCGCCCTCTTTAATTCTCTCTTTCTCAATCTATCTATCTATCTATCTATCTGCTCTTGCACATCCAGATGGACTGGTACCAAGGCATTAAATAGGTGCCAAAAGTGAGATTTCTTCTCTTTCTCCTAAAATTGCTTAATACTTATCTCTATAAAAGAGACAAAAGTATATTTATCCTTTGCACTTTATGTGAACAAATGGATTTTATCTCAACAAGCATGGTTAAAGTGGCTATTCAGATTGGACATCATCTTTATCTATCTCAATTATCTCTTTTTTCTGCTAGGTTGATTAGAACATAGTAAAATTATTTGAAATAATATGGTACATCTGATTCCTTTTATAATTCTTATATTTTTAGGTCCATCCTGTGCTAATGGTGATTGGGTTTCTACTAATTCAGGGCGAAGGTTTGTATTCTTTTCGTATTAATCTTCACAAACCTTTATATTAAAACACATAAAAAAGATCAAGGTTTTAAAGTATGTAAAACAAAGTTTTTCTTAGGTGCTTCTAGAAAAGCACCTTTTCCCCATCTGTTTTACGTATATGCCATGTTAAATTGCTGAAATGACCTTTACACAGCTCACAAGTTTGATCTTCACATAACTATTATGACCGTCAGACTTTAGTAATGTGTTGTACAAGTTTATTTTATATCTCAAAAAATTTATTAGACTAATCGAAATTATCACATTCCAATGACAACTTATTTGAGTTTGGGTCAAAAAAAATTTGGTTGGGCTAAATAGCCCTAAAAGTTCTTTAAGTTTGGTCAAATAGCCCCTTTCAGTAGCACCATCAATAGAAAAGATTATGTCCCGTTCAAATTTAATTAACACCAACTTGGAAAATTGTGATCATAATTTGCTCAAGACTTCTGGAAACAAGATCTTTGAGATGTTGAGTTTGCTTTCCATACTATCATTTGCATGATACACAACTCGTGAGACAATTCTAGGGTTTATAATGACATCTGTAATTCTAGGGTTTATGCAAGTTGGTTTCTAGAGTGGAGAGAGAGAAAGATGATTTAAGGGCACAGGGAGTTTCCCCAAACGAGAACACACTAGTCTTTTAATTTTTCACAACTTCTTGAATTTCAAAAATTGGGCTAGTTTTTAGAATTAGTAGTACTTGGCAACCAAAAAACTGCCTAAAATAAAAAAAATTCAATGAAACAAGCTAGAATCAAGAAAAGTCACTGTGGAAACCTTTCTTTGATTAATTTGACCTCTGGATCAATGCTGAAGTGGTCAAGCTATTTTTTTTGGTAACAAAAAAGGCATTTTACGTATAAATCTGAGATAAATTGTTTCGTAAGTAAGCAATTATTTATGAATTTGACCATATTTGGATTGAATTCTGGCCTATTTATAACCTGCTTGACCCAAACCTACAAAATATACATCAATTTTGATTAATGTTATTCCATGTTGTTGCTAAATTGAGATTGGGTTTACTACTTGCTTTAGCAGTCATATTTTCTTGGCATATATTTGAACTTGGAAATTTTTGTTAGAATAAAATATTTGAACGTGTGCATATGTTGATTCTATTCAAAGATTAATATTACATTTTTGTGCATGATTTCTTCATAGAAGCTTACAAATTGTAATTGATTTTTGTGCAGCTATATTAGCATACAAGACCTCGTCAGGAACCAAAAATTTCAAAAAATTTGTGCACTTAACATTGCAATTGGTGGCCTTGATTTTGGGGCTAATTGGAACTTGGGCTGCCTACAAATTTCACAATGAAAGAGGAATCGACAACTTTTATAGCCTCCATTCTTGGCTGGGCCTCTTGTGCCTCTTTTTATTCGCCATACAGGTCTGTGTGTGTGTGTGTATATATATATATATATATATTTTATTTCTTGTAAATTGCTATAGTTTTGCTAAATTAGTTTCAAGTTTTGTACCAGTATATATTGCACTGAATGATATTAACTTTTTTATTTTACCGGTACTATTCCTTTTTATTTCTTAAGCTACAGATTATGGGTTTGGGGGGTGGTGTGTATAATTTGAAATAAGTAAATTTTAGCAAATAGATTCATAGGGACCAAAATGTAAAACAACCATAGTCAGAGAACTCCTGCCAAAATTAGTCATAATTTTTTTTTGCTCTTCTCTTTTGACAGTGGGGTGTTGGGTTCATAACATTCTGGTACCCCGGTGGATCCAGAAAGAGTCGGGCCTTTGTGCTGACGTGGCACGTATTTATTGGTGGATACATTTATGCACTGGCGGTTGCAACCTCAATCACTGGTCTTTTAGAAAAGGCTACTTTTATGCAGGGTGCAAATATGATATCTCACTACTGCTCTGAGGCATATTTAATTAATTCACTTGGAATTCTTCTTGCTGCACTTGGTGGAATTGTTATTCTCGCATTTATTAGTCCCGGGACTGCTAAAAATGATGCCTATAGAGGTATTTCAGAGTAGACAAATAAGTTGTCTTTTTAAGTTTTTGAATGTAAGAGATTTTGCATTTTTGGTACTAGTTGGCAACAAGAGATTGTGAGAATATAAATCCAAAGGTATTATATGTGAATACTGGAATTTTGATTTGATCAGGTAGGCTCTTAATTGTAGGTATATATTTAGATCTTTATCTTTTATATTCTCAAAATTTACAGATTTTTTTATTCTTTTTTCTATGTTGTTTGTTCTCTTTCCTTCTTTCTTTGGCTTTATTTTTTTTTTCTCTTTCTTTTTCCTTTTCTCTTGAAAGTTAGGGGCTGAGACATGTGAAGAAGAAAACTTAGTAGAGGATCAGAGTATTACATGTGAAGAAGAAAACTTGGTGGAAATGACTTGAGCCTTGCTAATATAATATTGTACTTGAGACATAGGAGAAACAATTTGTTCTTTATTTGAGACAAATATGCTTGTTCATTATTGTATGATCCATCTTCAATTTTGGTTTCATATCTATATGAATTTGCAATGTATAGCAGGAGCAAATAATCTGAGACAATTTTCACTTGTTTCTGGGGTGCTTTATGCTTTCATCTTCTCCTTTTGATTGATTTTTTTGTTTTCTGGTGAGCAGAATTTTTTACTACAAATTGTTATAAAAACTTGGAAGTAAAGGAAAATTAAGACAATAGTGTCTGTCACATATTGTGATGGATCACATCACTCGGGAGAGAGGTAGGTTTTTTTTTTAATTACAAGAGACATTTAAAAAGGAATAAATATTGGAATTTACACAAGTTTTTAGGGGAAATTTCACGTATACCTCTCAAAAACTTCAAAATTACGTATTTCCCTCTCTAAACTTCAAAAACAAAAAAATTTACCCATTTTATTGTCTTTTATATAAAAACTCATTCTAAAATTTTAACACTTTACCCTTTATTAAAAGCATGTAAAAACCCATCATACTCAAATTTGAATCTGAAGGGTTCCTCTCTACCGTCCGATCCGCGCGCATCGCATTAAGATATGTGCGCATTGCTTCAATATGCATGCTGATCTTGCACGCACGGATCTTGAAGCAATTTTGATCCGTTCGCATCGCGTTAAGATCTGTGCATGTCGCTTCAATATGCGTGTGTTCGCATCAAGATTTGTGCTGATCTTGCGCACACAAATCTAAAAGCAGTTTGAATGGTAGATGAACCGTTCAGATTCAAATTTGAGTCTGATGGACTTTATATGTTTTTAATAAAAGGTAAAATGGGTATTTTATAAATTTAGAATGAGTTTTAATATAAAAGACAATAAAATGGGTAAATTTGTGAGTTATTGAAGTTTAGAGGGGGAAATACGTAATTTCCAAATTTAGAGGGAGAAATACGTTATTTTGAAGTTTTTGAGGGATATACGTGAAATACCCCCAAGTTTTTATTATAAAAAGATATAATTAGAAAGCTCACAGTAATAACTATTTTAATAATTACATGCTAACTGAGAAACAAATTCTCGGTGCTTCCTGATATTTGCCAGCTCTAGAATGAAAGAAACACTAGTTTATTAAAATGACATGGACTTTTGTTGCGGCAGGCTTCTCTTTGAAAGCCAGGAAGCACTTGAAATATTTGCATGCATAATTGACCGAACAAAAATATTTATGCAAAATGAGAAATATTCCATAGCCATGTGTCTCTACATGAAACAAATGAGATTAATTAACCTTAATTTATTTTTAAAACTTTTATATTTATATTTTATTTAATAGTTTAGAGCAAAATGTTATGAGTAATGTAAAATTAACTTTCATTCGCAGCAAAAATTTTTTATGTGATTGATCTCATTTATGTTTGATCATTTAATTTAAAAATCCAGTTCCACCACGGCTCAGAGCATTTAATTATGAAAATTTCACCATTATCGACAAATATGTCAGAGCTTATGGGTAAGAGATAGCTATTGGTATTTATTTAGAGTACACACAACACATGATGTGTCAAAATATGACACCGAACACGTCTAAATATGATAAAGATGATAGAATAACACATCTTTTAAATGAATGAGCATACTTTTTTTGTGATTAAAGTATCATGACATTTATAAATTTGACGCTTATTTTCTATATACGTGACAACATTTTTAATCATATGATACCCCAAATACGATAAAGAGAAAGATTATTAATCTTACAATTCTAGTCTTTAGTTCTCAGTAAACAAAATATTGGAGAAAACTAAATATTACTTATTCTTTAATTACATTTTCCAATAATATCAAAAGAGAAAAATTACTTATGAACAAATTTATCAACGTAAAACAAATTTAACATTGCCCAAAAAAATAAAAATAATAAAAAGTTCGCATGACGAAGTTAATCATGCCATCGGAGAGCATTCATCCAGACGCCCACAACACATAGCAACATGATTGATGTTCATGAGGGCCAAATCAAAGGCCGTGTTATGGGTTCATAAGGTAATGTCGTCAGGCAACTCATTCATGATTTATGATTAATTAGTATTATGATAGATGATATTCTATATCAGGTGAAGAAAGAAGGAAGAAGGTGATCAATCCATAAAATAAAACAATCAACTAAACATATTTTTATATTTTTGCTAAATATCTTTTTTGTTTTCTTATGAATATAAAAAAACAATTTATTCTAGATTATAAATGCATTATAGTTAGGAGGGTAATAATGTAAAAAATTGCAGAAAAAACCTTTATTTTCTTTACAAAATACTAAAACTTCTCTTTTATTATCAAAGCAAGATGCTTACACTTTTTGGCAATTTGACATGGAAAAATTAGAGAAAAAGATTCAACAGAACTGATCAAGCAAAAAAAAAAAAA
Source organism: Carex myosuroides (assembly GCA_028015225.1). Classification (NCBI taxonomy): domain Eukaryota; kingdom Viridiplantae; phylum Streptophyta; class Magnoliopsida; order Poales; family Cyperaceae; genus Carex; species Carex myosuroides. The sequence goes on along the minus strand of CM051464.1, from coordinate 16,116,431 downwards.
TCAAAATTCCAACGGAAAATAAGAAATTTCCAACTGAGCTTTCTTTATTTCATGAACTTGAGTACATTTGGCTGATTGCATTTGGGCAGCATAACAACACTATTTGGAGTTTATTTCTACTGATTTTAAAAGCACAACCTCCCAATTAAGAAATTAATTGTGTATTAAACTAATTGGAGAGTAGTATCCCAATTACAAAAGTAATTTCAAATTACTGATTTTCTATACTCAATTTAAAATTTATTATGATAAACCATCATGTAAAATTTAACACTAAGATACTTCTGATATTTTAATGTTAAAATTTTTTGGGCACTTTCGGTTGTGTTAGATTCGATCTGCTAATTGTTTGTCTTGTGTTATTATTATTTTATTACCAATAGTTAAAAATCAGATGCAAGGATAATACAAACCCAGCACAAATCTGGGTAAATATCTTAACAGAACAGTTTTGGCTTCATGCAGCGCACTAAGCATATGCAATGCTGTTTTGATTCTATAGCCTGTGCGCTGTACAAAGTCAAAACTGCAATGTTAGAAAGCGCAAATTGACACAACTTTGAAATAACACTATGCAATTTGTTAAATCATCTCCAAAACAAGAATAATTTTATCAAATTCCAGCTAAACTACAACCTAGTCCATTAGATCTATCAAGAAAAAAAGCACAAAAATAAAAGAAAGCCACTGATTGCCCCACATATCCAGTTCAAAACAAAGATTATTTGATAGGAGTTGACGGATGCGAAGATGCTACCTGCTCTTTATCCTGCAAACAATTGAAATAAGATAAAATTCATACAAAATTTGAATTAACTCAAGTGCTGTAGCCCATAAATATAATTTAAATTATAAACAAATTAATAAAAAAATTATGCAAAAACCTGAGGTATCTCCTTTCCTTGGTTAGACTGCTGCTGGTTTGCAAATTGGCTATGGTACTATGCATAGCACATTGGTTTATGGATCAATATCTTCGTTTTCAAAATCCAAACTCGATCTGAACCGTTCAAAATGATCACCATATGAAAATGTACGTAGAGACTAAATTTTACATTTTTTAGAATTTATTTACTATTTTATTTAGATAGGTAGAAAATCACAACTTTTAAATGGTCCAGAATCTTTAGATCAAGTGATTTTCTACCTATTTAAAAAATAGTAAAAAAAAATCTAAAAAAAATCTAAAAAAAAAATGTAAATTTTGATCTGCATATACATTTTCATATGGAAATCATGTTGAACGGTTCAGATCGACTACTTGGACTTTGAAAGCGAAAAAATTGATCCGTAGTACGAACCAATCTGTGCTATTCACAGTACCATAGCCTCACTTAAATAAAAATGTATTTAAATAAAAAAACAATAAACAACATAAAAACTAAAGACCTGAGAGTAAGGTGCATTCGCCAGTGACATCTGTTGTTGCTGAAACTGGAACAAATGCTGCTGCTGTTGCTGTTGAACTTGCATCGACTGCTGCATATACATCTGGTACATTTGCTGGTAATACATCATCTGTTGCTGCAACTGCTGTTGCTTCTCCTGTAAAGAGTTGCTGCTAGGCGAGGAATGATTTGACTGCAACTGATTTTGCTGTAAAACCTGTTGCTGTAACTGGAGGCAATAGTACATCTGTTGTAGTTGGTTTTGGTTGTGTTGCCACATCTGAGATGGACACACTTGCCCTGATTGTACGCCTCCATTCTATCATTTTTTTTTTAGTTCAACTGGATTCAGTTTATATGAGTAGGGGTATTAACAAAAACAAAAAAATAATAAATAAAGGGAAGAAGAAACCATTGGTTGCTAGTGTTTTGAAAATTACAAATACCCATTACTAGCATGAGCATTCCCTAAACCCTAAACCCTATTTAGAGCTCAGACCAAGGAAAACTATATTATGTTCTCATTTTCATATGAATTCTAACTCTAATCACTTATTTAATGAGAACATTATATAGTTTTCACAAAAAGTATCGGGGAGATTTGTCCAAGGAAAAATAATTTAGATGTAAATTTTTAAATTCACCATTGTCAACTAAAAAATGAGGGGTTATAGGCCGAAGTATTTCTGTTAAATGTAATCATAAGGGAGGTTTTCTATTAAATTAACCCTTATCTATTAAAGAATACATGTGATTTTACAGTTATGGGGACGCTACGAGCTATATATTCGCACAAGCAAGCACATGTGCCAAATACTTCTTAAAATAAAAAAAAACAAGGTTTAAAGTGCAAAATGCACAAAAACACTAACCAAAGATTGTGCCAAGGCTCCTGTAGGAAATGTCTGGGATGGCTGTTGTGAAGTCTGTATTGGATTATTAGATCTTGCTAGGTCTGGATTCGAAACGGGTCGATTTTGACCCAATTCCACTTCTGACTTCGAGCATTCGCCTTGAATTGGGCTAGCAGGCCTAATTTGGTTTATTTGCAAAGACTCGTCAGGTTTCGGGTCTATAGTTTCAGATTCTGGATTTGTTCTTACCGGTTCGGTTTTCTCAACATCACTACTATGATCGATACTATTATCGGTATTAAAATAATTCTCAGGTGCAGGAACAGCAAAGTTAGTTTCTGATTCTGGATTTTGAGTTTCCTTCAGTACTATTGATTCCGAATTCGGTTGCAAAATCACCACCTTTTCTCCTAATATGGCCTCATTTTTCTCTAATTTTGCTCTTTTATTGCTAGTGGAATCAGTTAGGGGGAATGCATTTCGTGATTCCTTCGGAAAAAGTACGCAGTGGCGGGCCCACGCCTTCCTGATCTGTGCGGGTTGTCCATAAAGGTCTACAAACTGTACCAAAAAATAAGATTTATCTCAATTATGAGTGTCAGGATATGGTACTTTAAAAAGCGTGCATTGATCCGTACTATGGATCCATATTTTCGTTTTCAAAATCCAAACAGTCGATTCGAACCGTTCAACATGAATTTCATAATGAAAATGTAATTGGAGATCAAATTTTACATTTTTTTTAGAATTGTTTTACTATTTTTTAAAATAAGTAGAAATCACCTATTTTTGAAAATTATGGACCATTCAAAAGTAGTGATTTCCAATTCAGCCTAGACTCTCACTACGGGATGCATACCCGATAAGGCACCTGCTACACCCGCAACCGGTACAGACAAATCTGGTAACGTTTTCCACTGACAGAGACAGTATGAATTGGAGGTGGTCCACTACACAAACCTACTCCGCATCTTCACTCTACAAACTCATGGTCGGTGGGGGAAAAATTCAAGATGCACACATGCAGATCTGGAAATGGCCAGTTCCACCTACGGTAAGAATTTTCGGATACCTTCTACTCAAAAGGAGAATTCTCACCCAACGTATGCTGCAAAGAAGGAAAATTGCACATGACATTGGCTGCCAATGTGTAATGCCTGCCCTTCGGAATCCACCCTGCATCTGATCTTTCTGTGTCCGATTGCGGTCCAAGTTTGGTTTGGCATTTCAGCGCATATGGGGTACCAACTTATGGTACCGGCGGGAACGATCAGCGAGATATGGAGTGACTCTCAATCGCGAGCCAAGACACGAGGTAAGAAAAATTACAAGATCTGGAAAGTGATGTTTCTCTGTACATGCTGGTACATATGGAAACGAAGAAATGAAAAGATTTTCTCGGCGAGAATAATTCCGTCGCAAGTGTTGATCAATAGAATTATAGAAAATGGGGGAATGTGGCTACGCTACTGCAATAGGGACACTCGTCAGCCTATGGGCACAAACATGCTACCGGAACCAGATTAGAGAAGAAGCTGCTGAGGCTACTGAGGCAAGCAGGCTGCTGATTTTATTTAACCTTTTCTTTGAGTTACTGTAAGAGTCATAGTACTAATCGGTTGGTAGTTCTAGATAAGATGTAGTAATAAGGCTGATGGACCTTGGCTCAGAGATGTAATGACTCTTTTAAATTTTTGCATTTAATGCATTTCATTGGCAGCTACTGCCAATTTTTCAAAAAAAAAAAGTAGTGATTTTCAACCTATCTAAAAAAATAGTAAGAAAATTCTAAAAAAAAGAGTAAAATCCAGTCTTCAACTACATTTTCATATGAAGATCATGTTGAGCGGTTCAAATCGACTACTTGAACTTTGAAAACAGATATATGAATCCATAGTACGGGCCGATCCGCGCTTTGCAAAGTACCATAGCCCCACTCCTCAATTATTGTTTAAACAGAAGAATAATCAGCTAATTGCATATTTGAAAAAAAGGTCACTCACATCAAAAAACAACATAGAGATCTCTTCACGTTCTTCATAGCATAAAGGTGTAGATTCATCAGTTCGAGGTTCTATCACATTAGATATTATCGAATCTATAATCGGTATCTGACTGGTCCCACCATGGATCATCTCAAATTGAATCAACCCCTACAAGTTTCACAAATAATCATTACTTCAGAAAAACTTACAGATGCAAATATAGTAATAATTTATTTCAAGCAACACAGAACTTTGATTAGAGAATTGCATGGCATTTGTTTAATCCCCCTGAGGAAGACTTCTCTAGCCGCATCCCTGCTACCAGTTTCCTATAAAAACAAAATTTTGCGAGAAATATAATTCAGAACAGATAGTAAAAGAGCAACCCTAAAAATGAATTGATTATAAGGGAATTAATTAAAATATTATAATTTCTATCATACCTCTGATTTATTTTTATGATATTAATTTTAAAAGTTTAGTTATAATTATTTTCCAATGTGGAGGCATGATTGGGCATACATATTTTAGTTATAATTAAATATTTTCTTGGATCATACCGCAAATGTGAATTGTGCGAAGTTAATGTAAAGACTTGAAGCAACTTCAACATTCTTTTTCTCTACAGCATATTCAATTTCATTCTCATATAACTCGGAAGCACCCTTGATATTTCCCTGATATAAATAAAAAATAATGAAAATAAGTAAAAGAAAATTAAAGGAACAGAAAATAAAACAGCAAAAAAGGTAAGTTCTTGGAACAGTAACAGAAATCATGAAAACATCTTTACTTCTTGGTCAAATAAGAAACAAAATAGAGGGAATAGAGGGAATAAAGAGAGTAGATATGTAATAATAGGAGAATAGGGTAATATTTTTCAGATTTTGGGAGGATTAAGTGGAATAGAGATTTTTATTCTACCGCAGAATAGAACATAGAGGGTTAAGACTAGAATAAAGAAGAATATAGGCTTATTTTCTGGAATAAAGTTTTTTTTATTTATAGGCATTCAGGCTACTTACCTTCACAAAAAAAAAATTGAATTAGTTGGAATAACATCCTACCTTGCGTTTTTCCAAATTAGCCTCCCGGTAAATGTCTTTAATATAATTAGAAGAAAAACGGTTGAAATCATGGAGAAGTAATGAGCGAGAACTCAGCGAATCTCCCAACTCCTCTTTCATCATTGCACAGTACATACGATACGCTGGCACTTTCTATCTCAAAATGAGAATTCACACAAAGCAGTTTATCATTAAAAAAAAAAAGAGGAAATTTTAAAAATAATTTGACAAAATAGTGGTACAAATTACAGGTTGATACTTCACACTGTACCGATTTAAATATTACTAGTAAAGTTAGTATACAAAAATATGTGTGGGTTACATATTTACTCACCTAGTTCTCTTACAGCAGGTAGCACAAAAGACTTGACCTATTTTGTATAGATACAGTGCCAACCGATGTTTCAACAAAATCCCTGGTATAGTGTTCGGTAAGACTTTAATGCTTAATCCAAAACTAACCCTAATACCTACTCAAATTCAATTCAACAAAAGCCGGTACACTAACCCTCATGTAAATCATATTTTATATACTTTGAGAAAATAAAATTACCTTCTGGAAGAATGGGGGTGAACGGCCAAGGGCATTATTGGCGATTTCTTTGCCACCTTGTGCATGTACAAAATCCATGTACTGAATCCAAAACTCAGGGTAGTTGGCACATGGAATCAAACATCTCTCGTAAAGCTTTACCATCTAGCAACCAAAAAAAAAAAATAAACAAAAATTATTTGAGAAATAAGTAATCAACTATAGAGGAGGATTCAAATGCCTCCATTTTATTAGTCGCTTGATAACAAAAATCTAAAAGAAAAAAAAAAAACCCATCAAGAGGTTTGTCAATATCCATTAATGTGAACTATTTTATATGCATTTTTTTTAAAACTCTCAATGCCCATGAAAGTGAAGAGAAAAATGAAGTAATTTTTACATGCACATAAAGAAATGATATAAATCATATCAAATAGTAAACTTCTTTTATTCAATTTAGGGATATTTTTTGTCATTATTCTTTTAAAAAAAGATGAGCCATGATGAACACATTTTAAACCTCTCAATAACTACTGCAGTTTGATAATAAAAATTCTTCAAAAGGTTATCAAATGCATATATCATTTAGAAGTCATATATAATGCATAACCCCCGCTTCACATAAAATTGTAAAGAGAAAAAGACTTTCGAGGGATATAATTGGAAATAGCCACCATCTAGGGTCATAATTGGAAAAAAAGGTTTCATACCCAATCAAAATCTCCTTGAGTCTCAACAAAATCAAGATATCGGTGCCAATTCTCAAGCTGAGAATCATCAAGCGGTTTCACATGAAAATAGTGCCTTGTTATATTGTTCTCATAGCAAATGATATTCTTCTCAATTTCACATGACCTACTGTACATTTCCTCTCCAGCCCACAAATACTTCTTTATCATGTCAATATCCATTTTGTGACCGTCAGCATCAGTAAAACCTTGAATTACACTCAAAATATCTGAAATTTCAAAATTCTTCACTGTTTGTCCGTCTTGATTTGACAGTGACACAAATTCTATGCCTTGAATTGATGCTTCTTCTTCAAGTAGAGAGGCTAGCTTCTTAAAACTGAATCACTTATTTGAAAATAAACAAGTCCTTTAGAAAGCAAATAAAATGTAACATATCTTAAAAATGGGACCTTCAAATAAAAAAAAATAACGAGACCTTCCGAATAATGCTTAATAATTGGACATATACCGGCAGTTCTCATATTTGAAACTTTTTGTAAATATTGGCAATTTTGCTCCCAACTATTCCCGAATTTTTTTTTTTTTTGGTATATATACAGTTTGGAAGCAATTTTGTTAGCGGCAGTTCAGTGATTTTTTATTACTTGAGCTTTGTTTGACAAATAAGTGTATGCTGTAAACAAACAAACAAAAAGGTTGGTATTTACTTGAGCAAATGAAAGAGATCTCGGTCATTACCAAATATATTAAAGTTACAGGGTGTAAATACTCCAAAATATCCAACAAAATAAGAAATATATATACATAGAATGATATGTACCTCCCATAATATGCATGTAGCTTCTTAGTAGGGAATTTGAGGATGATAATGTAAATATTAGCAAGCCGGTGCCACTGTTTATGAGAATATTCAAACTCTATGTATTTATCCCATATCTTGTAGCACAAATAATCCTTTCCAACAAAAGACAAGGCCCTCTCAAATAATCTGAAATTATCCCACAAAAGTAATAAATCAAATAATAACACACTAATCAAGGGGAAATTTCATGCATACCCCTCAAAAACTACGAAATTACGGTGACGTTTAGGCATATACTTGTGTATGCGTCAAAAGTAGAGAAATTAACCATTTGCTCTCGGAAACCGACCAATTAGAAGACACATTTTCTTAAAGATGCTACATATTTTTTATTTTTTAATAAAGGATAAAATGGGTATTTTATAAATTTAAAATGCATTTTAATTGAAAATGCAATAAAATGGGTTAATTTGGGAGTTTTTGAAATTTAGGGTAAATATGATATTATGAACTTTAGAGGGGGAAATAGTTAATTTCGAAGTTTTTTAGGGGTATACATGAAATTCCCCCAACAATCGTCAATCAATGACCTTCAATAAAATTAAACATTGTTGTGTTTTGGCCCTTTACCTTCTGACATCAGATGGATCTTCAAATGTGAGAGCACCAAATGTGCAATAATTACACCATAGATCCACAGAGAAGGTCAATGCTTGTAGCGCTCTTTCATACACTTGTACCACCTCATTGGGCCCACATAGGCGCAACTTATGTGCTCCATACTTGACCCAAAATGCATAGCATAAGGGGAATTCCAATAGAAATTTATCATAAATTAGGTCTATGGAACCAATGTCATTCTGCACATGAAACCAAAATTTCATAAATTAGGTTTATGCTATTTTTGTGCTGATGTGTTTTCTGTTTTTCTGATTTTTTATTTAGTAATTAATTATTAAAGTGAAGTTACTTGGATTGTTCAAGGAGGTTTACTAATACTAAATAATGTTATAAAAGTTTTGGACTTAATAGCATATTTAGCCATTAAAAAAGTAAAAAGTTGGATCAAGATAAATCAATAAATTTAATCTGGTACTACCGGCGAATAATGCTCGACTTCTCTGATCAGTGAAACTAATGCATCAAAATCCGTGCTTGCATTATCCAGCATTTCTCTCAGCTTTTCTACAGTATAAACTGAAAAGAAGAAATTTAAGAAGTATACTAAATATTCTATCATGTATGCTAATTTATCATCTTTTCGAATACTTGTACGACTTTTCTAATTCATATAATGAACAACTTTCATATATATGTCATGTATATAAAAGATCATGAGATTGGATCCATGTTTTACTGAAAAATTAAAATTTGTAACAGTGTATATTAAACTATGATAAATAATCAAATAGTACTAATTTGCTTCAAATTTCATAGGCAAGCTTAATTAATATATACCAAACAAAGTGTACGTAATTTTTTTTATTTTTGAAAAACCATTATCTGATTGTCAGGTGAACGCATTTATAAGGGATTCTAATAGGTTAGTACATATCATGTCAGGTCAAGTGAAGTATCACATTTGATCTACTAGACATGGTTCTGTAACAAAAATAATTCCCAATTAATTGCTTAATTAAAAGGGTTAAAGTGTAAATATTTTGAATATGAAAATGGGTTTTGCATCTTTTCTCAAATAAACTGATAAACCAATAAATTGCAACATTTCAGTCCTAAAAAAATATTTCACATAGTTACTTAAGTATGTTATTAATTCTTCTTCCAATCGCATAAAGTATCAGATTTTGACAAAAATCAGCCCAAATTTTAATTTAGGAATAAAATCTGATCACTTTAACACTTCAATTCTTTAACACCTACACTTCACACACTCAGAGAGAGAGAGAGAGAGAGGGAGAGAGAGAGAGAGCGAACTGGAGTTGTCCATTGGGTGGTTAGAAGCACCTTTTTCAGCAGCTGTAGATTCCTCCATGCATTATTAGGCGAAATCGCAGAACAGGTGTAACACCTCTACAAAGACCAGGTCCAGCTTACAATTTCTCCTTTGTTAGGGTTTCGGCTGTACGAGAGAGGAGCATCTCTTTCTTTGTCGAAAACTCGGAAGGGGAAGAGGAGCGTCTCTTCTTTGTCCTACACCTGGTCCATGTGGAATTATGAAAGCACACCCTTCATTTTGGTGAAAATAAGAAAGCAAACCCTTCATTTTTCGTGGAATTTTTAAAGCACCCCCTTAATTTTGGTGCAATTATGAAAGCACTTCCTTGACCATTACATCAAACCGTACTAACACATTTGTTGAAATGTTGCCAAAGATTTCTAAACTATATTATAATATATTTGCTGTACCTATCAATCAATCCATACAATGCATGTATATTCCACACATTTTACACTTGATTCTTCTAACCTGGTTAAATTTCGGCTATAAATTAATATCCAATAGAGTACCAATTGCTTTGTAAATTAATCAGTTTCTTTGAAAGTCTAATTTTAAATTTTGAAATTAATTTTGTATAGAGTAAAAAATGTTCAAAAAATTAATGCATTAAAATTAATTTATAAATCTTATAATTTTGACTACTGGACTCTACACAAATTTATTCAAAATTTAGAAAAAATTGTATGTAGACACATTACTCGTAAGGTAAATGAATTTCAACGACCCAATAATTGACTTGACTCGACCCAATCCGACAGAATAATGGAAAGAGTATGTGTCCTTGCTTTTATGATCGATACAAGTCGGGTCGAGTCAGGACAAATTGAATTAGAGCAAATTTTAAGAGAGGGACCAAATTGAATTAGACAAATTGTTTCATTAATGAGAGGGACAAATTTTAGTGCTTTTATCTTTACTCCCTATAAAACTCACATTCAATCAATCTCAATTATTGATCACTGTTTAATTTTATATTTACTATTTTTATGTACTTTTATGTATAGAAGTCTAAAATTAGACTTGAGAGTAGGTCCGATGGGCATCGGACCTGCCTCGGTTCGACGGGTTTAATCACCATTGATTTTATTTTAGATTCGTGCAAAATGCTTTAAAATCCGTGCGTGTATGTTTGAAGATTCGTGCGCACAAATTTCTCCGTTTTCTTACGGTAGATCTGCCCATCGGAACCAAACTAGGTCCGATGGGCATCGGACCTACACCTATCTCCTAAAATTAACTATAAATGCACCTGTTTCAATAAAAAACATGCTCTCGGCGTTAATATTTACCACATTTTTTTAATTTTTTTTTCTCTCTGTGCGCGCTTTTTCTATTTCCCGACGCAGAGAATGCATTATCCTTCTCTTTTTTCCTTCCCCACGCAGTCTCCTTCTCTTTTATCCTTCCCGATGCCACCGACTCCTCTCTGTAACGCTTCATTCAATCTCTCTCCCTGCTGCTTTGCCTTCTTCCATCGTCTGTCTCCCTTCTGTGTTTCTCGCGCCGCGCTCCGACCACCACGGTTGAGCGCGATCTCCCTGTGCGAATCTCACCCGCACGATCCATCCATGTGCCGCTTCCCCTCTTCGCTCCAGGCCTCAAAAGGGCCCGCGTGTAAGCCTTCGTCCCTCTTCCGAGCTTCATTTTGTAGACACCTCATTCTTTGTTGCGTTTCTCGCCTCCGACCTCTCTCACCGAAATATGAGCACAAAGATGGAGATTGAGCACAGTTACCTGTTAATCAATAACCTCAACCTCCATATAGCACAAATTGGCAAAGGTCGGATCTTATTTTAGTTCTTATTGGGTTTAATTTTGTTTCTTTACCTTTCTCAAAAAAAAAAAAATTGTTTCTTTACGATTTTCATGATAAACTAACTATACTTCATATTAATTATCACATTTTTTTTTGGTAATTTAGATGAAGTACAGTGGTATTCCTTCATGGTTTTCCTGAGACATGGTATAAATGGCACCACCAGATGGTTGCTGTTGCTGAAACAGGGTACCGGGCAATCGCACCTGATTGGCGAGGATACGGGTTATTGGATCAACCCCCGGACCCAGAAAATGCTTGCTGGGCACATTTAATTTCAGATCTGCTAGGTTTACTTAGTGTTCTCTCCATCCCAAAGGTATCTATCATCATGTCTTAATTCCTACTTTCTAAATTATTAATCCAGAAAGCAAGATTCCTACTTACTTAGTTATTGGATCAACCCCCTGACCCAGAAAATGCTTGCTGGGCACATTTAATTTCAGATCTGCTAGGTTTACTTAGTGCTGGTATGGTACTGATATGCTAGGAATACCACTGTACTTTTGGCACATTTAATTTCAGATCTGATATGCTAGGAATACCACTGTACTTGCTGGGCACATTTAATTTCAGATCTGCTAGGTTTTGGTACTGGTATGGTACTGATATGCTAGGAATACCACTGTACTTGCTGGGCACATTTAATTTCAGATCTGCTAGGTTTTGGTACTGGTATGGTACTGATGAGATCAGCTGGTAATATATTGAATTTTTTTTTTGGGACAGAAACTGATTTATGGGTAAAGAATTTAACAGAGTAGTTTTGGCTTCATGCAACACAATGTGCGCTGCATGAAGCCAAAACTGCTCTGTTAAAATCTTTACCCTGATTTATGAGCCTGAATCAACCAAACAAGCACAAATTTGACTGAACTAAATAAAAAGAAAAGGTTGCCAGTGGCGATTGCGTGCACAGTTGCGGAAGCTGTATGGGTTTGCTTCTTACCAGTACAGTACAAAGCTCAAGATCAAGGGTTTTAACATGATGCAGTATTTGATTAATTAAAAAAGTGTGATTCATCCTCATTATTTTGTGTAACTGGTTTGCAAAGGAGCCTGGAAGAGCAGAGGCAGATTTCGGTCGATTTGATGTGAAGAGAGTGGTGTGCACAATTTACTCTCTTCTAAATTTGAAATTCCAATTGCTCCAGAAGGGAAGGAGATTATGGACCTTGCCGACTTGTCTACGCCTTTGCCAGAGTGGTTCACCGAAGAAGACCTTCCCATATATGCTTCTTTGTACGAGAAAAACGGGTTCACTTATCCACTTCAAATTCCATGCAGGTGAAATATAAGATAAAGATCAATTCATTTTTTTTAGTTCAACTAAATTGAAATCTTATACTGACCTTGTTGAAATTTTGAGGGCTTTGCACAATATTAAAGGAATTGATGTGCCTCCAGATCCTACAATTCAAGTACCAGTGCTTCTGATCGAAGGAGAGAAAGACTACTCGAACAAACACCCGTGGCGGTACCAAGCTATGAAAGAAGGTATTATGCAAAAATATGTGAGAGATCTGGAGATGAATTCCATTCCTGAAGGATGTCACTTTGTTCAGGAGCAATTCCCTGACCAAGTTAACAAGCTAATTATAAGCTTTGTAAAGGGCCTTTCTGTGAATTCTTAAAGTTTTAAGGGTTTGCTTGTGATATGAGTCAGCTTATGTGTTATGCTTGAGATCGAGTAATTAAAATTCAGATTATCTTTTGTTTATCAAACTTTAATCTTGAGTATGTTTCGAGCTTTTATCAATTCGATGTTATGGTTTACTTTTTATTTTTTTTAATAATACTAAAGATAAAATAAATTCGGTGCTGATTTCATCAAAACTTTGTTTTTTCTAGGTTGGCCCCATGCAAGACACTATGACTTTGACAGTCTAAACTATACAAACTAGAAATTTGAAATTCATTAATAATAAATTAATTTAATAATATAAGAAGTCTATTTTGAATTAAATTGAAAAAAAAAATTGTTTAGAACTAAAAATATTACAGACATACTGTGTACAATTTTTTTATAATTATATAAATTAAAAAATTAAAATATCGAAAACAAGATAGATTTTTTTTTTTTCAATAAATAGATGGTATTTAGTTTATGTTGGAATTTAGGCAATAAACTAACGTAATAACTATTATTAATTTTAAATTTTAAATATGTATACTACTATACTATATGTATATCATCCGAAATTAAAAAAAAAATAACGTAATAACAATGTGGAATATTTGAAGCTAACTATAACATTAAAAAAAAATATTGCGTATGGCCCACAACCAGTGGTGAAGATGGGTTAGATAAAATCCTTTCCAACTTAATTAGGTATTTTTATCTTTACTCCTTATAAAACCACCTTGAATTTTAGAGAGATGAGGAGACTATCTCTTCAGAGGAGATCCCAGCCTCACATTCAATTAATCTCAGCCGTTGATCACTATTTAATTTTATTCTTCCTGTTTCCATGTAGTCTTACATGTAGAAGTATAAAATCAATTAGAAAATTACTCAATTCAATACAAAGTATACTCTGAGCTATTGGTACAAACCACAGCATTTTTCCATCTTTTTCTCTGTTACTGCGCACGCGCGCGCTCCTTTCTCCTTCCCAACACAGAATGCACGTCATTTTTTTTTTCTCTTTTTTCCTTCCCCGCAGAACCGACTCCCCTCTCTTTTTCTTTACTTCTTCCCCACACAGAACCAACGAAGACATTGCACAACCCCTCTTTTTCTGCTTTCTTTGCTCAAACCGGGTTGAGTCGGTGCGTCTCCTTTTCTCTACCTCGAAGCACCTTCAGCGAGCTTAGAACGACGATGGTTCTGATGCGATATTTCCTCAGAGAGAGCTAAACGTGCTACCCTCCCTCAACGACGTGTTGCTCGTCTCCCTTTTTTTTGTTTGTATTTAGAGGTGGAGGTTGCTTTTTTACTGTTGCTCCTATAAATTGTCAAAATATCACTGAAAATATTTCTTATATATGTTGAGGGTAAACAATCTGACTTCTCATTGTTTCTTTAGGTTTTTATATGGTTTCTATATTATTCTTCTTATTCCAGTTTGGGGTTAAAAAGAAGAGTGGGGGGGGGGGGGGGGGTGTTGGGAGCTTATGCAAGATACTGTGCATTTTGTCTTTTGAGTAACCTGGAAATTGTATCTTGTAAGTTGAACAAGAGTGCTTTTTGGTAATACATGCTCTGATTATAATTATTGATTTGTATTTTCTCAACATAGGTGACAATTTCATCATGGTTGATCGATCTAAGGGATCAGATCCAACACACGAGATTTTTAAACCTTGTGAATCGCTCTGTGACATTTATGAGGTCTCATGTTCCTTTTGTCTCTCACCCTCACTCTTTAACTGTCTATATATTTTATATTTGATTCTAAAAGCATCGTAGAAAGGAAAATGAAGACACCATAGAGAGAAAAATGATTTTAAAAAACAAAATTGAACCAACTAGCGCTACCTAGGGTGTAAATAGGTACATAACGGGTTGAGTGGAACATTTTCATACCCATATTATGCAATCAATTCTTAAATTAATTACATTTAAAAAAAGTGATCAAAACAAACTTTCAATTCCCACGGCAATGTGTGGCCGGCACTTGACTAGTATATTGAAAATAGCACAAATTACATGTGAAATTTACATTTTAGTAGAAAACTTTGATCTTGTAATAATATTATATGCTGAAACAATTATAATTCAGGTTATAAAATTGAATTAGAGCAAATTCACCAACAAATATTCGCCTTTGTTTTACCAACCTTCTAAGCATAATGTTGAAAACAATTTAGCTAAAGTGTTACATAATGAAGTTTGAAAATTACAAATTTAGTCATTACAGTAAGACCAGTTCTTCTTTGCTCTTTCCTGAACCTAGTAATCAAGTGAAATGATTATAAGAGTTGTCAACAACAAAGATATTCTCCCCAAAATTGGAAAAAAAAAGATGAGTGCGTTACAAATGGAGAAATGTAAATTGCAAAAAAAAAAAAAATAATAAAAAGATAATACAATTTTTAACATGCATATTTCGAAAATTAACATAATAAATGCATACTAAAGTTCATTGAAGGACAACTCACTTGATATATTTTTTTTGCAGGGTAAAACAAGAATATGCAAACAAAATGACTAAAACTGAGGCCATGAAATTGTATAATGTACAATCCATATAACATGAACAAGCCAACTTTTGATGTAGTCGGTTCTGATAAAAACAAGTCATGCAAAAACATTAAATTACTTCAATACATACCAAATCTTCCAACTAGACCAGAATTCAGGAATTCAGATACATTTAACAAAAATAAAAATAAAACTACCTAAAGCCAGGAAGCTAACTAACTACGTAGTTTTAGCTTTGTTTCTCAAGTATTTCTTTCAAAATTAACGGATCATTCTTAACTAAATATTGAAACTGCTCAGTTGCGGCTACCCCTTGAAGGATTCCTGGAGAGGCTAAAAATTTCAAACATACTGCTTTGAGATGATTGCAACTGTGTCTCTCAGCTAAAGACAACAAGGTCACCACCTCACCTGTGTTAATACTACTACACGACATTGTGTTAATACTACCGCACATCATCTTCTCGCATATTACCTTTAATCTCTCCAAACCGTATCTATCAGCTGCAACCAATAGTTGCTGAGCCATTGATTTAGTCTCTTGTTTCTCATCACTTCCTTCTGTCTCTTCTAATCTGGGAAAGGAATCATTATATATGAAATGAAGCATTGCTTTGAACACTGGAGCTTCTATTTCTTCAATTTTAATTGTTGTGTCTGATTTTTCCTTCATCGGACCAAAAAATTGTGCCAAAAAGACTGGGGATCTCGCAGCGAGAATGCACTTATGAGCACAAAGAATTTGCCCATCTACTTCAAATGTAACATCTGCTCCATTTCCATTATCCAAAAGATGGCCTAGTTGCTGCTGGATGTTACCAGGGGGGACAACAATTTGTGCATTTGGCTCGACGGGAAAAGCTTTAAAAACAGTAACGACACATTTAATTATGAAACAATCATCCTTGATATTTGACTTCAACTCTAACCTTTTAGGAAATGAAGGATAGCCCGAATATGAATTGGCTGAACTGAAACTTCTAATTTCTGATGTTTCGCTGAAGGGTAAAACACATTCATTTTGGTCTAGAATAGTAAAACTAAATTGTGCCATTCCAACTTCTGATTTGCTTTTAAGGTAAAGATATAGTGATATGTCATCAGCTCCTGCCCCAGGGGAACCATTTGGGAAGTACTTGAAACTCCAATCATGCCCATCAACATGAAAAATGGTGGATTCAATAAATCCCCCTTTACCCATATTCTTATCTAAAGAGTACCCCACAATGCTTAACGTATGCGATCTCATCACTTTTTCAATTCGTCTTATACAACCGGTGGTTTCTAGGACTTCAACGGGATATTCTGTGGATAGTGACATGGATGGATATTAGATAGATAGAGAGAGAGAGAGAGGGTTTAATTCTCTAAAGTGGAGAGGCGTTTCTAGTGTTTCACTACTACAAAAACTGGTTTTGTACACTGCACATTGTACACGGATTTGGCAATTATATTAAAAACAGTGTACAAAATATGAGTTCAAAAGATCTGAACGATTTCTACACGGATAATTAGTTAACAATCAGTGTCGAATTATTATAGAGAGCTACACGGTTTATTAGAAACCACAAATTCGTGTGTAAATAAGTGTGTGTGCAAATAATTGAGAGAGCTACACGGACTTTTAATACAAAGCCGTGTAGGAACATTACACACGGTTTTTTGATATATAGCCGTGTATAAATCTTATAATTGTACACGGCTTTATAACTAAAAGGCCGTGTAGAAATAGGTGGAGAGCTACACGGATATATAACTAAATAGCCGTGTATAAATCTTATAATTGTACACGGCTTTATAACTAACAAGCCGTGTAGAAATAGGAGGAGAGCTACACGGATATATAACTAAATAGCCGTGTATAATAGTGTAGGGTTTTATTATCTTCCCTTCCAGAGCGCCGTTTTGATCAAGTTTTTAGTTCATACATATCGAACTGTGCTTTTTATTTCTGCGAATTGATCGAGGCCAGCAGCTGAGATCTGAGATCTTTGAATTAAGTTTGTATTTTCTCCTCTCCATCTTTCTAAGGTTAGTAATATGTATTTAAATCATTTTCTTTCTCTAATTTTCTGTTATTTAGGCTTATTTAGGTCATTTCATGCATGCTTGAATTCTTAATTTTAGATGTAATTAATTAGTGTATTGTGGTCCAATAACCGACCTTTAGATGCTTTTAGGTCCATGCCCGTTCAAAATTAATCCAATAGGGATTAATTTTGGATAGTCCCCGTTTTGGGACTGCTCTTTGAATATTATGTCTCATTTAGGATGTGAACACATATTAGCGGGATTTAATTAGTATTTGAGGAAAGTTCGACAGTATTTTCCCTTATTGCTCCTACGAGTATGTGGTTCGTACGCATACTTGGGGAGTTAAGGGGAAATGCTGCCGAATTTTTCTCAAATACTAATTAAATCTCGCTAATATGTGTTCACATATGAGACATAATATTCAAAGAGTGGGTTAGGATTGTAAACCGGCCCTTTGTAAGCCCAAAATTTTGTACACGAAGGAGAATGTTGACCATGCATGATTAATTGATCAAATCATTTTTTTAATTTAATTTACAGATGGATCGAAGCTGGATGTATGAAATGCGACGTGACAGTGAAGAATATTTGGTTCGCGTTGATGAGTTTATAAAATTTGCTGAGAGTTATAGAGTGAATAAAAAAGAAGAAGACATTTTATGTCCTTGTAAAGATTGTAAAAATTTATTAAGATTTTTGGACATCGAAGAAATTAGAGCTCATTTGATTTGTCGGGGATTTAAGAAGAGATATACATGTTGGTTCATGCATGGTGAGAAATTTGGGGAAAGTAGTAGTGCCAATAAGGATTGTAATCGTGAATTGAATGATGAGAATGTTGGAATTTCTGATAATTTTGAACTTGATTGGAACGAGGATTATGAGAGTGCCGAATATTCTGATATTAACGTCGAACCCGAAAATGACGATGATGAGATGGAGAGGAATTTTGATGAAAATGTAGAACACGAGTTTACTGAAAATTTGGAGGATATGTTACGTGATGTGGAAGATGAAATTAGTGATAAAAATTATGATAAATTTCAAAATTTGTCTAATGAATCCAAGAAGCCGTTGTATCCCGGGTGTACCAAATTTACAAAACTGTCAGCTGTGTTGAAATTATTAAACTTAAAAGCAGACAATGGTTGGAGCGATAAGAGTTTCACGTCCTTATTACAGCTTTTAGGAGAAATGCTCCCAGATAACAACGAGTTACCCGGTACAACATATCAGGCAAAGAAGTTGATATGTCCAATGGGGTTGAAGATCCAAAGAATACATGCATGTCCGAATGACTGTGTATTGTATCGTAACGAGTACGAGGCCATGCATGTCTGTCCTAAATGCGGTGTTTCACGATATAAACGTCGTAAGGACCAGGACACTGATGATTGTAACGAGGACACAAGTGGCCGACCTCCGGCTAAGGTGTTGTGGTATTTGCCGATAATACCGAGATTCAAACGGTTGTTTGCGAATCCCAAAGATGCAAAATTATTGCGCTGGCACGAAGAAGAGCGCAAAAATGACGGTAAACTAAGGCACCCGGCTGATTCTCCTCAATGGAGAAACATTGACAGACATTTCAAAGAATTTGGTTCTGAACCGCGGAACCTTAGGATTGTGGTGAGCTCAGATGGAATGAGTCCGTTTGGAAGTATGAGCAGTCGGCACAGTACTTGGCCAGTTCTTTTATGCATCTACAATCTTCCTCCTTGGTTGTGCATGAAACGCAGATATATAATGATGTCATTACTAATCCAAGGACCCAGACAACCCGGAAATGACATAGATGTATATCTCGCACCATTAATCGAGGACCTCCAAAAATTGTGGCGTGATGGCGTCCCGGTGTGGGATGCGTATATGAAAGAGACCTTTAACTTGCGGGCCATGGTGTTTTGCACCGTAAATGATTTCCCCGCGTATGGGAATTTGTCGGGTTACACTTGTAAAGGAGCAAAAGCGTGCCCGATCTGTGAAGATGACACGCAGGTGCTGAGGTTGAAAAATTGTCAAAAGAATGTATTCATGGGGCATCGTAGGTTTCTTCCTATTAATCACCCATATCGTAAGAAGAAGATGGCATTCAACGGGAAAATTGAGCTTGGAGTGGCTCGTCATCCATTAGACGGGGAGAGTGTCTTCGAACGGGTAAAAAACATTGATGTTGTTTTTGGAAAATGCGCCAAAGCACTACCGAAGAATATTTGGAAAAAGAGGTCCATATTTTGGGAGCTACCGTACTGGAAATATTTAGAAGTGAGGCATTGCCTAGATGTCATGCATGTCGAAAAAAATGTCTGTGACAGTTTAATTGGTTTATTATTGAACATTCCGGGGAAGACGAAAGATGGTATTAAAGTGAGAAAAGACATGGTAGAGATGGGAATACGACCCGAGCTCGCACCGCAGGAGAAAGGGAAGCGCACATACCTACCCCCCGCACTGTGCACAATGTCAAAGAAAGAGAAAACAAGCTTCTGTGAATGCCTCAATGGTATAAAAGTCCCATCAGGATATTCTTCGAATATTAAGAAGTTGGTGTCGATGAAGGACTTGAAACTGGTCGGTCTGAAATCTCACGACTGTCATGTTTTACTGACACATATAATTCCGGTTGCAATTCGGGGAATTTTACCAAAGCACGTTCGTCAAACCATTACGAAGCTTTGTTCTTTCTTCAATGCAATAAATTCCAAAGTGGTAGACCCTCTAAAATTGGACTCTTTGCAAAAGGAGGTCGTCGTTACTCTTTGCCAACTTGAGATGTATTTTCCGCCATCTTTTTTCGATGTCATGGTTCACCTTGTTGTTCATCTTGTGAGAGAAATTAAGATTTGTGGTCCCGTGTTCCTTCGGTATATGTATCCATTCGAGAGATACATGGGCATCTTGAAAAAATACGTAAGGAACCGACATCGACCCGAAGGCAGCATTATAGAAGGATATTCTACGGAGGAGGTGATTGATTTTTGCACCAACTACTTGACCGGTGTGGATCCTATTGGCGTTCCAAAATCTCGATACGAGGGAAGGCTCCAAGGAGTCGGGACAATTGGGTTGAGAGCCGTAGTTGCTGATCTAAATGAACTACAAAAGGCACATTTTATTGTACTACAACACATGACAGATGTTGCTCCCTACATAGATGAGCACATGACAATCCTTCAACAACAAAACTACACGAGGAGTCAGAAGTGGCTTACTAACGAGCATAATCGTTCTTTTATAGGATGGCTGAAAGAAAGAGTGCAGTCACACCCCGTACCTGAAATTGTTAAACTGCTTGGCAAAGGACCCCAAATTGTTGTTAGAACATTCCAAGGATACGAGATTAACGGATATACATTTTATACTAAATCCCAGAGTGATAAGAGCACGATGCAAAACAGTGGGGTGACGTTGGTGGCGACCTCTCAAGAATTCAGTAGATCCGGAGATGGCCGGGCTGTAATAGCATCAAAGTCATATTATGGCGTTATTCAAGAAATTTGGGAGCTCATTTACAGTCCTCGCCTGAGCATTCCCGTGTTTCGGTGTCAATGGGTCGAAGACCGAGGTGTTAAAGTTGATAACGACGGGTTCACACTCGTTGATTTAAACAGGGTTGGGCATGTTGATGATCCGTTTATACTCGCCAAGCAAGCCACCCAAGTCTTTTATGCCACTGACCCGAGTGATGCCAGGTTGAGCGTCGTCCTATCCGGAAAAAGAAGGATTGTCGGGGTAGAAAATGTCGTCGATGAAGAAGAGTACGACCAGTTCGACGAAGTACCTCCATTTTGTACTGATGTGCAAACTGAGGTAGCAACACTTGAAGGGGTAGACGAAGCTGACTACATGCGGTCCGACCACAATGAAGGATTATGGGCCGAGGGTACTGTTCAAATAGTGGAAAAAAGGAGAAAAAGGAAAAAAAAAGCATAATGTGTAATATTTATTTTGTTTAAGACCGTGTAGCTTTTAATATTGCAACCTTAGCTTGTAATATATCAAATAAAAAAAGGAAAAAAAGAGGGAAATAAGGAAAAAAGCATAATGTAGTATTAGTATTATCAAATATTATCAAATATTAGTTTAATGCAACAATGAAGGATTATGTTTAATGCTTATAATATTATCAAATATTAGTATTAGTTTTTGAAAATATTAGTTAAAACATTTAATATTAGTTAAAACATTTAATATTAGTTAAAACATTTTGAAAATAAATATTAGTTAAAATATTAGTTAAAATATTTAATATTAGTTAAAATATTTAAGGAAGGATTATGTTTAATGAAAATATTATGTTTAAAATATTATGTTCAACTTTATCAAACATTTAATATTAGTTAAAATAAATATTAGTTAAATTAAATTGTCAAACAACTTTATGAAGTATTGCGGCCCGCAACCACTCAGAGAACTTTACTGAACCTGGGACCCACCTGTCGGACCAATTTATACACGGACATTTAGCTAATAGTCCGTGTAGAAAGGGTAGAGAGCTACACGGCCTTTTAGCTATATGTCCGTGTAGAAAGGGTATTTGCACACGGCCTTTAGCGTAAAGTCCGTGTATAAAGATCTTTGTACACGGTCTTTTAAGTTAAAAGTCCGTGTATAGATGGGAATATTTGCACACGGCCTTTAGAGTAAAGTCCGTGTATAAAGATCTTTGTACACGGTCTTTTAAGTTAAAAGTCCGTGTATAATGAGAAAAACACTATTATTCGAAATCCTCTCTTCCAAAATTTTCACAAGTCCGAAAAGAGAATAAACATCAGTTTCAAAAACCCTCACAGAGAAGATTTTGCTGAGCCTTCTCCGAGCTCTTCACCGCCTCCCCGCCTCGCCGCCTCGCCGCCTCACCACCTCGGTCTCTCTCTCTCTAACCAGTGGTCTCTCTCACCCGTGGTTAGCTCTCTCTCTCTCGTTATTTTTCTTATTGGGTTTGAACCCGTTAGACATTGTTAATTTGTGCCTAGGTTATTTTAGCATTGTACTTGTACCTAGGTTATTTTAGCATTGTACTTGTACCTAGGTTATTTGAACCAGTGGTCTCCCTCACAGAGATGACATTGTACTTGTACCTAGGTTATTTTAGCATTGTACTTGTTGACATTGTACTTGTACCATAATTTTAGCATATAACCTAGGTTATTTTAGGTTAATTTGTGCTTGAATACATTATTATATGTCAAAAGTTGGTTGATTAATCTAGGTTATATGTCAAATGATTTGATCTTTAATTTCATGCAGCACCATGTCGAATGAAAATGAGTACGAGAATATGATGGAAGAAGAGGAGCAGCAAGCTACTGCCTCGTCAGAAAGAAGGAGAAGAGGGCCTACAATGTGCACGAGCCATTCTGAGCAGACCCATCAAGAAATCTGGTTCACAGAAGACGGGCGTGCGCAGGGACCAAAACGGCAGAAATACTCAAATTGGTGTACGAGCTTCGTGAAGCAAAATGCGAGTATCCTTGTTGAGAGATGGGATCATTTTGAGGATGAGGTGAAGAACGAGTGGTGGAACACGGTGAAGGTAAAGTGCCTAACAACTCTTCTCTTGAATTTTCACTTATGTATGATCTATACTTAAATACACTAAATTTTTGTGTCAATCAGGCTCACTGGAACATCAAGAATGATGTTCCAAAGGCAACGACTTTGAAGATTATGAACAATGGTTGGAAGCAATACAAGAGCACGTTGAAGACGGACTTCATGGAGAAAGGGAGAAATCCGGTCGGCTACTACAAATGGCTAAAACAAGAGGACTGGGATGCGTTTCAAGCTTTGAAGTCTACCGAAGAGTTCCAGGTATCTAACTCGTGCCAAATTTATGCTTATTCTTTCTCGATATATATTTATCTTTCTAAAACTAACTGATCGTTATTGTCTTGTTTCTGTGAAGGCAAAAAGTAATAAAGGCAGGATGACCGTTGCCTTTAACAAGTATCCACACCATCTAGGGTCAGGTGGTTACGAGGGTAAGTCGACAGAATGGAAGAAAGTCCTGGATGCGAACAAGGATTCTGACTCACCCGTGGTTAGGATCCAAAATCCTAGGGGCAAAGATTGGGTCATGGGTAGAGCCGAGGTAACCGCTGACGGGAGGATAGTACTCCCAACGGAGTTGCAAAGCGTGGCTCAAAGAATGGTAAGAGTCATTTATAACTCCGAAAGTACGTCAATTGTTCTTTTGCTTTAACTAATTCTTCTACTTGAACAGTTGGAAGTGGAGGAGGAGGTCACCTCGGGTGCCCGGAGTGTCGAACGACAAAATGATTCCTTGTCCGCAGCGCTCGAGAATCCAGAACACCCGGGTCGAGTAAGAGGTGTAGGGGTCTACAGGGGCTGGAAGGAGGTGTTCCGAGTGGAGGGACAAAAACCTCGAAGAAAATCGCGTGCCAAGGTAAACAAAGACGAGATAGTTGCGCAGATACGCGCGGAGGTGAGCAAAGAGTACGACGCAAGGTTTGCTGAGATGGAAGCAATGTTGACACAAATTAGATCAGCAACTACGCAGCCATCCGAGCAACCACCTCCCATTTCGCCGGGAATTCGGCGAAGTAGTCAAGCATCCGGCACGTGGGGCGCGAACGACGATTTGGATAATCTCAAGGTAATCAATACTTCTTCATAATCTAAAGGTATTTAAAACATGTTTGCAACCTTGTTATACAATATCGCATCACTAAAATAAACAACTTTCCTATAAATTTGCAGGACCCCAGAGCATGCGACCTCATCCTGCGGAATGGCAGTGTTTCTATACTCGTTGCTAAGGGCGTTGTACATCCACTCGCCAAAAGTGTACACCATACTCAGCTAAGACCCGACCATGCATGCGTGCAGGTTGAGTTAGTCTTGGATGGATGGCAGCGCGTACCCCTTCCTGTCCCTACCGACGAAGCGGTTGTGCTTGATGACGCACGGATGTCATTTGTCCAATGGCCCAAGAGTCAGATTGTTTTGGATCAGGTAATCCATAAAATAACTCATTTATTTTGTTACGTTCAACTCATTCTTTTTGAAATACTAGAATAATACATCTATAACTTGATACAGACACGAGGAGATGATGTCACCGGTACGGCGATGTCACCGGTACGTCAGGAGGTGGCTTGCGACGTCGGGGCTGACGCGCCACAATCACCGCCCCGTCCTATGGTCACAGAAGAAGAATACAGCTGTTTGCCCAATGATTTGCGCTTTCTCCACGACTACTTGATGACGGCGCCCGAAGGCATGGAGGCTATCATCATCCCTGTCCCACCTGGGATGTTTCTACACGAAGGCAGGGATCTCCTGCTGTCGTTCAAAGACTTCAAGGACCTCTTCCATCACTCGTCATCCGACAAATGGCTCGATGTGTCACACATCACCATTTTTCTCATGTTAGTGATATTAAAATATTTTCATTATTGTATAGAACTCAAATATATATTCTAATTACAAT
Organism: Carex myosuroides; assembly: GCA_028015225.1. Lineage (NCBI taxonomy): Eukaryota > Viridiplantae > Streptophyta > Magnoliopsida > Poales > Cyperaceae > Carex > Carex myosuroides. Next base: position 16,091,698 of record CM051464.1, on the reverse strand, counting down.
ATGATGAGTTTCAGGAAGCTAGTCCGAAACTGTGATGAGATGGTTGAAAAGAAGAACTTGTGCATGTTTCTGGACCCCGAGAAAGTGAGTTCTACGGCAGTGACATATTATCCGGATATGGCTATCGAGTACATGTGTTCTGCGATGCATCGTGCTAAGGCGGAGGAGAAGAAATTCATTCTCATGCCATACCACGAGGGGTTAGTTCTAATCTTAACTTATGTGTTGTTTATATTTTAATTAAAGAATTGTATAAAGAAATTCATTCTCATGCTAAAGTACTATAATTCTTCTCCTCGATCCAACAGCAAACATTGGTGCACGATTCTCATTGTGCCGTACTTAAGCACGGGCATAATTATTGATTCTTGTAAGCCAGGAGGAAGGACCGCGGCTGCCAATTGCAAAGTTATCTTGCCTTTTGTGAATAAGTAAGCAATAATAATTCTATAGGTTTGCATTTCTTTCAATCATATCAAATTATAAAATTGCTAATTACATTCACTCACTTTTGTAAGGGCTTTTGTGAAATATATTAAAGAGGGAGGATCACATAGCACGGGCCCGGGCAAGAAAAGCAAGTTGAATTGGAAGTACTTGAAGGTGAGCACACGGCCTTGAGTTAGAAATTTCATATCTTGTTAAAAAAATTATTGTCATTCTAACAAATGCCGCTAAATGTAAATTTCAGTGCCCGCAACAGAAGGAGGGTTGGGAATGCGCTTATTACACGATGATATTCATGTTTGACTTTGTCGAAAGAATACAATTCGAATTCCCAGATGCGGTATGTACTTCATATGAATTTCCTATATAATAAGCAATTGATATCTACCTTTTCTGAAATACTAACTATTATCAAATTATAATTTTGTAGAATGTGACAAAACAAGCGCATTACACCAAGGATCAGATCGACGATGTGCGGTGCATGTGGGCAAGGTGGTTTGCCATGGAATTTTGTAATCCTCGATATGGATTTGCATAATTTTGTATAATTTGGTGTATATGAATATTGTATAATTTATTGCATATGGATTTCTGGCTAATCTGAAAAATATGAATTTCTTGCTTAATATGGATTTATTGCTAATCTGGAAAATATGGATTTCTTGTTATATGAAATCTGGAAAATCTGGAATATATAGTTCTGTAACAAAAATGGCTAGCAAAACTGGAGGCTAGCCGAAAAACAAAAAATACAAAAAAAAAAAAAAATGTACTTTCTACACGGACATTTAACTAAAGTCCGTGTAGAAAAAAGATAGCTACACGGTCATTTAGTTAAATGTCCGTGTAGAAAGAGGAGAGCTACACGGACATTTAACTAAATGTCCGTGTAGAAAGAGTTAAGCTACACGGTTTTTTCGTTAAAAGTCCGTGTACAAAAAGAATCGTACACGGTTTTTTAGGTAATATCCGTGTAGCTCGGTAAATGGAGTGCGACACATTCTGGTCTTTGTACACGGCTGTTTGTGAAGTTATACGTGTAGAATCTTTAAAATTGCACACGGCCAAAAGTCCGTGTGTAGTTATTGAACTAATCGTACACCCTCGATTTAAACACGGTAGGAAATCCGTGTAGCTCTTCCTTTATTGTCCGTGTATAATCTCTTTTTTTGTAGTAGTGTTTCAACGGGATTTTGTGCTTAATTTCTCTCACCCATTTAAAAGGATGGAAAAAAATGGCACCCAGCAACATGAAAGAAACTGATACAAGTGAGTGACATTCTCTTAATTACAGCATGCAAAAAAGCTTCCTTTCTTGCTGAAAAAGCTTCTGAAATTCAAACAATTAAGACATGGATCAATATAAACAGCTCAGCAACAAAATGGCTTTGCTTAGAATCAATCTAAACCTAGCAATTAACGAGACCAAATTGAACCATGAGAACACCAGTTATATACGCATACATGAATTATGAAGAAAGAAATAAATCAACTACTCTATAGTGAGAAAAATGTTCAGAAAAAAGCTTACTGTGTCGGAGATGTGAGAGAGGCTGTCGGGTAGCAATCTTGACTTATGGATGAGAGAGACAGAGAGAAAAGGAAGCTGCGAATTCAGGTGAGAGAGAGGAGTACAAGTTCATTGAAGTTTGAACATCTACTGGATTATATTTCCTGGGTAAAATGCCTTTAAATAAGCTAGATAGCAGATACCAAACTTGTTCAGCAAGTATGGGATAGATGAAATGATGATAAGTTTGCATATATGATAAAAGCTGACTAGGCATAAAGTTGAGAATATGTATAATTCTTTTAAATAAAAAAAGGTAAGTCACAAAGTGGGAACATGGAACCAAGTCATATATCAAGAGAAAGCAAGTCACAAAGTGGGAACATGGAAGCAAGTCATATATCAAGAGAAAGCAAGTCATGTACTTATTTTCATTGAACAATTCTAGATTATAGTACTAGAAATCAAGTGAAATGATTATAAGAGTTGTCAACAACAAAGATATTCTCCCAAATCCTTGGCCAAAATTGGAAAAAAAAAAGATGAGTGCATTACAAATGGAGAAATGTAAATTGCAAAAAAAGAAAATAATAAAAAGATAATCCAATTTTTCACATGCATATTTCGAAAATTAACATAATAAATGCTTACTAAAGTTCATTGAAGGACAACTCACTTAATATTTTTTTTTTGCAGGGTAAAAAAGGAATATTCAAACAAAATGACTAAAACTGAGGCCATGCAATGGTATAATGTACAATACATATAACATGACCAAGCCACCTTTTGATGGAGTCGGTTCTGATAAAAACAAGTCATGCAAAAACATTACATTACTTCAATACACACAAAATCTTCCAACTATACCACAATTCAGGAATTCAGATACATTTAACAAAAAAAAAAAAAAAAACTGCTTAAGGCCAGGAAGCTAACTAACTACGTAGTTTTAGCTTTGTTTCTCAAGTATTTCTTTCAAAATTAACGGATCATTCTTAACTAAATATTGGAACTCCTCAGTTGCAGCTACCCCTTGAAGGATTCCTGGAGAGGCTAAAAATTTCAAGCATACTGCTTTGAGATGACTGCAACTGTGTCTCTCAGCAAAAGACAACAAGGCCACCACCTCACCAGTGTTAATACTACCGCACATCATCTTCTCGCATATTACCTTTAATCTCTCCAAACCGTATCTATCAGCTGCAACCAATAGTTGCTGAGCCATTGATTTAGTCTCTTGTTTCTCATCACTTCCTTCTGTCTCTTCTAATCTGGGAAAGGAATCATTATATATGAAATGAAGCATTGCTTTGAACACTGCAGCTTCTATTTCTTCAATTTTAATTGTTGTGTCTGATTTTTCCTTCATCGGACCAAAAAATTGTGCCAAAAAGACTGGAGATCTCATAGCGAGAATGCACTTATGAGCACTAAGAATTTGCCCATCCACTTCAAATGTAACATCTGCTCCATTTCCATCATCCAAAAGATGGCCTAGTTGTTGCTGGATGTTACCAGGGGGGACAACAATTTGTGCAGTTGGCTCCACGGGAAAAGCTTTAAAAACAGTAACGACACATTTAATTATGAAACAATCATCCTTGATTTTTGACTCCAACATTACCCTTTGAGCAAATGAAGGAGAGCCCCAACAATTTGAATCGTCTCTGAAACTTCTAATTTCTGATGTCATGCTGAAGGGTAAAGCACATCCACTTTGATCTAGAATAGTAAAACTATATTGTGCCTTTACAACTTCTGACTTGCTTTTAAGGGTAAGAAATAGCGATATGTAATGATCTTTTGCCTCAATGGAACCATTTGGGTAGTACTCGAGACTCCAATCATGCCCATCGACCTCAAAAATGGTTGATTCAATAAACTCATTTTTGCCGATATCCTTATCTAAAGAGTATCCCACAATGGTAAACTTATACGATCCCATCATTTTTTTAATTGGTCTTATACAACCGGGGGTTTCTAGGACTTCAACGGGATATTCTGTGGATAGTGACATGGATGGATATTAGACAGATAGAGAGCGAGAGAGAGAGAGAGAGGTTTCTAGTGTTTTAACGGGATTTTGTGCCTAATTTCTCTCACGCCTTTAAAAGGATGGAAAAAAATGGCACCCAGCAACATGAAAGAAACTGATACAAGTGAGTGACATTCTCTTAATTACAGCATGCAAAGAAGCTTCCTTTCTTGCTGAAAAAACTTCTGAAATTCAAACAATTAAAACATGGATCAATATACACAGCTCACAACAAAATGGCTTTGCTTAGAATCAATCTAAACCTAGCAATTAACGAGACCTAATTAAACTGTGAGAACACCAGTTATAAACGCATACATGAATTATGAAGAAAGAAATAAATCAACTACTCTATAGTGAGAAAAATGTTCATAAAAAAGCTTACTGTGTCGGAGATGTGAGAGAGGCTGTCGGGTTCGGGTAGCGATCTCGACTTATGGATGAGATAGACAGAAAGAAAAGGAGGCTGCGAATTCAGGTGAGAGAGAGGAGTACAAGTTCATTAAAGTTTGAACATCTATTGGATTATATTTCTTGGGTGAAATGCCTTTAAATAAGCTAGATAGCAGATACCAAACTTGTTCAGCAAGTATGGGATAGATGAAATAATGATAAGTTTGCATATATGCTAAAAGCTGACTAGGCATAAAGTTGAGAATATATATAATTCTTTTAAATAAAAAAAGGTAAGTCACAAAGTGGGAACATGGAAGCAAGTCATATATCAAGAGAAAGCAAGTCACAAAGTGGGAACATGGAAGAGAAAAAGGTAAGACCGAAGATAAGTAGTAGCTTACAACAGATTGGGATCCAATAATTTAAAGGTGCTACGGATGCATTTTTAGTGGCCCAATTGCACTCAAGATGTATTAAATTTTAGCAGGTAGCTTATTAATGCAAATATAATTTTAGCAGGTAGCTTATTAATGCAAATATAAAAACACATTTTAGTTGCAAATAAATACTCGAAGAAAGTGGCCTATTAATTAATTTATCCTTTTAAACTTTAAAATCTAATACTATGTGAATTGCTAATGCACCCAAAAAATGAATCTTTTATATAAGAAAGTGATTAATTTTTATATATTACAAAAATAAAATATTTATTATTCTTTTTATCTTAAGTAAAAGTTTCTTTTTTGCTACAAAAAATTATATATATTACGTGTCTTCTCAACCGTGTTTATTTTTATCATATTTGTAACATTTTTTTGTGTAAAAATGGAATTTACAATTTAATTCCATCAATTAAAGTTTGTATGTGCTGATACTGTATGAGAGGCACATATCTCAGAATAATTCTAACAAAATTCAAAATCTGGGAAAACCGTACTCGTTTATAACGCCAAGTAGACGTTATAAACCATAACATCCAGATAATTCAAATCAATTAACTCTAATTAACGAAACAAAAAAAATAGTACGTTACCAACAATAACGTCAAGAGATTAACCTCTTAATTTAGCGCTCCCTCGCTGGCCCATTTCATTAATCAAAATTCAAAGCTGGATGTTATTGTTGGTAACGTCCTCGTTTTTTTTTCCTATTTTCTCTAATTAGGAATTAATTAATTTGAATTATCTAAATGTTATGGTTTTCTTAGATTTCAAATTTCATTAAAATTATTCACTATTGTCGATATTTATTTATTTATTTATTTTTCTATTAATAAAAAAATCGGCACATATCTCTGCATTGCATAGCATCAGTAATTCTATGAATTTTGAGTTGGTAACCTTCTTTTTCCTTTGTTTTTCTATTCTACGTAAAAATCCATTAGTCTACTTATTTAGAATTGAATATTTGTATTATATTATAGTAAGCGAATATTTTGTATTATATTATAATACGTAAAGGATTATTTGAGTGTAATCTTTTGTTCTAATATAATTTTCGACAAATTATTTTTTTTACAAACTTTTTACTATATTTCGAGTACAAAACAAGTTTTTTTTTGAAAAATTCTTGTTTCAAATCCGATTCGACAAATTCCTATCAAATCACCTGATACTGATTCTTTAGTCAACTTACTGATTTCACTTCCAATACTGATTTCCAGAACCAATTAGGTTACATGGAGTATTTTTATATGTTGTAGTTGTTTGCTGAACAACACATATCATTGATCATTTCTCACCTTTTAAACAAATGTTACAATTTTTTTATGAAGTTAAAAGTAACTGAATATGGGAGTGTGCATTAATTGGTGAAGGAAAAGGAAAAGGCAAAAAGTTGGAAAAGAATGATGCAAGAAAGATGAAAAAGAAAAAGATGGAAAAGGAAAAAGCAAAAAGATGAAAAAGAAAAAGAAACATAAAAAGGGGCACCACTAATGCAGTTCACTGATGCACTGACCTAATATTTCACACGAGATCAGCTCAGAATATGAAACAGCAAACATAGTGGTACAAATGATGCAAGAAATAGAGCAACAAAACATTATGTCGGTTAATGAAGAAAAGTAGCTAATTATTGTTCTCATTTGTTCTTCAAATATTTCGGGGAAACAGAAATTATTGCATAATATATGATCACGATCACGATTAATTTTAACTCAAAAGCTGATTAACGGTTAGACAAATAAAATTATTGCATAATCTATGATCATGATTTTCAAATTAATCTTACGATTCTTGATCAAGGAGCGAGAATTCTATAGTATTACGAGAGAAAGTCTGTTTAAATAATTATGGACTATTGTAAAATTTTATCTTTGATCTTATAGATTGGTTTTGTATCAAGTTTGATGTAATTCGTTTTTTTAGGAAAAGCTGTTAACATAATTTGAACTGTAAATACCAGTGTTCTAAATAGCGCGCTATAGCGTTTTTGGACCCTAAACGCTAAGCTATGGCATGAAAATACGCTAATTGCGCTACGGCCGCTATAGCGGTAATAGCGGTCCGCTATAGCGCATAGCGTGTAGCGCGCTATTTGCGCGCTATGCATATTGGGCTTTTTTAGACAATTTATATGGGCTTAAATAAAGATCCATAAAATTTATTTGTATAGAAAAAAAAAATAGAATGAATCATAATGCTTAAGATATTTTGTATAGAAAAAGATCGATAGTTTATGATATTATTATGGATATTTTGAACCATGGACTTTTGTACTAGTTCAATATGAATATTATAATTTCTTAATTAATTTGGTGTTATTTATTGTTCTATGAAACTTTAGATAATGTTAATATATAGTACAAATATATAATATAATTTTTGTAAAAAAAAAAAAAAACGCTATTTGGAATAGCTTCCGCTATAGCTACGCTATTCGCTATAGCTTTTTTTGTAGCCTTCCCGCTATGACGCAATAAACGCTATTTAAAACATTGGTAAATACTCCAAATTATCCAACAAAATAAGAAATATATATACATAGAATGATATGTACGTCTCATAATATGCATGTAACTTCTTAGTAGGGAATTTGAGGATGAGAATGTAAATATTAGCAAGCCGGTGCCACTGTTTATGAGAATACTCAAACTCTATGTATTTATCCCATATCTTGTAGCACAAATAATCCTTTCCAACAAAAGACAACAGGCCCTGTCAAATAATCTGGAATTATCCCAAAAAGTAAAAAACCAAATAAGAACACAATAATCAAGGGGGAATTTCATGCATACCCCTCAAAAACTTCAAAATTACGGTGACATTTAGGCATATACTTGTGTATGCGTCATAAGTAGAGAAATTAACCATTTGCCCTTGGAAACCGACCAATTAGAAGACACATTTTTCTTAAACATGCTACATATTTTTTATTTTTTTAATAAAGGATAAAATGGGTATTTTATAAATTTAAAATGAGTTTTAATAGAAAATGCAATATAATGGGTAAATTTGGGAGTTTTTGAAATTTAGAGTAAAAATGATGTTATGAACTCTTTAGGGGGGGGGGGGGGGGGGGGGGTGGAATAGTTAATTTTGAAGTTTTTGAGGGGTATACATGAAATTCCCCCAACAATCGTCAATCTGACCTTCAATAAAATTAAGCATTGTTGTGTTTTGGCCCTTTACCTTCTGACATCAGATGGATCTTCAAATGTGAGAGTACCAAATGTGCAATAATTACACCATAGATCCACAGAGAAGGTCAATGCTTGTACCGCTCTTTCATACACTTGTACTACCTCATTGGGCCCACATAGGCGCAACTTATGTGCTCCATACTTGACCCAAAATGCATAACATAACAGGAATTCTAGTATAAATTTCTCATAAATTAGGTTTATAGCACCAATGTCATTCTGCACATGAAACCAAAATTAGGATACATGCATGCAGTATTTTTATATGTTGTAGTTGTTTGATGAACAACACATATCATTGATCATTTCTCACCTTTTAAACGAATATTACAGTTTTTTATCAAGTTAAAGTAAATGAATATGGGAGTGTGCATTGGTGCAATAGAAGTGTTTTTTGATGTAGTGCTCATCAAGTGGGCATTAAAAAAAGTTAAGTGTGAATTTTAAGTTGGTCAATTGTCATTACTTAACTAAAACAGACATGTGTGCATCGGCACAATATTCAAGTGTGTATCCACACAATAGATATGTGTGAATTCTAAATGCATGAAATTTTTTAGAGTGTTTAAGGAGTGAGTTTATTGAGACAGTTATCAGAATAAAAAAAATATGAAAAAGGAAAAGGCAAAAAGATGAAAAAGAAAAAGAAACATAAAAAGGGGCACCAATAATGCAGTTCACTAATGCACTGACTTCATATTTCACACGAGATCAGCTCAGAATATGAAACAGCAAACATAGTGGTACAAATGATGCAAGAAATAGAGCAACAAAAGAGGAACAACAGAGGAACATATAGTTATCTTTGAGGTTTTGGTGTTCCTTTTCAGCACAGTATCTATCCCAGAAAGTGATGAACAAAAGAGGAATTAATTTCTCAAAAATTACTATATGATTTGTCATGTGTCATAAGTGATATAGGTTTATGTTATCTTTATGTATTCATTATAGAATTATTGTGGTATAGAATTTTACAATTACTCTAAATTTATGTTATCATAATATTACTTCTTTTCATTGAACAATTCTAGATTATAGTACTAGCAATCAAGTGATGAAATGATTATAAGAAAGTAAAGATGAAAAGAGTTGTCAACAACAAAGATACTCTCTCAAATCGTTGGCCAAAATTGGAAAAAAGAAAGAAACATGTGCGTTAGAGAAATGTAAATTGCCAAAAAAATAAAAATAATAAAACAGATTTTCACATGCATATTTCAAAAATGAACATAAAAAATGCATTGTAAAGTTCATTCAAGGACAACTCACTTAATAATTTTTTTTGCAGGGTAAAAAAAGAAAATTCAAACAAAATGACTAAAACTGAGGCCATGCAATTGTATAATGTACAATCCATATAACATGACCAAGCCAACTTTTGATGGAGTCTGTTCTGATAAAAACAAGTCATACAAAAACATTAAATTACTTCAATACATACCAAAACTTCCAACTATACCAGAATTCAGGAATTCAGATACATTTAACAAAAATAAAAATAAAACTACTTAATGCCTGGAAGCTAACTAACTACATAGTTTTAGCTTTGTTTCTCAAGTATTTCTTTCAAAATTAACGGATCATTCTTAACTAAATATTGAAACTGCTCAGTTGCGGCTACCCCTTGAAGGATTCCTGGTGAGGCTAAAAATTTCGAGCATACTGCTTTGAGATGATTGCAACTGTGCCTCTCAGCTAAAGACAACAAGGTCACCACCTCACCTGTGTTAATACTACTGCACGACATTGTGTTAATACTACCGCACATCATCTTCTCACATATTACCTTTAATCTCTCCAAACCGTATCTATCAGCTGCAACCAATAGTTTCTGAGCCATTGATTTAGTCTCTTGTTTCTCATCACTTCCTTTTGTCTCTTCTAATCCGGGAAAGGAATCATTATATATGAAATGAAGCATTGCTTTGAACACTGGAGCTTCCATTTCTTCAATTTTAATTGTTGTGTCTGATTTTTCCTTCATCGGACCAAAAAATTGTGCCAAAAAGACTGGAGATCTCGTAGCGAGAATGCACTTATGAGCACTAAGAATTTGCCCATCCACTTCAAATGTAACATCTGCTCCATTTCCATTATCCAAAAGATGGCCTAGTTGCTGCTGGATGTTACCAGGGGGGACAACAATTTGTGCAGTTGGCTCGACGGGAAAAGCTTTAAAAACAGTAACGACACATTTAATTTTGAAACAATCATCCTTGATATTTGACTCCAACTCTGACCTTTTAACAAATGAAGGATAGCCCCAATTGGATTCGGCTCTGAAACTTCTAATTTCTGATGTTTCGCTGAAGGGTAAAACACATTCATTGTGGTCTAGAATAGTAAAACTAAATTGTACCTTTCCAACTTCGGATTTGCTTTTAAGGAAAAGAAATAGTGATATGTCATCAGCTCCTGTCCCAATGGAACCTTTTGGGTAGTACTTGATACTCCAATCATGCCCATCAACATGAAAAATGGTCGATTCAATAAACCCCCCTTTGCCGATATCCTTATCTAAAGAGTACCCCACAATGCTTAACGTATGCGATCTCATCACTTTTTCAATTCGTCTTATACAATCGGTGGCTTCTAAGACTTCAACGGGATATTCTGTGGATAGTGACATGGATGGATATTAGATAGATAGATAGAGTGAGGGAGAGAGGGGGTTTAATTATCTAAAGCGGAGAGGTTTCTAGTGTTTCTACGGGATTTGTGCTTAATTTCTCGTACCCCTTTAAAAGGATGGAAAAAAATGGCACCCAGCAACATGAAAAAACTGATACAAGTGAGTGACATTCTCTTAATTACAGCATGCAAAAAGGCTTCCTTTCTTGCTGAAAAGCTTCTGAAATTAAAACAATTAAAACATGGATCAATATAAACTGCTCAACAACAAAATGGCTTTGCTTAGAATCAATCTAAACCTAGGAATTAACGAGACCTAATTAAACCGTGAGAACACCAGTTATATACGCATACATGAATTATGAGGAAAGAAATAAATCAACTACTCTATAGTGAGAAAAATGTTCATAAAAAAGCTTACTGTGTTGGAGATGTGAGAGAGGCTGTCGGGTTGCGATGTCGACTTATGGATGAGAGAGACAGAAAGAAAAGGAGGCTGCTAAGTCAGGTGAGAGAGAGGAGTACAAGTTCATTGAAGTTTGAACATCTATTGGATTATATTTCCTGGGTAAAATGCCTTTAAATAAGCTAGATAGCAGATACCAAACTTGTTCAGCAAGTATGGGATAGAAGCTAGATAGCAGATACCAAACTTGTTCAGCAAGTATGTGAAATGATGATAAGTTTGCATATATGCTAAAAGCTGACTAGGCATAAAGTTGAGATTATATGTATAATTCTTTTAAATAAAAAAAGGTAAGTCACAAAGTGGGAACATGGAAGCAAGTCATATATCAAGAGAAAGCAAGTCACTGAGTGGGAACATGAAAGAGAAAAAGGCAAGACTGAAGATGCTACGGATGCATTTTTAGTGCCCCAATTGCACTCGAAGAAAGTGGCCTATTAATTAATTTATCCTTTTAAACTTTAAATGTAATACTATGTGAATTGCTAATGCACCCAAAAAATGAATCTTTTATATAAGAAAGTGATTAATTTTTATATATTACAAAAATAAAATATTTATTATTCTTTTTATCTTAAGTAAAAGTTTCTTTTTTGCTACAAAAAATTATATATATTACGTGTCTTCTCAACCTTGTTTATTTTTATCATATTTGTAACATTTTTTTTTGTGTAAAAATGGAATTTACAATTTAATTCCATCAATTAAAGTTTGTATGTGCTGATACTGTATGAGAGGCGCATATCTCCGAATTTTTTATTAATAGGAAAATTAATAAGGAAATATCGACAATAATGAACAATTCTGACAAAATTCGAAATCTAAGAAAACCGTAATCGTTTATAACGCCTAGTAAACGTTATAAACCATAAAGTTCAGATAATTCAAATCAATTAACTCTAATTAACGAAACAAAAAAAATAGAACGTTACCAACAATTATAACGTCCAGAGATTGACCTCTTAATTTAGCGCTCCATCGCTGGCCCATTTCATTAATCAAAATTTAAAACTGGATGTTATTGTTGGTAACGTCTTGGTTTATTTTTTTTTCCTATTTTCGCTAATTAGGAATTAATTAATTTGAATTACCTGGATGTTATGGGTTTATGTCCAGCGGACGTTATAACCATTACGGTTTTCTTAGATTTCAAATTTCATCAAAATTATTCACTATTGTCGATATTTATTTTTTTATTAATAAAAAAATCGGCGCATATCTCTGCAATGCATAGCGGATATGCATAGCATGAGTAATTCTATGCATTTTGACTTGGTAACCTTCTTTTCCCTTTGTTTTTCTATTCTACGTAAAAATCTATTAGTCTACTTATTTAGAATTGAATATTTGTATTATATTATAGTAAGCGAATATTTTGTATTATATTATAATACATAACGGATTATTTGAGTGTAATCTTTTATCCTAATATAATTTTTCGACAAATTATTTTTTTTACAAACTTTTTCCTATATTTCGAGTACAAAACAAGTTTTTTTTCGAAAAATTCTTGTTTCAAATCCGATTCGACAAATTCCTATCAAATCACATGATACTGATTCTTTAGTCAACTTACTGATTTCACTTCCAATACTGATTTCCAGAACCAATTATGTTACATGGAGTATTTTTATATGTTGTAGTTGTTTGCTGAACAACACATATCATTGATCATTTCTCACCTTTTAAAAGTAACTGAATATGGGAGTGTGCATTGGTGAAGGAAAAGGAAAAGGCAAAAAGATGGAAAAGGAATGATGCAAGAAAGATGAAAAAGAAAAAGATGGAAAAGGAAAAGGCAAAAAGATGAAAAAGAAAAAAAAAATTAAAAAGGAGCACCAATAATGCAGTTCACTGATGCACTGACCTAATATTTCACACGAGATCAGCTCAGAATATGAAACAGCAAACATAGTGGTACAAATGATGCAAGAAATAGAGCAACAAAACATTATGTCGGTTAATGAAGAAAAGTAGCTAATTATTGTTCTCATTTGTTCTTCAAATATTTCGGGGAAACAGAAATTATTGCATAACATATGATCACGGTCACGATTTTAAATAATTATGGACTATTGTAAAATTTTATCTTTGATCTTATAGATTGGTTTTGCATAAAGCTAGTTTCATGTAATTTGATTTTTTAGGAAACTCAGTTAACATAATATGAACTGTAAATACTCCAAATTATCCAACAAATTAAATAAGAAATATATATACATAGAATGATATGTACCTCTCATAATATGCATGTAACTTCTTAGTAGGGAATTTGAGGATGAGAATGTAAATATTAGCAAGCCGGTGCCACTGTCTATGAGAATACTCAAAACTCTTTGTATTTATCCCATATCTTGTCGCACAAATAATCTTTTCCAACAAAAGACAAGGCCCTCTCAAATAATCTGGAATTATCCCAAAAAAGTAATAAACCAAATAAGAACACAATAATCAAGGGGAAATTTCATGTATACCCCTCTAAAACTTCAAAATTATGGTGACGTTTAGGCATATACTTGTGTATGCATCAAAAGTAGAGAAATTAACCATTTGTCCTTGGAAACAGACCAATTAGAATACACATTTTTCTTAAACATTCTACATTTTTTTATTTCTTTAATAAAGGATAAAATGGGTATTTAAATTATAAATTTAAAATGAGTTTTAATAGAAAGTGCAATATAATGGGTAAATTTGGGAGTTCTTGAAATTTAGGGTAAAATTGATGTTATGAACTTTAAAGATCCAGTACCCAAGGGGGGGGGGGGGGGGGGGGGGGGGCGGAGATCTCCTACTTCAGATCTTTCCGCTACCTACTCACTTGCAGGCTACTTGTATTGTAAGGCATAAATACTTGACGAGCAGAGAAAAGTCCTAACTTGTCTTTTACCTACCTAATAGATTCATTCTGACAAAATAGTGGGCATACCCCTCAAAAACTACGAAATTACGGTGACGTTTAGGCATATACTTGTGTATGCGTCAAAAGTAAAGAAATTAACCATTTGCTCTTGGAAACCGACCAATTAGAAACATTTTTCTTAAAGATGCTACATATTTTTTATGTTTTTTAATAAAGGATAAAATGGGTATTTTATAAATTTAAAAAGCAATAAAATGGGTTAATTTGGGAGTTTTGAAATTTAGGGTAAATATGATATTATGAACTTTAGAGGGGGAAATAGTTAATTTCGAAGTTTTTTAGGGGTATACATGAAATTCCCCCAACAATCGTTAATCAATGACCTTCAATAAAATTAAACATTGTTGTGTTTTGGCCCTTTACCTTCTGACATCATATGGATCTTCAAATGTGAGAGCACCAAATGTGCAATAATTACACCATAGATCCACAGAGAAGGTCAATGCTTGTAGCGCTCTTTCATACACTTGTACCACCTCATTGGGCCCACATAGGCACAACTTATGTGCTCCATACTTGACCCAAAATGCATAGCATAAGGGGAATTCCAATAGAAATTTATCATAAATTAGGTCTAGGGAACCAATGTCATTCTGCACATGAAACCAAAATTAGGTTACATGCAGTATTTTTATATGTTGTAGTTGTTTGATGAACAACACATATCATTGATCATTTCTCACCTTTTACACAAATATTACAGTTTTTTATCAAGTTAAAGTAACTGAATATGGGAGTGTGCATTGGTGCAATAGAAGTGTGTTTTGATGTTGTGCTCATCAAGTGTGCATTAAAAAACGTTATGTGTGAATTTACAGTTGGTCAAAATCGCCTGACAACTGTTAATTGTCATGAATTAACTGAAACAGACATGTGTGCATCAGCACAATATTCAAGTGTATATCGACACAATAAATATACATGTGTGAATTCTAAATGCATGAAAATTTTGTGAGTGTTTAAGGAGTGAGTTTACGGAGACAGTTATCAGAATGAAAAAAAGATGAAAAAGGAAAAAGGCAAAAAGATGAAAAAGAAAAAGAAACATAAAAAGGGGCACCAATAATGCAGTTCACTGATGCACTGACCTAATATTAATGACACACGAGATCAGCTCAGAATTATATGAAACAGCAAACAAAGTGGTACAAATGATGCAATAAATAGAGCAACAAAACATCAGTTCTGATACAAACACAATATCCACTCGCTACACGGAATTATACAACTGAAAATTATGTAGGTTAATGAAGAAAAGTAGCTAATTATTGTTCTCATTTGTTCTTCAAATATTTCGGAGAAACAGAAATTATTGCATAATCTATGATCCTGATTTTCAAATTAATCTTACGATTCTTGATCAAGGAGGATTCTATAGTAATACGAGAGAAAGGCGGTTTAAATAATTATGGACTATTGTAAAATTTTATCTTTGATCTTATAGATTAGTTTTGTATCAAGTTTCATGTAATTTGATTTTTAGGAAAGGCTGTTAACATAATATGAACTATTGCATATTTTATTTATTTATTTGATAAATTGTAAAATTTACATATAATTAATTTTATCATGCATTCCTTTAAAAATGATAACAGTTCATGATACAATGAGTAATATCTAAGTAGTAAGGAATAAAAATTAGAGAATTAATAAGTGATGCATATATGTCGCAGGGAATAACTAATATATATATATATATATATATATATATATATATAGGAGTTGGCTACGGTGCTACGCGTAGCATAGAGGGCCTCCGTGCTACGGCTCAATATTTGAGTTTTCAAAATTCTAACGGTCGATCTGAACCATTCAACATAATCTCCACATGAATATGTACTTGCAAACCAAATTTTACATTTTTTACAATTTTTTTACAATTTTTTTAGATAGGTAGAAAAACACTTGATCTGAATGGTACATTATTTTCAGATCTAGTGATTTTCTACCTATCTAAAAAAATAGTAAAAAAATTCTAAAAAATGTAAAATTTGGTTTGCAAATACATAATCATATCGAGATCATGTTGAACGGTTCGGATCGACCGTCAGGATTTTGAAAACTCAAATATTGAGCCCTAGCACGGAGGCTCTCTATGCTACGTGTAGCATATTAGCAATTTCCTACATATATATATATACATATATATAGAGAGAGAGTGGCTAATATCAAAACGTTTGCACCAAGCCCCTCGTGCAACCAAGTTGTTTTCGGGTTTCCAAAGTCCAAACGGTCGACCCGACCCATTAGATGTTCAATCTATATTAAAATATGCTTGGAGACCAAATTTTACATTTTTTGGAATTTTTTTACTATTTATTAAGCCACTTTGAAAATTGCTGATCCGGGTGAACAGTAAAAACAGTGCAACTAAATTCTGGACCATGCGATTAGAAATTTTCAAAGTGGCTTAATAAATAGTAAAAAAATTCCAAAAAATATAAAATTTGGTCTCCAAGCAGATTTTAATATAGAGATCACATCTAACGGCTCGGATCGACCGTTTGGACTTTGAAAATCCGAAAACGACTTGGTTGCACGAGAGGGCTTGGTGCAAACGTTTTGATATTAGCCACTCTCTCTCTATATATATATATATATATCTATATACATAAATATATATGTATATACATATATATATATACATATATATATATATATACATATAGAGTCCGGCTAATGTCATAACGTTAGAATTTAAGCCTAAGTTATAACGAATCAATTTTCGCAATTTCAAAGTTCGAATAGTCGGTCCGAACCGTTCAACATGATCTCCATATTAAAATGTGCTTGGAGACCAAATTGTATATTTTTGGAAATTTTTTACTATTTTTTTAGATAGGTACAAAATCATTGTTTTGGATGGTCCATAATTATCTGAAAACAATGATTTTGTACCTATCTGAAAAAATAGTAAACAAACTATAAAAATTATAAAATTTGGCCTCCAAACACAATTTAATATGCATATCATGTTGAGCGGTTCAGATCGATTGTTCGGAATTTGAAATTGTAAAAACTAACTCGTTATAACTTAAGCTGAAATTCTAACGTTATGACATTAGCCATACTCCATACATATATATATATATATATATATATACGTACATATATATATATATATATATATATATGTACATATATATATATATATATACGTACATATATATATATACGTACATATATATATATATATACATATATATATATATATATATATATATATATGTACATATATATATAGAGTAGAACTAGGGTGCTCTTCAGTTCACCAAGCCCTTGGTGAACTCAAGTCTAAAACCCATCGGATCGGCTTCAAACGACGAATCTGAACCGTTGAAACCCGTCTACCTTATGAGTGATGCGTCTACATGCAAAAAATTTAAATTTTGAAATTAATTTTGCATAGAGTCAAGTGGTCAAAAAATGTCAAAAAATGAATGCATTAAAATTAATTTATCCACCTTCTAATTTTGACCGCTTGACTTGATACTAAATTAATTCGAAAGTATAAAATTTTTACATGTAGACGCATCACTCGTAAGGTAGGCGGGTTTCAGCGGTTCAGATTCGTCGTTTGAAGCCGATCCGATAGGTTTTAGACTTGAGTTCACCAAGGGGCTTGGTGAACTTAAGGACACCCTAGTTCTACCCTATATATATATATATATATATATATATATATATATATATATATATATATATAGTAGAACTAGGGTGTCCTTAAGTTCACCAACCCTCTTTGTGAACTCAACTCTAAACCTATTGAGCCGTGGCCGTCGCTCCACCTTGCTGACCGAGCCCCCCCGCTCGGCCTCCTCCCTCTGCCGCCATGTGGGCACCACCGGCCGCCGCCTCTCTTCTCCTCCTAGCTCGAGGAGTTGATCTCTTTCTTCTCTTCTCCTCTTGAGATTGATCTCGATACGGATCTAGATTTTGATCTCTTTGTTGATCTACATTCTAAGTTGAGATTCAAATTTGTGAGAAGCTTTTGAGATTGTGTTGATTAGCTACGTGAGATCTATTCGAAGTATTTGATGTAGTGAGTTAGCGGGATTCGCAAGGGTGAGAAGATTCGAACAACCAACATTGATGCCCTCTCATTCTTGATCAACACGTTGGTGTGCGAAGCTTCCAGTTTTCTGTTTTGGAAACTGTATCAAGGGAGACTAAGGCACAGGCAACCGATTCACGCTCCAAATAGTTTGGAGAGGTATGACTATATAGATCATGTGTGTGACATGATCCCTAAACTGTGTGGGATTGATTGCTTGTAAACGGTAAGATCGTCTTTAGATCGCTAGTAATTTTTCGAAATGTACCTGTTAGCCTAAAGTGCGTTACAAATGGAGAAATGTAAATTGCAAAAAAAAAATAATAATAAAAAGATAATACAATTTTTGACATGCATATTTCGAAAATTAACATAATAAATGCATAGTAAAGTTCATTGAAGGACAACTCACTTGATATTTTTTTGTTTTGCAGGGTAAAACAAAAATATGCAAACAAAATGAGTAAAACTGATCGAGGTCATGCAATTGTATAAGAGAGAGGCTATGGTACTTTGCAATGCGCGGATCGTTCCGTGCATTAAATTCATATCTCGATCTTCACAGTCCAAATAGTCGATTCGAACTGCTCAACATTATTATCATATGAAAAAATATACTTGGAGACCAAATTTTATATTATTCGAAATTTTTTACTATTTTTTTTTTACTATTATCCATATAACACGACCAAGCCACCTTTTGATGGAGTCGATTCTGATGAAAACAAGTCATGCAAAAACATTCAATTACTTCAATACATACCAAATCTTCCAACTATACCAGAATTCAGGAATTCAGATACATTTAACAAAAATAAAAATAAAACTACTTAAGGCCAGGAAGCTAACTACGTAGAGCATTTCTTTTGAAATTAACGGATCATTCTTAACTACATACTGAAACTGCTCAGTTGCGGCTACCCCTTGAGAGCCTAAAACTTTCAAGCATACTGCCTTGAGATGATTGCAACTGTGCCTCTCAGCTAAAGACAACAAGGTCACCACCTCACCTGTGTTAATACTACTGCACGACATTGTGTTAATACTACCGCACAATATCTTCTCGCATATTACCTTTAATCTCTCCAAACTGTATCTATCAGCTGCAACCAATAGTTGCTGAGCCATTAATTTAGTCTCTGGTTTCTCATCACTTCCTTTTGTCTCTTCTAATCCGGGAAACGAATCATTATATACGAAATGAAGCATTGCTTTGAACACTGGAGCTTCCATTTCTTCAATTTTAATTGTTGTGTCTGATTTTTCCTTCATCGGACCAAAAAATTGTGCCAAAAAGACCGGAGATCTCGTAGCGAGAATGCACTTATGAGCACTAAGAATTTGCCCATCCACTTCAAATGTAACATCTGCTCCATTTCCGTTATCCAAAAGATGGCCTAGTTGCTGCTGGATGTTACCAGGGGGGACAACAATTTGTGCAGTTGGCTCCACGGGAAAAACATTAAAAACAGTAACATCACATTTAATTATGAAACAATCATCCTTGATTTTTGACTCCAACACTTACCTTTTAGCAAACGAAGGATAGCCCCAATGTGAATCGGCTATGAGATTTATAATTTCTGATGTTCCGCTGAAGTATATTACAGCACTTTGATCTAGAAGAGTAAAACAAAATTGTGCCTTTACAACTTCTGATTTGCTTTTAAGGTAAAGAAATAGTGATATGTCATCAGCTCCTGCCCCAATGGCACCATTTGGGTAGTACTTGATACTCCAATCATGCCCACCGACTTGAAAAATGGTCGATTCAATAAACTCCCCATTGCTGATATCCTTATCTAAAGAGTACCCCACAATGCTTAACGTATGCGATCTCATCACTTTTTCAATTCGTCTTATACAACTGGTGGCTTCTAGGACTTCAACGGGATATTCTGTGGATAGTGACATGGATGGATATTAGATAGATAGAGAGCGAGCGAGAGAGAGAGAGAGAGGGTTTAATTCTCAAAAGCGGAGAGGTTTCTAGTGTTTCAATGGGATTTTGTGCTTAACTTCTTCCACCCCTTTAAAAGGATGGAAAAAAATTGCACAAGTGACATTTTCTTAATTACAACATTTACAAATTTAATAGCAATAGAAAGCAAACAGACCAACACTGATGACCTTTATTAACAAAATTTCTTGGAACTCATTAAAAGTGAATCTGACCGTCCGATCAGGGAATTAATTGATGACGATTTGAATTCTGGAAAGACTAAAACTGCCAGCGCTTCTCCAAATGCAGTGACAACTGTGAAAAATAACTGCAAATAAATTAATTCATATTCCCAATAAAAAAATAAAAGGTCACTTAGAATTAATTGAGTAGGTGATTTATATATATATATGGCACCAAAGGCATGTTCTCTTTTTAATTCCTTGAAATAGACCTCATCAACTTTTATTTGACCAAGTACTAACACCGCTCACATTTATTAACAAAATATCTTGGAACTAAACTAATCAAAAGGGAATCTGACCGTCCAATCAGGGAATTGATTGATGAAGATTTGAATTCTGGAAAGAAAAAAAGATCAGCCCTTTTCCAAATGCAGTGCAAATTAATAATGTATATTCCCAAGAAAAGATATCAAATGAAAGGCCATTGAGAATTGAGTAAATAATTTATTACATAATACCAATTACCCAATTCCATGCTCTTCTTTACAAAAATATCTGCAACTCAGTTTATTTGCATTTAATTAATAAATAGTGATAATAAATTAATGGTAATTTAGAGATTTTTTTTTAAATGACATTAATTGAGATAATGCGGAACTCAATGCTTCAACATAAAGCTTAAAAATATGTATGGTTAGTAAAGAGGATCTAACTCATGATTTTGATTCGATCATACGAAAATTATTTTATAATCCTTCAAAAATAAAGAAACAGTGGGCTGTCAAGTGATCTAAAATATTTCTACATTTATAAATATAACTATCAGTTTTAGTTTATTTGTGATAATGTATTTATAATACTGTTTCAACATGCCAAAGTCACTGGAGCCCAAATATATAATGTGTAAATCAACCATGTCAGAAAATATCTAGAGTGGTAGCTGCACGCGTGGTGAGCCAACACATATATCCGGACCTTCCGATCAAAATTCGCACGAATATTAAAGGAGCCCGATGACATGAATTTGGGGGAAATTCATACACAAGTGTATACCTAAATGTATACATCACAAAGTAGAGATATGAATCATTTGCCCTCGGAAACCGACCAATTTCAAGACAAAATTTTTCTTAAATAGGCTACATATTTTTTAATAAAGGGTAAAATGGGCATTTTAAAAATTTAAAATGAGTTTTAATAGAAAAGGTAATAAATGGGTAATTTTGTGAGTTTTTGAAATTTAGAAGGGTAAATATGATATTATAAAGTTTAGATAGGGAAATACGTAATTTTGAAGTTTTTGAGGGGTATACATGAAATTCCCCTTGTTAAAAAGGTAGGTTAACTTTGAATTTTTATTTTCTTTAAATGCTAATAAAAAAATTCGCTAATGCAATTGGTCCATGTAGCAATTATTAATATCTCTGTCTCTCTCTCCGATCAGAATTCAGATCCAATGCAATACTACCTGACCATGTATAATGAGATCTGAGTCATCCATTTTAATTTGGCACGCATCTCAAAGCGGACCCCCACATTCCAATTAGGCTCCAGCATAGTGACATAACTCGCGAATTATTCGCGAATAATTCGTTTTTTCAACATAGCCGCACCGAACACCGTATTATACGCGGAAAAACGTATAATACGTTTTATTCGCGAATAAAACGCGAGATACGAATTATTCGCGATAAAAACGCGAAAAAATGGCAAAAAAATTTTTTTTTTGAATTTTTTCAAAATTTTTTTTTTTTTTTTTACTTTTTTTTTTAAGTATTTTTTTTTTTTGCTTCCTTGTTGTACCGAATCATTCCCGAATTATACCCGAATCACGAATTTTCGACCTCTCCGAACCGAACCCGAACTTTTGATTTGTTACTGTGGGCTCCAGCGGTATCTTAAGCAGTCAAGCAATAGCACCTTTGTTTCATTTGTAGGGGTTTCTAGATCTGCACCAACGCATGGGATCTGCATGGAGAGATACTACCAAGTGATTTTGGGCCTTACGACTGGCCTGTCTAAGCCTAACACGCCACGGCCCCTTAAATCAATAAGAAAGCATTTATTCTGGGCCGTGCATTAATCATCAGACCTAATTTTTTTACTCTTTCATTTATTTTATAATTAAGTCTCTGTTTGATTATCTGAGCGGACCATTGATCAGTCCCACAATGAGTAGTTACAAATAAATAATGGTGTGAGGCTATAAAATATCATTACCTATAACCTATATATAGACAATGACTGCGAAAATGAAACCAAAATATTTGTAATTGAAGACAAAGGAAGTATGAATTTGGATCTCTAACTCAAAATTTAAGTTTCAATTCCTATCTATCCGATCAGAATCTGCACGAATAGTAAATAGTCCTGACTCCATGTGAATTCTACTTCAGACTGAATTGGTTCAAATTATGATTGGATGGTCCAGATTCAACCTCAAAATTTTACATAAACTCTTTGTCTACTCAACTTTTACATAAACCATCCGTCCAAACCGAAGACTAATAATTTCATGATATTATGTGTAAGATCAAATTAATAAGAGATAATTTTTTGAACATAGAGATAAGAGCAAAACAATTTAATGGTTCAAATTTTTAGGTTTGAGTCAGTCAAATCATTCGAGTTCAGATTAATTTAATTTTGAGTCGTTCATAGTTGGATTGGATTGTATTTAGTTCATTTTTTTTTTTAAATTAATGGGTCCACTTGTATAAGGTGTTGAGTTCTAATAAAAACCAGATCATAATTGGAAAAAAGTGCAAATTTGTATCGAGTAATAATTTGGTTCACTATACGAAATTAAAAGCATACTTAGTTATAGGATTCACTGTTATTTTCTAATGATCTATTTTTTCCATTTAGAACAGTCATAGATTGATTTATATCACTTGAAACATTATTTCTCTCTATAAAAATGTAATGGAGTCTTTTATTTATTGAAACACTTTTAAAGATAAATTATGTTTTTTTTTTTTCTAAAGAATGGTGAAGGGCTTTAATTGTCAACAAGTTCATAATGACTATGGGTGGCTTTAAATGGTTTCCCAACAAATTACATGTGATGCTATTTGCAAATATGCTGCGAAATATTTTCTATGATTTATAAATATTATCCAAATTATTGAAGGCTTCACAATTGGAGTCTAGATATATATATCAAATTTGAAAGCTTCATGAATAGTAAAGGGCTTATGGTCCCAGCACAAATCTACCAAAACAGGCTCTATCTTGCGTTTTATTAATTTGTAATTAGAAAATATAGAGATGCGAGATGTTTTACTAAAAAAAATCCTCTCATTGCGGTTTGTTTTATTGTTAATTTTGCATTAATTCATCTCAATTTTAATTTCTAAGTTTGTATCAACCTGTGAACAAGCGTTGGATTGAATTAGCAATTTCTTTATGGGTGCGACAATAATAGTCATTGCCTCCTGGACATAATTTTCATGTTGACAGGTCATGGTCATGTGTCTTTTGCAATTTCTTTTCAAGTGACGATGTTCATAGTAGTCATAGAAAAGCAAATGATAGTCGATCGTCTGTGCCACATTGAAAAGCAAGAAAAATATATCAGTTGATCTCTTTGTGTAAATGACTCGCTTTACAATTAATATTATTCCATGATTACGGAGGTTCGAATCCAGATCGTACAATTTTGCGTCATTTTTATGCTTAAAGATTGTGATCATCTTCTGAATTCATTTCCTGCGTTTGGAACTTTCGATTGTCAAGAATAGCATGGGGTAGCACGGTTTTTGAATCAGTGATTATTTTTCTCCACTATTTTACGCTTGGATCACTCTAAGAATAGAGCTATTTCTGAGGTTAGTGTTGTTCTTACTAATCCATTCAAACGATGAAATAGCGCTAACCTCAAGTAGTCAAGTTAGCGCTATTCTTGTTATTCCCGGAGTTGCATCCAAACGCACTCTTAGTTAACTTAAAATTTTGAGTTAAGATCTGTACCCTCCGCACTAACAGACAGAGAGATTGATGATATTGTTTTTTTTATATATCTTGTATTGATATTTCTGTTATATGTTATACAATCAAAGATGATGGATATTTATAATGTCTAACGTTATTGTATCGTTAGTACTTAACATTGGTATCTAACGATAACTTCTTATTACTTTTTCTATTTTACAATTTACCCCTCTAACTATTTATATTATCAACAGCTTCCTTGCGTTATACATTACTACAGTGGATGCGGTTTCTGATCTGATTGCCCTTTTCGCACTTAGAATATGAATTAGTAAAATGATACAATTAACACACTCTCCGTACAAACTAGTATATTTTTTTTAGTAAAGTTGAAGATCAAGTCATATAACTAATTTAATATTCAATTGGTTCTTCCAATTCGGATTTTGAATCTGCAACCTCTCACACAGAGAACATTATCTTTACTATTAGATCAAAGATTAGTTTTCCATACACACTAATATTAGATTACAAGAAGTGAAAAGAAGACGTAGAATAGAATAGTGATATTTTTCGCTAAAATTACTAAAAAATAGTTAAATTCAACCAATGACATTACGTGTGGTCACAGTGTGACTAACATAGTACAACTATTTGCATACAATGACTATTTCTTGTGATTTTAATCACACAACATGTACATCACGCAAAAACTTAACTTGATTATAATAGACCACAACACCTGATCTAAGTCACAACGTGTGACAAACTGTACTATTCTTACTCCGTCCAATAATATAAACGTTACACAAATTTTGCTGCACTTAATCTGTTTATATTTTTATTCTAAATAAAAAAATTCTAACCTTCTCCTCGTTTATCACTCAATCATATTATTAAATGCATATAAAAAAAATACAAAGACGACAATTTTGACATGATTTTTATTCGAACTCAAGAACCAAATATAACTGGACAAATTAATTTTGAAAAAAAAGTTACATTGACATAAATACAATTCAAATTAACTACAGACAACTCAAAGTTATGTTAATTTGAAGTTAATTGATTTAAAACTCGATCCGGTCCAGACTCACACTTAACCTCAAATCTAAAAAATTAAATCATGTAAAAAATTTATCTCTAGTAATTTAATTTGTCTGTAATATCATGAAATTATTAGTCTTCAGAGGTAGATGGAACAGTTCAGTCAAAATTTGCAAGAGATGTCGCAGTTCAGTCAAAAGTAATGATGAACCGTCAATTCATCTTTATTTTTTTTCTTCCAAAAATAGTAGATTGTCATCCTACCAATATGCACTCTTTTGTCCACAAAAAAAATGAGAACATAGAGTAGAGATATATAATTTAATATTTTATAGAGAGCTTTGAACTAGGGTGCTATGCATGTATAGTGTGATACTGTGTTATTTGTTTATTTTAAAATACTTTGAATTAATCTCTTCAAATATTAAAAGGCCCTAAAAATGAGAACAATAAATCAGAAACCCAACACCTAACAGGGTTTTATGAAAATTTTGATTCCTTCTTTTCCTAAAAAAAAAAAAGATTTTTGAATAATGCTAATATTCATTAAAATTAATAGGATTTTTTTTTATAAAGATAAAGATCCAAACAAGAGGTACACAGCGAGGGAGAAGAGCACGAGTAAAATTAATACTTACGTTTTTACAATTTTTTTATTTGACAAGAGGTACACAGCGTCTTGGTAAATATTTTTTTATCATCATAATTATTTCACAAATTTATTCTCAGTATATTTTTTTTCTAAATTCAACAATGGAAAATTTGTATAAAACGACATGTGATGTAAGAAATGAAGTATATATTTAATGTTACAAATTCGACTAAGTCCACTAAAGTCACTAAAAAAAAACTTGCTTTTATCTATTCTTTTTTACTACAAGAAATGATTGCTTAAATTTTTGTTGCTATACTTCTCAAATTTGAAAAATGAAACATTCCCTTAAAGATTTTACTGAAGTACTAGACATTTAGTTATGAAAATGAAATAAATAATCGGTGATCGTTAATATAAAGAAAGTTCATCCTAAAATAGATATGGTATCTAGAGAGAATTGAAGTAAGGACATATTTGTCCGCACAAGTAAAAAATTTGAATTTGTTGTCTTAATAAAAAAAATTATGTGTCAATATCATCACCCGTTTTTAACATGTAGTGAGTGAAATTACTTTTTAAGTAATCACAAAAATTGTGTAAATCACATATTATAGTGAAAATTTTAACTGTTATTTTTTTCAATTATGATTTAATGTTTTCATACATTAACATTTGAAATTAAAAATATATCATATATATTATGTATGGTTAACTTGTAAATGTAATAAACTTTAGTAATATATGTTTGTCTTAATATTATTGTTTATACAAATTAACTTGTTACAATTTCTTTCTATTTTAATACAAATTAACTTTGATGCTAAAGGAGGGCTCTTTCTTTTGGGGCCAATTGCAAAGGATCAAGTTCATTTTCTTATGGAGTACTACCTGGAAAATCGGAGATGGCCGATCAATATCCTATTGGTTGGATGCATGGGAAGGATTGCCTAAACTACCATGCCTACTCGGCCACCAATGTCTTGATGCCACTGATTTCACTGAGGGAGGCCTCCATTGGAGGACATTCTTTAGATCCATCGGACTATACCTACTGATGTCATAATTAAACTGGAGGTGGAACTGTCAAGGCACCTACACCTCTAAATCGGCTTACCAGTCGCTAAGTGAAGGAGGAAAGATCAAATGGCCTTTTCTGTGCCCATTCGCGGTGGAAGTTTGGTTTCACATAGGCCACATATTACAATCACCACTGATGAGTATAGCAGGAACAGTACAGGATATCTGGATCAGCTCCTGGAATATGGTACTGGTACAAATACAGGGTAAAATGCAGAAAAAAGAATGGGCCTAGCCTCCAGGTTTATCTGCATCACTTCGCTAATTTGGAAAAATAGAAACGCTATTATATTCAGAGATCAGCGGGTAATGCTGATGAAGTTATGGCTTAAGTACTGCTGATGATTATCCAAGCAATGCTCAGTAAAAGTTGCAATTATTTCACTAATCTGTAGTGTTGTACTAGCGTACTAATATGGGATCCATGCCACTGTAGCGCCAGTAGCAGGGTTCAAAGAATAAGGGGGGATCTGCTACATATGGGATGTATATCAATTGTATTGAGCAGCTGTAAACTCCGTCTATTTAATGCAATTCACATGGCAGCTACTGCCAGGTTCTCAAAAAAAAAACTTTCATGCTAGTTAGTATGAAAGCTATTTTAACATGATTTTTTACCGAATTATTTAGAAATAAAAATATCTTCGTTTTGAAGAAATGTTGTGTTGACAATTTGAATTTTATTTAAAAAATTAATAAAAAATTAATAATAATTTAATAATAGTTTTTATTTTGCCTACTCCATGAAATTCCTAACTACACTACAGAGTAGGGGTGTACACACTTGAAATCCTTCATCTGTCGGTAGATCCCCCATGCAATTGTATTACCTCTCTATGCGAATGCCAGTCCACACGGACTGGAACCTGCTTCCTGTTTATGTAAAAAGAGCAGTGCAACCAATTGTGCAAACTCAGTACGGAAGTCACATTGCATAATAGACTTGACAGTTTATGTAAACAGAGATTACTGCTGGATTTTTCCTATAATTTTTTCAGACCTCAAAAGCATGATATAAAAAGTCATGTTCTAATGATCTCTGTCACTATATGGCGCAATGACCACCTTAACTGTAGTCAAGTGCAATGTGACGATGCTCATAAATAAGCCTACTCTAACTCTAGTACCATAAGAGAATGACTATCGATCGATCGTCTGTGGCACATTGAAAAGCAAGAAAAATATATCACTTGATCTCTTTGTGTTAATGACTCGCATCATAATTCATATTTTCCGATGATTACAGAGTTTCAAATCCAGACCACATATTGCAACAAGTGGGAAGGCGTATAATAGTGGGAAAGAAATATATATGTTCAAACTTTATAAACCTTCAAAACTGCAGGCACACACTTCTTTTAATAAATTTTGATTGTTTATACATTTCTTCAAAACTGCAGGCGTATAATAGTGGGAAAGCGTAATTTCCTACATTTTCAATTTTTTCAATTTTCAAAACTGCAGGCGTATAATAGTCAGGTTTTGATTAAGTGAAATCACATCGGTTTTTAATTTCCTACATTTTCAATTTTTTCACTAAACTAACTTAAACTATACAAAAATAGTTAATCATGACCAATAACATCATGTGTGGTCACGACATGACTAACGTATTACGACTATTTATGCGCGTTAACTATTTCTTATAATATTGAATGGTACGTGACGTGAAAACTTGAATTGATTATGATAAGCCATGACACGTGATGTAAATCACAGCGTGACTAATCACGTAACCATGAGTTCTATGCTTAACTATCCTCCCAATTTCTTGTAACAAACTGTACTATTCTTTACTACATCCAATAATACAAATGGCACAATTTTTCTGCAATTAATCAATTTATTTTTATTCTAAATAAAAAAAATTCTACCCTTCTCCCCGTTTATCACTCAATAATATTATTAAATGCAAATATAAAAAATACATAGACGACAATTTTGACATGGTTTTTATTCGAACTCAAGAACCAAATATAACTGGACAAATTGAAAAAAAAAATTACATTAACATAAATACAATTCAAATTAACTATGGAAACTCAAAGTTATATCAATTTGAAGTTAATTGATTTAGAGAGGTAGACGAAAAAGTTAAGTCAAAAGTAATGATGAACCGTCAATTCTTCTTTATTTCTTCTTTCTAAAAATAGTAGATTGTCATCCTACCCATATGCACTCTTTTGTCCACCAAAAAACAGAATATAGAGTAGAGATATATAATTTATTATTTTATAGTGAGAGTTGGACTAGGGTGCTATGCATATACAGTGTCATACTATGCTATATATTTGTTTATTTTAAAATACTTTGAATCACTTGGAATATTAAAAGGCCCTGAAAATGTGAACAATAATTCAGAAACCCAACACCTAATAAGGTTTTATGAAAATTTTGATTCCTTCTTTTCCTAAAAAATAAGATATTTTTAATAATGCTAATATTAAATAAAATTAATACGATTTTGTTTTTATAAAGATAAAGATCCAAACAAGAGATACACAGCGAGGGAGAAGAACACGAGTAAGATCAATACTTAACATTTTTAAAATTTTTTGATTTGACAAAAGGTACACACTACACAACATCTTGATAAATATTTTTTTTCATCATAATTATTTCATAAGTTTATTCTCAGTATATTTTTTTTTTGAACCAAGCTAAGACAAGAAGAAAGAAGCTGAGACGAGCTCACGACCTTGGCCATTCTCGAAACTTAGAGAAGTAATTCTATAATTAAAATTTTCATTACATCTCTATCTAGAGAAGTAATATTTCAAGTGATATAAAATCAGTCTACAGTTTTACAAGAAAAATGTTTTGCACAGAGTAATGACGAATCCTATAGTTTACTTATGCTCCTAATATCATACAACAAATATACAAATTTGTAAGTAAATAATATAAATAGGCTATAGCACAAAATTTATGTATGTACTTTTATGAAATTGCAAATATCATATTTATTCTTTGTAAATCATAGAAAAATACATATAACTTAATGTTTTTATTGTCATTTTAAATAAAAAAATCCCTATCACTGTTCTTGTCAATCACTCATTTAGTATTGTTAAGTGTAGACAAGGACAGATCCAAAAAGATTCAGGGGTAGCCAAGTGCTTACTCATGATTTGTGAATTATTTTTTAGCCCAATAAAATTTGATAGTTGTGCCTACTCCTGATTAAGCAGAATGTCTACCTCGTACTTGAACAACATTTTGAGCACGACGGTTCTGTAAATTTTGAAGTGATGTGACAATTCCTTTAAAAAGATTGAAGAAAACTGAGATTTTGTTGAAATATTTTCGAGCCGGGGCGTTGGATCTTCTGCCTTCCTTTTCAGCTATAAAGTCACTAGATATCTGCATTGAACTCTTTTCATATCCAACACTAGGATGGTTTTTTTTTTTTTCTAAGATTCAAATTCCTCCTTGGAAATTTTTCACTTGAGAAAAAATACTCGCCTCTCTCTCTCTCTCTATATATAGAGTACGGCTAATGCCATAACGTTATAATTTCAGTCTAAGTTATAACAAGTCAATTTTGACATTTCAATGTCCAAACAGTCGATTCGAACCGCTCAACATGATCTCCATATTAGAATGGGTTTGGAGATCAAATTATATACTTTTTGGAATTTTTTTACAATTTTTTAGATAAGTACAAAATCACTGTTCTAGATAATTCTGGACCATTCAAAACAGTGATTTTGTACCTATCTAAATAAAATAGCAAAAAAAATCCAAAAAATATAAAATTTGAATACAAGCCCATTTTAATATGGAGATCATGTTGAGCGGTTCGGATCAATTGTTTGGACTTTGAAATCGCAAAAATTGACTCGTTATAACTTAGTCTGAAATTATAACGTTATGACATTAGCTGGACTCTCTCTCTCTCTCTCTCTATATATATATATATATATATCCGAACAAGAGACAACGAAGGGATCAGTGGTGTTCGCTAAGCTGCCATGCTGAGGGTGAGGGTGAGGGCCAATGCCAAACGCATAAGGACTAAATGACTTATAAATTAATGATGAAAAATGAATGGATTAAAACAACTTATAAAACTTTATTATTTTGACCGCTTGGTTTTATACTAAATGAATCCCAAAATTTCAAAATTTTGCATGTACACACCTCACTCGTGAAGTATATCATTTTCAACTATTTGGATTCATCGTTTGAAGTCAATCCGATAGATTTTTGAAGTTGGTGAGCACATCGATCACGAGGTAGCTTTACTCTTTCAATTTTATTAAAAATGACTTTTGTAACCATGTTAGATAGCGCAATACCATGTAAAAATGGTCATCCTTACTATTTATAAATTGCGAAATTGCCGAGTAAATGAAATTTGTGTACTAAATTTAAGATAATTTCAGATTCACATGCAAGTGGATTAATTCATAAGTGGATATCAATCAATGTTACAAGTGTACCACCATTAATTTGAACCTAGCTACAAATAGGTAGAATTTTTTATATTCTCATTATCCTGATTCATGTAGCAATTAAAACCAATTGAGCACGCAATTGATCTCTTAAATGCTCCACATCATAGCTAGCTAGTGCAATTTGCCGAATTCATTATAAATAGGATGCGTAGTTCACATTTCTGACATCAGGAAAATAGAATAAGACGAGCTCTTGGATCCTTCGGAAGTACTTCTAATTAAGGTAAAAGCAATTTGTATAAATCCTTATTCTTCTTTTCATGTGTTTGTAGCAACAATTAATTTATTCCAGAAGTTAATATTACTTTGCTTCACATGCAGAATGAAGGTTGTCATAATCTCCATTGTGTTCGTTCTGGTGGTGAGCTCTTCTTGCGCAGGAGCTCCGAGGAAAATAATAAAACACGAACCTCAGAATTTCTTGACCAGAAAAATGTTATCAGAAAAATCTTTCCAAATTGATGGAGATAAGAAGACGAACCCTGGGTATGTCATCAGATGCCAAGCCATCCTCATAATTTTTTTTTTAATTATGTATATTAAAATTTAATTAAATTTTCATTCTTTTAAGTTTTTATATAGTCTAGCTCCTTTCATAAAATGACAAATGTGTGTTTGTAGTCTAGAGGTTAAGAGTTTCATTATTTTACTGACTCTTATCCAAATTTTCTGACTCTAGTGTTTGTAGGCAGAATTGCCACGTTCCGAATCCGCCAAGATCTGGTTCTTACTTCTCAGAAATGGATGCAAATTAAGAATGTGATTGCCAAAGTAGGAAGTGGTGAAACTGTGCATGGGTATGGCTTGACTGTAGTTGGTGTATGATAATATATATTAAGGAGAATATATATTCCATGTATAATGATCTTAGATGTGATACATATATAGTTGCAGTATAAGAAAATAAATACCATGCACTTGTAAGTAGTCTGGATCTCCTCCAAAGTAGGGAGCTTGTAAATATTTCTATTCAATAAAAATTTTGGCAGCACTGCCACTTCATAAAAAAAAATTATATAAGAAAATAAACAATGTAAATTATGACATATACCTAGTCCAAACGGATGTTGTTGAAGACTCGACTTAAAATAATCGCAACTCAAAACTTGAACTAGTGAAGGTTTTGGTACAACTTTGATCTACAGGCTTGGAAAAAAAGAATATTTATTAGATCGGAATATTCAACGCGGCCAATGTAACTCTGATAAAATAAAAATAATAAGAGAAGGGAGACCAAGACCAACTTTCTTTTATTGTTCTGTATAAAAGATTCCTTCTAACTTTAGTTTGACTAGTCAAGGTATCTTTCAACATAACTTCATTCTGATTTCTGACTAGTAAAAGTATCTTTGAAGTGTCGTAGCATGTTTCATTACCAAACCAGGTACTCATTTTGTTTTCCTCCCTTTCAATTTGGGCCTTATATTGACTGTTCAGCTCAAATCAGGCTCGTCCTCCGTTTTTAGTTTGGGTCTTAGTGTTGGGATTATTGTTCAACTGAGGATTGTGTATAGAATCATATAATATTTCATACTATACATAATATCACACATAATGGTCCCAAGTTTACAAGTAATGAAAATTATAGGACACTTGAGAAATTCGTAAAAAATGCATCAGCATAAAATAACCATGCAAAAGTTGTCTTACATATTTTTAATTTTCAAGGCAAAAGTTCGTAAGATTCACCATACATCATATATAAATATTAGGTACATATTCAGGAAATATATAATACAGCATATCCTTCAAAATTAAAAAAAATGATCCCTCAACTACACCCTTCAGTTCGAGCAGGTCCAATCTTTCAGTTCGAGCAGGTCACTGATGGACCAAAATGGTACTACTAACTTTTAGTATAAATTAATATACTTTTTAACCCTAATGTCTACTTACGTTCCGATCACAACCGTATGATCCTACCATATAGTATAATTGGAGTGTCGATCCACAGTGATAGTGTATCAGATTATAAAAACTTTTCACTAGTCTAGGTGTTGCGGTTGGTTTGAAAAATAAATTTAGAAAGGTTTTTAGCGGGTTCAATACCCAAAAGTTGTTGCGGTGGCGCTAATTGTGCTAAGATTTGAGTTAAACAATTAAATAGATGTTTTTAGGGTTCGGGTTCTCTCCTTCTTCAATACACAAAATATATGTTCAGACGTCTCTCTACCCCGAATACGGCCTGTCACCCTGCATGTGACATAAATTGTTCCACAACTATCCCGCATGCAGCACTGTCACTATCCGCAGGGCTTGCTGGGTTTCTGTATATGTGATTTGAACGGTTTTCCGATCTCGCGATTGGCTCTTGGGCTAACAGTTCAGAGTATTATAAGTATGCAATTATCTTTTTCACACAAACACAATGGTTCATATCCTATTCTACCCCTCAATTAATTATCCCAACGACCCTACCTAAACTAGATATCTCCTAATACAATTCAAATTACCAATTTACGCTATCCTGCCAATGGAGCCCCGTGGGTTCTAACCCTAGTCTTTGAACCGCTGCCAAGCCTCGTTAGCCGAAGTGTTTGAAGTACTTACGTGGGTATCCCACTCACACTGGGGTTCACAGACTTTACACCTATTGGTATGTGGAGGACATTGGCATATAGTAGACAGAACTACGTATGCAAGGATTTAATAAAAAGGGTTCAAACAATAAAATTAACTCAAATCAACATAACAAAACATAAACATATATTAAAACATAATTAAGAATTCGATTACAACCCTCATCCTAGAGATGAGAAGCGTAGTTCATCATGGCCATGGAAAAATAAAAGGAATAAAATAAACAAAACATAAATACAGCCCAATTGAAGATGGATGAACCTCTGCTTCCTTAGATGAAGGCTTCTTCTCCTGCTTGGCTTCCGATGACTACTCTTCTCTCTCTTAGTAACTCTCTAACCTAACCTAGAAATGATGATTGCTACTCTCTATTCTATGAACTTAAAACAATTAAACACGCACACTGAAATTAATTACAAGAGGGGCTTTTATAGCCTTCCTAAAAGAGAGGTGGCGTAGTGGAAGTAGTGGAGAAGGTGGAGACATGGAGTGCACTCCAAGTTTTCATAGATGGAGCGAAAAATAACGAAGGAGGAATTGAGGAATGTTAAGGCTGATAACATGTTCTTTCTTGCTAGTAGCATATCTACAAATGTTTTCTCATACTTGCTAGTAGCATTCTTAGAGCAAGGAGGAATTGATTAGAGCTGATATCTACAAATGTTTTCTCATACTTGCTAGTAGCATATCAACAACCGACGATTTTTCTCATATCTACAAATGTTAAGGCTGACTAATTAGAGCAAGGAGGAATTGATTCATAAAACTTGTTATCTGAAAGGTCAAGCAACCAACGGTTTGGCACATCACACATCTCGAAATATCCAATTTGATATCTAGCACTTCCAATGCAATCAGGTAAAACACCATTTAGTTCGTTGTTACTGAGGTCCAACATGTGGAAACTAGTATTGCAAATGCTAGAAGGAATCTCTCCATTTATATTATTATAATTTAATATTAATCATGCAAATTTGTAGCCAGTAAAGTTGAAACTTTTAGTGAAAGATCCAAAGAACTTATTATTTGATAGATCTATAATAGAGAAATAATGAGGCTGAATCCTTGAAAAACTATTTTGTATATCATGAGTGAGATTGTTACTAGATAAATCTAGAGCTTGGAGATTGCTTGTAGGCATGAGAGGAAGAGGGCCTTGAAAATTGTTTTTTGATAAGGTCAGGGACATTAAATTTGGAAGCTTCATGGATAAATCAGCCGGTAATTCTTCGCTTAGATTGTTGTCAGATATACCCAACATTGAGAGTTTTTCATGAGTTAAAAACGAAAGTTGAAGAGGCCCTGTGAAGAAGTTTTTGTGCAAATCTAATTGGAACAAGCTCGGATTGTTTTCTAACAACAACCACACAGCTGAAAGAGGACCCTTGGAGCTGGTATTGGAGAGGTCCAACACTCGTAATTGATGTTGAGAGTACAAGAAAGTTGACTCAACATCAAGAATGCAATTAGCTAGTTCAAGGTCTTGAAGCTGAAAAGGCAAATTCATAACTTCGACTCGAAAGTTCAATGACTCTGAAATCGATAGCCTTAGAACTTCAAGATTAGAATGATTAGGCTATTACTGCTAGCTAGAGTACTCATATCGTTATAGGGTCTCATGTAAATAACCTTTTTTCTTAATTAATATATTGTCGTCAGTTTTGCTGACCGACCATCAAAAAAAAAGATTAGAATGATTAAAAAATGACCTTGTTGATAGAGCCCCCTCAAGCTGGTTATAGGATAGGGAAAGGAACTTTAGAGATACGAGTCTTTCAAAAATGGAGGAGGGAAATTTTACTTGAAAATCATTATCATGCAAGTCGACTAGCTTAAGAGATGAAAGATTTCCCATACAAAAAGGAAGATTTCCAGTAAAATTGTTGTCTGAAATATCTAGTTCTCTGAGATTCTTCAGGTGGCAGAGTCCTACAATATTAACAAGAAAGATATCAACAAATAAGATTACTCATCATGTGAACCCATGTGAGGTCAATTAGGAGATAATGTTTCTTCATTTCCGGATAGAAATAGACATTCGCTTATGAATACCAACTTTCTATTTTCGTGATAATGAGTTAAAAGAGACTGAAAATATTAAGGAAACCTTCAATGCAATCAGCTCACAATTTTATCAAATTTTGTCTATACGTCATGCATCAAGTCATAAGTCCAAGTCAATTTTGTCTTGAATTTTTTTTTTTTGAGAAATATATTACTTATTTTATCATGAAGGGTAAAGATGAATTTGTGATATACTAGAAGTAACCGAATCATTTTTACGGTTTGTATCCAAATCTCAATTCTTAGCTACAAATGTCGGAAGGAATTGATTCGGTTCCTTAGAAAACATCTAAATGATAATACTCAATTCTATCTATGACATCAACAAACATTTCATCTTTCCGTTTCTTTATAAAATATTTAATACATTTCTAAAATAAAAAATAAAAAATTTGTCGGTGACACATATATGATCTGCAGTACCAATCCACTGTTATATTTCCAAAGAAGCAAAAATGAGCTACCGTTATCCTACCGAAGAATACATCTATGGATTACAGGAATAGTCTTGATTTATTTAGTTTTCAATTTTCAAGCCATCTCTCTATAGCCGTAAACTAATTATTCACTCCGAGCCAATAATATATTATAACATACTTGATTAACTTGATCTTGATCTCTCTATAGATGTAATGATTTATTGTTTTACCGTACTTATTGTGAGTAGAAACGTCAAAAAAATAAAATCATTTAAGGACTTAAGGAGAGGCAGAAATTAAAAAGAAAAAAAAGGATACGCAGGCTTGAGAACTTACACTAAGAAAGTGTTGTTCGTTAGAATTGAGGTGGATAAACACTAATTAAACAGACTAAGATCCTCTTGGGAGGCTTCAACCACCCTAGCTAATCGAACATGTACATCATCTAACTGGATACCAACTCTTGGTAGCAAAGAATATTCTCAAGGAAATAAATCTGCTGTTATTCCAAAGAGATCACAGGACCCTGTTATTCCGATCCCAGCCGTTGACATCGAGATTCGGGCACGAAAAACTATTTTCCTTGAGATACGCGCATGAAAATCTTTCAATGGTTGCGATAGGAATAACAGGGTCCTGTGATCCCTTTGGAATAACAACAGATTTATATCCTATTCTAATCCATCCTTGTAGCTGATGGATATATCTAAATTTTCTGAAAAGGAAACTAGGAAGTACCAAAAAATGTTTTGGGATGAAGGCATATATATAGTACAGCTTACTAAAATCATTTGTCTTATTGTGAACCTTGATAGGCAAATCTTGATTTCTCAAATTTTCTGACGAGAATTTTGTTTGCAAAATGAAAGCTTATTTTGGTTCGTTTATTTGTTTATGCACAATGTTGTAGGAGAATGGCGGGAACATTTTATCAAAGAGCACGACGACACCGTCCCTGTCTGTGGTGACGTGGACCATTCCTTCTATTATGGTAATTCCTGCACTATAGAATTTGATGACGAGGATCTTGAAGAGGTTCGTTATTGTACCTTTCTTTGACCGGGTAAAGTCTTAAAGTTGTGTTTCTGCTTGTGAAGGAAGCCACCAATGTTGGTAATTCTCTCACATTATATTACATTGATCTGCCTTATCTGGGCCGGAATTATATCGAATGTAAGCTTAGGGTGTGGGGTGCACCTTATATTTCAAGCTTGTTGCAATCGGAATCGCGAGTCATTTCAATCATGAAGTGGAAAAAAGGCAAAGTGCATGGTTCTTCCCTTGTGGTACAATCACTGTTTTTGGTGTCCAGAAATATGCTGGTCGAGGTTTTAAAAGACAAAAAGAAGTGGTAATCTAGTTTGACTGAAGATGCTGGCCTTTTTGTACGATGGTTCTGGATATATATATATATATATATATATATATATATATATATATATATATATATATATAACTTGAGCCAGTCCTTATTTTGGATTTCTATATTTGTTATCTTAGTAATTAACCATGGTTGTCTTAAGTAAAGTTGTTGTCTATTTTGAGTCTTTTAATGGGTTTTCTTTGTTTGTCATCTGTATTGGCACTTAATTGTGAGCTGATTGCATTGAAGTTTCTATGATGAGGTTGTTGGAAATTTCGGAAGGATAAACAAAAACAGAGACAAAGAATTTCTGCAGAAATTCACTTCTTCATTACTTACTCCTTGCAAACTATTACATAACTACAGAATAATGAAAGCATTTTTTTGAAAAAACAGAGACAAATGAATATCATTTTTTTTTTCAAAATACAGAATAGGCAAATAAACTACAGACACTGAATAGTTAGTTCCTCTCTCGTTCTCCCGTGCTCTTCTTTTTTTTTGGTCAAAATTAACAATTCTGAGACTGCTGGAGTTTTATATTTGTGTGTTAATCATATTCATTTATTGCTAATTCATCAATAGAAATACAAACGCCCATCAAGAGACTAGTAATCCAAAGCACTCTCTATATATCTTTAAGTCTCCCACAAATAATGAAAGCAATAAAACAAGGCTTGATCTAACATTCCCTAATTTTGCATTTTGAAGTCTCCTGTTTAACACAAATAATGAAAGCAATAACACAAGGCTTTTGATCTAAAATTACCTAAATTTTTATTTTCGGGGTATTTTTGTACTGACAGAACGAAAATAAGATCCTCATTTTCATAATAAAGTTCCATTAATATATATCGGTAAGCTAAATGAAATTTCAGAACGAAGAAATGACTAAATTTTTCATTTTTTCTAGTATAGAGATGATGAGGTTCTTTCCATGGAATCCAAGACGGTCCCAAAGGGCATCATATCTATCACACCCCGACAATGGGGCCGACAACCCGCCGCGCTCATCAGCGCAAGGCGATTTCTATCATTTTACAGAATCACATATATACATATACATAACCAATGACATAACTTACTTTTTTTCGTTGCAAGTCCCACAGTCTTCACGTTCGAAATCATATTTCCTTATCTTGTGTTTTGTACCTGGAACCCACAAAGTGGAAAGATGAGAGATTGAAAATCCCTCAGTGCGGTATTCAGTTCCAGTCGAGTTATCCCCAGATCCGACCAACTGAAACCAAAACAGCACCGAGCACCAAAAATATAGACTACAATAATAATATAAGAACCAATGAATCTAAGTTACCAACTATAATCAGTCAAGAAACAAAATATAACTTCACTTTAAGAAATGCTCAAATACCACAAAAGAAAATGAGCAAGCTAGAGAAACAATTAATAGCTATAACAATCAAGCATAACGAAATATTATAATATGCAATGCTCATGTGCAGTAGACTTAAAAGTTCAATCCAATTTACTTATGCAACCCTATTGTTTAACCATGCTTTATTCCAAATTTAACAATTCTCAAATATGCACAATTTTTCAAGTATATCAATTCTCAAATATTTTCCTTTGTTTATCATGCGTTACAAGTTCTTTCACCAAGCATAGATCCGGTCATGCACTACCCGAATATGGCGCCTACACAGCTCTTGCTATGCGCTACCCGAATATGGCGCCTACACAGCTCTCGCTATGCGCTACCCGAATATGGCGCCTACACAGCTCTCGCTATGCGCTACCCGAATATGGCGCCTACATAGCTCTCGATATGCGCTACCCGAATATGGCGCCTACACAGCTGATGCTATGCGCTACCCGAATATGGCGCCTACACAGCTCTTGCTATGCGCTACCCGAATATGGCTCCTACATGACCCTCGGATTTCATTCTTCAATTCCCATCAAAGTACATACAAGACATTCCATATACAAGCAACTCAATGTGGTCTGTATATTCTCATTTCTATTCAAGGTTCATTTATAACAAGTGCATAGTTCATATAAAACTATGTATCATGCATGCATGTATATCATGCAAAATTTATGGTTCAACTCATGTCTTATGCCATGTATGCATATGCCATGCAAATCAAACACTTGATGCAAATCGATCATGTCATATTCAAAACCAAATTCTAAATTTGAACATCGTACTTCATTTTCAAATTTTTGCTATAAAATATATGATCATGCATCTTGATGCTTGATTCTATAAATATAACACTAGCAT
Source organism: Carex myosuroides (assembly GCA_028015225.1). Taxonomy (NCBI): domain Eukaryota; kingdom Viridiplantae; phylum Streptophyta; class Magnoliopsida; order Poales; family Cyperaceae; genus Carex; species Carex myosuroides. Next base: position 16,051,677 of record CM051464.1, on the reverse strand, counting down.
ATACAAAAATCTTATTTTGCAACTAAACTCTTCAAGTTTTGTCACAATTCAATTGTAGAATATATGTTCATGTTCATTATGACTACTCATGCATTCATGCTATGCAATTCAAAAGAACATTCAAGAACTTAACTACAACTAATTACCAATCACGCAACAAAGAAAGCAACCAAGCAAGCATCAACAATAAAACCAATTAGCAACTAAACAAACAAGCAAGCAACAACAACAAGCAGAGTAATTGACAAGCAAACAATAAGTTAAGAGGAATCTGAGAATAACTCGAAACCCGCACCTTAGCAAAGTTGAGACAATATGATTAGTGTGTCGTTGCAGTGTGGATGCATCAAACAACCCTGTTGGATCCAATCATACAGAGTTCATGCCTTTCCCAAGTTAACAGATTGGATCGATAGTCCTATGACGTCTTCTATTAATATAGTTGGCCACAACCCGTAAAACTCATGGTATTCCTGAGTGAGATTTCGTGAAGTATAGAAAAGAGTTCAATTCATGTATGATATGACGATATCTCACAGAGTTTCTCATTCATAGGCTTTCAACCAATAAAAATTATATGATTTAATTAAAGCTTTGGAGCAAAACATTCTATTTCAATTTTCTTCAATAGAAAAGTGTAAGTAAAATTTTCATAAGAATGAGACAATTAAACTAGCATAACAGTATGAAATTGTTATTTGGAATATGTACCATTGGGGTCTAAGTTTGGAACTTCAAACTTTTCTAGGTTGCATAAACCTGTTTATTTCAAGTCCAAGACTTTTAGTAATTGTTATTTTACATTTCACAATATGCCCAAGATTTAGGTTGAATTCAATTTCATAACTAATTACAATTAAACTCGATCATAAAACTCACATCTAGATGAAAAGAAACCATTATTGGCACCATGCTTTAAATTCTAGTAAGCGGAAACAACAATAGGTCACAGATTGATACAAAAGGTCTCAATTCATACAAAAGGGCTCAATTGATACAAAAGGGCAGCCCTTGCATGCACTTCACATGCATAATAGAGAAATAAAATGAATGTACAAGATAGATTGTTCGATACCTAAAATTGCTCCAAACAGATACGAGAGAGTATCTTGAAGAGAATGACGGGTGCTGTGAATATTGTTGCTCGACATCAGAGAAGGTTAACAAGAGTAGAGTTAGCGACGAGATTGCCGGCAAGTGTCCTCCTCCGCTGTTCACTACAGTGAGGCTGCCGGCACCACCCATTGTTTTCTAATAATTTCTCTCTATTCTTCCTTCTCGGTTTCTTTGTTCGATTTCCGATAATTACATAGGTGGACTGGACTTAGCGTGAGAGAGGTGCGAGAGAAAACCAAAATGGAAGAAAAAGAATAAAAATTGGAGTGGCAGCTAGTGTGACACGTGAGAGAGATGAAATGGTTTAGGTGAGTGGCAAACTTGTAAATTTTGATAATAGAGGAGTAGTGGATGCCAAGTGTCCATATGTAAATTTTTAGAACTAAAAATATTCTATTATATATTCTTCTCAATTAATTGTTTAGTGAATATGTACTTACACCCCTTGCATTTTTAAGATAAACTTGGCTTTTCAAAATACTAAGTTTTAAATTAAAATATTACTACAATTAATTTTAAATTATCCAAAGTTAGAGTAAGACTTCTTCTTATTTTATAATTAACTTCTGAATTTCTTATTTTAGAGTAAGACTTCTTCTTATTTTAGAGTAAGACTTCTTCCAAAATTTTCGATATTTTCCGAATTTCTTATTTTAAGACCAACAAAATTTATCAATCAACTTCTGCTAAAGATTTTATAATTATCAATTTTCATAATAATTTTTTTCTATGTATTTAAAGTGTATTAATTTCACATTATTAAAATACAAAGATTTATAATATACTTCAAAACCAAGCTTGATACTTCTTTACCAGACTTTATACTAAGTTAAATTAAATTTTCATATATTCAAAAAGTTGGTCTGTTACAATATCAAATTCGGTCCAATGGTTGGTCGGAGCTATCAGATCCACATCAAGAATCACACACACAACTTTAATTTGTGTGGATCAAGTATGCACATAATCTTGACGCTGATCAAACGAATATGACAGGACATCCAACTGAATTTGATCCGATGCCAATCAGACCACCCCCACTACCTTTCAACAGCTCCCCAACCCCCACCCCAGCTTAGAGATGAGGATCTGTAGTTAACTCCGGGATTTGTAGTGGTTTATTAAACTTCCATCAAAAGTTAAACCTTATTAAAGTAAGACAAAGCTAGTGTCTCGTACAGATATTGGTACTTTCTTAGTGTGTTTCAAAAGACTCCAATAGTGCGTTCTGAGTGCAAAATGATTCACAATTCCGGTCTTCACGTGTACGATATAAAATATTTTGCTGCTACAAGATGGAATGACAGCTTGGACTCAGTTGTTCTTTCTTCCTTTATTACATTCACACGTGTTAGTAATCAAAGTGGAAAAGCACAAAAAAACACAGTACTAAATACCAAGAAAATCACCAAAGTGTTTCCCTTGTTTTTTCATTTACATTCCTTAAAATCAAATAACTGGTTAAGAAGATGACAAATTGGCAATCCTTTTTCTTTTGTAATAAGATAGAAAGGGGTCAGGCTTCCAATACTATGTTTTATTGATAAATTAGACATACAATACAATCAAATGAGCCAAGAAAGCGTGAATTTTTCATTGAATTTTGAGCATAAAAAATGGAATAAAAGTTACATCTATCATTATAGTACTTCACCAACCAATTCAAAAATAGAACAAAAATTGTCTTTAAAATTCAATTACATCTCTCTTCATAATATGAAAATTAGATGAAACTATTGCCTTAAAATTGCAGCTCCATTTCGTAGCAATTTACAGAATTTAGAAAGCTTGAATCTCATTAAAAACATATATAAGTGATACAGTCTACTCTCATTTTGAATTCTTCAGTATTGCGATCTAGACTGGATTTATTATTGTGGACCATGCTATCCTGGAAATTTGCAAGTCATTTGCAGGTCAACAGCAAAATACAGTTCTATAATCATGCTATATTTTTTAAGATTTTAAAAGTTAGTTGGTAAGGTGTCACTAACAATATTTGTATTAATAAAAGAAAAGTATTTCTAGAGCACTACAAGTATTTTATTTTAAAGTAATCATTGTAGCAGCCACCATACGAATATTAATTGTCCTTTGTAGGGATATTTAGTTCTGCATTCATTCTTGCTTTTAAAAGTAATCAAGAGCGAATAATTTATCATTCATTTATAATTAGCTTATTAGAAAAATGATATGGATTAAAAAAAATAGCTAATTATTGGTAAGCATATGAATTAAAAAAGTTTGTTGGTTCTCACGTAATGGTGTGTGTGTGAGAGCTAATTCACATTCATTTTTATTCATTACCCTATAAATTTAGATGTTTAAAGATGATTGTGTCTGATGGCAAGAAATAAGCAAGAATTCTTTTTTTTATTGTTGTTTTTTGTTGGCGAAATATGCACTAGGTTTTTTCTTCCAGGTGCCAGCACCATGCACATTAGTGGAAGGTTAGAGCATGGCATTATTTATTTTCTGTTTTTGATGTAGCATAAGAGAGAGAAAAAATGACTCTTGTTACCACATATGTCAATTGCTTTCAAAGTTAGTAATGCAATTTAAACAAGGAATCGGGCACAGTCCGATGGGTATTGAATCAAATTCAGTCAGATGCTAGGTTTGAGTCTTCTAATCTGCAACTTGACTCCTCGTACGAATCAAGTGCTCACAAATTTTGATACGGATCAAACGATTTCAACCGGACATCAAACCAATCGGAGAGACCGGAAACACATTCTAGAATTGTTTTTCAAGTTGAAAAATTAGGTATAGTATTGCCAAAATGTCTCGAACTATGACATATCAGTTTTACATGGCATTTTAATACTGACCGAACTGAAATAATTAAGATCCTGATTTTCAAAATAAGCTTCCACTTATATTGGTAATATAAATGAAATTTCAGAATGAAGAAACAAAAAGATGGAATTAAGTAGAAAAATGGATGCCACTAACAATTTATGTAAGATAAACCTCTTACTGTCTTGTACTGTTCTTGTTTTGCTTGTTGGTTCTAGTGATTTCCGGAGTTTAGTCTCATACATATGTTAGAGAAAATGATTCACAATTTAGGTCTCATGTCCCAACTTTCATAGTCAGTCATCTCAAGCCCGATCTTCATGGGTAGCCCGATCTTAGGGCTCGATCGGTTGTTCATTTTTACTTTATCGCATTCATTTGTGTTAGTAATCAAAGTGGAAAAGCAAGCAATTAAACACATTACTAAAACCAAGAAAATCAAATAAAATAACTGGATAATTAGCAGATGACAAATTGACAATCTTATTTTTGTGAAAATAAGAACGGATCAAGCTCCTAATCTTATATTTTATTGATAAATTAGAAATACGATACAACCAAAAAACATGAAAGTGAACAACGAGTATTGGGCAAAAAAAAGAAAGAATAAATGTTACATTTCTGATAATATTTGACCAACCAACTCAAAAGTAAAATAAAAATTATCTCCAAATATCCGTTTTAATCTCTTTACATAATATGAAAATTAGAGCTCCATTTCATAGAAAATTACAGAATTTAGAAAACTGAGATTGGAATAAAAACATAAGAGATGCGGTCTACTCAAGTCTTCGTCTGACAGGAAAACAAGAGCACACATGTCCACAAGAAATTCTAGTCTGTTGAGTACTAAAGTATTGCGATCTTGTCCGATTTTTTTATTAATATCCAACATTAAATAAAAATTAATGGAAATGCCCACAACTAATTTGTCGAAATTATAAAAACACTCAGATCTCCGAGACTCTCGGCAATCCACGATAATATATTTATTTACCCAGAAGTGATTTTTCAACCGGGATCAATAACTTAGATTAAAAACATTTTTATATTTTGCTAGTAACAAACAAAGAAATATTTTGGTTTGTCGCAGTCTTTCTAGTAAATTCAATTCTATAGTATTTCATCTATATATTTAAAAGAATATAAAAATATTTCTAATATTTTCACTTTGAATTCTTTGCGATCTAGACTGGATTTATTATTGTGGACCATGCTATCCTGGAAATTTGCAAGTCATTTGCAGGTCAACACCAAAATACAGTTCTTAATCATGCTATATTTTTTAAGATTTGTTTAGTTTGAATTCTTCTAGTTGAAAGAAAAGATTTTAAAGTTAGTTGGCAAGGTGTCACTAACAATATTTGTATTAATAAAAGAAAAGTATTTCCAGAGCACTATGAATTAAAAAAGTTTGTTGGCTTCTCACGTAATGGTGTGTCTGTGAGAGCTAATTCACATTCATTTTTATTCATTACCCTATAAATTTAGATGTTTAAAGATGATTGTGTGCTGATGGCAAGAAATAAGCAAGAATTCTTTTTTTTTACTGTTGTTTTTTGTTGGCGAAATATGCATTAGGTTTTTTCTTCCAGGTGCCAGCACCATGCACAGTAGTGGAAGGTTAGAGCATGGCATTATTTATTTTCTGTTTTTGATGTCGCATAAGAGAGAAAAAAAATGACTCTTGTTGCCGCATATGTCAATTGCTTTCATAGTAATGGAATTTAAACAAGGAATCGGGCAGTCCGATGGGTATTGATTCAAATTCGGTCAGATGCTAGGTTAGAGTCTTCTAATCTGCAACTTGACTCTTCGTACGAATCAAGTGCATACAAATTTTGATACGGATCAAACGATTCCAACCGGACATTAAACCAAATATTGTCTGATGCTCATTAGATTGGCCCCCACTCTTTTAAACAAAGCCGAGATGGATCACTGTTGTATAGTAGGTGAGCACTAGAGCGACTCATGAGGGAAAATATTATGGTCAACTTCTTTCAAACCATACAAATATGATCGGAGAGGCCGGAAACACATTCTAGAATTGTTTTTCAAGTTGAAAAATTAGGTATAGTATTGCCAAAATGTCTGGAACTATGAGATATCAGTTTTACATGGCATTAATACTGACCGAACAGAAATAATTAAGATCCTGATTTTCAAAATAAGCTTTCACTTATATTGGTAAGATAAATGAAATTTCAGAATGAAGTAAAAAAAAAAGAGGGAATTAAGTAGCAAAATGGATGCCACTAACAATTTAAGTAAGATAAACCTCTTTACTGTCTTGTACTGTTCTTGTTTTGCTTGTTGGTTCTAGTGATTTCCTGAGTTTAGTCTCATACTTATGTTAGAGAAAATGATTCACAATTCAAGTCCCATGTCCCAGCTTTCATAGTCAGTCATCTCAAGCCCGATCTTCACTAACAATTTTTTTTTACTAATATCCAACATTAAATAAAAATTAAAGCAAATGCCCACAACTAATTTGTCGAAATTATAAAAATACCCTGACCTCCGAAACTCTCGGCGGTCCACGATCATTTCTTTATTTACCCAGAAGTTATTTTTGAACCGGGATCAATAACTTAGATTCAAAACATTTTTATTTTTTTCTAGTAACACACAAATAAATATTTTAATTTTTCTTATAGCTGCAAAAAATACCCATTGAAAAATGTTAATTTGGGTTATTTGTCGCAGTCTTTCTAGTAAATTCAATTCTATAGTGTTTCATCTATATATTTTAAAAGAAATATAAAAATATTTCTAATATTTTAATGGAAAAATAAAAGGTCATAAAATTTTCTAATTAAAAATAAAAAATCACAAATCTGACAATTTCGGTCATAGAAACACTGTTTCAAATGTCAAATCAAAGAAAAAAAATATTATGTGCTAACCGCCGAGAATCTCAACGGTCTGGGCATTTTTATAATTTCCACAATAATTGATGTTTACTGAATCATTTCCCGGATATCCGGTTCCACAATAATAAAACATCATAACCAGAAAAGTTTCCCGGATATCAGGTTCCACAATAATTTTTATTCATAATCCTATAAATTTAGATGTTTAATAATGATTGTGCTGATGGCAAGAAACAAGCAAGAAATTTTTTCTTTGAGGTATATGCACGCTAGCTAGTAGAAGGTTAATTAGAACATGTGATCATCTCTTTTCTATTGTTGATGTTGCATAGGAGAAAAAATGACTCAAGTGGTTTTAAAGTTAGCAATGAAATTAAACAAAGCCCACGTGGATCACTATTGTATACGTAGTAGGTGCAGCACCTACAACAACAACTTCCGTGCTATATATTTATTTAATGCAACGACTCAAGAGGAAACATTTTGAGGTCAACTTATTTCAAACCATACATCTCCCTTTCATTATAAGAAGAGCACTCTGGGAGCGAGTAACCCATGACACTCATAACATAAATCATGGAAAGTGTGCTCACTATTCACCTCCTCTTAAGTCTCTTGACCTTATCCTCCTCTTAACATAAATCATGGAAAGTGTGCTGCCATAGTAACCACCAGTAAAACTGATCTATCAGCACTTCTCTCCTTCAAGTCCCAAATACATGATGACCCATTCGGAGTCCTCTCCTCATGGAACGAGTCACTGCACCACTGTCAATGGCAAGGGATCATGTGTGGCCGGCACCATCCTGATAGAGTGACTGCTCTCGTTCTCGACTCCAAACAATTGTCAGGTTATATATCTCCATCCCTAGCAAACCTCACGTTCCTCCAAAGGATGAGTCTCTCTGATAACCAGTTGAGAGGAAGCATCCCGGTAGAGATCGGATACTTGGGTAGGCTACGTTTAGTCAACTTGAGTGTGAATTTTCTCAATGGTAGCATTCCATCTACTCTAAGTAACTGTTCAAATCTGGAAGCTATTTATTTGAGAAATAATAATCTCCACGGAACCATCCCATCTAATTTAGCGCAATGCAAAGAATTGAAAATAATCAGTCTAGGGAATAACTTCCTCACAGGAGGAATACCGTTGGAATTTGGCCTCCTCCCACATCTCCAAAGATTAGAACTAAATGTCAATAATCTCACAGGATCAATTCCTTCCACCTTGGGTAACCTTAGTAGCATAGTATATCTTTATCTTGACCAAAATCTTTTTGATGGCGATATTCCAGATAATTTCGGCAAACTTACTAACCTATCATATCTTTATCTTTACAGTAATTACTTCACTGGTTCCATCCCACCTACCTTAGGTAACCTTACCAAACTATCATTTCTCTTTCTTGACCAAAATAGCATTAGTGGTCACATCCCGCGTGGCTTGGGCAACCTTACTAACTTACTGGAACTTCTTCTTTACAAAAATGAATTCTATGGTTCCATCCCACATTCCTTGGGTAATCTTCAAAGCTTAACAGAATTTGATCTTTCACAAAATATGTTAAGTGCATTCATCCCTGATGAACTCGGGAAGCTTACAAACCTCCAGTTTTTTAAAGTGAACTTCCAAAAAAAGCTTCATAAGAATTTTTAATAAAAAATGGCATCAGAGAGAATTCATATAAACAAGTCATTTCTGAAACTTGTTTTGTATAAGGATCATAGAAAGAAAAATCGGAATCGGAATCGGAATCGGAATCGATCACTTGATCGTGGAATTGGAATCGGATGAATAGGTCGGAATCGGTCGGAATCGGTCGAATTGGATTGGAAACTCAAGATATTTTTAGCAGAAACTTGTTTTGTACTAAAAAATAAAAAATAGTAAAAAAGTTTGTAAGAAAATAATATGATAAAAAAATTATAATGAAACAAAATATTACACACAAATAGTTTATTTATATAATATAATACAATTATTACAAATAAAATAAACTCTAAAAAGTACTTAGTACAATTTAGAGTTCTATAAGTACGATGGATAGGGATATTAAGAAAAAATTGTAATTAAAAAAAATTGTGTGTCCCAAACTAAAGTATAGTTTAAGTTATAGTTACATGATCTAACAACAAAAATAAGCATTTGTAGTGGTAAAGTTCTCTATGCACACACAGCAGTCTTGGGTTCGAGTCTGGTGGGGGACAATTTTAGTTTATTGTTTGGGAAAGGAATTTTGGAGCTGAAACGGTTGGATTTTTTTCAGAATAAGACCGATTCGGCCGAAATTTGACTGGAATGGGTCCGTTTGTGCCGAAATTTTTCTGGAATTGGACCGTTTCGACCGAAATTCAACAAAAAAATTGCCTACCGTGTAACTCGGCCAGAAATTGGATCGGTACATCCCGATTTCGATCCGAATCGGCCGATTCCGGTCTGGGACGGTCGGTTTACAAGGCAAAGGATAAAATATACTTTCTAAGGTAAAAAAAAGTATCATTTTCTTCGTTGCCTCGTTAGCAGAAACCAATTTTTTGTCCTCTTAAAATTACTCTATGCAAACAATAACTGCAATTTTGGTAGTTTTTCACTAATAAAGGAGATTCAGAACAGAAATGGACAAATGCTATGTTGTAATTCTTCACAAACAAACAAACAATAATGCGGCAGAGCAATAGATATGAATCTTATAATAACACAAATTTTAAAAACTGTTCAAACGGCATCAGTGAACAACATTATCAACAAGTGCAAACATCAAAATTCTAACGAGATGTATGTTACCGAGGGGAAAAACCAGATAATTAAAAGAAATTCGGGCCTTCAGGTTGTTCATAAATGTATTTATAACACTGTTTCAACATGCCAAAGTCACTGGAGCCCAAATATATAATGTGTAAATCAACCATGTCAGAAGATATCCAGAGTGGTAGCTGCACGCGTGGTGAGCCAAAACATATATCCGGACCTTCCGATCAAAATCCGCACGAATATTAAAGAAGCCCGATGACATGAATTCGGGGGAAATTCTTACACAAGTGTATACCTAAATGTATACATCACAAAGTAGAGATATGAATCATTTGCTCTCAGAAACCGACCAATTTGAAGACAGACATTTTTCTTAAATAGGCTACATATTTTTTAATAAAGCGTAAAATGGGCATTTTATAAATTTAAAATGGGTTTTAATAGACAAGGTAATAAAATGGGTAATTTTGTGAGTTTCTGAAATTTAGAAGGGTAAATATGATATTATAAAGTTTAGATAGGGAAATACGTAATTTCGAAGTTTTTTAGGGGTATACATGAAATTCCCCTTATTAAAAAAATTCGGTAATGAAATTGGTCCATGTAGCATGCAATTATAAATCTCTCTCTCTCCTCCGATCAGAATTCAGATCCAATGCAATACTACCTGACCATGTAGAATGAGATCTGAGTCATCCATTTTAATTTGGCACGCATCTCAAAGCGGACACCCACATTCCAATTAGACTCCAGCGGTATCTTAAGCAGTCGACCAATAACACTTTTGTTTAATTTGCATGGGGTCTGCATGGAGAGATACTACAAGTGATTTTGGGCCTTACGACAGGCCTGTCTAAGCCTAACACGCCACGGCCCCTTAAATCAATATAGAAACCATTTATTTTGGGCCGTGCATTAATCATCAGACCTAATTTTTTACTCTTCCATTTATTTTATAATTAAGTCTCTGTTTGTTTATCTGAGCGGACCATTGATCAGTCCCACAATGAGTACTTACAAATAAATAATGGTGTGAGGCTGTAAAATATCATTACCTATAATCTATAGACAATGACTGCGGAAATGAAACCAAAATATTTGTAATTGAAGACAAACGAAGTTTGAATTTGGATCTCTAACTCAAAATTAAGTTTCAATTCCGATCTATCCGATCAGAATCTGCACCAATAGTAAACAGTCCTGACTCCATGCGAATTCTACTTCAGACTGAATTGGTTCAAATTATGATTGGATGGTCCAGATTCAACCTCAAAATTTACATAAACTCTTTGTCTATTCAAATTTTACATAAACCATCGGTCCAAACCGAAAACTAATAATTTCATGATATTATGTGTAAGATCAAATTAATAAGAGATAATTTTTTAACATAGAGATAAGAGCAAAACAATTTAATGGTTCAAATTTTTAGGTTTGAGTCAGTCAAATCATTCGAGTTCAGATTGATTTAATTTTGAGTCGTTCATAGTTGGATTGGATTGTATTTACTTCAATTTTTTTTTTAAATTAATGGGTCCACTTGTATAAGGTGTTGAGTTATAATAAAAACCAGATCATAATTGGAAAAAGTGCAAACTTGTATCGAGTAATAATTTGGTTCACTATACGAAATTAGAAGCATACTTAGTTAGTTAGTTATAGGATTCACTGTTATTTTCTAATGATCTATTTTTCCATTTAGAACAGTAATAGATTGATTTATATCACTTGAAACATTATTTCTCTCTATAAAAATGTAATGGAGTCTTTTATTTATTGAAACACTTTTAAAGATAAATTATGTTTTTTTTTTTCTAAAGAATGGTGAAGGGCTTTAATTGTCAACAAGTTCATAATGACTATGGGTGGCTTTAAATGGTTTCCCAACAAATTACATGTGATGCTATTTGCAAATATGCTGCGAAATATTTTCTATGATTTATAAATATTATCCAAATTATTGAAGGCTTCACAATTGGAGTCTAGATATATATATCAAATTTGAAAGCTTCATGAATAGTAAAGGGCTTATGGTCCCAGCACAAATCTACCAAAACAGGCTCTATCTTGCGTTTTATTAATTTGTAATTAGAAAATATAGAGATGCGAGATGTTTTACTAAAAAAAATCCTCTCATTGCGGTTTGTTTTATTGTTAATTTTGCATTAATTCATCTCAATTTTAATTTCTAAGTTTGTATCAACCTGTGAACAAGCGTTGGATTGAATTAGCAATTTCTTTATGGGTGCGACAATAATAGTCATTGCCTCCTGGACATAATTTTCATGTTGACAGGTCATGGTCATGTGTCTTTTGCAATTTCTTTTCAAGTGACGATGTTCATAGTAGTCATAGAAAAGCAAATGATAGTCGATCGTCTGTGCCACATTGAAAAGCAAGAAAAATATATCAGTTGATCTCTTTGTGTAAATGACTCGCTTTACAATTAATATTATTCCATGATTACGGAGGTTCGAATCCAGATCGTACAATTTTGCGTCATTTTTATGCTTAAAGATTGTGATCATCTTCTGAATTCATTTCCTGCGTTTGGAACTTTCGATTGTCAAGAATAGCATGGGGTAGCACGGTTTTTGAATCAGTGATTATTTTTCTCCACTATTTTACGCTTGGATCACTCTAAGAATAGAGCTATTTCTGAGGTTAGTGTTGTTCTTACTAATCCATTCAAACGATGAAATAGCGCTAACCTCAAGTAGTCAAGTTAGCGCTATTCTTGTTATTCCCGGAGTTGCATCCAAACGCACTCTTAGTTAACTTAAAATTTTGAGTTAAGATCTGTACCCTCCGCACTAACAGACAGAGAGATTGATGATATTGTTTTTTTTATATATCTTGTATTGATATTTCTGTTATATGTTATACAATCAAAGATGATGGATATTTATAATGTCTAACGTTATTGTATCGTTAGTACTTAACATTGGTATCTAACGATAACTTCTTATTACTTTTTCTATTTTACAATTTACCCCTCTAACTATTTATATTATCAACAGCTTCCTTGCGTTATACATTACTACAGTGGATGCGGTTTCTGATCTGATTGCCCTTTTCGCACTTAGAATATGAATTAGTAAAATGATACAATTAACACACTCTCCGTACAAACTAGTATATTTTTTTTAGTAAAGTTGAAGATCAAGTCATATAACTAATTTAATATTCAATTGGTTCTTCCAATTCGGATTTTGAATCTGCAACCTCTCACACAGAGAACATTATCTTTACTATTAGATCAAAGATTAGTTTTCCATACACACTAATATTAGATTACAAGAAGTGAAAAGAAGACGTAGAATAGAATAGTGATATTTTTCGCTAAAATTACTAAAAAATAGTTAAATTCAACCAATGACATTACGTGTGGTCACAGTGTGACTAACATAGTACAACTATTTGCATACAATGACTATTTCTTGTGATTTTAATCACACAACATGTACATCACGCAAAAACTTAACTTGATTATAATAGACCACAACACCTGATCTAAGTCACAACGTGTGACAAACTGTACTATTCTTACTCCGTCCAATAATATAAACGTTACACAAATTTTGCTGCACTTAATCTGTTTATATTTTTATTCTAAATAAAAAAATTCTAACCTTCTCCTCGTTTATCACTCAATCATATTATTAAATGCATATAAAAAAAATACAAAGACGACAATTTTGACATGATTTTTATTCGAACTCAAGAACCAAATATAACTGGACAAATTAATTTTGAAAAAAAAGTTACATTGACATAAATACAATTCAAATTAACTACAGACAACTCAAAGTTATGTTAATTTGAAGTTAATTGATTTAAAACTCGATCCGGTCCAGACTCACACTTAACCTCAAATCTAAAAAATTAAATCATGTAAAAAATTTATCTCTAGTAATTTAATTTGTCTGTAATATCATGAAATTATTAGTCTTCAGAGGTAGATGGAACAGTTCAGTCAAAATTTGCAAGAGATGTCGCAGTTCAGTCAAAAGTAATGATGAACCGTCAATTCATCTTTATTTTTTTTCTTCCAAAAATAGTAGATTGTCATCCTACCAATATGCACTCTTTTGTCCACAAAAAAAATGAGAACATAGAGTAGAGATATATAATTTAATATTTTATAGAGAGCTTTGAACTAGGGTGCTATGCATGTATAGTGTGATACTGTGTTATTTGTTTATTTTAAAATACTTTGAATTAATCTCTTCAAATATTAAAAGGCCCTAAAAATGAGAACAATAAATCAGAAACCCAACACCTAACAGGGTTTTATGAAAATTTTGATTCCTTCTTTTCCTAAAAAAAAAAAAGATTTTTGAATAATGCTAATATTCATTAAAATTAATAGGATTTTTTTTTATAAAGATAAAGATCCAAACAAGAGGTACACAGCGAGGGAGAAGAGCACGAGTAAGATTAATACTTACGTTTTTACAATTTTTTTATTTGACAAGAGGTACACAGCGTCTTGGTAAATATTTTTTTATCATCATAATTATTTCACAAATTTATTCTCAGTATATTTTTTTTCTAAATTCAACAATGGAAAATTTGTATAAAACGACATGTGATGTAAGAAATGAAGTATATATTTAATGTTACAAATTCGACTAAGTCCACTAAAGTCACTAAAAAAAAACTTGCTTTTATCTATTCTTTTTTACTACAAGAAATGATTGCTTAAATTTTTGTTGCTATACTTCTCAAATTTGAAAAATGAAACATTCCCTTAAAGATTTTACTGAAGTACTAGACATTTAGTTATGAAAATGAAATAAATAATCGGTGATCGTTAATATAAAGAAAGTTCATCCTAAAATAGATATGGTATCTAGAGAGAATTGAAGTAAGGACATATTTGTCCGCACAAGTAAAAAATTTGAATTTGTTGTCTTAATAAAAAAAATTATGTGTCAATATCATCACCCGTTTTTAACATGTAGTGAGTGAAATTACTTTTTAAGTAATCACAAAAATTGTGTAAATCACATATTATAGTGAAAATTTTAACTGTTATTTTTTTCAATTATGATTTAATGTTTTCATACATTAACATTTGAAATTAAAAATATATCATATATATTATGTATGGTTAACTTGTAAATGTAATAAACTTTAGTAATATATGTTTGTCTTAATATTATTGTTTATACAAATTAACTTGTTACAATTTCTTTCTATTTTAATACAAATTAACTTTGATGCTAAAGGAGGGCTCTTTCTTTTGGGGCCAATTGCAAAGGATCAAGTTCATTTTCTTATGGAGTACTACCTGGAAAATCGGAGATGGCCGATCAATATCCTATTGGTTGGATGCATGGGAAGGATTGCCTAAACTACCATGCCTACTCGGCCACCAATGTCTTGATGCCACTGATTTCACTGAGGGAGGCCTCCATTGGAGGACATTCTTTAGATCCATCGGACTATACCTACTGATGTCATAATTAAACTGGAGGTGGAACTGTCAAGGCACCTACACCTCTAAATCGGCTTACCAGTCGCTAAGTGAAGGAGGAAAGATCAAATGGCCTTTTCTGTGCCCATTCGCGGTGGAAGTTTGGTTTCACATAGGCCACATATTACAATCACCACTGATGAGTATAGCAGGAACAGTACAGGATATCTGGATCAGCTCCTGGAATATGGTACTGGTACAAATACAGGGTAAAATGCAGAAAAAAGAATGGGCCTAGCCTCCAGGTTTATCTGCATCACTTCGCTAATTTGGAAAAATAGAAACGCTATTATATTCAGAGATCAGCGGGTAATGCTGATGAAGTTATGGCTTAAGTACTGCTGATGATTATCCAAGCAATGCTCAGTAAAAGTTGCAATTATTTCACTAATCTGTAGTGTTGTACTAGCGTACTAATATGGGATCCATGCCACTGTAGCGCCAGTAGCAGGGTTCAAAGAATAAGGGGGGATCTGCTACATATGGGATGTATATCAATTGTATTGAGCAGCTGTAAACTCCGTCTATTTAATGCAATTCACATGGCAGCTACTGCCAGGTTCTCAAAAAAAAAACTTTCATGCTAGTTAGTATGAAAGCTATTTTAACATGATTTTTTACCGAATTATTTAGAAATAAAAATATCTTCGTTTTGAAGAAATGTTGTGTTGACAATTTGAATTTTATTTAAAAAATTAATAAAAAATTAATAATAATTTAATAATAGTTTTTATTTTGCCTACTCCATGAAATTCCTAACTACACTACAGAGTAGGGGTGTACACACTTGAAATCCTTCATCTGTCGGTAGATCCCCCATGCAATTGTATTACCTCTCTATGCGAATGCCAGTCCACACGGACTGGAACCTGCTTCCTGTTTATGTAAAAAGAGCAGTGCAACCAATTGTGCAAACTCAGTACGGAAGTCACATTGCATAATAGACTTGACAGTTTATGTAAACAGAGATTACTGCTGGATTTTTCCTATAATTTTTTCAGACCTCAAAAGCATGATATAAAAAGTCATGTTCTAATGATCTCTGTCACTATATGGCGCAATGACCACCTTAACTGTAGTCAAGTGCAATGTGACGATGCTCATAAATAAGCCTACTCTAACTCTAGTACCATAAGAGAATGACTATCGATCGATCGTCTGTGGCACATTGAAAAGCAAGAAAAATATATCACTTGATCTCTTTGTGTTAATGACTCGCATCATAATTCATATTTTCCGATGATTACAGAGTTTCAAATCCAGACCACATATTGCAACAAGTGGGAAGGCGTATAATAGTGGGAAAGAAATATATATGTTCAAACTTTATAAACCTTCAAAACTGCAGGCACACACTTCTTTTAATAAATTTTGATTGTTTATACATTTCTTCAAAACTGCAGGCGTATAATAGTGGGAAAGCGTAATTTCCTACATTTTCAATTTTTTCAATTTTCAAAACTGCAGGCGTATAATAGTCAGGTTTTGATTAAGTGAAATCACATCGGTTTTTAATTTCCTACATTTTCAATTTTTTCACTAAACTAACTTAAACTATACAAAAATAGTTAATCATGACCAATAACATCATGTGTGGTCACGACATGACTAACGTATTACGACTATTTATGCGCGTTAACTATTTCTTATAATATTGAATGGTACGTGACGTGAAAACTTGAATTGATTATGATAAGCCATGACACGTGATGTAAATCACAGCGTGACTAATCACGTAACCATGAGTTCTATGCTTAACTATCCTCCCAATTTCTTGTAACAAACTGTACTATTCTTTACTACATCCAATAATACAAATGGCACAATTTTTCTGCAATTAATCAATTTATTTTTATTCTAAATAAAAAAAATTCTACCCTTCTCCCCGTTTATCACTCAATAATATTATTAAATGCAAATATAAAAAATACATAGACGACAATTTTGACATGGTTTTTATTCGAACTCAAGAACCAAATATAACTGGACAAATTGAAAAAAAAAATTACATTAACATAAATACAATTCAAATTAACTATGGAAACTCAAAGTTATATCAATTTGAAGTTAATTGATTTAGAGAGGTAGACGAAAAAGTTAAGTCAAAAGTAATGATGAACCGTCAATTCTTCTTTATTTCTTCTTTCTAAAAATAGTAGATTGTCATCCTACCCATATGCACTCTTTTGTCCACCAAAAAACAGAATATAGAGTAGAGATATATAATTTATTATTTTATAGTGAGAGTTGGACTAGGGTGCTATGCATATACAGTGTCATACTATGCTATATATTTGTTTATTTTAAAATACTTTGAATCACTTGGAATATTAAAAGGCCCTGAAAATGTGAACAATAATTCAGAAACCCAACACCTAATAAGGTTTTATGAAAATTTTGATTCCTTCTTTTCCTAAAAAATAAGATATTTTTAATAATGCTAATATTAAATAAAATTAATACGATTTTGTTTTTATAAAGATAAAGATCCAAACAAGAGATACACAGCGAGGGAGAAGAACACGAGTAAGATCAATACTTAACATTTTTAAAATTTTTTGATTTGACAAAAGGTACACACTACACAACATCTTGATAAATATTTTTTTTCATCATAATTATTTCATAAGTTTATTCTCAGTATATTTTTTTTTTGAACCAAGCTAAGACAAGAAGAAAGAAGCTGAGACGAGCTCACGACCTTGGCCATTCTCGAAACTTAGAGAAGTAATTCTATAATTAAAATTTTCATTACATCTCTATCTAGAGAAGTAATATTTCAAGTGATATAAAATCAGTCTACAGTTTTACAAGAAAAATGTTTTGCACAGAGTAATGACGAATCCTATAGTTTACTTATGCTCCTAATATCATACAACAAATATACAAATTTGTAAGTAAATAATATAAATAGGCTATAGCACAAAATTTATGTATGTACTTTTATGAAATTGCAAATATCATATTTATTCTTTGTAAATCATAGAAAAATACATATAACTTAATGTTTTTATTGTCATTTTAAATAAAAAAATCCCTATCACTGTTCTTGTCAATCACTCATTTAGTATTGTTAAGTGTAGACAAGGACAGATCCAAAAAGATTCAGGGGTAGCCAAGTGCTTACTCATGATTTGTGAATTATTTTTTAGCCCAATAAAATTTGATAGTTGTGCCTACTCCTGATTAAGCAGAATGTCTACCTCGTACTTGAACAACATTTTGAGCACGACGGTTCTGTAAATTTTGAAGTGATGTGACAATTCCTTTAAAAAGATTGAAGAAAACTGAGATTTTGTTGAAATATTTTCGAGCCGGGGCGTTGGATCTTCTGCCTTCCTTTTCAGCTATAAAGTCACTAGATATCTGCATTGAACTCTTTTCATATCCAACACTAGGATGGTTTTTTTTTTTTTCTAAGATTCAAATTCCTCCTTGGAAATTTTTCACTTGAGAAAAAATACTCGCCTCTCTCTCTCTCTCTATATATAGAGTACGGCTAATGCCATAACGTTATAATTTCAGTCTAAGTTATAACAAGTCAATTTTGACATTTCAATGTCCAAACAGTCGATTCGAACCGCTCAACATGATCTCCATATTAGAATGGGTTTGGAGATCAAATTATATACTTTTTGGAATTTTTTTACAATTTTTTAGATAAGTACAAAATCACTGTTCTAGATAATTCTGGACCATTCAAAACAGTGATTTTGTACCTATCTAAATAAAATAGCAAAAAAAATCCAAAAAATATAAAATTTGAATACAAGCCCATTTTAATATGGAGATCATGTTGAGCGGTTCGGATCAATTGTTTGGACTTTGAAATCGCAAAAATTGACTCGTTATAACTTAGTCTGAAATTATAACGTTATGACATTAGCTGGACTCTCTCTCTCTCTCTCTCTATATATATATATATATATATCCGAACAAGAGACAACGAAGGGATCAGTGGTGTTCGCTAAGCTGCCATGCTGAGGGTGAGGGTGAGGGCCAATGCCAAACGCATAAGGACTAAATGACTTATAAATTAATGATGAAAAATGAATGGATTAAAACAACTTATAAAACTTTATTATTTTGACCGCTTGGTTTTATACTAAATGAATCCCAAAATTTCAAAATTTTGCATGTACACACCTCACTCGTGAAGTATATCATTTTCAACTATTTGGATTCATCGTTTGAAGTCAATCCGATAGATTTTTGAAGTTGGTGAGCACATCGATCACGAGGTAGCTTTACTCTTTCAATTTTATTAAAAATGACTTTTGTAACCATGTTAGATAGCGCAATACCATGTAAAAATGGTCATCCTTACTATTTATAAATTGCGAAATTGCCGAGTAAATGAAATTTGTGTACTAAATTTAAGATAATTTCAGATTCACATGCAAGTGGATTAATTCATAAGTGGATATCAATCAATGTTACAAGTGTACCACCATTAATTTGAACCTAGCTACAAATAGGTAGAATTTTTTATATTCTCATTATCCTGATTCATGTAGCAATTAAAACCAATTGAGCACGCAATTGATCTCTTAAATGCTCCACATCATAGCTAGCTAGTGCAATTTGCCGAATTCATTATAAATAGGATGCGTAGTTCACATTTCTGACATCAGGAAAATAGAATAAGACGAGCTCTTGGATCCTTCGGAAGTACTTCTAATTAAGGTAAAAGCAATTTGTATAAATCCTTATTCTTCTTTTCATGTGTTTGTAGCAACAATTAATTTATTCCAGAAGTTAATATTACTTTGCTTCACATGCAGAATGAAGGTTGTCATAATCTCCATTGTGTTCGTTCTGGTGGTGAGCTCTTCTTGCGCAGGAGCTCCGAGGAAAATAATAAAACACGAACCTCAGAATTTCTTGACCAGAAAAATGTTATCAGAAAAATCTTTCCAAATTGATGGAGATAAGAAGACGAACCCTGGGTATGTCATCAGATGCCAAGCCATCCTCATAATTTTTTTTTTAATTATGTATATTAAAATTTAATTAAATTTTCATTCTTTTAAGTTTTTATATAGTCTAGCTCCTTTCATAAAATGACAAATGTGTGTTTGTAGTCTAGAGGTTAAGAGTTTCATTATTTTACTGACTCTTATCCAAATTTTCTGACTCTAGTGTTTGTAGGCAGAATTGCCACGTTCCGAATCCGCCAAGATCTGGTTCTTACTTCTCAGAAATGGATGCAAATTAAGAATGTGATTGCCAAAGTAGGAAGTGGTGAAACTGTGCATGGGTATGGCTTGACTGTAGTTGGTGTATGATAATATATATTAAGGAGAATATATATTCCATGTATAATGATCTTAGATGTGATACATATATAGTTGCAGTATAAGAAAATAAATACCATGCACTTGTAAGTAGTCTGGATCTCCTCCAAAGTAGGGAGCTTGTAAATATTTCTATTCAATAAAAATTTTGGCAGCACTGCCACTTCATAAAAAAAAATTATATAAGAAAATAAACAATGTAAATTATGACATATACCTAGTCCAAACGGATGTTGTTGAAGACTCGACTTAAAATAATCGCAACTCAAAACTTGAACTAGTGAAGGTTTTGGTACAACTTTGATCTACAGGCTTGGAAAAAAAGAATATTTATTAGATCGGAATATTCAACGCGGCCAATGTAACTCTGATAAAATAAAAATAATAAGAGAAGGGAGACCAAGACCAACTTTCTTTTATTGTTCTGTATAAAAGATTCCTTCTAACTTTAGTTTGACTAGTCAAGGTATCTTTCAACATAACTTCATTCTGATTTCTGACTAGTAAAAGTATCTTTGAAGTGTCGTAGCATGTTTCATTACCAAACCAGGTACTCATTTTGTTTTCCTCCCTTTCAATTTGGGCCTTATATTGACTGTTCAGCTCAAATCAGGCTCGTCCTCCGTTTTTAGTTTGGGTCTTAGTGTTGGGATTATTGTTCAACTGAGGATTGTGTATAGAATCATATAATATTTCATACTATACATAATATCACACATAATGGTCCCAAGTTTACAAGTAATGAAAATTATAGGACACTTGAGAAATTCGTAAAAAATGCATCAGCATAAAATAACCATGCAAAAGTTGTCTTACATATTTTTAATTTTCAAGGCAAAAGTTCGTAAGATTCACCATACATCATATATAAATATTAGGTACATATTCAGGAAATATATAATACAGCATATCCTTCAAAATTAAAAAAAATGATCCCTCAACTACACCCTTCAGTTCGAGCAGGTCCAATCTTTCAGTTCGAGCAGGTCACTGATGGACCAAAATGGTACTACTAACTTTTAGTATAAATTAATATACTTTTTAACCCTAATGTCTACTTACGTTCCGATCACAACCGTATGATCCTACCATATAGTATAATTGGAGTGTCGATCCACAGTGATAGTGTATCAGATTATAAAAACTTTTCACTAGTCTAGGTGTTGCGGTTGGTTTGAAAAAGAAATTTAGAAAGGTTTTTAGCGGGTTCAATACCCAAAAGTTGTTGCGGTGGCGCTAATTGTGCTAAGATTTGAGTTAAACAATTAAATAGATGTTTTTAGGGTTCGGGTTCTCTCCTTCTTCAATACACAAAATATATGTTCAGACGTCTCTCTACCCCGAATACGGCCTGTCACCCTGCATGTGACATAAATTGTTCCACAACTATCCCGCATGCAGCACTGTCACTATCCGCAGGGCTTGCTGGGTTTCTGTATATGTGATTTGAACGGTTTTCCGATCTCGCGATTGGCTCTTGGGCTAACAGTTCAGAGTATTATAAGTATGCAATTATCTTTTTCACACAAACACAATGGTTCATATCCTATTCTACCCCTCAATTAATTATCCCAACGACCCTACCTAAACTAGATATCTCCTAATACAATTCAAATTACCAATTTACGCTATCCTGCCAATGGAGCCCCGTGGGTTCTAACCCTAGTCTTTGAACCGCTGCCAAGCCTCGTTAGCCGAAGTGTTTGAAGTACTTACGTGGGTATCCCACTCACACTGGGGTTCACAGACTTTACACCTATTGGTATGTGGAGGACATTGGCATATAGTAGACAGAACTACGTATGCAAGGATTTAATAAAAAGGGTTCAAACAATAAAATTAACTCAAATCAACATAACAAAACATAAACATATATTAAAACATAATTAAGAATTCGATTACAACCCTCATCCTAGAGATGAGAAGCGTAGTTCATCATGGCCATGGAAAAATAAAAGGAATAAAATAAACAAAACATAAATACAGCCCAATTGAAGATGGATGAACCTCTGCTTCCTTAGATGAAGGCTTCTTCTCCTGCTTGGCTTCCGATGACTACTCTTCTCTCTCTTAGTAACTCTCTAACCTAACCTAGAAATGATGATTGCTACTCTCTATTCTATGAACTTAAAACAATTAAACACGCACACTGAAATTAATTACAAGAGGGGCTTTTATAGCCTTCCTAAAAGAGAGGTGGCGTAGTGGAAGTAGTGGAGAAGGTGGAGACATGGAGTGCACTCCAAGTTTTCATAGATGGAGCGAAAAATAACGAAGGAGGAATTGAGGAATGTTAAGGCTGATAACATGTTCTTTCTTGCTAGTAGCATATCTACAAATGTTTTCTCATACTTGCTAGTAGCATTCTTAGAGCAAGGAGGAATTGATTAGAGCTGATATCTACAAATGTTTTCTCATACTTGCTAGTAGCATATCAACAACCGACGATTTTTCTCATATCTACAAATGTTAAGGCTGACTAATTAGAGCAAGGAGGAATTGATTCATAAAACTTGTTATCTGAAAGGTCAAGCAACCAACGGTTTGGCACATCACACATCTCGAAATATCCAATTTGATATCTAGCACTTCCAATGCAATCAGGTAAAACACCATTTAGTTCGTTGTTACTGAGGTCCAACATGTGGAAACTAGTATTGCAAATGCTAGAAGGAATCTCTCCATTTATATTATTATAATTTAATATTAATCATGCAAATTTGTAGCCAGTAAAGTTGAAACTTTTAGTGAAAGATCCAAAGAACTTATTATTTGATAGATCTATAATAGAGAAATAATGAGGCTGAATCCTTGAAAAACTATTTTGTATATCATGAGTGAGATTGTTACTAGATAAATCTAGAGCTTGGAGATTGCTTGTAGGCATGAGAGGAAGAGGGCCTTGAAAATTGTTTTTTGATAAGGTCAGGGACATTAAATTTGGAAGCTTCATGGATAAATCAGCCGGTAATTCTTCGCTTAGATTGTTGTCAGATATACCCAACATTGAGAGTTTTTCATGAGTTAAAAACGAAAGTTGAAGAGGCCCTGTGAAGAAGTTTTTGTGCAAATCTAATTGGAACAAGCTCGGATTGTTTTCTAACAACAACCACACAGCTGAAAGAGGACCCTTGGAGCTGGTATTGGAGAGGTCCAACACTCGTAATTGATGTTGAGAGTACAAGAAAGTTGACTCAACATCAAGAATGCAATTAGCTAGTTCAAGGTCTTGAAGCTGAAAAGGCAAATTCATAACTTCGACTCGAAAGTTCAATGACTCTGAAATCGATAGCCTTAGAACTTCAAGATTAGAATGATTAGGCTATTACTGCTAGCTAGAGTACTCATATCGTTATAGGGTCTCATGTAAATAACCTTTTTTCTTAATTAATATATTGTCGTCAGTTTTGCTGACCGACCATCAAAAAAAAAGATTAGAATGATTAAAAAATGACCTTGTTGATAGAGCCCCCTCAAGCTGGTTATAGGATAGGGAAAGGAACTTTAGAGATACGAGTCTTTCAAAAATGGAGGAGGGAAATTTTACTTGAAAATCATTATCATGCAAGTCGACTAGCTTAAGAGATGAAAGATTTCCCATACAAAAAGGAAGATTTCCAGTAAAATTGTTGTCTGAAATATCTAGTTCTCTGAGATTCTTCAGGTGGCAGAGTCCTACAATATTAACAAGAAAGATATCAACAAATAAGATTACTCATCATGTGAACCCATGTGAGGTCAATTAGGAGATAATGTTTCTTCATTTCCGGATAGAAATAGACATTCGCTTATGAATACCAACTTTCTATTTTCGTGATAATGAGTTAAAAGAGACTGAAAATATTAAGGAAACCTTCAATGCAATCAGCTCACAATTTTATCAAATTTTGTCTATACGTCATGCATCAAGTCATAAGTCCAAGTCAATTTTGTCTTGAATTTTTTTTTTTTGAGAAATATATTACTTATTTTATCATGAAGGGTAAAGATGAATTTGTGATATACTAGAAGTAACCGAATCATTTTTACGGTTTGTATCCAAATCTCAATTCTTAGCTACAAATGTCGGAAGGAATTGATTCGGTTCCTTAGAAAACATCTAAATGATAATACTCAATTCTATCTATGACATCAACAAACATTTCATCTTTCCGTTTCTTTATAAAATATTTAATACATTTCTAAAATAAAAAATAAAAAATTTGTCGGTGACACATATATGATCTGCAGTACCAATCCACTGTTATATTTCCAAAGAAGCAAAAATGAGCTACCGTTATCCTACCGAAGAATACATCTATGGATTACAGGAATAGTCTTGATTTATTTAGTTTTCAATTTTCAAGCCATCTCTCTATAGCCGTAAACTAATTATTCACTCCGAGCCAATAATATATTATAACATACTTGATTAACTTGATCTTGATCTCTCTATAGATGTAATGATTTATTGTTTTACCGTACTTATTGTGAGTAGAAACGTCAAAAAAATAAAATCATTTAAGGACTTAAGGAGAGGCAGAAATTAAAAAGAAAAAAAAGGATACGCAGGCTTGAGAACTTACACTAAGAAAGTGTTGTTCGTTAGAATTGAGGTGGATAAACACTAATTAAACAGACTAAGATCCTCTTGGGAGGCTTCAACCACCCTAGCTAATCGAACATGTACATCATCTAACTGGATACCAACTCTTGGTAGCAAAGAATATTCTCAAGGAAATAAATCTGCTGTTATTCCAAAGAGATCACAGGACCCTGTTATTCCGATCCCAGCCGTTGACATCGAGATTCGGGCACGAAAAACTATTTTCCTTGAGATACGCGCATGAAAATCTTTCAATGGTTGCGATAGGAATAACAGGGTCCTGTGATCCCTTTGGAATAACAACAGATTTATATCCTATTCTAATCCATCCTTGTAGCTGATGGATATATCTAAATTTTCTGAAAAGGAAACTAGGAAGTACCAAAAAATGTTTTGGGATGAAGGCATATATATAGTACAGCTTACTAAAATCATTTGTCTTATTGTGAACCTTGATAGGCAAATCTTGATTTCTCAAATTTTCTGACGAGAATTTTGTTTGCAAAATGAAAGCTTATTTTGGTTCGTTTATTTGTTTATGCACAATGTTGTAGGAGAATGGCGGGAACATTTTATCAAAGAGCACGACGACACCGTCCCTGTCTGTGGTGACGTGGACCATTCCTTCTATTATGGTAATTCCTGCACTATAGAATTTGATGACGAGGATCTTGAAGAGGTTCGTTATTGTACCTTTCTTTGACCGGGTAAAGTCTTAAAGTTGTGTTTCTGCTTGTGAAGGAAGCCACCAATGTTGGTAATTCTCTCACATTATATTACATTGATCTGCCTTATCTGGGCCGGAATTATATCGAATGTAAGCTTAGGGTGTGGGGTGCACCTTATATTTCAAGCTTGTTGCAATCGGAATCGCGAGTCATTTCAATCATGAAGTGGAAAAAAGGCAAAGTGCATGGTTCTTCCCTTGTGGTACAATCACTGTTTTTGGTGTCCAGAAATATGCTGGTCGAGGTTTTAAAAGACAAAAAGAAGTGGTAATCTAGTTTGACTGAAGATGCTGGCCTTTTTGTACGATGGTTCTGGATATATATATATATATATATATATATATATATATATATATATATATATATATAACTTGAGCCAGTCCTTATTTTGGATTTCTATATTTGTTATCTTAGTAATTAACCATGGTTGTCTTAAGTAAAGTTGTTGTCTATTTTGAGTCTTTTAATGGGTTTTCTTTGTTTGTCATCTGTATTGGCACTTAATTGTGAGCTGATTGCATTGAAGTTTCTATGATGAGGTTGTTGGAAATTTCGGAAGGATAAACAAAAACAGAGACAAAGAATTTCTGCAGAAATTCACTTCTTCATTACTTACTCCTTGCAAACTATTACATAACTACAGAATAATGAAAGCATTTTTTTGAAAAAACAGAGACAAATGAATATCATTTTTTTTTTCAAAATACAGAATAGGCAAATAAACTACAGACACTGAATAGTTAGTTCCTCTCTCGTTCTCCCGTGCTCTTCTTTTTTTTTGGTCAAAATTAACAATTCTGAGACTGCTGGAGTTTTATATTTGTGTGTTAATCATATTCATTTATTGCTAATTCATCAATAGAAATACAAACGCCCATCAAGAGACTAGTAATCCAAAGCACTCTCTATATATCTTTAAGTCTCCCACAAATAATGAAAGCAATAAAACAAGGCTTGATCTAACATTCCCTAATTTTGCATTTTGAAGTCTCCTGTTTAACACAAATAATGAAAGCAATAACACAAGGCTTTTGATCTAAAATTACCTAAATTTTTATTTTCGGGGTATTTTTGTACTGACAGAACGAAAATAAGATCCTCATTTTCATAATAAAGTTCCATTAATATATATCGGTAAGCTAAATGAAATTTCAGAACGAAGAAATGACTAAATTTTTCATTTTTTCTAGTATAGAGATGATGAGGTTCTTTCCATGGAATCCAAGACGGTCCCAAAGGGCATCATATCTATCACACCCCGACAATGGGGCCGACAACCCGCCGCGCTCATCAGCGCAAGGCGATTTCTATCATTTTACAGAATCACATATATACATATACATAACCAATGACATAACTTACTTTTTTTCGTTGCAAGTCCCACAGTCTTCACGTTCGAAATCATATTTCCTTATCTTGTGTTTTGTACCTGGAACCCACAAAGTGGAAAGATGAGAGATTGAAAATCCCTCAGTGCGGTATTCAGTTCCAGTCGAGTTATCCCCAGATCCGACCAACTGAAACCAAAACAGCACCGAGCACCAAAAATATAGACTACAATAATAATATAAGAACCAATGAATCTAAGTTACCAACTATAATCAGTCAAGAAACAAAATATAACTTCACTTTAAGAAATGCTCAAATACCACAAAAGAAAATGAGCAAGCTAGAGAAACAATTAATAGCTATAACAATCAAGCATAACGAAATATTATAATATGCAATGCTCATGTGCAGTAGACTTAAAAGTTCAATCCAATTTACTTATGCAACCCTATTGTTTAACCATGCTTTATTCCAAATTTAACAATTCTCAAATATGCACAATTTTTCAAGTATATCAATTCTCAAATATTTTCCTTTGTTTATCATGCGTTACAAGTTCTTTCACCAAGCATAGATCCGGTCATGCACTACCCGAATATGGCGCCTACACAGCTCTTGCTATGCGCTACCCGAATATGGCGCCTACACAGCTCTCGCTATGCGCTACCCGAATATGGCGCCTACACAGCTCTCGCTATGCGCTACCCGAATATGGCGCCTACATAGCTCTCGATATGCGCTACCCGAATATGGCGCCTACACAGCTGATGCTATGCGCTACCCGAATATGGCGCCTACACAGCTCTTGCTATGCGCTACCCGAATATGGCTCCTACATGACCCTCGGATTTCATTCTTCAATTCCCATCAAAGTACATACAAGACATTCCATATACAAGCAACTCAATGTGGTCTGTATATTCTCATTTCTATTCAAGGTTCATTTATAACAAGTGCATAGTTCATATAAAACTATGTATCATGCATGCATGTATATCATGCAAAATTTATGGTTCAACTCATGTCTTATGCCATGTATGCATATGCCATGCAAATCAAACACTTGATGCAAATCGATCATGTCATATTCAAAACCAAATTCTAAATTTGAACATCGTACTTCATTTTCAAATTTTTGCTATAAAATATATGATCATGCATCTTGATGCTTGATTCTATAAATATAACACTAGCATATACAAAAATCTTATTTTGCAACTAAACTCTTCAAGTTTTGTCACAATTCAATTGTAGAATATATGTTCATGTTCATTATGACTACTCATGCATTCATGCTATGCAATTCAAAAGAACATTCAAGAACTTAACTACAACTAATTACCAATCACGCAACAAAGAAAGCAACCAAGCAAGCATCAACAATAAAACCAATTAGCAACTAAACAAACAAGCAAGCAACAACAACAAGCAGAGTAATTGACAAGCAAACAATAAGTTAAGAGGAATCTGAGAATAACTCGAAACCCGCACCTTAGCAAAGTTGAGACAATATGATTAGTGTGTCGTTGCAGTGTGGATGCATCAAACAACCCTGTTGGATCCAATCATACAGAGTTCATGCCTTTCCCAAGTTAACAGATTGGATCGATAGTCCTATGACGTCTTCTATTAATATAGTTGGCCACAACCCGTAAAACTCATGGTATTCCTGAGTGAGATTTCGTGAAGTATAGAAAAGAGTTCAATTCATGTATGATATGACGATATCTCACAGAGTTTCTCATTCATAGGCTTTCAACCAATAAAAATTATATGATTTAATTAAAGCTTTGGAGCAAAACATTCTATTTCAATTTTCTTCAATAGAAAAGTGTAAGTAAAATTTTCATAAGAATGAGACAATTAAACTAGCATAACAGTATGAAATTGTTATTTGGAATATGTACCATTGGGGTCTAAGTTTGGAACTTCAAACTTTTCTAGGTTGCATAAACCTGTTTATTTCAAGTCCAAGACTTTTAGTAATTGTTATTTTACATTTCACAATATGCCCAAGATTTAGGTTGAATTCAATTTCATAACTAATTACAATTAAACTCGATCATAAAACTCACATCTAGATGAAAAGAAACCATTATTGGCACCATGCTTTAAATTCTAGTAAGCGGAAACAACAATAGGTCACAGATTGATACAAAAGGTCTCAATTCATACAAAAGGGCTCAATTGATACAAAAGGGCAGCCCTTGCATGCACTTCACATGCATAATAGAGAAATAAAATGAATGTACAAGATAGATTGTTCGATACCTAAAATTGCTCCAAACAGATACGAGAGAGTATCTTGAAGAGAATGACGGGTGCTGTGAATATTGTTGCTCGACATCAGAGAAGGTTAACAAGAGTAGAGTTAGCGACGAGATTGCCGGCAAGTGTCCTCCTCCGCTGTTCACTACAGTGAGGCTGCCGGCACCACCCATTGTTTTCTAATAATTTCTCTCTATTCTTCCTTCTCGGTTTCTTTGTTCGATTTCCGATAATTACATAGGTGGACTGGACTTAGCGTGAGAGAGGTGCGAGAGAAAACCAAAATGGAAGAAAAAGAATAAAAATTGGAGTGGCAGCTAGTGTGACACGTGAGAGAGATGAAATGGTTTAGGTGAGTGGCAAACTTGTAAATTTTGATAATAGAGGAGTAGTGGATGCCAAGTGTCCATATGTAAATTTTTAGAACTAAAAATATTCTATTATATATTCTTCTCAATTAATTGTTTAGTGAATATGTACTTACACCCCTTGCATTTTTAAGATAAACTTGGCTTTTCAAAATACTAAGTTTTAAATTAAAATATTACTACAATTAATTTTAAATTATCCAAAGTTAGAGTAAGACTTCTTCTTATTTTATAATTAACTTCTGAATTTCTTATTTTAGAGTAAGACTTCTTCTTATTTTAGAGTAAGACTTCTTCCAAAATTTTCGATATTTTCCGAATTTCTTATTTTAAGACCAACAAAATTTATCAATCAACTTCTGCTAAAGATTTTATAATTATCAATTTTCATAATAATTTTTTTCTATGTATTTAAAGTGTATTAATTTCACATTATTAAAATACAAAGATTTATAATATACTTCAAAACCAAGCTTGATACTTCTTTACCAGACTTTATACTAAGTTAAATTAAATTTTCATATATTCAAAAAGTTGGTCTGTTACAATATCAAATTCGGTCCAATGGTTGGTCGGAGCTATCAGATCCACATCAAGAATCACACACACAACTTTAATTTGTGTGGATCAAGTATGCACATAATCTTGACGCTGATCAAACGAATATGACAGGACATCCAACTGAATTTGATCCGATGCCAATCAGACCACCCCCACTACCTTTCAACAGCTCCCCAACCCCCACCCCAGCTTAGAGATGAGGATCTGTAGTTAACTCCGGGATTTGTAGTGGTTTATTAAACTTCCATCAAAAGTTAAACCTTATTAAAGTAAGACAAAGCTAGTGTCTCGTACAGATATTGGTACTTTCTTAGTGTGTTTCAAAAGACTCCAATAGTGCGTTCTGAGTGCAAAATGATTCACAATTCCGGTCTTCACGTGTACGATATAAAATATTTTGCTGCTACAAGATGGAATGACAGCTTGGACTCAGTTGTTCTTTCTTCCTTTATTACATTCACACGTGTTAGTAATCAAAGTGGAAAAGCACAAAAAAACACAGTACTAAATACCAAGAAAATCACCAAAGTGTTTCCCTTGTTTTTTCATTTACATTCCTTAAAATCAAATAACTGGTTAAGAAGATGACAAATTGGCAATCCTTTTTCTTTTGTAATAAGATAGAAAGGGGTCAGGCTTCCAATACTATGTTTTATTGATAAATTAGACATACAATACAATCAAATGAGCCAAGAAAGCGTGAATTTTTCATTGAATTTTGAGCATAAAAAATGGAATAAAAGTTACATCTATCATTATAGTACTTCACCAACCAATTCAAAAATAGAACAAAAATTGTCTTTAAAATTCAATTACATCTCTCTTCATAATATGAAAATTAGATGAAACTATTGCCTTAAAATTGCAGCTCCATTTCGTAGCAATTTACAGAATTTAGAAAGCTTGAATCTCATTAAAAACATATATAAGTGATACAGTCTACTCTCATTTTGAATTCTTCAGTATTGCGATCTAGACTGGATTTATTATTGTGGACCATGCTATCCTGGAAATTTGCAAGTCATTTGCAGGTCAACAGCAAAATACAGTTCTATAATCATGCTATATTTTTTAAGATTTTAAAAGTTAGTTGGTAAGGTGTCACTAACAATATTTGTATTAATAAAAGAAAAGTATTTCTAGAGCACTACAAGTATTTTATTTTAAAGTAATCATTGTAGCAGCCACCATACGAATATTAATTGTCCTTTGTAGGGATATTTAGTTCTGCATTCATTCTTGCTTTTAAAAGTAATCAAGAGCGAATAATTTATCATTCATTTATAATTAGCTTATTAGAAAAATGATATGGATTAAAAAAATAGCTAATTATTGGTAAGCATATGAATTAAAAAAGTTTGTTGGTTCTCACGTAATGGTGTGTGTGTGAGAGCTAATTCACATTCATTTTTATTCATTACCCTATAAATTTAGATGTTTAAAGATGATTGTGTCTGATGGCAAGAAATAAGCAAGAATTCTTTTTTTTATTGTTGTTTTTTGTTGGCGAAATATGCACTAGGTTTTTTCTTCCAGGTGCCAGCACCATGCACATTAGTGGAAGGTTAGAGCATGGCATTATTTATTTTCTGTTTTTGATGTAGCATAAGAGAGAAAAAAAATGACTCTTGTTACCACATATGTCAATTGCTTTCAAAGTTAGTAATGCAATTTAAACAAGGAATCGGGCACAGTCCGATGGGTATTGAATCAAATTCAGTCAGATGCTAGGTTTGAGTCTTCTAATCTGCAACTTGACTCCTCGTACGAATCAAGTGCTCACAAATTTTGATACGGATCAAACGATTTCAACCGGACATCAAACCAATCGGAGAGACCGGAAACACATTCTAGAATTGTTTTTCAAGTTGAAAAATTAGGTATAGTATTGCCAAAATGTCTCGAACTATGACATATCAGTTTTACATGGCATTTTAATACTGACCGAACTGAAATAATTAAGATCCTGATTTTCAAAATAAGCTTCCACTTATATTGGTAATATAAATGAAATTTCAGAATGAAGAAACAAAAAGATGGAATTAAGTAGAAAAATGGATGCCACTAACAATTTATGTAAGATAAACCTCTTACTGTCTTGTACTGTTCTTGTTTTGCTTGTTGGTTCTAGTGATTTCCGGAGTTTAGTCTCATACATATGTTAGAGAAAATGATTCACAATTTAGGTCTCATGTCCCAACTTTCATAGTCAGTCATCTCAAGCCCGATCTTCATGGGTAGCCCGATCTTAGGGCTCGATCGGTTGTTCATTTTTACTTTATCGCATTCATTTGTGTTAGTAATCAAATTGGAAAAGCAAGCAATTAAACACATTACTAAAACCAAGAAAATCAAATAAAATAACTGGATAATTAGCAGATGACAAATTGACAATCTTATTTTTGTGAAAATAAGAACGGATCAAGCTCCTAATCTTATATTTTATTGATAAATTAGAAATACGATACAACCAAAAAACATGAAAGTGAACAACGAGTATTGGGCAAAAAAAAGAAAGAATAAATGTTACATTTCTGATAATATTTGACCAACCAACTCAAAAGTAAAATAAAAATTATCTCCAAATATCCGTTTTAATCTCTTTACATAATATGAAAATTAGAGCTCCATTTCATAGAAAATTACAGAATTTAGAAAACTGAGATTGGAATAAAAACATAAGAGATGCGGTCTACTCAAGTCTTCGTCTGACAGGAAAACAAGAGCACACATGTCCACAAGAAATTCTAGTCTGTTGAGTACTAAAGTATTGCGATCTTGTCCGATTTTTTTATTAATATCCAACATTAAATAAAAATTAATGGAAATGCCCACAACTAATTTGTCGAAATTATAAAAACACTCAGATCTCCGAGACTCTCGGCAATCCACGATAATATATTTATTTACCCAGAAGTGATTTTTCAACCGGGATCAATAACTTAGATTAAAAACATTTTTATATTTTGCTAGTAACAAACAAAGAAATATTTTGGTTTGTCGCAGTCTTTCTAGTAAATTCAATTCTATAGTATTTCATCTATATATTTAAAAGAATATAAAAATATTTCTAATATTTTCACTTTGAATTCTTTGCGATCTAGACTGGATTTATTATTGTGGACCATGCTATCCTGGAAATTTGCAAGTCATTTGCAGGTCAACACCAAAATACAGTTCTTAATCATGCTATATTTTTTAAGATTTGTTTAGTTTGAATTCTTCTAGTTGAAAGAAAAGATTTTAAAGTTAGTTGGCAAGGTGTCACTAACAATATTTGTATTAATAAAAGAAAAGTATTTCCAGAGCACTATGAATTAAAAAAGTTTGTTGGCTTCTCACGTAATGGTGTGTCTGTGAGAGCTAATTCACATTCATTTTTATTCATTACCCTATAAATTTAGATGTTTAAAGATGATTGTGTGCTGATGGCAAGAAATAAGCAAGAATTCTTTTTTTTTACTGTTGTTTTTTGTTGGCGAAATATGCATTAGGTTTTTTCTTCCAGGTGCCAGCACCATGCACAGTAGTGGAAGGTTAGAGCATGGCATTATTTATTTTCTGTTTTTGATGTCGCATAAGAGAGAAAAAAAATGACTCTTGTTGCCGCATATGTCAATTGCTTTCATAGTAATGGAATTTAAACAAGGAATCGGGCAGTCCGATGGGTATTGATTCAAATTCGGTCAGATGCTAGGTTAGAGTCTTCTAATCTGCAACTTGACTCTTCGTACGAATCAAGTGCATACAAATTTTGATACGGATCAAACGATTCCAACCGGACATTAAACCAAATATTGTCTGATGCTCATTAGATTGGCCCCCACTCTTTTAAACAAAGCCGAGATGGATCACTGTTGTATAGTAGGTGAGCACTAGAGCGACTCATGAGGGAAAATATTATGGTCAACTTCTTTCAAACCATACAAATATGATCGGAGAGGCCGGAAACACATTCTAGAATTGTTTTTCAAGTTGAAAAATTAGGTATAGTATTGCCAAAATGTCTGGAACTATGAGATATCAGTTTTACATGGCATTAATACTGACCGAACAGAAATAATTAAGATCCTGATTTTCAAAATAAGCTTTCACTTATATTGGTAAGATAAATGAAATTTCAGAATGAAGTAAAAAAAAAAGAGGGAATTAAGTAGCAAAATGGATGCCACTAACAATTTAAGTAAGATAAACCTCTTTACTGTCTTGTACTGTTCTTGTTTTGCTTGTTGGTTCTAGTGATTTCCTGAGTTTAGTCTCATACTTATGTTAGAGAAAATGATTCACAATTCAAGTCCCATGTCCCAGCTTTCATAGTCAGTCATCTCAAGCCCGATCTTCACTAACAATTTTTTTTTACTAATATCCAACATTAAATAAAAATTAAAGCAAATGCCCACAACTAATTTGTCGAAATTATAAAAATACCCTGACCTCCGAAACTCTCGGCGGTCCACGATCATTTCTTTATTTACCCAGAAGTTATTTTTGAACCGGGATCAATAACTTAGATTCAAAACATTTTTATTTTTTTCTAGTAACACACAAATAAATATTTTAATTTTTCTTATAGCTGCAAAAAATACCCATTGAAAAATGTTAATTTGGGTTATTTGTCGCAGTCTTTCTAGTAAATTCAATTCTATAGTGTTTCATCTATATATTTTAAAAGAAATATAAAAATATTTCTAATATTTTAATGGAAAAATAAAAGGTCATAAAATTTTCTAATTAAAAATAAAAAATCACAAATCTGACAATTTCGGTCATAGAAACACTGTTTCAAATGTCAAATCAAAGAAAAAAAATATTATGTGCTAACCGCCGAGAATCTCAACGGTCTGGGCATTTTTATAATTTCCACAATAATTGATGTTTACTGAATCATTTCCCGGATATCCGGTTCCACAATAATAAAACATCATAACCAGAAAAGTTTCCCGGATATCAGGTTCCACAATAATTTTTATTCATAATCCTATAAATTTAGATGTTTAATAATGATTGTGCTGATGGCAAGAAACAAGCAAGAAATTTTTTCTTTGAGGTATATGCACGCTAGCTAGTAGAAGGTTAATTAGAACATGTGATCATCTCTTTTCTATTGTTGATGTTGCATAGGAGAAAAAATGACTCAAGTGGTTTTAAAGTTAGCAATGAAATTAAACAAAGCCCACGTGGATCACTATTGTATACGTAGTAGGTGCAGCACCTACAACAACAACTTCCGTGCTATATATTTATTTAATGCAACGACTCAAGAGGAAACATTTTGAGGTCAACTTATTTCAAACCATACATCTCCCTTTCATTATAAGAAGAGCACTCTGGGAGAGAGTAACCCATGACACTCATAACATAAATCATGGAAAGTGTGCTCACTATTCACCTCCTCTTAAGTCTCTTGACCTTATCCTCCTCTTAACATAAATCATGGAAAGTGTGCTGCCATAGTAACCACCAGTAAAACTGATCTATCAGCACTTCTCTCCTTCAAGTCCCAAATACATGATGACCCATTCGGAGTCCTCTCCTCATGGAACGAGTCACTGCACCACTGTCAATGGCAAGGGATCATGTGTGGCCGGCACCATCCTGATAGAGTGACTGCTCTCGTTCTCGACTCCAAACAATTGTCAGGTTATATATCTCCATCCCTAGCAAACCTCACGTTCCTCCAAAGGATGAGTCTCTCTGATAACCAGTTGAGAGGAAGCATCCCGGTAGAGATCGGATACTTGGGTAGGCTACGTTTAGTCAACTTGAGTGTGAATTTTCTCAATGGTAGCATTCCATCTACTCTAAGTAACTGTTCAAATCTGGAAGCTATTTATTTGAGAAATAATAATCTCCACGGAACCATCCCATCTAATTTAGCGCAATGCAAAGAATTGAAAATAATCAGTCTAGGGAATAACTTCCTCACAGGAGGAATACCGTTGGAATTTGGCCTCCTCCCACATCTCCAAAGATTAGAACTAAATGTCAATAATCTCACAGGATCAATTCCTTCCACCTTGGGTAACCTTAGTAGCATAGTATATCTTTATCTTGACCAAAATCTTTTTGATGGCGATATTCCAGATAATTTCGGCAAACTTACTAACCTATCATATCTTTATCTTTACAGTAATTACTTCACTGGTTCCATCCCACCTACCTTAGGTAACCTTACCAAACTATCATTTCTCTTTCTTGACCAAAATAGCATTAGTGGTCACATCCCGCGTGGCTTGGGCAACCTTACTAACTTACTGGAACTTCTTCTTTACAAAAATGAATTCTATGGTTCCATCCCACATTCCTTGGGTAATCTTCAAAGCTTAACAGAATTTGATCTTTCACAAAATATGTTAAGTGCATTCATCCCTGATGAACTCGGGAAGCTTACAAACCTCCAGTTTTTTAAAGTGAACTTCCAAAAAAAGCTTCATAAGAATTTTTAATAAAAAATGGCATCAGAGAGAATTCATATAAACAAGTCATTTCTGAAACTTGTTTTGTATAAGGATCATAGAAAGAAAAATCGGAATCGGAATCGGAATCGGAATCGATCACTTGATCGTGGAATTGGAATCGGATGAATAGGTCGGAATCGGTCGGAATCGGTCGAATTGGATTGGAAACTCAAGATATTTTTAGCAGAAACTTGTTTTGTACTAAAAAATAAAAAATAGTAAAAAAGTTTGTAAGAAAATAATATGATAAAAAAATTATAATGAAACAAAATATTACACACAAATAGTTTATTTATATAATATAATACAATTATTACAAATAAAATAAACTCTAAAAAGTACTTAGTACAATTTAGAGTTCTATAAGTACGATGGATAGGGATATTAAGAAAAAATTGTAATTAAAAAAAATTGTGTGTCCCAAACTAAAGTATAGTTTAAGTTATAGTTACATGATCTAACAACAAAAATAAGCATTTGTAGTGGTAAAGTTCTCTATGCACACACAGCAGTCTTGGGTTCGAGTCTGGTGGGGGACAATTTTAGTTTATTGTTTGGGAAAGGAATTTTGGAGCTGAAACGGTTGGATTTTTTTCAGAATAAGACCGATTCGGCCGAAATTTGACTGGAATGGGTCCGTTTGTGCCGAAATTTTTCTGGAATTGGACCGTTTCGACCGAAATTCAACAAAAAAATTGCCTACCGTGTAACTCGGCCAGAAATTGGATCGGTACATCCCGATTTCGATCCGAATCGGCCGATTCCGGTCTGGGACGGTCGGTTTACAAGGCAAAGGATAAAATATACTTTCTAAGGTAAAAAAAAGTATCATTTTCTTCGTTGCCTCGTTAGCAGAAACCAATTTTTTGTCCTCTTAAAATTACTCTATGCAAACAATAACTGCAATTTTGGTAGTTTTTCACTAATAAAGGAGATTCAGAACAGAAATGGACAAATGCTATGTTGTAATTCTTCACAAACAAACAAACAATAATGCGGCAGAGCAATAGATATGAATCTTATAATAACACAAATTTTAAAAACTGTTCAAACGGCATCAGTGAACAACATTATCAACAAGTGCAAACATCAAAATTCTAACGAGATGTATGTTACCGAGGGGAAAAACCAGATAATTAAAAGAAATTCGGGCCTTCAGGTTGTTCATAAATGTATTTATAACACTGTTTCAACATGCCAAAGTCACTGGAGCCCAAATATATAATGTGTAAATCAACCATGTCAGAAGATATCCAGAGTGGTAGCTGCACGCGTGGTGAGCCAAAACATATATCCGGACCTTCCGATCAAAATCCGCACGAATATTAAAGAAGCCCGATGACATGAATTCGGGGGAAATTCTTACACAAGTGTATACCTAAATGTATACATCACAAAGTAGAGATATGAATCATTTGCTCTCAGAAACCGACCAATTTGAAGACAGACATTTTTCTTAAATAGGCTACATATTTTTTAATAAAGCGTAAAATGGGCATTTTATAAATTTAAAATGGGTTTTAATAGACAAGGTAATAAAATGGGTAATTTTGTGAGTTTCTGAAATTTAGAAGGGTAAATATGATATTATAAAGTTTAGATAGGGAAATACGTAATTTCGAAGTTTTTTAGGGGTATACATGAAATTCCCCTTATTAAAAAAATTCGGTAATGAAATTGGTCCATGTAGCATGCAATTATAAATCTCTCTCTCTCCTCCGATCAGAATTCAGATCCAATGCAATACTACCTGACCATGTAGAATGAGATCTGAGTCATCCATTTTAATTTGGCACGCATCTCAAAGCGGACACCCACATTCCAATTAGACTCCAGCGGTATCTTAAGCAGTCGACCAATAGCACTTTTGTTTAATTTGCATGGGGTCTGCATGGAGAGATACTACAAGTGATTTTGGGCCTTACGACAGGCCTGTCTAAGCCTAACACGCCACGGCCCCTTAAATCAATATAGAAACCATTTATTTTGGGCCGTGCATTAATCATCAGACCTAATTTTTTACTCTTCCATTTATTTTATAATTAAGTCTCTGTTTGTTTATCTGAGCGGACCATTGATCAGTCCCACAATGAGTACTTACAAATAAATAATGGTGTGAGGCTGTAAAATATCATTACCTATAATCTATAGACAATGACTGCGGAAATGAAACCAAAATATTTGTAATTGAAGACAAACGAAGTTTGAATTTGGATCTCTAACTCAAAATTAAGTTTCAATTCCGATCTATCCGATCAGAATCTGCACCAATAGTAAACAGTCCTGACTCCATGCGAATTCTACTTCAGACTGAATTGGTTCAAATTATGATTGGATGGTCCAGATTCAACCTCAAAATTTACATAAACTCTTTGTCTATTCAAATTTTACATAAACCATCGGTCCAAACCGAAAACTAATAATTTCATGATATTATGTGTAAGATCAAATTAATAAGAGATAATTTTTTAACATAGAGATAAGAGCAAAACAATTTAATGGTTCAAATTTTTAGGTTTGAGTCAGTCAAATCATTCGAGTTCAGATTGATTTAATTTTGAGTCGTTCATAGTTGGATTGGATTGTATTTACTTCAATTTTTTTTTTAAATTAATGGGTCCACTTGTATAAGGTGTTGAGTTATAATAAAAACCAGATCATAATTGGAAAAAGTGCAAACTTGTATCGAGTAATAATTTGGTTCACTATACGAAATTAGAAGCATACTTAGTTAGTTAGTTATAGGATTCACTGTTATTTTCTAATGATCTATTTTTCCATTTAGAACAGTAATAGATTGATTTATATCACTTGAAACATTATTTCTCTCTATAAAAATGTAATGGAGTCTTTTATTTATTGAAACACTTTTAAAGATAAATTATGTTTTTTTTTTTCTAAAGAATGGTGAAGGGCTTTAATTGTCAACAAGTTCATAATGACTATGGGTGCTTTAAATGGTTTCCCAACAAATTACATGTGATGCTATTTGCAAATATATGCTGCGAAATATTTTCTATGATTTATAAATATTATCCAAATTATTGAAGGCTTCACAATTGGAGTCTAGATATATATATATATATCAAATTTGAAAGCTTCATGAATAGTAAAGGGCTTATGGTCCCAGCACAAATCTACCAAAACAGGCTCTATCTAGCGTTTTATTAATTTGTAATTAGAAAATATAGAGATGCGAGATGTTTTACTAAAAAAAATCCTCTCATTGCGGTTTGTTTCGTTGTTAATTTTGCATTAATTCATCTCAATTTCAATTTCTAAGTTTGTATCAACCTGTGAACAAGCGTTGGATTGAATTAGCAATTTTTTTATGGGTGGAACAATAATAGTTATTGCCTCCTGGACATAATTTTCATGCTGACAGGTCATGATCATGTGCCTTTTTGCAATTTCTTTTGAAGTGACCACCTTGACTGTAGTGCAATGTGACGATGCTCATAGTAGTCATAGAAAAGCAAATGATAGTTGATCGTCTGTGCCACATTGAAAAGCAAGAAAAATATATCAGTTGATCTCTTTGTGTAAATGACTCGCTTCACAATTAATATTATTCCATGATTACCGAGGTTCGAATCCAGATCGTACAATTTTGCGTCATTTTTATGCTTAAAGATTGTGATCATCTGCTGAATTCGTTTCCTGCGTTTGGAACTTCCGATTGTCAAGAATAGCATGGGGGGTAGCACGGTTTTTGAATTAGTGATTATTTTTCTCCACTATCTTACGCTTGGATCACTCTAAGAATAGAGCTATTTCTGAGGTTAGTGTTGTTCTTACTAATCCATCCAAACGATGGAATAGCGCTAACCTCAAGTTAGCGCTATTCTTGTTATTCCTGGAGTTGCATCCAAACGTACTCTTAGTTAACTTAAAATTTTGAGTTAAGATCTGTACCCTCCGATTTAAATCTGCACTAATATTAAAAGATTTTGATGTTTTTTGTAACCGAGAAAGAGTATAGACAGAGAGATTGATGATATTGTTTTGATGTTTTACGCATGAAGAATAGTTCAACTCAACCAATGACGTTACATGTTACTAGATTATTTTCTATATTTTCTTTACAATGTGTTGATATTTTTCGCTAAATTTAAATTACTAAAAAATATTTAAATTCAACCAATGACATTACGTGTGGTCACAGTGTGACTAACATAGTACAACTATTTGCTTACAATGACTATTTCTTGTGATTTTAATCACACAACATGTAAATCACGTAAAAACTTAACTTGATTATAATTGGACAAATTAATTTTGAAAAAAAGTTACATTGGCATAAATACAATTCAAATTAACTACAGACAACTAAAAGTTATGTCAATTTGAAATTAATTGATTACTCGATCCGATCCAGACTTAAACTTAACCTCAAACCTAAAAAATTAAATCATGTAAAAAATTTATCTCTAGTAATTTAATTTTGTATGTAATATCATGAAATTATTAGTCTTCAGAGGTAGATGGAACAGTTCAGTCAAAATTTGTAAGACACCTCGCAGTTCAGTCGCAGTTCAGTCAAAAGTAATGATGAATCATCGATTCATCTTTATTTTATTTTTTCCAAAAATAGTAGATTGTCATCCTACCAATATGCACTCTTTTGTCCACAAAAAAATGAGAATATAGAGTAGAGATATATAATTTATTATTTTATAGAGAGTGTTGAACTACGGTTCTATGCATGTCTAGTGTGATACTGTGTTATTTGTTTATTTTAAAATACTTTGAATTAATCTCTTCAAATATTAAAAGGCCCTAAAAATGTGAACAATAAATCAGAAACCCAACACCTAACAGGGTTTTATGGAAATTTTGATTCCTTCTTTTCCTAAAAAAAAAAAAAAAGATTTTTAATAATGCTAATATTAATTAAAATTAATAGTATTTTTCTTTTATAAAGATAAAGATCCAACCAAGACGTACACAACGAGGGAGAAGAGCACGACTAAGATCAATACCTAACGTTTTTACAATTTTTTGATTTGACAAGAGGTACACAGCGTCTTGATAAATATTTTTTTATCATCATAATTATTTCATAAATTTATTCTTCGTATATTTTTTTTCTAAATTCAACAATGGAAAATTTGTACATAATCAATAATAGTGAGAAAAATAAAACATATTTTATATCTCTTCAATCAGAATTCCCAGGTCAGCATGGCACAACACGAAACATGATCATGATCATGTGATCAATCACACTTAATTAAGACCGTTAGATTTTTTTCAACCGGTGATTAAACAAATTAAAATAAATCTAAATAATTAAGTGGAGTGAAGTGACCATCTTAACTGTAGTCAAGTGCAATGTGACGATGCTCATAAATAAGCCTACTCTACATTAGAGAGTGACTATCGATCGATCGTCTGTGGCACATTGAAAAGCAAGAAAAATATATCAGGTGATCTCTTTGTGTAAATGACTCGCATCATAATTAATATTTTCCGATGATTACAGAGGTTCAAATCCAGACCGTACAATCTCTATGCTTATAATAATTAAGAAATGATACACCACATATTGCAACAAGTGGGAAGGCGTATAATAGTGGGAAAGAAATATATATGTTCAAACTTTATAAACCTTGAATTGATTATGATATCTCGCCATCTTGTAACGCACCTACTCTTCAATGGATATCTCCCAATTTCGTGTAACAAACTGTACTATTCTTTACTACATCCAATAATACCAATGGCACAATTTTTCTGCAATTAATCTATTTACTTTTATTCTAAATAAAAATTTTTTTACCCTTCTCCCCGTTTATCACTCAATCATATTATTAAATGCATATATAAAAAATACATAGACGACAATTTTGACATGATTTTTATTCCAACTCAAGAACCAAATATAACTGGACAAATTGAAAAAAAAATTACATTGACATAAATACAATTCAAATTAACTATAGACAACTCAAAGTTATATCAATTTGAAGTTAATTGATTTACAGAGGTAGACGGAACAATTCAGTCAAAATTTATAAGAGACGTCACAATTCAGTCAAAAGTAATGATGAACCGTCAATTCTTCTTTATTTCTTCTTTCCAAAAATAGTAGATTGTCATCCTACCCATATACCACCAAAAAACAGAATATAGAGTAGAGTATATAATTTATTATTTTATAGTGAGAGTTGGACTAGGGTGCTATGCATATAAAGTGCCATATATACTATGCTATATATTTGTTTATTTTAAAATACTTTGAATCTCTTGAAATATTAAAAGGCCCTGAAAATGTGAACAATAAATCAGAAACCCAACACCTAATAAGGTTTTATGAAAATTTTGATTCCTTGTTTTCCTAAAAAATAAGATATTTTTATATTAAATAAAATTAATATGATTTTTTTTATAAAGATAAAGATCCAAACAAGAGGTACACAGCGAGGGAGAAGAGCACGAGTAAGATCAATACTTAACGTTTTTACAATTTTTTGATTTGACAAAAGGTACACACTACACAACGTCTTGATAAATATTTTTTTTAATCATAATTATTTCATAAGTTTATTCTCAGTATATATATTTTTTGAATCAAGCTAAGACAAGAAGAAAGAAACTGAGACGAGCTCACGACCTTGGCCATTCTAAAAAATTAGAGAAGTAATTCTATAATTAAAATTTGAGTGAGGCTACGGTGCTATGCATGCATAGCACGGATTGGTCCGTGCTACGGCTCAATATTTGAGTTTTCAAAATCCCAACAGTCGATCCAAACCATTCAACATGACTATAAAATGAATATGTACTTGCAAACCAAATTTTACATTTTTTCGAATTTTTTTACTATTTTTTGAGATAGGTAGAAAATCACTGTTTTTGGATGGTCCAGAATTTTCAGATCAAAAGATTTTCTACCTATCTAAAAAAGTAGTAAAAAAATTTGAAAAAATGTAAAAGTTGGTTTGGAAGTACATATTCATTTTATAATCATGTTGAACGGTTCGGATCGACCGTTAGAATTTTGAAAACTCAAATATTGAGCCGTAGCACGGACCAAACCGTGCTATGCATAGTACGGTAGCCTCACTCTTAAAATTTTCATTACATCTCTATATAGAGAAGTAATATTTCAAGTGATACAAAATCAGTCTACTACAGTTTTACAAGAAAAAATGTTTTCCACATAGTAATGACGAATCCCATAGTTTACTTATGCTCCCAATATCATACAACAAATATATAAATTTGTAAGTAAATAATATAAATAGGCTATAGCACAAAATTTATGTATGTACTTTTATGAAATTGCAAATATCATATTTATTCTTTGTAATCATAGAAAAATACATATAACTTAATCTTTTTATTGTCATTTTAAATAAATAAATCCCTATCGCTGTTCTTGTCTATCACTCATTTAGTATTGTTAAGTGCAGACAAGGGCATATCCAAAAGAATTCAGGGGTAGCCAAGTGCTTACTCCTGATTTGTGAATTATTTTTTAGCCCAATAAAATTTGATAGTTGTGCCTACTCCTGATTAAGCAGAATGTTTACCTCGTAGAATTATTAGACTACCACTTGAACAACATTTTG
Source organism: Carex myosuroides (assembly GCA_028015225.1). Classification (NCBI taxonomy): domain Eukaryota; kingdom Viridiplantae; phylum Streptophyta; class Magnoliopsida; order Poales; family Cyperaceae; genus Carex; species Carex myosuroides. The sequence goes on along the minus strand of CM051464.1, from coordinate 16,007,481 downwards.
AGCAGAACAGTTCTGTAAATTTTAAAGCGATGTGACAATTCCTATAAAAAGATGTAAGAAAACTGAGATTTTGTTGAAATATTTTCGAGCCGAGCGTTGGATCTTCTTCCTTCCTTTTCAGCTATAAAGTCACTAGATATCTGCATTGAATCTTTTCATATCACTCAATCATGCATATTATTAAATGCAAATATAAAAAATACATAGACGACAATTTTGACATGATTTTTATTCGAACTCAAGAACCAAATATAACTGGACAAATAGAAAAAAAAATTACATTGACATAAATACAATTCAAATTGACTATAGACAACTCAAAGTTATATCAATTTGAAGTTAATTGATTTACAGAGGTAGACGGAACAATTTAGTCAAAATTTATAAGAGACGTCATAGTTCAGTCAAAAGTAATGATGAACCGTCAATTCTTCTTTATTTCTTCTTTCCAAAAATAGTAGATTGTCATCCTACCAATATGCACTCTTTTGTCCACCAAAAAACAGAATATAGAGTAGAGATATATAATTTATTATTTTATAGTGAGAGTTGGACTAGGGTGCTATGCATATACAGTGTCATACTATGCTATTTGTCTATTTTAAAATACTTTGAATCTCTTGAAATATTAAAAGGCCCTGAAAATGTGAACAATAAATCAGAAACCCAACACCTAATAAAGTTTTATGAAAATTTTGGTTCCTTCTTTTCCTAAAAAATAAGATTTTTTTAATAATGCTAATATTAAATAAAATTAATAGAATTTTTTTTATAAAGATAAAGATCCAAACAAGAGGTACACAGCGAGGGAGAATAGCACGAGTAAGATCAATACCTAATGTTTTTATAATTTTTTGATTTGACAAGAGGTACACAGCGTCTTGATAAATATTTTTTTATTGTCATAATTATTTCATAAATTTATTCTTAGTATATTTTATTTTTGAACCAAGCTAAGACAAGTAGAAAGAAGCTGAGACGAGCTCACGACCTTGGCCATTCTCGAAAATTAGAGAAGTAATTCTATAATTAAAATTTTCATTACATCTCTATATAGAGAAATAATATTTCAAGTGATACAAAATCAGTCTACTACAGTTTTACAAGAAAAAATGTTTTGCACAGAGTAATGACGAATCCTATGGTTTACTTGGTGCTCCCAATATCATACAACAATATACAAATTTGTAAGTAAATAATATAAATAGGCTATAGCACAAAATTTATGTATGTACTTTTATGAAATTGCAAATATCATATTTATTCTTTGTAAATCATAGAAAAATACATATAACTTAATCTTTTTATTGTCATTTTAAATAAATAAATCCCTATCACTGTTCTTGTCTATCACTCATTTAGTATTGTTAAGTGCAGACAAGGGCAGATCCAAAAAGATTTAGGGGTAGCCAAGTGCTTACTCCTGATTTGTGAATTAGTTTTAAGCCCAATAAAATTTGATAGTTGTTCCTACCCCTGATTCAGCAGAGTGTCTACCTCCTGGAATTATTAGACTACCACTTGAACAACATTTTGAGCAGGACGGTTCTGTAAATTTTTAAAGCGATGTGACAATTCCTATAAAAAGATGTAAGAAAACTGAGATTTTGTTGAAAAGTTTTCGAGCCGGGCGTTGGATCTTCTTCCTTCCTTTTCAGCTATAAAGTCACTAGATATCTGCATTGAACTCTTTTCATATCCAACACTAGGATGGTTTTTTTTTTCTGAGATTCAAATTCTTCCTTTCAAATTTTTCACTTGAGAAAAAATACTTGCCTCTCTCTCTCTCTATATATATATATAGAGTACGGCTAATGTCATAACGTTATAATTTCAGCCAAAGTTATAACAAGTCAGTTTTTGCGATTTCAATGTCCAAACAATCGATTTGAACCGCTAAACTTGATCTCCATATTAGAATGGGCTTGGAGATCAAATTTTATATTTTTTGGAATTTTTTTACTATTTTTTAGATAAGTACAAAATCACTGTTCTAGATAATTCTGGACCATTCAAAACAGTGATTTTGTACCTATCTAAAAAAAATAGCAAAAAAATTAAAAAAAATATAAAATTTGAATACAAGCCCATTTTAATATGGAGATCATGTTGAGCAGTTTGGATTAATTGTTTGGACTTTGAAATCGCAAAAACTGACTCGTTATAACTTAGTCTGAAATTATAACGTTATGACATTAGCTGGACTCTCTCTCTCTCTCTCTCTCTCTCTATATATATATATATATATGTCCGAACAAGAGACAAGGGATCAGTGGTGTTCGCTATGCTGCCATGCTGAGGGGAGGGTGAGGGCCAATGCCAAACGCATAAGGACTAAATGACTTATAAAATAATGATGAAAAATGAATGGATTAAAATAACTTATAAAACTTTATTATTTTGACCGCTTGGTTTTATACTAAATGAATCCAAAAATTTCAAAATTTTGCATTTAGACACCTCACTCGTGAAGTATATCGTTTTCAACTATTTGGATTTGTCATTTGAAGTCAATCATATAGATTTTTGAAGTTGGCGAGCACATCGATCACGAGGTAGCTTTACTCTTTCAATTTTCTTAAAAATGACTTTTGTGACGATGTTAGATAGCGCAATACCATGTAAAAATGGTTATCCTTACTATTTCTAAATTGCGAAATTGCCGAGTAAATGAAATTTGTGTACTAAATTTAAGATAATTTCAGATTCACATGCAAGTGGATTCATAAGTGCATATCAATCAATGTTACAAGTGTACCACCATTAATTTGAACCTAGCTACAAATAGGTAGAATTTTTTATATTCTCATTATCCTGATTCATGTAGCAATTAAAACCAATTGAGCACGCAATTGATCTCTTAAATGCTCCACATCATAGCTAGCTAGTGCAATTTGCCGAATTCATTATAAATAGGATGCGTAGTTCACATTTCTGACATCAGGAAAATAGAATAAGACGAGCTCTTGGATCCTTCGGAAGTACTTCTAATTAAGGTAAAAGCAATTTGTATAAATCCTTATTCTTCTTTTCATGTGTTTGTAGCAACAATTAATTTATTCCAGAAGTTAATATTACTTTGCTTCACATGCAGAATGAAGGTTGTCATAATCTCCATTGTGTTCGTTCTGGTGGTGAGCTCTTCTTGCGCAGGAGCTCCGAGGAAAATAATAAAACACGAACCTCAGAATATCTTGACCGGAAAAATGTTATCAGAAAATTCTTTCCAAATTGATGGAGATAAGCGGGTGAAACATGAGTATGTCAGCAGATGCCAAGCCATCCTCATAAATTTTTTTTTTAATTATGTATATTAAAATTTAATTAAATTTTCATTCTTTTAAGTTTTTATATAGTCTAGCTCCTTTCATAAAATGACAAATGTGTGTTTGTAGTCTAGAGGGTAAGAGTTTCATTATTTTACTGACTCTTATCCAAATTTTCAAATTACAGCCCCCCCGGAGAAAGGCTATCTAATAATCAGAATTGCCACCCTCCGAAACCGCCAGGAATCAAAATTTGCCAAAGTAGGAAGTGGTGAAACTGTGCATGGGTATGGCTTGACTGTAGTTGGTGTATGATAATATATATTAAGGAGAATATATATTCCATGTATAATGATCTTAGATGTGATACATATATAGTTGCAATATAAGAAAATAAATACCATGCACTTGTAAGTAGTCTGGATCCCCTCCAAAGTAGGGAGCTTGTAAATATTTCTATTCAATAAAAAAATTTTGGCAGCACTGCCACTTCATAAAAAAAAATTATATAAGAAAATAAACAATGTAAATTATGACATATACCTAGTCCAAACGGATGTTGTTGAAGACTCGACTTAAAATAATCGCAACTCAAATCTTGAACTAGTGAAGGTTTTGGTACAACTTTGATCTACAGGCTTGGAAAAAAAGAATTTTTATTAGATCGGAATATTCAACGCGGCCAATTTAACTCTGATAAAATAAAAATAATAAGAGAAGGGAGACCAAGACCAACTTTCTTTTATTGTTCTGTATAAAAGATTCCTTCTAACTTTAGTTTGACTAGTCAAGGTATCTTTCAACATAACTTCATTCTGATTTCTGACTAGTAAAAGTATCTTTGAAGTGTCGTATCATGTTTCATTACCAAACCAGCTACTCATTTTGTTTTCCTCCCTTCCAATTTTGAGCCTTATATGGACTGTTTATTGGAACTCCAGCTCAAATCAGGCTCGTCCTCCGTTTTTAGTTTGGGTCTTAGTGTTGGGATTATTGTTCAACTGAGGATTGTGTATAGAATCATATAATATTTCATACTATACATAATATCACACATAATGGTCCCAAGTTTACAAGTAATGAAAATTATAGGACACTTGAGAAATTCGTAAAAAATGCACCACCATAAAATAACCATGCAAAAGTTGTCTTACATATTTTTTCAAGACAAAAGTTCAAAAGATTCACAATACATCATATATAAATATTAGGTACATATTCAGGAAATATATAATACAACATATCCTTCGAAATTAAAAAAATAATCCCTCAACTACACGCTTCAGTTCGAGCAAGTCCAAACTTGTTATCTGACAGGTCAAGCAACCAATGGTTTGGCACATCACACATCTCCAATGGTAAGGATCCTTCTAAATTATTTCCACTTAACATCAACGTGAAAGATCCAATTTCATATCTAGCACTTCCAATGCAATCAGGTAAAACACCATTTAGTTTGTTGTTACTGAGGTCCAACATGTGGAAACTAGTATTGCAAATGCTAGAAGGAATCTCTCCATTTATATTATTATAATTTAATATTAATCTAGCAAATTTGTAACCAGTAAAGTTGAAACTTTTAGTGAAAGATCCATAGAACTTATTATTTGATAGATCTATAATAGAGAAATAATGAGGCTGAATCCTCGAAAAGCTATTATGTATATCATCAGTGAGATTGTTACTAGATAAATCTAGAGCTTGGAGATTGTTTGTAGGCATGAGAGGAAGAGAGCCTTGAAAATTTATTTTTTGATAAGGTCAGGGACATTAAATTTGGAAGATTCATGGAAATATCAGCCGGTAATTCTTCGCTTAGATTGTTGTCAGATATATCCAACATTGAGAGTTTTTCATGAGTTAAAAACGGAAGTTCAAGAGGCCCTGTGAAGAAGTTTTTGTGCAAATCTAATTTGAACAAGCTCGGATTGTTTTCTAACAACAACCACACAGCTGAAAGAGGACCCTTGGAGCTGGTATTAGAGAGGTCCAACACTCGTAATTGATGTTGAGAGTACAAGAAAGTTGGCTCAACATCAAGAATGCAATTAGCTAGTTCATGGTCTTGAAGCTGAAAAGGCAAATTCATAACTTCGACTCGAAAGTTCAATGACTCTGAAATCGATTAGCCTTAGAACTTCAAGATTAGAATGATTAAAAAATGACCTTGTTAATAGGGTCCCCTCAAGCTGGTTATAGGATAGGGAAAGGAACTTTAGAGACACGAGTCTTTCAAAAATGGAGGGAAATTTTACTTGAAAATCATTATCATGCAAGTCGACTAGCTTAAGAGATGAAAGATTTCCCATACAAAGAGGAAGATTTCCAGTAAAATTATTGTCTGAAATATCTAGTTCTTCGAGATTCTTTAGTTGGCAGAGTCCTACAATATTAACAAGAAAGATATCATCAAATAAGATTACTCATCATGTGAACCCATGTGAGGTCAATTAGGAGATAATGTTTCTTCATTTCCGGATAGAAATAGACATTCGCTTATGAATCCCAACTTTCTATTTTCGTGATAATGAGTTAAAAGAGACTGAAAATATTAAGGAAACCTTTGAAAATATTAAGAGCTCCTTGAAGAGCTGGGCCCTTATCTCACTATTGCATATGACTTGTATATATAAGTGAGATAATTAACGGGACTCATGTATCTTAAGGACATTAGCTTATGAACTTTCTATTAATAGCTGGGCTTCTTGCAGCCCAGCTATCAGCAACATATTAATAGCTAATACCACCTGACAATAAGAATACTATTATTTGGTGCCAAACATCTATGATCTACCGGTGTAGAGAGGCAGCAGAAAATAGAACTTTGTTCTTTTGCATGTCAAATTGAAATTAAATTTACTGAGATGAGATATTAGAGAAAATTAAAAATTTACTGAACTACATTTTTGTAAGCATGCTCCATTTTATAATCTTCCTCTAACAAGCATTGGATTGAGTTAACAATTTTTTTATGGGTGGGACTAATATTTATTGTTCCCCGACATAATTTTCATGTTCGATCACAGGTCATAATGTCTTTTGAAATTAAGCCCAAATTAGTTTGGGTTATTCTTGACATGTGGTGATATTTGCAAATGCTGCAAACTAATGTCTATGATTTGCAAAAAAAGAGACCCAATTACAAAATTATATTGTCAAAGAGAACATGTGTAGATGGAGAATGCGAAACAAAGGTGCTTGCCTAATGCTTTGAATTTCCCTATGCTGTAAGAGTATGATTTCACAAATGACACTGTAATTAAGCTTTGTTAAGCACTCTTTGTGCTAGTTCATCTATTTGATCTAAGCATTATTGTAAATTATCTTGCAGTTACATTACAACAAAACTATTGGTTCACAATTTGCTTAATTTTTGTAGAATATTGGATATAAGCAACAAAATAAATAAATTTTATGCTTGAGTTTTGGCAAATTTAAGGTACTTCCGTTAAAATCATTCAAGGGGGGCCATTACATTGCTATTTATTTGATCCCGCAGAAGTGTTTGTAAACATATAAACTACTGTCCAATTAGAGCTGGATCTTATCATCACTGGAAGACAGCAGTTGTAGGTTTATTCTGTAAATTATTTTTATTTTTCTATGTTCTGAAATCTTACTTAATACTCCACGTTTTACTTTTCAAACTTCATGACGTGGAAAACTCATAGTAGTACCAGTCTTATTTGATAAAGCAAACATAAATTAAAAAAAATAAGAAAATGCAGACACTTTATTCGATAAGCCCGAAGATTCAAATTAAAGACCATATTATACTTAGTTTCAAATTTAGATAACTAAATTGCAAGCAGCATATCACAACACCAGTTCACCATTAAGTGCCAATGCTGATGACAAACAAAGAAAATTCTACAAGGGGCCGTTTGGTTTGTGCTTATGGAGGGTGATTCGCTGGTATCCTGATGCCATTCTATTGTATTACCATGTTTGGCAAGAAGAGTAAGGGCATGGTTATGGTAATAATGTATTCCCTGGCAATTACAATTTCCTTGTCTGTGGCTATTGCGCTAGCCAAGAAAAAGATGGATTTTACTGATTACCGCTCTACGGACATCATCGTAGCGTCGTTTCTTAAAAATTCTTTTATTTTTTTTGTGCAGGCCTCCTCTCCTCCTATCTCTCATGTGCTTCTCGGTTTACCCTCTCTCTTCTCCAGTTGTCTCTCTCTCCTTCCTCTTCTCTTCTATCGTGATAAATGGAAGATTTCAAGAGATCAACACCTTTCTTGTCCCCTCTTCTATGACTATTGGTTTTGACCTGTTTTAGAGACTATATTCTGCCCTGGAGAAGATGCTCCACACCAGTGGCGGCGCGACATCCCAAGATGCCTCGTACAAGAGGTGAATGTGAAGAATTGCGACATCCTTGAAGAATTTCACCTAGTACTCTAAAATGTAAGTTTAGGACTAAGTTCTGGATGTTTAGGATTTGTGACTCATATAGGATAGGATATAGGTTCTGTTAAAGTGTTAGCACGTGGTTATTATATGATAGAGTTGTAATTAAATTGCTATTTCTTGAAGGTGCTGTGATCAGAAAGGGGATGATATACTGGTAAGGACAAATAGGTACTGACAAGGATCAGAAATCAGATACCAGTACGGTTGCTGATTTTGCTTTACTTGTACGGTTGTGTTTTTTTTTTTTTTTGTGGTTTTACTTGTACTACAGTGTTTTGGTTTACTGGTACGAAAGTGGTTCTGGATCAGTTCAAAGGCGTTGGCCTTGAGGCATTTGACACCATGTTTGATTTAAAGAGGAGTGTAAAAATGAATTATTTTATTGATTTTGTTGCATCTTACATTTACACTTTCATTTTTTTGTCTTCGAAAACGATATTTGATTTTGCACTTTCATGTTAGAAGATTTTCAATGAATTAGAGGCTTTCTTTTAATGATATCTGTTTTTGCACTTTTATTTATGTTATAAAGTTTAATCGAATGATACAAGTAGATTATGTTTTATTCAAAAGTAGCAACAAAAGGGATTGATGTTTATTGCTTTAAATAATAAAATAATTAGGAAAACAACTACTCAATCTGGATATATTTATTGGTTATAATATTAAATATCTTTTGCTGGTTTGGTTTATATTTATGCGAAATAAATAAGTTTCTTTTTTGATAAAATTTATTTAATAATTTAAAAGCAACGAAAACATGTCTCCAAAGCTATTGTAATAGTCATGTACGTACCAAACATGGTAATAGCACATTCTCTGGAATTCTGAAGTTATAGTCATGCGCACCAAACATGATAATGACAAATTTTCTGAAATGGTATTGCTTGGCATTACATTCCTTGGAATCCTCTATTTCCGGGAATGACCTATAGCGCGAACCAAACAACCCCTAAAAGAAACAAAATAGACAACAACTTCATTTCAAGAGTAACTAATCTAGAATTCCAAAACAAGGAAGATTAACATCAATTACATAGACAGAACCATCCTAAAAGAAGGTCATCTTCTTCAGTCTGACGAGAATATATCCCTCTTTTCATTTATTAAAACATTTACCTTCATTTGCCACTCTCGAAACCCTGATGGTTGACCCAAACAGAAACAACCACGCACTTTGCCTCTCTTCCACTCCTTGATGGAAACGGCTTGTGACTTGGAATGAATCGAGTTTTTAATATAATTCTCATGAGCAAACACCTCAAGTTCATATGGATAAACTTGTTGGCCCCGATCGGGAAGATCAATGTAATAAATAGAAAGAGCATTCCCAACATTTTGGAATCACCAACATAAACAGACCTTTACCTGGTCCAAACAAGGCATAATAAGTCGACAAAAAATTTGACGGAGTGTGGTAAAAAAATGCTCAAACAATAAATGTATTAAAATTAATTTATAAACCTTCTAATTTTGACCGCTTGATTTTATACTAAATTAATTCTAAAATTTAAAAATTTTGCATGTAGACACATCACTCGTAAGGTACATCGATTTCAACATGTTTAGATTCATCGTTTGATACCAATCCAATAGTGAAGTTATGCTCACCAAACCTTTTTAGTGAGCATAGTGCACGCTAGCTTTACTCTTAGAGTTAAGTTCACAAATGGACTTTATAAACTTAAGAACACCCCAGTTCTACTCATTTAATGGGTGTAGAAACTTTTTGAAATAAAAAGGAAATAAGAGGCCGGAGACATTCTAGAACAGGATTTTAGACTCATTTAATGGGTTTTATCTACGCCATCGGTTGGTTCAACGCCATCAGTTGGTAAAAAGTTTCAAGTAATTACAACGTTGCCTCTGATTATATACACTATCGGTGCCGAATGACGCCAGATGGTTAATGTGTTTTCTGTAGTAGTGAATGTTGTCTAATTAATGGAGTAGCCTCGTAATTAGTAACCATATATATTATGTTCTGCGTCATGTGAGAATTTAAACCTGTGAACTGCTGAAACTTGAAAGTGATTTAAGTATCTCTCATATAAAATAATTAGTAATTTGTTACTTCATTAATAAAGCTGTTAACTCCACGCATTACAATTTTACTTAATTAGCCTCGTTTTATTCTTGGAACAAAAAGGGTTACATCCTCCTTTACCAAAATGTTACCTTAATTATCCAGAAGAACATGAATATGTATATTTTTTTTTAAAGAAGTGGTATTGCCACCGATTTCATTAAAATGAAAACCAAAGTATTACACAGTATTACCGGTACGACCAAGTTGGTACCAGCTACACACGTACCACAAATCAACAACATAAAAAATATAACCTACAACCAACAAACCAGAAAAGCACACAAAACAAACACAATCCTACAAATGTTAACATCAACTATAAAAGTAAAAATTTGCCTCAACCTAAGATAAAGAAAAACTATCAAAAAATTAGAACTAACCTGCAGTAGAATGTTCTCAGAAAAGTCAGTGAAAAAAGCCAATCTCCTGGCTTCTCTACAAGCAATTTATAGATTACACGAATGCCAATTTGAGAGAGCAAAGTATCAAATTTCGAATTGAGTTAGGTGTAAGTGGCTTTTATTTTTACTCTCTGCTTAAACTCGACGAATAAAATAGTAAGGAAGAGTAGAAAAAAACACATCTTTATGAAACTATCGGTAAAAATAAATTGACCCTTGATAATTTGTATAAGTTTCTTATAAACAGTAGCTATGTATAGATGGACGGTTCAGAAATTCGCACAGTTGATGAAGTATACTCTTGAGAAAGAAGGTGAGAGACTTGGACAGCTGAAACTGACCCCGATTTAATCTTAGACATCGATGATGTGTGCAGTATTGTAAATAACGGTATGCGCTCGTCGGATGGATAGAGTACCGCCAAACGATTAATCGATAATAATTGGGAATAATCAGGCATAATCAGAAATAATCGACCAATTACTTGGGAAAATCCGTGATGATTTGATCGCTGCTAACGACTAATTGGTCCATTAATCAGCCTAAACGGCTGTTTTTTACAACACTGGATGTCTATCTTATTCATCAGTTACGTGAGAAATTGTTCTGATGTGGAAGAAATGCTAGATTAGTGGATTTGTTTGTAAATGAGTTCGGTAATTTCGGTTGGAGGGATAACGGGTTAGGTGGAGAGAAGACGGGTTGGATATTTGTGGAGTTTGAGGTGAGTGAGAGATAGATGGGCTTAGATTTGTATTAGGTTTCATTGGGTCCTTTTATACAGGAAGCACATGTAGAAGCCTATATATGAGGTTTACGTGTTGAAAAGGCTAAGAGGGCTGGGTTTAGGGCCCAATATGAAAGTCATCCAACATGGTGCATGGGCTACCCGTGGAGAGGTTGATGTTTTTCAGTTTGAAAATTTGAGAATAGCTAGTATTGTAAAAATGGAGTGAGTCTATGGTACTATGCACCGTACTACGGAGCCATATTTTCATTTTGAAAACCCTAATAGTCGATCAGAACCGTTCAACGTGATCTCCACATGAATATGTACTTGCAGACTAAATTTTATATTTTTTTCGAATTTTTTTACTATATTTTAAGATATCTAGAAAATCACTTGATCTGAAAATTCTGGACCATCCAAAAACAGTGATTTTCTACCTATCTAAAAAAATAATAAAAAAATTCTAAAAAATAGAAAATTTAGCCCACAAGTATATTATCATATGGAAATCATGTTAAACGGTTCGGATCGACCGTTAGAATTTTGAAAATGAAAATATTGATCCGTAGTACGGACCAATCCGTACTATGCATAGTACCATAGACTCACTCGTAAAAATGTTTAAAACTATGAGATATAATTTTTTTTTTCAAAATACAGAATAGGCAAATAAACTACAGACACTGAATAGTTAGTTCCTCTGTCGTTGTCTCCCGTGCTCTTTATTTTTTTTTTTTGGTTAAAATTAACAATTCTGAGACTGCTGGAGTTTTATATTTGTGTGTTAATCATATTCATTTATTGCTAATTCCATCAAGAGACTAGTAATCCAAAGCACTCTTTATATATCTTTAAGTCTCCCACAAATAATGAAAGCAATAAAACAAGGCTTGATCTAACATTCCCTAATTTTGCATTTCGAAGTCTCCAGTTTAACACAAATAATGAAAGCAATAAAACAAGGCTTTTGATCTAAAATTACCTAAATTTTTATTTCGGGGTATTTTTGTACTGACGGAACGAAAATAAGATCCTCATTTTCATAATAAAGTTCCATTAATATATATCGGTAAGCTAAATGAAATTTCAGAACGAAGAAATGACTAAATTTTTCATTTTTTCTAGTATAGAGATGATGAGGTTCTTTCCACGGAATCCGAGACGGTCCCAAAGGGCATCATATCAAATTCGGTCCAATGGTTGGTCGGAGCTATCCGATCCACATCAAGAATCACACACACAACTTTAATTTGTGTGGATCAAGTGCGCATAATCTTGACGCTGATCAAACGAATATGACAGGACATCCAACTGAATTTGATCCGATGCCAATCAGACCACCCCCCACTACCTTTCAACAGCTCCCCAAGCCCCACCCCAGCTTAGAGATGAGGATCTGAAGTTAACTCCGAGATTTGTAGTGCTTTATTAAACTTCCATCAAAAGTTAAATCTTATTAAAGTAAGACAAAGCTAGTGTGTCGTACAGATATTGGTACTTTCTTAGTGTGTTTCAAAAGACTCCAATAGTGCGTTCTGAGTGCAAAATGATTCACAATTCCGGTCTTCACGTGTACGATATAAAATATTTTGCTGCTACAAGATGGAATGACAGCTTGGACTCGGTTGTTCTTTCTTCCTTTATTACATTCACACGTGTTAGTAATCAAAGTGGAAAAGCACAAAAAAACACAGTACTAAATACCAAGAAAATCTCCAAAGTGTTTCCCTTGTTTTTTCATTTACATTCCTTAAAATCAAATAACTGGATAAGAAGATGACAAATTGGCAATCCTTTTTCTTTTGTAATAAGATAGAAAGGGGTCAGGCTTCTAATACTATGTTTTATTGATAATTTAGACACACAATACAATCAAATGATCCAAGAAAGCGTGAATTTTTCATTGAATTTTGAGCATAAAAAATGGAATAAAAGTTACATCTATCATAATAGTACTTCACCAACCAACTCAAAAATAGAACAAAAATTGTCTTTAAAATTCAATTACATCTCTCTTCATAATATGAAAATTAGATGAAACTATTGCCTTAAAATTGCAGCTCCATTTCGTAGCAATTTACAGAATTTAGAAAGCTTGAATCGCATTAAAAACATATATAAGTGACACGGTCTACTCTCATTTTGAATTCTTCGGTATTGCGATCTAGACTGGATTTATTATTGTGGACCATGCTATCCTGGAAATTTGCAAGTCATTTGCAGGTCAACAGCAAAATACAGTTCTATAATCATGCTATATTTTTTAAGATTTTAAAAGTTAGTTGGCAAGGTGTCACTAACAATATTTGTATTAATAAAAGAAAAGTATTTCTAGAGCACTACAAGTATTTTATTTTAAAGTAATCATTGTAGCAGCCACCATACGAATATTAATTGTCCTTTGTAGGGATATTTAGTTCTGCATTCATTCTTCCTTTTAAAAGTAATCAAGAGTGAATAATTTATCATTCATTTATAATTAGATTATTAGAAAAATGATATGGATTAAAAAAATAGCTAATTATTGGTAAGCATATGAATTAAAAAAGTTTGTTGGTTCTCACGTAATGGTGTGTGTGTGAGAGCTAATTCACATTCATTTTTATTCATTACCCTATAAATTTAGATGTTTAAAGATGATTGTGTCTGATGGCAAGAAATAAGCAAGAATTCTTTTTTTTATTGTTGTTTTTTGTTGGCGAAATATGCACTAGGTTTTTTCTTCCAGGTGCCAGCACCATGCACATTAGTGGAAGGTTAGAGCATGGCATTATTTATTTTCTGTTTTTGATGTAGCATAAGAGAGAGAAAAAATGACTCTTGTTACCGCATATGTCAATTGCTTTCAAAGTTAGTAATGGAATTTAAACAAGGAATCAGGCACAGTCCGATGGGTATTGAATCAAATTCGATCAGATGCTAGGTTTGAGTCTTCTAATCTGCAACTTGACTCCTCGTACGAATCAAGTGCACACAAATTTTGATTCGGATCAAACGATTCCAACCGGACATCAAACCAATCGGAGAGGCCGGAAACACATTCTAGAATTGTTTTTCAAGTTGAAAAATTAGGTATAGTATTGCCAAAATGTCTCGAACTATGACATATCAGTTTTACATGGCATTTTAATACTGACCGAACTGAAATAATTAAGATCCTGATTTTCAAAATAAGCTTCCACTTATATTGGTAAGATAAATGAAGTTTCAGAATGAAGAAACAAAAAGATGGAATTAAGTAGAAAAATGGATGCCACTAACAATTTATGTAAGATAAACCTCTTACTGTCTTGTACTGTTCTTGTTTTGCTTGTTGGTTTTATTGATTTCCTGAGTTTAGTCTCATACATATGTTAGAGAAAATGATTCACAATTTAGGTCTCATGTCCCAACTTTCATAGTCAGTCATCTCAAGCCCGATCTTCATGGGTAGCCCGATCTTAGGGCTCGATCGGTTGTTCATTTTTACTTTATCGCATTCATTTGTGTTAGTAATCAAAGTGGAAAAGCAAGCAATTAAACACATTACTAAAACCAAGAAAATCAAATAAAATAACTGGATAATTAGCAGATGACAAATTGACAATCTTATTTTTGTGAAAATAAGAACGGATCAAGCTCCTAATCTTATATTTTATTGATAAATTAGAAATACGATACAACAAAAAAACATGAAAGTGAACAACGAGTATTGGGCAAAAAAAAGAAAGAATAAATGTTACATTTCTGATAATATTTGACCAACCAACTCAAAAGTAAAATAAAAATTATCTCCAAATATCCGTTTTAATCTCTTTACATAATATGAAAATTAGAGCTCCATTTCATAGAAAATTACAGAATTTAGAAAACTGAGATTGGAATAAAAACATAAGAGATGCGGTCTACTCAAGTCTTCGTCTAACAGGAAAACAAGAGCACACATGTCCGCAAGAAATTCTAGTCTGTTGAGTACTAAAGTATTGCGATCTTGTCCGATTTTTTTATTAATATCCAACATTAAATAAAAATTAATGGAAATGCCCACAACTAATTTGTTGAAATTATAAATACACTCAGATCTCCGAGACTCTCGGCAATCCACGATAATATATTTATTTACCCAGAAGTGATTTTTCAACCGGGATCAATAACTTAGATTAAAAACATTTTTATATTTTGCTAGTAACAAACAAAGAAATATTTTGGTTTGTCGCAGTCTTTCTAGTAAATTCAATTCTATAGTATTTCATCTATATATTTAAAAGAATATAAAAATATTTCTAATATTTTCACTTTGAATTCTTTGCGATCTAGACTGGATTTATTATTGTGGACCATGCTATCCTGGAAATTTGCAAGTCATTTGCAGGTCAACACCAAAATACAGTTCTTAATCATGCTATATTTTTTAAGATTTGTTTAGTTTGAATTCTTCTAGTTGAAAGAAAAGATTTTAAAGTTAGTTGGCAAGGTGTCACTAACAATATTTGTATTAATAAAAGAAAAGTATTTCCAGAGCACTATGAATTAAAAAAGTTTGTTGGCTTCTCACGTAATGGTGTGTCTGTGAGAGCTAATTCACATTCATTTTTATTCATTACCCTATAAATTTAGATGTTTAAAGATGATTGTGTGCTGATGGCAAGAAATAAGCAAGAATTCTTTTTTTTTACTGTTGTTTTTTGTTGGTGAAATATGCATTAGGTTTTTTCTTCCAGGTGCCAGCACCATGCACAGTAGTGGAAGGTTAGAGCATGGCATTATTTATTTTCTGTTTTTGATGTCGCATAAGAGAGAAAAAAAATAACTCTTGTTGCCGCATATGTCAATTGCTTTCATAGTAATGGAATTTAAACAAGGAATCGGGCAGTCCGATGGGTATTGATTCAAATTCGGTCAGATGCTAGGTTAGAGTCTTCTAATCTGCAACTTGACTCTTCGTACGAATCAACTGCATACAAATTTTGGTACGGATCAAACGATTCCAACCGGACATTAAACCAAATATTGTCTGATGCTCATTAGATTGCCCCCCACTCTTTTAAACAAAGCCGAGATGGATCACTGTTGTATAGTAGGTGAGCACTAGAGCAACTCATGAGGGAAAATATTATGGTCAACTTCTTTCAAACCATACAAATATGATCGGAGAGGCCGGAAACACATTCTAGAATTGTTTTTCAAGTTGAAAAATTAGGTATAGTATTGCCAAAATGTCTGGAACTATGAGATATCAGTTTTACATGGCATTAATACTGACCGAACAGAAATAATTAAGATCCTGATTTTCAAAATAAGCTTTCACTTATATTGGTAAGATAAATGAAATTTCAGAATGAAGTAAAAAAAAAAGAGGGAATTAAGTAGCAAAATGGATGCCACTAACAATTTAAGTAAGATAAACCTCTTTACTGTCTTGTACTGTTCTTGTTTTGCTTGTTGGTTCTAGTGATTTCCTGAGTTTAGTCTCATACTTATGTTAGAGAAAATGATTCACAATTCAAGTCCCATGTCCCAGCTTTCATAGTCAGTCATCTCAAGCCCGATCTTCACTAACAATTTTTTTTACTAATATCCAACATTAAATAAAAATTAAAGCAAATGCCCACAACTAATTTGTCGAAATTATAAAAATACCCTGACCTCCGAAACTCTCGGCGGTCCACGATCATTTCTTTATTTACCCAGAAGTTATTTTTGAACCGGGATCAATAACTTAGATTCAAAACATTTTTATTTTTTTCTAGTAACACACAAAGAAATATTTTAATTTTTCTTATAGCTGCAAAAAATACCCATTGAAAAATGTTAATTTGGGTAATTTGTCGCAGTCTTTCTAGTAAATTCAATTCTATAGTGTTTCATCTATATATTTTAAAAGAAATATAAAAATATTTCTAATATTTTAATGGAAAAATAAAAGGTCATAAAATTTTCTAATTAAAAATAAAAAATCACAAATCTGACAATTTCGGTCATAGAAACACTGTTTCAAATGTCAAATCAAAGAAAAAAAATATTATGTGCTAACCGCCGAGAATCTCAACGGTCTGGGCATTTTTATAATTTCCACAATAATTGATGTTTACTGAATAATTTCCCGGATATCTGGTTCCACAATAATAAAACATCATAACCAGAAAAGTTTCCCGGATATCAGGTTCCACAATAATTTTTATTCATAATCCTATAAATTTAGATGTTTAATAATGATTGTGCTGATGGCAAGAAACAAGCAAGAAATTTTTGCTTTGAGGTATATGCACGCTATCTAGTAGAAGGTTAATTAGAACATGTGATCATCTCTTTTCTATTGTTGATGTTGCATAGGAGAAAAAATGACTCCTCAAGTGGTTTTAAAGTTAGCAATGAAATTAAACAAAGCCCACGTGGATCACTATTGTATACGTAGTAGGTGCAGCACCTACAACAACAACTTCCGTGCTGTATATTTATTTAATGCAATGACTCAAAAGGAAACATTATGAGGTCAACTTCTTTCAAACCATACATCTCCCTTTCATTATAAGAAGAGCACTCTGTGAGAGAGTAACCCATGACACTCATAACATAAATCATGGAAAGCGTGCTCACTATTCACCTCCTCTTAAGTCTCTTGACCTTATCCTCCTTTTCTCTCGCTGCCATAGTAACCACCAGTAAAACTGATCTATCAGCACTTCTCTCCTTCAAGTCCCAAATACATGATGACCCGTTTGGAGTCCTCTCCTCATGGAACGAGTCACTGCACCACTGTCAATGGCAAGGGATCATGTGTGGCCGGCACCATCCTGATAGAGTGACCGCTCTCGTTCTCGACTCCAAACAATTGTCAGGTTATATATCTCCATCTCTAGCAAACCTCACGTTTCTCCAAAGGATGAGTCTCTCTGATAACCAGCTGAGAGGAAGTATACCAATAGAGATTGGATATTTGGGTAGGCTACGTTTTCTCAACTTGAGTAGGAATTCTCTCGATGGTAGCATTCCATCTACTCTAAGTAATTGTTCACGTCTAGAAGTAATTTCTTTGTGGTATAATAATCTCCATGGAACCATCCCATCCAACTTAGTGCAATGCAATGAATTGAAAAAAATCATTCTGGGGAATAACTTCCTCACAGGAGGCATACCATTGGAATTCGGCCTCATCCCACAGCTACAATCGTTACAACTATCTGTCAATAATCTCACAGGATCAATTCCTTCCACCTTGGGCAACCTTAGTAGCCTAAGATATCTTCATCTTCACCAAAATGATTTTGATGGCGATATTCCAGATGATTTAGGCAAACTTACTAATCTATCAGAACTTTACCTTTACAACAATAAGTTCACTGGTTCCGTCCCACCTACCTTAGGTAACCTTACCAAACTATCAATTCTCTTTCTTGAACAAAATAGCATTAGTGGTCACATCCCGCATTCCTTGGGCAACCTTACTAACTTACTGGAACTAACTCTATTCCAAAATAAATTCTATGGTTCCATCCCACATTCCTTGGGTAATCTTCAAAGTTTAACATTTATTGATCTTTCTGAAAATATGTTAAGTGGATTCACCCCTGATGAACTCGGGAAGCTTCAAAACCTCCAGTTTTTTAACATTTATCATAACAACATTTCGGGAAAAATACCACACTTCCTTTACAACCTATCAGCATTGCATTATTTGGGACTTGGAAATAACCAATTTGATGGAACTATACCTTTCGATATGTGCAAAGCTTTACCAAACTTGGAATATCTATTCCTCTATTACAATCAACTCAGAGGACGGATCCCACCATCCCTATCCAATTGTTCTGCTCTTATTAGTTTAGATTTAAGTGATAATTACTTCACTGGGGTGATACCATCTGGCTTTGGAGCCTTAAAAAATCTTCGAAGAGTTAATTTTTATTCTAATCAACTAGAAGCCAGGAGACCACATGATTGGATTTTCATGGATGCTTTGACCAATTGTAGTTTGTTAGAATATTTGGATCTTGGATATAACCAACTACAAGGAGCATTTCCTAGGTCAGTAATGGACCTTTCTACTACTCTTTTTTACCTCTCACTGGATAATAACACAATTTCAGGAAGCATACCAGCAGAGCTCGGAAAACTCAGTAACTTAAACTACCTTGGCCTAAGCAAAATGTTTCTTAGTGGCACCATTCCGGTAGAAATTGGTAATCTTTTCAAATTGGGAATATTAGATCTGAGTAGAAACATGATTTCAGGTCAAATCCCCGCAACTCTTGCTAACCTCACCCAAATGACCAAGCTATATCTAGAAAATAATGCATTAGAAGGGAGTATACCACCAGAGTTAAGTAGCATGAAATTATTAGATCTCCTGAATATTTCAAATAATAAGTTGGTAGGTGAAATTCCCAAAGAAATCATGGGTCTTCCTTCTCTTTCCATTAGTTTGGACTTGTCACACAATTATCTAACTGGCATCTTGTCACCAGAAATTGGTAACTTGAAAAACCTACAATCAATTCGTCTCTCGAATAACAAGTTGAGTGGAGAGATTCCTAGCACAATTGATGGATGCCAGGAACTTCAAGACCTTTATCTTGATAGCAATCTGTTCCAAGGAACAATTCCAACCAGAATGAGCAATCTAAAAGGGCTGCAAACCCTTGATGTCTCTAACAACTCGCTCTCTGGTCGAGTCCCTGAATTCCTGTGTACAATGAACTTGCAATATTTAAATATTTCTTTCAATAATTTCGAGGGGGAATTACCAAAAGAAGGCATTTTCAAGAATGCCAGTGGTCTAGATGTAAGAGGAAATCCAAAGCTTTGTGGTGGAGTACCTCAAATGCATTTGTCACACTGCATTTCACAGCCTTCCACACAGAGACATCACTCTCGACGAAACATGGTGCTCATAAGTTCAATTGTTGGTTCTTTTATTTGCATAATTGCCATCATTTGCTTGTTAGTGTTTTATTATCCTAGAAACAACCTTCGAAACAATCCACAATCTGATAAAGCTTTGAAATATGGGTTAGAGCCTGTTTCATACACTGACCTTCTTAGAGCTACTGAAAATTTCTCCCCGAATAATCTAATTGGAAGAGGTTCATTTGCAGAAGTTTACAAAGCCGTTATGAGCTCCGAGCATGTGACAACCGTTGCGGTGAAGGTGCTAAACCTTGAGAAACACAGTTCTTCTAGAAGTTTCTTCTCTGAATGGGAGGCATTAAAATTTGTGAGACACCGTAACCTTATAAAAGTGTTGAGTTTGTGCTCTAGCATAGACCACCAAGGTAATGATTTCAAGGCTTTGGTTTTTGAGTTCATGCCAAATGGTAGCTTGGAATCATGGTTGCATCCAAATGCATGTACGGATCGGCCATTCAGAAACCTCAGCTTCATGCAGAGATTGAACATTGCATTTGATGTGGCGGCAGCGCTAGATTATCTCCATTACCATTTACCTGCACCAATCGTGCATTGTGATCTCAAACCTAGTAATGTACTTTTGGATGATAACATGACTGCACATGTGAGTGATTTTGGATTAGCCAGGTTTTTGGTTCAATCTGATACCATGCCTTCTCAATCAATGTCGAGCACCGGTGGAATCAAAGGTTCTATTGGCTACATTCCTCCAGGTATATATAGCGGAACTTATTATTTGAGATGTAATTATTTTTTGTATGTCCCTGCAACAAAATTATTCATCGACATTGTTAAGGTTAAAGGAAAAGTTTGGCCAAGTTTGTTCAACTAGCGAGGCTAAAGAAAAAAATATATGTTGCCTCATTTATACTAATATCATTGAGACTTAATTTTATTATCTATGTATACTTCATTAATTTACCGTGTTGGGCTATATAATTTGAAAAAAATACACAAATATATGCACTATCATGTGAGCCCATGTTTGAAAAACTAGGTGAATTAAACAGATGTTAATAGGTAGAGTCACAATTCACTATGCTTCTGTACTAAATTTATGGCTGTAACTATTAACTTTTCATTGTCTAGAATATGGGATGGGTGGTCGGCCATCGATAGAAGGAGATGTCTATAGCTACGGCATTCTTTTGCTTGAGTTGTTCACTGGAGTAAGTCCAACCGACGAAGGAATCAGAGATGGTTTTAGCCTTCAGAAGCAAGTTGAGATGGCTTTCCCCGACCAAGTCATGGATATAGTCGACCCCAAATTATTCTCTGAAACTGATGGAGAACACAATCTGTATGCACCTGAAAATGTCTATAGTTGTTTGGTTTCAGTGATTCAATGCGGGCTTATGTGCTCCAAAGAGTCTCCAAAAGAACGCATTTCTATCAAAGATGTTACCAAGGAGTTGAACTCAGCACGAACAAAGGTGCTTAGGCCATAGAGAGAAAAAAAAAGGATCAAAATAGAAGAATGGCTCTTTTAAATATGTACTATCAGTAAAATTTGGATAGCAGTTGTAGTAATTTATGGTGTTGTAGTATATATGTTGTAATAACGAATGTTATTTCTTTCTATTAACAAATTAAGGGGGGGGGGGGGTCTAAGTATTTCAATTGGAAGACGTTTAATATGCACTCAATTAAAGAAGATTATTGTAATGTGTGAATTGCATTAATGCTGCCTATTTATATATTGGAGTATTCTCTTGTTCTTCTGAAGGAACACATAGTAACACCTAATGTTAATGATCTCATCTAGAGTTTCCACACAAATTATGTTAATGCTAATTAAATATATGCAGAATAATGACAACACACATAAAAAAAAATAGGAATTAAACAGGCTAATGTAAGCCTAACAAAAAAAAGAAAACATCCATATTTCTTATTAAACCTCTGTTTAGTACAAAAAGATCAGAGAACAAGAACCTGAAAATTAATAAGCCTCCATATCAAGAACTAATTCCTAGACAACAACATAAACCGATGAAAAAGAAAAACATAAGAGGAATAACAAAAAAGAACCAAAATCTACATGTAAACAAATCTGGCACTTGATCTAAAGGCCTTCATTGCAGTTGCCAGCATCACTGCCTCATCAAAATGGACATCTCTAGTTAAACTATACCCATGCTCGCTATCAGAATCCTTGTAACATTAATAAAGAAATGAGTAAAAATTGCAGCAAAACATTATATTGGCTCCATAATTCAAAACATTAACAAAAACTTACTAAAAATATCATAATTCAACTTTTGCAAATTAAATTGAAAATATATATAAATTCAAACCCCACTAAAGATAAAACTTGTGGATTTTCATTTACAATTTCAATTTTCCAATTTAATTTTAGTTTTATTTTTTTCTCTTTTCTCTTTTGTAATTTTTGACATCTCTGATGTCCGTATTAATGGAATCTAGAGCCTCCATCAACCTGTAAATTTAAATCTTCTGAAGTAACTTAAGATTTGAGTTTCAATTCAGATTGTTTGTTTTAATTTGAATTGAATCAGATTCTAATTGGATGATCCGAATTCCAAGCTAAAAAATTATTAAAAAACCGTGGCGGATCTGTGTGGGGATGCACCTATTCTCTTCGAGTCTGGATCCTTTGCATTACCTCACCGTTTGTGTTTTAATACAAACTGTCTGATCATAATTCGGATCAATCCGGTCCAAACTTTTAGTGCACATGGATCATTTAAGATTCTTGCTAATATGTAATGAACGGATCAGATTCAAACCCAAAAAAATAATGTATTTTAGGTGATATGAATTCGTTTCTCTTCTATGACAGTGGGCCGGTGGACTGACTGAGAATCAAGGCCCACTAAAGATTCTCAAATCTTAAAACACAACGCTAACGAAGAAACCTAAAAACTAAAATACAAGCTGGTTGCTGTCACGTGATTGTCACGTGGAGATTGTAATAACAGTCAAAAGGATGTCTTATTGTAGTCAAACAAAAGGCACCATGGTTCAACAACAAAGATACTCTTTGTTGTTAAATTGATTGATAAAACTACATATACATAATAACAGTCAAAATTCTAATTCAGCTGATTCAAGACTTTTTAATTTTTTTTAGATATTATTTAGATGTTATTTTTTACTCTATTGTAAATTAGTAATTTCTTTTTAATTATCTGAATTTTATTCACATCCGTATTTGTATCCGTCTGACATTTAAAAAGAAATAAATATTGGAATTTACAGAAGTTTTTATTATGAGAAGGTATAATTAGAAAGCTCATATTAATAAATATTTTAATAATTACATGCTAATTGAGTAACAAATCCTGGGCGTTTCCTTATATTTGAGCTGAAAACGAGTGAGTCACGAACTACCTCTAACATACATGATAGAAACACAAGTTTATTAAAATTATATTATCACTATGAATGGCTTCAAAAAAATTATGCTAAACTGAAGTTTTGTTGCTGGTAGGCCTTCTTATGAAAGCAATAATAAGTATTTTTTGGCCCAATTCATTGTTTATTGCAACAATTACATGCATAATTGCCCATACAAAAATATTTAAGTACCGTGCATTCGTGCGTACTTTATGTAAAATGATATATGTTTCATAGCCATGTGCCTCCACATGAAACAAATGGAATTAATGATCTTCGTTTATTTTTAAAACTATTATACTTGTAACTTATTTGTATATAATTTAAAGTAAATATTATGGGAACTATAATATTGACTCTCATTGCAGCAAGAAAATTTTATGTGATTGACTCCATTCACATTTGACCTTCTAACTTGAAAATCTGATTTCGCCACTGCTTATAGCCTTTTACTTATGGAAATTTCACCATTATCAACAAATATGTAAGAGCTTATGGACAAGGGATAGCTATTGGTATTTGTTTGGAGTACACACAACACGTTGTCAAAATATGACACTTAACATGTCTAAATATGATTAATATGATAAAATAACACATCTTTTGAATGAATGAGCATACTTTTTTTGTGATTAACTTTTTTTTTGTGATTTAGGTGTCATGACATTTATAAATTTGGCATGGTTATTTTCTATATGCTTGACAACATTTTCAATCATATGATACCTAAATGTGATAAGAAAAAAAATTTATTATCTTCCAATTCTAAGCTTTCGTTCTCACTAACCAAAAAGTGGAGAAAACTAAATATTACTTATTCTTTAATTACATTTTCCAATAATATCAAAAGACATAAATTAGTTATTGTAAGTTAATTTTGAACAAATTTATCAATGTAAAACAAATTTACCATTACCAAAAACAATAAAAAATAAATAGTTCACATGACGAAATTGATCACGTCATCGAAGATCGTTTGTCCAGACGCCCACAATATTTAACAGTACATGATCATGATTGATTTTCATGAGAACCAAATCGAAGGCCGTGTTGTACGGTTCATAAACCCGTGTTGTCAAACAACATCGAGTGCAAAGTCTACAACATTTTTTGCCATGTAAATAAGTTTATTCAATGACTTGTGATTAATTAGCATTATGATAGATGATAATCTAATAGCACGTGAGAAGAAAGAAGGAAGAAGGTGATCAATCGGTTCATTCATAAAATAGAAAAATGAAAAAAATGAACAAAACTGATTTTATATTTTTGCTAAATATATTTTCAATTTTTTTATGAATGTAAAAACACTATTTTAGATTAGAAATGCATGTTATTTAGGAGGGAAAAAATGTAAAAAATTGCAAAAGGACCTTTATTTTATTTTATTTACAAAATCAACTTATTATGAAAGATAAATGCTTTATAGTTTTTGGCTATTTGAGATGCAAAAATCAGATAAAATATATTCAACAGAACTGATAAAGCAAGAAATAAAAATTGAAAATTTCAATAGAAAATAAGAAATTTCCAATTGAGTAACAAGGTTTACTGCCTAGCTCCTTAGAAAGGAACTTAGCCGCGGAACGGCATGGTTACAATCACTCCTCTCTTTCTCATTTAATCAAATCTAATCCAAATTACAAAGATACTAAACTATTCTGTCTAGGCTGCTTATATAGGAGTGAAGGGACGTCTGGAGTTGAGTGGAAGCCAAGAAACATGATCTGGATACAGCTGTCGGCAGTTATTCCCCAAGAGGCGCCTTGGTTACAGACCGTATTGGCTGATACGGTCCGTATTGAGACCATGTCGCTGAAGGGTTTAATGCGTATCGCGCCATCTCCTGGTTCGTATTCGGCTATGTCCGTATTAGGCAATACGGACCATAACAGAGACTTAGTCAATGAGCGTCGCTTATCCGATTAACCCGATTCTTGCTCCATTTGATGTAAAATAGTCCCAAAACCTATTTTCTGCAATAAAACATAAAGAAGGGTGACAGTAGCATTTTTCTCTAATTAATTAAGCATAAATGCGAGATAATATGCAAAACCTAAGCCAAAACCCTACGTAATTCATCATCATTTTGACTCTGATCACGCACAAAGCATATGCAATGCTGTTTTGATTCTATAGCCTGTGCGATGTACAAAGTCAAAAATGCAATGTTAGAAAGCGCAAATTGCACAACTTTAAAATAACACTATGCAATTTGTTAAATCATAAAAAGGATCACGGAGTTTTGTCCAAGGAAAAATAATTTAGATGTAAATTTTTAAATTCATCGTTGTAAACTAAAAAATGAGGGTAATAGGCTGAAGAACATCTGTTAAATGTAATCATAAGGGAGTTTTTCTATTAAATTAACCCTTATCTATTAAAGAATACATGTGATTTTACAGTTGTGGGTACGCTACGAGCTATATATTCGCACAAGCAAGCACATGTGACAAATAGACTCTTAAAATATAAAAAAAAACAAGGTTGAAAGTGCAAAATTGATCACTCAAAAGAGAGCAATGTTTCTTTTAATATTTATAAACTCGGAAATGCTATCGGTTCAGACTGCAAGCGCACAATCCTATCGAGTAGTATATTCGAGGTCGATCCACAGGGAATATTGGTTCAATGCTTTGAGCGATCGAATCACAATCTTTCGAAAGGCTAGACAAAATCTAAAAATTTAGAGATGTTGTTTTGATCAATATAAATTAGGAAGCAATTAAAAGTAATAAAAATAAAAACAGAGATGAGAATTCCTAGGGTTTCGGCACACCATTGCCACTCAATCCGCCTTGACAATATATTCCTATTGCGTCTGATTTCCTGTTGTTGTTTAATGAAAGATAACCACAAAGGTCACTGCGATTTATGTTACGCAAGAATGACAGATCTTTCATCGAGATTCTACATAGGACACTGTGATTTACCTTACGAAATGTCTGATCTCTCAAATACCCAAATTACTACACAGATCACTGCGATTTTCTTTACGCAAGTGATGGAATTTGGTACGCGTTTTGTTGGTCTGGTTTATAGTTTCCCCGCTAAGGTTTTCTTCACATAAACCTAATAGATCTCGACGAGGCAAATTCATACAAATAGTTTCTCTTACTATTAAAGTACTGTCACTACCCTAACGGACTCAAACTAGATTATTGAAATTAGATGAAGAGATAGTAAATCACAAAAGCATTTTGCTTCAACAACAAGAAATCATAATCAACAGAAATATATATATCAAAACATAAGGAGTAACAAGGTTTACTGCCTAGCCCTAAGAAAATGAACTTAGCCGCGGAATGGCATTGTTACAAGCACTCCTCTCTTCTCACTTTAATCAAATCTAACCCTAATTACAAAGATAACTATTCCTTCTGCCCAGGGACCTTATATAGGGGTGGAGGGACGTCTGGAGGTTGAGTAGGGGCTAAGAAACTGATCTGGAAACAGTTGTCGGCAGTTATTCTTCAAGGGACGCCTTCGGATACGGACCGTATCACTTGATACGGTCCTTATTAGGACCTTGACGGTTAGGGTTTAATGCTTCCAGCGCTATCTCCTGGTCTGTGCTAGGCTTGGTCCGTATTAGGCAATACTGGCCGTAACAGAGACTTAGTCGATGAGCGTCGCTGATCCGATTGACCCGATTCTAGCTCCATTTGGTGTAAAATAGTCCCAAAACCTGTTTTCTGCAATAAAACATAAAGAAGGGTGACAGTAGCCTTTTTCTCTAATTAATGAAACATAAGTGTGAGAAAATATGCAAAACCTAAGCCAAAACCCTACGTAAATCATCATTATTTTGACTCTGATCACGCCTCCCAACTTGAATTGTTGCTTGTCCTCAAGCAACGACATTCCAGCTGGTCAAAGATCCGGTCTAGGTTAAACCATACAATCTCAAGGACTTGTTTAAAATTAAATTAGGGCTTAGGTTTGGTACAATTGACATGACAATAAAAATCTAGAACTTTAAAAATATTCATGACCTCTCCCTTGAACAATTTATTCACCCCATGATTGACCTCATTGTGCTTACCCTAGAAAAATTATTATCGAACAATCTACTTCACAAATATCCTTAAAATTGAGAGTATTAATTTCTCCTTCGATTATAAATGGATCCCTTCCAATCAATAGGAATTCTAATGATATAAATTTTGATTTTCCTTCCCAATTGATTGGAGCAAAGTATGACAACTAAGTGTGTTGGTACTTGTGACTATTTTTGAGAAATTAAATATGTACAGAATTTAAAGTTTGGGAGGTTTTCTCGAGCCTATTGGTAACCAGTCTTGTGTAGGCACCCGTACTCTTTTTATCCTCCATCTTTTATTCTATTTTTTTCTTTTTCTGAATTTTTCTATTTTTTTTTTAGATTTTTCTCATTTCTGATTTTTTTTGTATTTTTGTATTTTTCTGAAAATAAAAATAAAATATTTTTGTGTCACAAGCACCATGATTACACACAATTTCAAGTATTCATTCATACAAGGAATTATTGGATAGTTTCGCTAGGGGTCTATCTATAATAAATGGGTATTCTAAAAAACTATCAAATTTAAAAGACTGTGCAAAAATAAATTACTCAATGAATAAAAATTCTAGGGTTTGCAATTTTTGGTCAACACTCATGGTTAGCAATTCATTGTTCACTTTGAGATCACTAATTATTTTTAAAAATTCTGAATTTTTGGTATCATGGCCGATTGTCTAAACCTTAGTATAATTCAATTTTAAAACAATTCCTATTTGATTAACCTACTCCTAGGGAAAAATAAAAATGCAAGCTAGCTAAAAAGCTCAATTTAATCATTCTAGGATTTTCGGTAAAGCCTCTAACCCTAGTCAAAAAATGAGTAAAACTACTAGCACCTAATAATTTAAAATGCGAAATTTTTTAAAGATACATGGTCAATTTACTTTCCTACCCCCCAAATAAAATTGAGCATTGTCCCCAATGCTCGGGAGATAAAAATAAAGGAAATAGTAAAGTAAAAAGACCAGGGAAAGATACAACTCACTGCACCTCAATCCTGAGGTGGTGGAGGTGGTGGTGGTCGCTGGATCTCCTCATAGAATGACGGGTCGAAGAGTCCATATGGTGGCGGCTGGTATGGCAAACCAGTGGTGAGGGCATGCTGGTAGTACTTCTGTGACATGTAGCGGGCCTGCTGTGCCTCCCGCCTGTTATTGGCAGCATACCCTCGCAGCTCGTCCATGCCCTGACGAACCTGGCCTACAGAGTGACGTGCCGCGTCATACTGCTGGTCAAGCCGGGCATAGGTGGTCCTAGTGTCAATGGAGAACCTCTCCATGTTCGCGTTAACCCTTTGGACGGCCTGGAGAACTCGGTTGTATCCACTTTGAGGGGCATCAGATGGTCCCGCCCCTTGTCGCGCTGCTTCTACCGTGAGCGCTTCTTGCCGAGCCCTTTGCTCATTTGCCGCCATTTCTTGCATGTATGCGGCGGCTGCTGCTGTTTCGGTTCTGTCCTCTTCTTCAGCCTCGGCCTCAAGGGCCTCAAAATCAACGTCATCCTCACTTTCCTGAGCGGCCTGTCTGCCGATAGGTGCCACTTGCCTCCATCTTTCCTGGTTTTTGAGAGGTAGTGGTTTGCAAGGCATTTGAACCCTCCTCCTTTCGATGTTATATAAGTATGGCTCAGGAGGTCTGCCACTGATCATCCTCATGGCGGTGAGGCACTCGATATCTAAGAATTTCATACCGGTGCCTTCTTTCAGGAAGTCTACCTCAATTCTGAGTTGGCGAGCAAGGATTGTTGCGATGGCACCGATGGAGATATTTCCTCTGCCCCTTTTGTTTTGGCCAATTGAGTGGATGTGGTTACAGAGGAAGTGGCCGATGTGCGGAGGCTCTTCCGGTGTGATGAGCATGCACTTGAGAATGTAAAGATCGGGGAAGGTGACTTTCGCATAGGTCTCGCCTCGAGCAAAAAGAGAGTTGCTGAGAGCCGCCTGCATGTAACAGAGCAACTGATGGACAATGTAGCTGGCGACTCTCAGATCACTGATGCGGTCATTGGTGATCAGCTTCCAAAAATTCCGGTCGTCATTGTATGCCTGTACGCCCTCATCTTTAAAGCCAAAGATGTCACATAAATCACCCATTGACATCTCCTGCTCTATATTCATCAGCTGGAACTTGATTATGTCATTTTCGGAGAAGAAGGTGGCAATGAACTCGCGGGTGAGGTCGTCATAGGTTGGAACATCCACCAGCTTGTTGAGAAAGTCCCAGATGTGAACCCTTTTTGCTAGGGTTCTGAATTGAATGAGGAGGCCGAGCTTTTCAAGGGTTTCGATGTGGATAGCCTTGTGGTTGATGATTTTGTTGTCTTCTAATTTTTCGAAGACATTGGCGTGTGCCCTGTAGGTGCATTTTATGTCCAGGGGGTTATGTTGTTGCCCCTCCATTGGTTGCGGTTCTTCTTGAGGAGGAGACTCCGGCAATTCTTCTCGTTCGGGGCTCCGTTAGGGTCATTCAGGTGGTGGGTTTTGAGAAGAGGACTCCCCTCTCTTCTTCTTGCCTCTACCTGTCAAAGCCTTAAGAAGACCACGTGTTTTTGGGGCCATTTGTGGTATCTACCAGCCTCTGTTACGGACCGTATTAAGCTGATACGGACCGGATACGGACCTGGATACGGACCTGGATGCTGGTGAATATTGGCAAAGTACAGGACTTAATACAGACCGTATTGACGGATACGGACCGTATCGGACTGATACTGGTTCTGGTAAAAACTGGAAAACCTAATTTTTTTGTATTTTTCGTGAGTTTTGGTATTTAGACTAAATCTAGAAAGGAAACTAACTCTAAAACTAAATTGCAAAGATAAATAAAAGACTAGTTTTAGGAAATTGAAATAAAATTGAAAAATAAGAGGGAAAAGGGAAAAGAAAACCGAAAATGGTGGAGATCGGTGTCCGGTGGATACGGGTCGGATACGGCCCGTATTGGCGGTTGGTGGTTGTGCGAGAGGTGGTTGACGTGATCTTCCTTGGTGGCCAGCGGTGTATTGCGAGGTTGGCTCGGGTTTTTGCAAGAAGGGGAGAAGGAGGAGAGGAAGGAGGAAGAGAAGGAGAGAAGGAAGAGAAGAGGAGAAGAGAAACGAGAGAGAGGGGGAGAGGCTCAAAAATAGAAAAACTTATATTTTGAACGGTTACCCAACTTCGCGCCTCTTCGTTAACGGGTTTAAATTCTCAGATTGGCTTTTATTACAGACTGTATTGGCTGATACGGTCTGTATCTAATCTGAAATCCTTGATCCTGATAACTGTCTTGGCTCTTCATCTAGATACGGTCCGTATTGGCTGATACGGGCCGTATTTTCTGCTGTCTTCCTTTTTTCATTCAACTCCTTGCTCCGTATTCACTGTCGTAATCCGTATTGGCTGATACGGTCAGTAACAGAGAATATTTTCTTGACTTTTCCAATATTTTTAACCGAGCCCTTCCTCTAGCATGTTCACCTGGTCATAAAAAATAAGTGGATGTGATTCGTTCCCCAGGTAAAGTCCTAATTAAACTGAAAATTTAAGAAAATATAAAAGTGGTCTTGGGTTGCCTCCCAAGAAGCGCTTGTTTTAAGTCGTTAGCTTGACTCGGTGTTTTGTTAGTTTCTTCCAGATATTCTCCCGTCAATGCAAGTGGGTTGCTTATCGGGTGGCTTGCCTTCAGCGTCTTCTGTGTTCTCATCATCACTGCCCTTCTCGAGGAAGTCGGTTGGTGTTTGAGGTCCGGGGTCAAATGCCAGACTCACACCGAGTACTACTTCAACCTCGTCCACTTTTTGAGAAATTGCATCAAGTTCTTCGCGTAGGTTTTTGATTAATGCAAGGGCTAAGAGAGAATAATTCCTGTTGTTTGCGATATTGGGACTCTTGTTCAGATCATCAGTTTGTTGTGTCACTGAGGTTGGATGGACTTGACCGTCATCTTGTACAATGAACAATCTCTCCATTTCTGCTTCGTGCACCATTTCTTCGATGTCTTCAAATTCATCCATTTGCAATTCATCATTGCCATACTCATCCGTTATTTCCAAATTGTAGACAAGATTTATGTCAGGTGGGACTTTGGTTTCATTCATGTTGAAGATCATCTTGCTCTCGCCAACATTGAGTGAAATCTTCCCATTCCTAACATCAATCATTGCCCCACATGTGGCGAGAAATGGCCTTCCAAGGATGATCGGAATCTGCTCATCTTCTTCCATATCAACTACCATAAAATCTGCTGGTATCCAGAATTTACCTACTTTGA
Source organism: Carex myosuroides (assembly GCA_028015225.1). NCBI lineage: Eukaryota > Viridiplantae > Streptophyta > Magnoliopsida > Poales > Cyperaceae > Carex > Carex myosuroides. The sequence goes on along the minus strand of CM051464.1, from coordinate 15,976,036 downwards.
TTGGGATATCAAGCAACATTCATTCAGGATATCAAATTGATCGGTCAGCTAGTTGCAATGAAATCCTTGTTGGTGATAGGTCTCCACATTCCAACTTGTCAAATACTACCTTAGGCATCAGACTCACACTTGCTCCCAGATCACATAAAGCTCTCTTAAAATTGGTTGTGCCAATGGTACATGGTATCGAGAAGCTTCCTGGATCTTTCAACTTTGTCGGTAATTTTCTTTGCACGAGCGCACTGCATTCCAGATTGAGCGGAACTGTTGAGAATTCTTGGAGCCTACTTCGGTTTGAGAGAATCTCCTTCAGAAATTTAGCATACGAGGGTATGCTTGCAATTGCTTCAGTGAAGGGGATTGTGACTTGTAATTGCTTGAGTGTCTCCATGAATCTCACAAATTCCTGCTCTACCTTGTGCTTGGCAGGCCTTGGAGGGAATGGCAGAGGTGGCTTGTAGGGTGGTGGTGAAATGTATTCAAGTTTGGGTTGTCCTTCGTCTCCACCTACGGTGTCATTCTACTCCTCAGTAAGGTCTATCTGCAGTTCGAATACGGCCGGCTCTGGTGGTTGTGGCTCGTACTCTTCGGAATGCGATGGCTCTGCATGCATCTCATCGGAAGTTTGATCGGGCATGGGAGGTCCCTGATAAGCTGTACCGCTCCTTAATGTTATGCTCTTGCAAGTCTCTCTTGGGTTTTCTTCCGGTTGGCCCGGAAATTTACCTTTTCCGCGTGTAATACTCGAGAGTTCTTTAGCCATCTTAGAGACATTGTCTTCTAAGTCTTTGTTGCGGTTTGTTAAGGATTCGATCTTTTGCGTGATTTCGGCGTTAGCCTTATCTTGCTTCTCTAGGAATCTCTCCATTAAAGATGTGATATCTGGTTTCTGTGGTTGGTTGTATTGCCTTGGTTGGTAATTCAGTTGGGAATTGTTGTATCTCGGTTGATAATTGGCTTGTGGTTGGTAGTTCTGTTGGGGTGCAGCAGGCCTTTGATTATTTGCGTATGAGAGATTTGGATGGTTTCGGTTGTTCGGATGGTATGTATTGTAGGCGGGCTGAGGTCGAAAGTTGTTGTCGATTGTGTTTGCTTGCTCCATTTCTTCCTCAGTTTCCGTCACATTCATACATTCGGTCATCTCATGCACTCCCCCACAATAGCCACACGCTGTTGCGGTATTGACTGCTGCTACCGTTCGCTGCTTGGTTTGTTTGTGGAGTGCCATTTGCAAAGCATCAATTTTTAAGCTCAGCATGGATATATCATCTACTCGGTGCATGCCGGTTGTTGGTGTTTGCTTCTTTCGCTCAGAGATCCAGTAGTGTTGGTTGATTGCAATTTCTTCAATTAGGTTGTAAGCCTCGTCAGGTTCCTTGTTCATGATTTCTCCTCCTGCAGAAGCATCAATAAACAACCTATCGGTAGGGTTTAGACCATTATAAAAAGTTTGGACAATCAGCCATCTTTCTAGACCATGATGTGGACAACACCTTAACATATCCTTGTATCTATCTCATGCCTCACACAATGTTTCACCATCCCTTTGTTCAAAGTTAGTAATCACATTTCTAAACCTCAAAGTTTTGGATGGTGGAAAATATTTTGCAATAAACACATTAAACAATTGGTCCCAAGTTTGAATGGAATTGGCCGGTAAGGAAAACAACCATGCTCTTGCTTTATCTTTTAATAAGAATTGAAATAGCCTTAGCCTGATTGCTTCATCGGTAACTCCGTTGATCTTTATCGTCTCGCATATCCCTAGGAAAATTGACAAATGAAGATGTGGATCTTCATTTGGAAATCCTCCAAATTGCTGTTGCGAAACCATATTTATGAGAGCAGGTTTGATCTCAAAATTACGGTTCGTAACAGTTGGCGGGTTTATGCTGGAATTAGGATCATTCGCGCGCGGTACGCAATAGTCTCGTAGAAGTTTGGGTCTTGCTGCATCGTGAACTCCATTATCACCATTGTGTTGTCTTCCATTGTTGATCGGTTCGTTCGGTGGGATATTCATGTTGATCGAATCTGAGTTTTCTTCGCTTTCAGAATTACTTGATGAAGAACTATGATTGGTTCTTATCGGTGATGTGGAAGCAAATTGTCCTCTCCTACTAGCAATCCTCTAGGATCTTCGTACGGATGATTCGGCCAGCGTGCAGTGTCCTAAAAAGAAAAGAAAATATGAAAATTAAACTAAAAACTGAAAATAAAAAGAAAAGAAAATAACAACGAAATTGAAAATAAAAGAAAAATAAAAATGCAGAAAATAAAAAGAAATCTAGGCGTTTCTAATTAATTGGATTCAATGGTCAAAGCAAGGGTGTGTCGCGAGGCCTTGCACAATGAACCATTATTCCCCGGCAACGGCGCCAAAAAACTTGATCACTCAAAAGAGAGCAATGTTTCTTTTAATATTTATAAACTCGGAAATGCTATCGGTTCGGACTGCAAGCGCACAATCCTATCGAGTAGTTTATTCGAGGTCGATCCACAAGGAATATTGGTTCAATGCTTTGAGCGATCGAATCACAATCTTTCGAAAGGCCCTAGACGAAATCTGAAAATTTAGAGATGTTGTTTTGATCAATGTAAATTAGGAAGCAATTAAAAGTAATTAAAATAAAAATAGAGATGAGAATTCCTAGGGTTTCGGCACACCATTGCCACTCAATCCGCCTTGACAATATATTCCTGTTGCATCTGATTTCCTGTTGTTGTTTAATGAAAGATAACCACATAGGTCACTGCGATTTATGTTACGCAAGAATGACAGATCTTTCATCGAGATTCTACATAGGACACTGCGATTTACCTTACGCAAATGTCTGATCTCTCAAATACCCAAATTACTACACAGATCACTGCGATTTTCTTTACGCAAGTGATGGAATTTGGTACGTGTTTTGTTGGTCTGGTTTATGGTTTCCCCGCTAAGGTTTTCTTCACATAAACCTAATAGATCTCGACGAGGCTAATGTTAGTGTTGTGATCCAATCATAGGATGATTGTTTTCTAAGTTTTGTTCATGTAATTGGATGATATGTTTATCATTTTGTTCCTTGAGTATTTTATTACTTATAGATCATTCAGGTTGAGGACTTGGAATTGTGGAACTCTATACAGGAGTTAATAAATACTCTAAAGTGTCCCTAGTCTTGGTAATTAACAAGGAACATTAATTACCAGCATAAGATTAGCATTTGGATTAGATGATGATCATGTTCTGCAGATCATATGACAAGGGGTTGTCAATCTAATCAAATAGATACCTGATGGAGATCAGGAGATTGGACGTGACCAAAATAAAACATTTAATATGGATTGTGTTTGAGATGATTGTTTCTCTCACATGAGAATACATATTCGTGGGTATTATCCAACGCTGTCAGTAACTGGCAGTTATACAGATTCTATCTCAGTATGTATCTCTCATGTGGAGAGATAATAATTATCAAGAATACCAATGTCCCTTATATAAATGAGTGATGATATCACTGGGCCCCTTGATGAAATAATACAAGTATGTGCACATATGATTAAGGAGTTAATCATAATTACTGAATTATTTCGGAATCAAGAAACGAGTAGATTTGCAAGGATGACACATTCCTACCTTGGATCTACTTATGATATCATGAGACATGGAATTGACATGAGGCAATTGTTGCTTAGGGATCGTTATACAGTATGGTACTTATCATCTGTGTTATTTGGGTAACTACAATGCATATTGCTAGGTGCCGCTTGTAGTTTATGGAATCGAAAGGAGTTTCAGATTCCATTGCCATTTGACATAGATCCCACATGGTCACACCAATAAGAAGTTAATTAGAAATGCTCCTTAATTTATTTGACATGTATGACATGATAAATAAATTGGTTTCTCGACCAGAACATGAGAAATATAATTATTTGGAATAATTATATGATACTACAATTAATTAGATTAATTGTATTAATTCAAATAAGGAAAAATAGAACTTGGCCCAATAAACAAAGTCCAATGGCTGTTGTTAATTGTGGCCCATGTTTGTGAATTGTTTTCTTAATAACTACCACGTTTTCTGAAAACTGCTGTGCAGTGTTTCTTATTTTGACCGTATCTCTTTCATACAAATTCGGTTTTGAGTGTTCTATATCTTTCTGGAAAGGTAAGAGAAAGATCTAGAACTTTGCCTCTCTGGAGGAAAGCCAAAATCGAATTAAATCGTGGTAAAAAACGTGGTAGAACGTGGCGGTTATTCTGGACCGCCATGTTCTGAAAACTGCCGCACACGTTTCTTATTTTGATCATATCTCCCTCATCTGAAGTCTTTTTTGGGAGTTCTATATCTTTCTGGAAAGGTAAGAGAAATATCTAGAGCTTTGTATACTGGAAGGAAGCCAAATTCGAATTAGATCATGATAAAAAATGTGGGAGAACGTGGAGTTAGTTTTGGAAACTGAATTCACATTCCTCATTTGCTATATATATTTTTCCTCTCATTCCTTTTGAGAGTGATTTCGTTTTTAGAGAAAAGGTTATGCCAAGAACTCTCTCTTTCTCTCTTGTTTCATATATCATGTGTTGAGAAACCATAAACCCTAAAAGATCAAGATCTAGTTCTCTTGAAGGATAGAGATTAAGGAGCAACCAAGTTAGTACTCGCTAGCAAGAGGAATATTTGGTTTCTGATTAATTTCTTGGTGGATACCGTGGAGGACTTCTACTTTGGAGTCTCATCTTGGTGCAAAGCATTCTAGGTCACGCACACATCAACCATCAAGGCGCTGCAAGGCATCAACCACCATTAGCATCAACAAGGAGGTGGAGGCTACAACCCTACATCTCAAGGACCTTCCTTTCTTGTTTGGAGACAAGAACTAAAGGTATGATGTTTAATGATTTGGAAACTGATTTTAGTTTGATTTCAATCACACATGATGATCTCTTTTGGTACTTTTCTTGTCAAATTTTTTTGAAATTCCGCTGCCTTAAGTACCATAAAACCCAACAGCTAATTCATACAAATAGTTTCTCTTACCATTAAAGTACTGTCACTACCCTAACGGACTCAAACTAGATCATTGAAATTAGATGAAGAGATAGTAAATCACAAAAGCATGTTGCTTTAACAACAAGAAATCATAATCAACAGAAATATATATATCAAAACATAAAGAGTAACAAGGTTTACTGCCTAGCCCTAAGAAAATGAACTTAGCCGCGGAACGGCATTGTTACAAGCACTCCTCTCTTCTCACTTTAATCAAATCTAACCCTAATTACAAAGATAACTATTCCTTCTGCCCAGGGGCCTTATATAGGAGTGGAGGGACGTCTGGAGGTTGAGTAGGGGCTAAGAAACTGATCTGGAAACAGCTGTCGGCAGTTATTCCCCAAGGGACGCCTTCGGATACGGACCGTATCACTTGATACGGTCCGTATTAGGACCTTGACGGTTAGAGTTTAATGCTTCCAGTGCTATCTCCTGGTCTGTGCTAGGCCTGGTCCGTATTAGGCAATACTGGCCGTAACAGAGACTTAGTCGATGAGCGTCGCTGATCCGATTGATCCGATTCTAGCTCCATTTGGTGTAAAATAGTCCCAAAACCTATTTTCTGCAATAAAACATAAAGAAGGATGACAGTAGCCTTTTTCTCTAATTAATTAAACATAAGTGTGAGAAAATATGCAAAACCTAAGCCAAAACCCTACGTAAATCATCATTATTTTGACTCTGATAAAAAATGCAAAAAATACTAACCAAAGATTGTGCCAAGGCTCCTGTAGGAAATATCTGGTATGGCGGTTGTGAAGTCGGCATCGGGTTATTAGATCTGTTCGGGTGTGGATTCAAAACGGGTATATTTTGACCCGATTCCACTTCTGACTTTAAGCATTCGCCCGAGTTGGGCTAGCAGGCCTAATTGGGCTTATTTGAAAAGACTCGACAGCTTTGGGTCTATAGTTTCATATTCTGGATTTGCTCTTACCGGATCTATAGTTTTCTCAGCATCACTACTATGATCAATAGATTCAATACCATTATTGGTATTAAAATTAGGGTAATCATATTTTCCCCCATCTATCTATCCCCCATTTCATCTCCCAACTAACTAACTTTATCTTCTAACTATAATTACAAATTATAACTACCTAATGGTCCTTACAAATTAATTAGCAAATTTTCTCTCTTTATTTCTTTTCCCTTTCTCCCTCTCTCTCCCACCTCCACCTCCACCTTCCACCTCCGCCTCCATCCGTCTCTCCCACCTCTCCCTCTCCGCCTCCGCCCGCCTCTCCCACCTCTCCCTCTCTGCCTTTACCTCCCACCTCCGCCTCCGCCTCCCTCTCCCACCTCTCCCTCTCCCACCTCTCCCTCTCCGCCTCCGCCTCCTTCTCATCTCTCCATCTCCGCCTCCGCCTCCCTCTCCCTCTCCCTCTTCCACCTCCGCCTCTCCCACCTCTGCCTCCCTCTCCCACCTCCACCTCCCTCTCCCACCTCCACCTCCGTCATTCCATCCCAATCAAGCACACCTCCGCCGGGTCAGATCCATCGTGTCTATGTTCCTCTTCCTTATGCAGTAGCGAGTTATTTGCAAAGAACAAAGCTTCATTAATGGTGAATTAGACCAATGCGTACTAAATACTAAGAAATGACAGAAAAACAAATTTTGAAAAAAATTAGATGTGTATGAATGAATACTTGATGTCTTAGGTATGAATACTTCAACGTGTATGAATGAATACTTGATATCTTAGATAAAAATACTTTAACATATATGTATGAACACTTGATATCTTATGGATGAATACTTCAACATATATGTATGAATACTTCAATGAAGTATGTTTTGTTTCATTTAAATATTTTTTTTGTTTTATTGTTTGTAACATTTCAATTACATGATCTGTAAAATTTGATAGAATATTTTTTTTCGACAGTGAAACATGTGGCAACTATTTTTTATTTTCAAAAAATAAAATTGAACTAGAAATAATAAAGCAATGTTCAGTACTATTCGGCTGCTCTTGTAAAATTAATCGAGGTATGCACATATGCTTGTAATACTCTTGATACATGAACTATTTACACTTACACGACGAGGATGAATACTTGCTCCATAAGGGACGAACACTTGCATGACGAGGTATGAATACTTGTGCAACGGACAACTCGAAAGTATGTCATCATGATTCTCATTTGAAAAAAAAAATTTGTGTAGAAGACGTTGGCGGTTTTAAATTTGCAAAATTCCTCAAAGATCATCAAAAATATTGGTTAGATTGAATGGAGAAAAAAAAACCACCTCTAAAAATGTGTAAAAGATGGATGAGTGATGTGTCCAGTTTTTTTTTTTAATACTTGATATCTTAGGTGTGAATACTTGATGTATTATATATGAATACTTGATTTATTATATGTGAATACTTGTGCGCGCCAGTTGTAAAATATTTCAGATATTAGGCGGTCCCCAAATAGTAAGTGGTCCCCTCAAGTAGTTAGTAGTTAGTAGTTAGTAAAGTAGTTATTGACTGGGGATTGAAACGGGGGATGGATTCCGGGGGATAGCTAGGCTCTCCCTAAAATCAAATACACTGTGAATTGCTAATGCACCCAGAAAGATGAATCTTTTATATAAGAAAGTGATTAATTTTTATATATTACAAAAAAAATATTTATTATTATTTTTATCATAAGTAAAAGTTTATTTTTTACTGCAGAACATTATATTACGTGTCTTCTCAACCGTGTTTATTTTTATCATATATATATGTAACATTTTTGTGTGTGTAAAAATGGAATTTACTATTTGGTATTGATTATTATGTGCTGATACTATATGAGAGGCCCATATCTTTGCAATGCATAGAATAAGTAATTCTATCCATTTTGAGTTGGTAACCTTCTTTTTCCTTTGTTTTTCTATTCTACGTAAAAATTCCAGTAGTCTACTTATTTAGCTTTGAATATTTGTATAATATTATAGTAATGGATTATTTGAGTGTAATCTTTTTTAATAATATAATTTTTCGACAAACTATTTTTTTACAAACCTTTTCCTATATTTTGAGTACAAAACAAGTTTATATTTCTGAAAAATTCTTGTTTCAAATCCAATTCAACAGGTTCCTTCCGATTCACTTGATATCGGTTCTTTAGTCAACTTACTGATTTCACTTCCAATACCGATTTCCAGTACTAATTAGGTTACATGGATTATTTTTGTATGTTGTAGTTGTTTGATGAACAACACATATATATCACTGATCATTTCTCACCTTTTAAACAAATATTACAGTTTTTTATCAAGTTAAAAGTAACTGAATATGGGAGTGTGCATTGGTGACTATTTAGTCAAGTGTGTTTTGATGTAGTACTAAAAAAACTGTCACCTTTTTATTAAGTTGTTGATAGTTGTACAAAAATCAGTCACCATACGCGAGGGTAAAAGTGCTTTTTACTAACGGTATTTTCACGGATACTCCTGTAGGTAATATTAATATTACGCTCAAAAAATAGCAATTCATGTCGGTGTACACTCGAGAAAATTCACTTTTTACCTTCACGGATGGTGGTCTATTTTTGTAGTAATTGGTCAAAATCGCTTGACAACTGTTAATTGTCATGACTTAACTGAAACAGACATGTGTGCATCAGCACGATATTCAAGTGTGTATTGACACAATAGATATGTGTGCATTTCAAATGTGTGAAATTTTTTAGAGTGTTTAAGGAGTGAGTTTATGGAGACAGTTATCAGAATAAAAAAAAGATGAAAAAGGAAAAGGCCAAAAGATGAAAAAGAAAAATAAACATAAAAAAGGGGCACCAATAATGCAGTTCACTGATGCACTGACCTAATATTTCACACGAGATCAGCTCAGAATATGAAACAGCAAACATAGTGGTACAAATGATGCAAGAAATAGAGCAACAAAACATCAGTTATGATACAAACACAACACCAACTCGCCACATGTTTTCTGCGTCCGTCCCTCATGCACAACACTGCAAAGCAAGAAATATAATAATTATAATTACGCTATAAATTTTCAGTTAATAAACCCAAAACAAAGCAAAAGACATGAAATAAAACAATTAAATAATAAGAATAATATCATTTAATTATCCAATAGATAATTAAATGATATTGTGAAATACCTATTTCCCCAGGGTTGTTTATGGAGTTATTTGAGTTTTTGGTGTTCCTTTGCAGCACAATGTCTATCCCAGAGTGATGAACAAAAGAGGAATTAATTTCTCAAATATTACTATATGATTGTAATGTGGCATAAGTGATATATTATATTATCTTTATGTATTCATTATAGAATTATTGTGGTATAAAATTTTACAATTACTCTAAACTTTATGTTATCATAATATTACTTCTTTTCATTGAACAATTCTAGATTATAACACTACAAAATCAAGTGAAATGATTATAAGAAAGTAAAGTTGAAAAGAGTTGACAACAACAAAGATACTCTCCCAAATCCTTGGCCAAAATTGGAAAAAAAAATATGAGTGCGTTACGAATGGAGAAATGTAAATTGCAAAAAAAAAATAGTAAAACAGATAATATAATTTTTGACACGCATATTTCGAAAATTACATAATAAATGCATAGTAAAGTTCATTGAAGGACAACTCACTTGATATTTTTTTGTTTTGCAGGGTAAAACAAAAATATGCAAACAAAATGACTAAAACTGAGGTCATGCAATTGTATAAGAGTGAGGCTATGGTACTTTGCAATGCGCGGATCGTTCCGTGTATTGGATTCATATCTCTGTCTTCAAAGTCCAAATAGTCGATCCGAACTGCTCAACATTATTATCATATTAAAAAATATACTTAGAGATCAAATTTTATATTTTTTGGAATTTTTTACTATTTCTTTTACTATTATCAATATAACATGATGAAGCCACCTTTTGATCGAGTCGGTTCTGATAAAAACAAGTCATGCAAAAACATTCATTTACTTCAATAAATACCAAATCTTCCAACTATACCAGAATTCAGGAATTCAGATACATTTAACAAAAATAAAAAATATATAAAAAAAAACTTCTTAAGGGAAGCTAACTATCACTTCGTAGTTTTAACTTTGTTTCTCAAGTATTTCTTTCAAAATTAACGGATCATTCTTAACTAAATATTGAAACTCCTCAGTTGCGGCTACCCCTTGAAGGATTCTTGGAGAGGCTAAAAATTTCAAGCATACTGCTTTGAGATGATTGCAACTGTGTCTCTCAGCAAAAGACAACAAGGTCACCACCTCACCTGGGTTAATACTACTGCACGACATTGTGTTAATACTACCGCACATCATCTTCTCGCATATTACCTTTAATCTCTCCAAACCGTATCTATCAGCTGCAACCAATAGTTGCTGAGCCATTGATTTAGTCTCTTGTTTCTCATCACTTCCTTCTGTCTCTTCTAATCCGGGAAACGAATCATTATATATGAAATGAAGCATTGCTTTGAACACTGGAGCTTCTATTTCTTCAATTTTAATTGTTGTGTCTGATTTTTCCTTCATCGGACCAAAAAATTGTGCCAAAAAGACTGGAGATCTCGTAGCGAGAATGCACTTATGAGCACAAAGAATTTGCCCATCCACTTCAAATGTAACATCTGCTCCATTTCCATTATCCAAAAGATGGCCTAGTTGTTGCTGGATGTTACCAGGGGGGACAACAATTTGTGCAGTTGGCTCCACGGGAAAAGCTTTAAAAACAGTAACGACACATTTAATTATGAAACAATCATTCTTGATATTTGACTCCAACACTGACCTTTTAACAAATGAAGGAAAGCCCCAATTTGAATCGGTTCTGAAACTTCTAATTTGTGATGTTTGGTTGAAGGGTAAAGCACATCCACTTTGGTCTAGAATAGTAAAACTAAATTGTGCCTTTACACCTTCTGATTTGCTTTTAAGGAAAAAATATAGAGATATGTCATCATCTTTTGCCTCAATGGAACCATTTGGGTAGTACTTGAAACTCCAATCATGCTCATCAACATGAAAAATGGTCGATTCAATAAACTGCCCTTTGCCGATATCCTTATCTAAAGAGTACCCCACAATGCTTAACATATGCGATCTCATCACTTTTTCAATTCGTCTTATACAACCGGCGGTTTCTAGGACTTCAACGGGATATTCTGTGGATAGTGACATGGATGGATATTAGATAGATAGAGAGCGAGAGAAAGAGGGGGGGGGGTTTAATTCTCTAAAGCGGAGAGGTTTCTATAGTGTTTCAACGGGATTTTGTGCTTAATTTCTCTCACCCCTTTAATAGGATGGAAAAAAATGGCACCCAGCAACATAAAAGAAACTGATACAAGTGAGTGACATTCTCTTAATTACAGCATGCAAAAATGCTTCCTTTCTTGCTGAAAAAGCTTCTGAAATTCAAACAATTAAAACATGGATCAATATAAATAGCTCAGCAACAAAATGGCTTTTCTTAGAATCAATCTAAATCTAGCAATTAACGAGACCTAATTAAACTGTGAGAACACCAGTTATATACGCATACATGAATTATGAAGAAAGAAATAAATCAACTACTCTATATTGAGAAAAATGTTCATAAAAAAGCTTACTGTGTCGGAGATGTGAGAGAGGCTGTCGGGTAGCGATCTCGACTTGTGGATGAGAGAGAGACAGAAAGAAAAGGAGGCTGTGAATTCAGGTGACAGAGAGGAGTACAAGTTCATTGAAGTTTGAACATCTATTGGATTATATTTCTTGGGTAAAATGCTTTGATTTTGTACAAGTTCAGCCTTTAAATAAGCTAGATAGTAGATACCAAACTTGTTCAGCAAGTATGGGATAGATGAAATGATAAGTTTGCATATATGCTAGAAGCTGACTAGGCATAAAGTTGAGATTATATATAATTCTTTTAAATGAAAACAATAATGGAATTTCACCTAATTTAAATAATAGAAAAAATGAGTACCGTTCATAGTTAATTTAAAGGTGTTACGGTTGGATTTTTAGTGGCCCAATAGCACTCGAGCAAAGTGGTCTATTAATTTATCATTTTATACTTTAAAATCAAATACACTGTGAATTGCTAATGCCCCCAAAAAAAGGAATCTTTTATTAAAGAAAGTGATTAGTTTTGTACAAATTAATTTTGTACAAACTTTTTCCTATACTTTCAGTACAAAACAAGTTTTTTTCTGAAAAATTCTTGTTTCAAATCCGATTCGACAGATTCCTTTCGATTCACCTGATATTGATTCTTTAGTCTACTTCCAGAACCAACTAGGTTAAACAAATGATTAATTTTTATATATTACAATAAAATATTTATTATTATTTTTTATCTTAAGTAAAAGCTCCTCTTTTGCTAAACAAAAAATTTATGTTACGGCGTCTTCTAAAACTATGTAACATTTATTTATTTGTGTAAAATTGGAAATTACAATTTAACTAATAATGCACTTATGAGCACAAAGAATTTGCCCATCCACTTCAAATGTAACATCTGCTCCATTTCCATTATCCAAAAGATGGCCTAGTTACTGCTGGATGTTACCAGGGGGGACAACAATTTGTGCAGTTGGCTCCACGGGAAAAACTTTAAAAACAGTAAGAACACATTTAATTATGAAACAATCATCCTTGATATTTGATTCCAACTCTGCCCTTTTAACAAATGAAGTATAGCCCCAACAATTTGAATCGGTTTTGAAACTTCTAATTTCTGATGTTTTCATGAAGAGTAAAGCACATCCACTTTGGTCAAGAATAGTAAAACTAAATTGTGCCTTTACAACTTCTGATTTGCTTTTAAGGTAAAGAAATAGTGATATGTCATCAGCTCCTGCCCCAAGGGTACCATTTGGGAAGTACTTGAAACTCCAATCATGCCCATCAACATGAAAAATAGTCGATTCAATAAACTCCCCTTTGCCTATATCCTTATCTAAAGAGTACCCCACAATGCTTAACGTATGCGATCTTATCACTTTTTCAACTCGTCTTATACACCCGGTGGTTTCTAGGACTTCAACGGGATATTGTGTGGATAGTGACATGGATGGATATTAGATAGATAGAGAGCGAGAGAGAGAGAGAGAGAGAGAGAGTTTAATTCTCTAAAGCGGAGAGGTTTCTAGTGTTTCAATGGGATTTTGTGCTTAATTTCTTCCACTCCATTAAAAGGATGGAAAAAAATTGCACCCAGCAACATGAAACAAACTGATACAAGTGAGTGACATTCTCTTAATTACAGCATGCAAAAAAGCTTCCTTTTCATGCTGAAAAAGCTTCTGAAATTCAAACAATTAAAACATGGATCAATATAAAGAGCTCAGCAACAAAATGGCTTTGCTTAGAATCAATCTAAACCTAGCAATTAACAAGACCTAAACCGTGATAACACCAGCTATATCCGCATACATGAATTATGAAGAAAGAAATAAATCAACTACTCTATAGTGAGAAAAATGTACATAAAAAAGCTTACTGTGTCGGAGATGTGAGAGAGGCTGTCGGGTAGCTATCTCGACTTGTGGATGAGAGAGAGACAGAAAGAAAAGGAGGCGGCGAATTCAGGTGAGAGAGAGAGAGGAGCACAAGTTCCTGAACCTAGTAAGCCCATGTTTAAATAAATATTTAATGGGCCAAGCCCAAAACCACTTTCAGGCCTTCAGCATTGTTTAAAAAGAAAAATAACGGGCCGAAGATGGAATTCGTTGACTCTTAGCCCAAAACCAAATTGAGTCTTAACACAGAAACCAATTTGTCGCTTCTCTTAGCGCACAACAAATGTGAAATTTGTTGGCTCCAATTCATCTCAAATTTTAAGTGCCTACCAGATCAAGGTTTTTCCATGTTTTGTTCGTTATTCCAGATATTGTGGTATTTTTTTAGGTCTTAGGCGGAGAACACAGAGTTTAATTGAGATTAAAAGGAAGTTTTGTTACCTTTATCTCTGAAAGATTTTTTCTCATTACTATTTGATTTTTTGTTTTGTTGAAAAATTTTGATTTGCAAGAAAAAAAATCGCCGCTCCTCTCTGGCTCTCTTTGATTTCAAGTAACCACGTCGATCTATTTGAATCCGATTTCTGACCCCTCAACAGAAATTCTGCGTCCATCCCTCAAGCACAGCACTGGAAAGCAAAAAATATAATAATTATAATTACGCTTAAATTTTCAGTTAATAAACCCAAAACAAAGCAAAAGGCATAAAAGAAAACAATTAATTAATAAGAATAATATCATTTAATTATCCAATAGATAATTAAATGATATTGTAAAATACCTAGTTCCCCAGGGTTCGTTACAGCATGGTTTGGAAACACCGCCGAGTCAACTCGGTATCGGCCGTGTCCGGTCTGAGTTTCACCTGAGTCTCGCGCCGTCCGAGTTTCACCTGAGTCTCGCTTCCATGCGATTTTTTTAGCAAAACTAGGATGAACAGTGTTTTACTCAGCCGAGTCCAAAAATACCTAGTTCCCCAGGGTTCGTTACAGCATGGTTTGGAAACACTGCCGAGTCAACTCGGTATCGGCCGTGTCCGGTCTGAGTTTCACCTGAGTCTCGCGCCCATCCGAGTTTCACCTGAGTCTCGCTTCCATGCGATTTTTTTAGCAAAACTAGGATGAACAGTGTTTTACTCAGCCGAGTCAACCCGAGTCTAGCCGAGTGACTGAGTCTGGGCAAGTCAACAATTTTCAATTATTTTTTTTTCAATTATCTTTAAATATTTCCTTTTCTTTTTACTATTTTTTTCATGTAACTTTGTAGGACCCTTTTCATGAATAGAAAATGCCTACAACAAAATTCTTTTATTTGATTTGATTTGACTAACGCCTACAGCAAGAATCTTTTAATAGACAACACCTACAAAAATCTGAGTTTCCGAGTCAACTCGGCCGATTCAGGCCGATTCATCCGATTCCGATTCCGGTTCCGAGTTTCAAAACCATGCTTTGTAGAGTTATTTGAGTTTTTGGTGTTCCTTTGCAGCACAATATCTATCCCTGATTGATGAACAAAAGAGGAATTAATTTCTCAAAAATTACTATATGATTTGTAATGTGGCAGAAGTGATATAGGTTTATGTTATCTTTATGTATTCATTATAGAATTATTGTAGTATATAATTTTACAATTACTCTAAATTTATGTTATCATAATATTACTTCTTTTCATTGAACAATTCTAGATTATAGTACTAGAAATCAAGTGAAATGATTATAAGAGTTGTAAACAACAAAGATATTATCCCAAATCCGTAGCCAAAATTGGAAAAAAAAAAAGATGAGTGCGTTACAAATGGAGAAATGTAAATTGCAAAAAAAAAAATAATAAAAAGATAATACAATTTTTAACATGCATATTTCGAAAATTAACATAATAAATGCATACTAAAGTTCATTGAAGGACAACTCACTTAATATTTTTTTTTGCAGGGTAAAGGAAGAATATTCAAACAAAATGACTAAAACTGAGGCCATGAAATTGTATGATGTACAATCCATATAACATGACCATGCCAACTTTAAATTACTTCAATACATACAAAATCTTCCAACTATACCAGAATTCAGGAATTCAGATACATTTAACAAAAATAAAAATAAAACTACTTAAGGCCAGGAAGCTAACTAACTACGTAGTTTTAGCTTTGTTTCTCAAGTAGTTCTTTCAAAATTAACGGATCATTCTTAACTAAATATTGAAACTGCTCAGTTGCGGCTACCCCTTGAAGGATTCCTGGAGAGGCTAAAAATTTCAAGCATACTGCTTTGAGATGATTGCAACTGTGTCTCTCAGCTAAAGACAACAAGGTCACCACCTCACCTGTGTTAACACTACTGCACGACATTGTGTTAATACTACCGCACATCATCTTCTCGCATATTACCTTTAATCTCTCCAAACCGTATCTATCAGCTGCAACCAATAGCTGCTGAGCCATTGATTTAGTCTCTTGTTTCTCATCACTTCCTTTTGTCTCTTCTAATTCGGGAAAGGAATCCTTATATATGAAATGAAGCATTGCTTTGAACACTGGAGCTTCTATTTCTTCAATTTTAATTGTTGTGTCTGATTTTTCCTTCATCGGACCAAAAAATTGTGCCAAAAAGACTGGAGATCTCGTAGCGAGAATGCACTTGTGAGCACTAAGAATTTGCCCATCCACTTCAAATGAAACGTCTGCTCCATTTCCATTATCCAAAAGATGGCCTAGTTGCTGCTGGATGTTACCAGGGGGGACAACAATTTGTGCATTTGGCTCGACGGGAAAAGCTTTAAAAACAGTAACGACACATTTAATTATGAAACAATCATCCTTGATATTTGACTCCAACTCTGACCTTTTAGCAAATGAATGATAGCCCCAATTTGAATCGGCTGAGCTGAAACTTCTAATTTCTGATGTTTCGCTGAAGGGTAAAACACATTCATTTTGGTCTAGAATAGTAAAACTCAATTGTGCCATTCCAACTTCTGATTTGCTTTTAAGGTAAAGATATAGTGATATGTCATCAGCTCTTGTCCCAGTGGAACCATTTGGGAAGTACTTGAAACTCCAATCATGCCCATCAATATGAAAAATGGTCGATTCAATAAACCCCCCTTTGCCCATATTCTTATCTAAAGAGTACCCCACAATGCTTAACGTATGCGATCTCATCACTTTTTCAATTCGTCTTATACAACCGGTGGTTTCTAGGACTTCAACGGGATATTGTGTGGATAGTGACATGGATGGATATTAGATAGATAGAGAGCGAGAGAGAGAGAGAGATGGTTTAATTCTCTAAAGAGGAGAGGTTTCTAGTGTTTCAACGGGATTTCGTGCTTAATTTCTCTCACGCCTTTAAAAGGATGGAAAAAAATGGCACCCAGCAACATGAAAAAAAACTGATACAAGTGAGTGACATTCTCTTAATTACAGCTTGCAAAAAAGCTTCCTTTCTTGCTGAAAAAGCTTCTGAAATTCAAACAATTAAAACATGGATCAATATAAACAGCTCAGCGACAAAATGGCTTTGCTTAGAATCAATCTAAACCTAGCAATTAACGAGACCTAATTAAACCGTGAGAACACCAGTTATATACGCATACATGAATTACGAAGAAAGAAATAAATCAACTACTCTATAGTGAGAAAATGCTCATAAAAAATCTTACAGCTGTGTTGGAGATGTGAGAGAGGCTGTCGGGTAGCGATCTCGACTTGTGGATGAGAGAGAGACAGAAAGAAAAGGAGGCTGCGAATTCAGGTGAGAGAGAGGAGTACAAGTTCATTGAAGTTTGAACATCTATTGGATTATATTTCATGGGTAAAATGCTTTGATTTTGTACAAGTTCAGCCTTTAAAGAAGCTAGATAGTAGATACCAAACTTGTTCAGCAAGTATGGGATAGATGAAATGATAAGTTTGCATATATGCTAAAGCTGACTAGGCATAAAGTTGAGATTATATATAATCCTTTTAAATAAAAAAATAATAATGGAAGTTGGATCCGGCTCTCCTAGAACAGTACGTACAGATAATTCACCGATAGAGCAGAGAAAATAGCATGCCGTAGTTGGCTCCGTCACAGAACGGCATAGTTACGGCATGGTTACAGCATTGAATGGCACGATACGTGTGTCGGTTACATGCGATGACTCGCGTGTTCTGTGCCGTGACCATTTGCATATCGTGACCAATTGTTGGCAAAAAAGAGTTGTTGACAAACACGTCACTGAAATCGTCTTGGTCACGGCACGGCATGTTTTTTTTGTCTAACATTAATTCTTTATTTTAATATTTCAAAGAGTCGTTTCATATTTTTTTTTTTTAAATTTTTATGAATTTTTTTAATAAACAAATTTAAATTAAAAAAAAAAGTCAAATGTGATCAAACGTGACCGGTTACGGTATGTTTTGTTACGGCACATTTGGACACAGCACGTTTAGTCACGACACGACTTGGTCACAGCGTAATATATGTGGCATGACCATTAGTGTACTGTGACCACCCCTCGACATTTTGATCACAGCACAGCACGTGAAACGGCAGGACACAATTTTTCCACTCTATCCACCGATCAGAGACGAGCTCTCTCCCTCATAAAATGGAAGCATCACAAAAAGGCAAGATATTTTCATATTTTCTCGAAGAAAGCAAGAGAAAGCAAGTCACTGAGTGGGAACATGGAAGAGAAAAATGCAAGACTGAAGATGCTACGGAGAAAGTGCACTACTACAAAAAAAGAGATTATACACGGACAATAAAGGAGGAGCTACACGGATTTCCTACCGTGTTTAAATCGAGGGTGTACGATTAGTTCAATAACTACACACGGACTTTTGCCCGTGTGCAATTTTAAAGATTCTACACGTATAACTTCACAAACAGCCGTGTACAAAGACCAGAATGTGTCGCTCTCCATTTTACCGAGCTACACGGATATTACCTAAAAAACCGTGTACGATTCTTTTTGTACACGGACTTTTAACTAAAAAACCGTGTAGCTTGACTCTTTCTACACGGACATTTAGTTAAATGTCCGTGTAGCTCTCCTCTTTCTACACGGACATTTAACTAAATGTCCGTGTAGCTCTTTTTTTTTCTACACGGACTTTAGTTAAATGTCTGTGTAGAAAGAACATTTTTTTTTTTTTGTATTTTTTGTTTTTCGACTAGCCTCCAGTTTTGCTAGCCAGTTTTGTTACAGAACTATTCCAGATTTTCCAGATTTCATATAACAAGAAATCCATATTTTCCAGATTAGCAATAAATCCATATTTTCCAGATTAGCAAGAAATTCATATTTTTCAGATTAGCCAGAAATCCATATGCAATAAATTATACAATATTCATATACACCAAATTATACAAAATTATGGAAATCCATGTTGAGCATTGCAAAATTCCGTTACAAACCACCTTGCCCACACACACCTGATATCGTCGATCTGCTCCTTGGTGTAATGCGGTTCCTTTGGCACATTCTACAATTACAATTTGGTATTAGTTAGTAACAAGAAAAGGTAGATGAAATACAGTTGCAAAAATGCATAAAAGATACATAAAAGACCCTAAAAATTCTAAAATTATAAAGAAAGGTCCAAAAGTCCAGATCCGACGGTTGGATCGCGAATCTGAGCCGAAAAATGGGCGAAACGGATCATAGATCCGTTTCGAATCCGGCTTTGGGTTGTGGAGTTCCTGTCAAAATTTCAGGCCGATCCGACGGACAGATCAAAAGTTACACCCCTTTTTCTGAAACATGCGCAGGCCCATATTGCATCACCTTACAAAATTGAGTGAATGTTTATAGCAATTTTATAATTTGATATAATTGAAAAAAAATTCAAACCAATTAAATTATTATTGCTTACTTGTTGACATAAGGGAAGATATCTTTGCACTTGTTAGCTGGGATATTTTCTTCGGGCTTACAAGAATCAACAATTATGCTCGTATTTAGGTAAGGCACAATGATTATCAGACACCAGTGCTTGCTGTGGGAGGATAAAAACTTCAAAGATGACAGATTCCAGCTGCTAGCCTTTAATTTGCGAAAATCAGATCTCAGTTCAAAACAGAGAGAGGGCGTATTAATTATTTGATCAAAACGGCGCTGGAAGGAGAAGTCTCTGGAAGAGAAGGGGCCCTTTTATATTGGATAAAACCCTACACGGCTTTTCTACACGGATTTATACTTAACAATCCGTGTAGCTCTGTCACAATTTATACACGGTTATTTATTAAAAAAAGCCGTGTAGCATTACCCTTTATACACGGATATTTGATAAGAAAACCGTGTAGCTCTCTAACTATTCTACACGGACATGTAACTAAAAACCGTGTAGCTCTCTTAATATTTGTACACGGTTATTTAATCAAATATCCGTGTAGCAATTCATACACGGATTTTTGTATAATATCCGTGTAACTCTCTCAATCTTTTCCACACAGTTTCTTTCCACACGGATTTTTGATCCCTAATAAACCGTGTAGCTCTCTCAAACAATTATACACTGATTTATAACTAAGTGTCCGTGTATAATTCCCCAATATTTTTTAGCCTTTCACAATTTCATATTTGACACACGGTTTTTATATAAAATTAGAAAAACCGTGTACAATGTGCAGTGTAGAATTAGCTTTTTTGTAGTAGTGGTGGCCTATTAATTAATTTATCCTTTTAAACTTTACAATCAAATACTCTGTGAATTGGCTAATGCACCCAAAAAAATGAATCTTTTATAAAAGAAAGTGATTAATTTTTATATATTACAGAGAGAAAATATTTATGATTCTTTTTATCTTAAGTAAAAGTTTCTTTTTTGCTACTGAAAATAATTATATATATTACGTGTCTTCTCAGCCCTGTTTATTTTTATCATATTTGTAACATTTTTTTGTGTAAAAATGGAATTTACAATTTAATTCCATCAATTAAAGTTTGTTTGTGCTGATACTTTATGAGAGGCGCATATCTCCGAATTTTTTATTAATAGGAAAATAAATAAGAAAATATCGACAATAATGAATAATTCTGACAAAATTCGAAATCTAAGAAAACCGTAATCGTTTATAACGCCAAGTAGACGTTATAAACCATAATGTTCAGATAATTCAAATCAATTAACTCTAATTAACGAAACAAAAAAAATAGGACGTTACCAACAATAACGTCTAGAGATTGGCCTCTTAATTTAGCGCTCCATCGCTGGCCCATTTCATTAATCAAAATTCAAAACTGGATGTTATTGTTGGTTACGTCTTGGTTTATTTTTTTTCCTATTTTCGCTAATTAGGAATTAATTAATTTGAATTATCTGGATGTTATGGGTTTATGTCCAGCGGACGTTATAACCATTACGGTTTTCTTAGATTTCAAATTTCATCAAAATTATTCACTATTGTCGATATTTATTTTTCTATTAATAAAAAAATCGGCGCATATCTCTGCAATGCATAGCGGATATGCATAGCATGAGTAATTCTATGCATTTTGACTTGGTAACCTTCTTTTCCCTTTGATTTTCTATTCTACGTAAAAATCTATTAGTCTACTTATTTAGAATTGAATATTTGTATTATATTATAGTAAGCGAATATTTTGTATTATATTATAATACGTAACGGATTATTTGAGTGTAATCTTTTATCCTAATATAATTTTTCGACAAATTATTTTTTTTACAAACTTTTTCCTATATTTCGAGTACAAAACAAGTTTTTTCTGAAAAATTCTTGTTTCAAATCCGATTCGACAAATTCCTATCAAATCACCTGATACCGATTCTTCAGTCAACTTACTGATTTCACTTCCAATTCTGATTTCCAGAACCAATTAGGTTACATGGAGTATTTTTATATGTTGTAGTTGTTTGCTGAACAACACATATCATTGATCATTTCTCACCTTTTAAACAAATGTTACAATTTTTTTATCAAGTTAAAAGTAACTGAATATGGGAGTGTGCATTAATTGGTGAAGGAAAAGGAAAAGGCAAAAAGATGGAAAAGAAATGATGCAAGAAAGATGAAAAAGAAAAAGATGGAAAAGGAAAAAGCAAAAAGATGAAAAAGAAAAAGAAACATAAAAAGGGGCACCAATAATGCAGTTCACTGATGCACAGACCTAATATTTCACACGAGATCAGCTCAGAATATGAAACAGCAAACATATATAGTGGTACAAATGATGCAAGAAATAGAGCAACAAAACATTATGTAGGTTAATGAAGAAAAGTAGCTAATTATTGTTCTCATTTGTTCTTCAAATACTTCAGGGAAACAGAAATTATTGGAAGTTCACCTAATTTAAATAATAGAAAAAATGAGTACCTTTCATAATTAATTTAAAGGTGTTACGGATGGATTTTTAGTGGCCCAATTGCACTCGAGGAAAGTGGTCTATTAATTTATCCTTTTATACTTTAAAATCAAATACACTGAGAATTGCTAATGCACCCAAAAAAGGAATCTTTTATTAAAGAAAGTGATTAATTTTGTACAAACTTTTTCCTATACTTCCAATACAAAACAAGTTTTTTTTCTGAAAAATTCTTGTTTCAAATCCTATTCAACAGATTCCTTTCGATTCACCTGATATTGATTCTTTAGTCTACTTCCAGAACCAATTAGGTTACATGCAGTATTTTTATATGTTGTAGTTGTTTGATGAACAACACATATCATTGATCATTTCTCACCTTTAAACAAATATTACAGTTTTTTATCAAGTTAAAAGTAACTAAATATGGGAGTGTGCATTGGTGCAATAATCAATTGTGTTTTGATGTAGTACTTAAGTGTGCATTAAAAAAAAATTAAGTGTGAATTTTAAGTTGGTCCAAATCGCTTGACAACTGTCAATTGTCATGATTTTAACTGAAACAGACATGTGTGCATCAGGACAATATTCAAGTGTGTATCGACACAATAGATATGTGTCAATTCTAAATGCATGAAATTTTTTAGAGTGTTTAAGGAGTGAGTTTATGGAGACAGTTATCAGAATAAAAAAAAATATGAAAAAGGAAAAGGCAAAAAGATGAAAAATAAAAGAAACATAAAAAGGGGCACCAATAATGCAGTTCACTAATGCACTGACCTAATATTTCACACGAGATCAGCTCAGAATATGGGCATTTTATAAATTTTAAAATGAGTTTTAATAGAAAAGGTAATAAAATGGGTAATTTTGTGAGTTTTTGAAATTTAGAAGGGTAAATATGATATTATAAAGTTTAGATAGGGAAATATGTAATTTCGAAGTTTTTGAGGGGTATATGAAATTTCCCTCATTAAAAAAATTCGGTAATGCAATTGGTCCATGTAGCATGCAATTATAAATCTCTCTGTCTCTCTCTCCTCCGATCAGAATTCAGATCCAATGCAATACTACCTGACAATGTAGAATGAGATCTGAGTCGTCCATTTGAATTTGGCACGCATCTCAAAGCGGACCCCCACATTCCAATTAGGCTCCAGCGGTATCTTAAGCAGTCAAGCAATAGCACTTTTGTTTAATTTGTAGGGGTTTCTAGATCTGCGCCAGCGCATGGGGTCTGCATGGAGAGATACTACAAGTGATTTTGGGCCTTACGACAGGCCTGTCTAAGCCTAACACGCCACGGCCCCTTAAATCAATAAGAAAGCATTTATTTTGGGCCGTGCATTAATCATCAGACCTAATTTTTTACTCTTTCATTTATTTTATAATTAAGTCTCTGTTTGTTTATCTGAGCGGACCATTGATCAGTCCCACAATGAGTACTTACAAATAAATAATGGTGTGAGGCTGTAAAATATCATTACCTATAACCTATAGACAATGACTGCGAAAATGAAACCAAAATATTGTAATTGAAGACAAAGGAAGTTTGAATTTGGATCTCTAACTCAAAATTTAAGTTTCAATTCCGATCTATCCGATCAGAATCTGCACGAATAGTAAATAGTCCTCACTCCATGTGAATTCTACTTCAGACTGAATTGGTTCAAATTATGATTGGATGGTCCAGATTCAACCTCAAAATTTTACATAAACCATCGGTCCAAACCGAAGACTAATAATTTCATGATATTATGTGTAAGATCAAATTAATAAGAGATAATTTTTTAACATAGAGATAAGAGCAAAACAATTTAATGGTTCAAATTTTTAGGTTTGGGTCAGTCAAATCATTCGAGTTCAGATTGATTGAATGTTGAGTCGTTCATAGTTGGATTGGATTGTATTTAGTTCAAATTTTTTTTAAATTAATGGGTCCACTTTTATAAGGTGTTGAGTTCTAATAAAAACCAGATCATAATTGGAAAAAGTGCAAATTTGTATCGAGTAATAATTTGGTTCACTATACGAAATTAGAAGCATACTTAGTTATAGGATTCACTGTTATTTTCTAATGATCTATTTTTCCATTTAGAACAGTAATAGATTGATTTATATCACTTGAAACATTATTTCTCTCTATAAAAATGTAATGGAGTCTTTTACTTATTGAAACACTTTTAAAGATAAATTATGTTTTTTTTTCTAAAGAATTAATGGTGAAGGGCTTTAATTGTCAACAAGTTCATAATGACTATGGGTGCTTTAAATGGTTTCCCAACAAATTACATGTGATGCTATTTGCAAATATGCTGCGAAATATTTTCTATGATTTATAAATATTATCCAAATTATTGAAGGCTTCACAATTGGAGTCTAGATATATATATCAAATTTGAAAGCTTCATGAAAAGTAAAGGGCTTATGGTCCCAGCACAAATCTACCAAAACAGGCTCTATCTTGCGTTTTATTAATTTGTAATTAGAAAATATAGAGATGCGAGATGTTTTACTAAAAAAAATCCTCTCATTGCGGTTTGTTTTATTGTTAATTTTGCATTAATTCATCTCAATTTCAATTTCCAAGTTTGTATCAACCTGTGAACAAGCGTTGGATTGAATTAGCAATTTCTTTATGGGTGGGACAATAATAGTCATTGCCTCCTGGACATAATTTTAATGTTGACAGGTCATGGTCATGTGCCTTTTGCAATTTCTTTTCAAGTGACCACCTTGACTGTAGTGCAATGTGACGATGCTCATAGTAGTCATAGAAAAACAAATGATAGTCGATCGTCTGTGCCACATTGAAAAGCAAGAAAAATATATCAGTTGATCTCTTTGTGTAAATGACTCGCATCACAATTAATATTATTCCATGATTACGGAGGTTCGAATCCAGATCGTACAATTTTGGGTCATTTCTATGCTTAAAGATTGTGATCATCTGCTGAATTTGTTTCCTGCGTTTGGAACTTTCGATTGTCAAGAATAGCATGGGGTAGCACGGTTTTTGAATTAGTGATTATTCTTCTCCACTTTTACATTTGGATCACTCTAAGAATAGAGTTATTTCTGAGGTAAGTGTTGTTCTTACTAATCCATCCAAACGATGAAATAGCGCTAACCTCAAGTTAGCGTTATTCTTGTTATTTCCGGAGTTGCATCCAAACGTACTCTTAGTTAACTTAAAATTTTGAGTTAAGATCTGTACCCTCTGATTTAAATCCGCACTAAGATTAAAAGATTTTGATGTTTTTTGTAACTGAGAAAGAGTATAGACAGAGAGATTGATGGTATTGTTTTTTTATATATCTTGTATTGGTATTTCTGTTATATGTTATACAATCAAAGATGATGGATATTTATAATGTCTAAAGCTATTGTATCAGTACTTAACATGGTATCTAACGATAACTTCTTATTACTTTTTCTATTTTACAATTTACCCCTCTAACTATTTATATTCTCAACAGCTTCCTTGCGTTATACTTTACTACAGAGGATGCGGTTTCCGATCTGATTGCCCTTTTCGCACTTAGAATATGAATTTGCAAAATGATACAATTAACACACTCTCCGTACAAACTAGTATTTTTTTTATATGTTATACAATCAAAGATGGTGGAGGCATGAAAAATGGAGGCATTTGAACCCTCCTCTTAAAACATTGATAATTTTTACATGTAAACGGATCACTCATGAAATATATTGGTTTTAACGGTTTCATCGTCTTTTAAAACAAATACAATAAGTTTTTGAGGTAATAACACAACATATATCAATCTCAATCTCTTGTAATTCCAAATTGATTGCTTTTCTTTGGTTGAAACATTTGGATAGGTTTACAAATGTTTCACTCATTAAATAGATCGTTATCCAAATGTCTCACTCATGAAATAGATCGGTTTACATGCTTTTCCATTATTGTAAACTTACCAAATGCATATAGTAACTTACCAATCATATAATAACTTACCAATCGCGCAAGCATATAGTAATTCCAAATGTTTCTATTATTGTAAACTTACCAAGTGCATCCCCAAAAAGCTGCTATTTGCAAGACATTCTTCTTCTCATTAGTTATATTTGTAATTTACAGATGGGTTAGAATTTTGATAATTTGTAATTAAAAAAAATTGTGTGTCCCAAACCAAAGTATAGTTTAAATATTATAGTTACATGATCTAACCACAAAAGTAAGCATTTGTGGGGGACAATTTTAGTTTAGTTTTTGGGAAAGGAATTTGGAGCTGAGACGGTTGGAATTTTTCCGGAATAAGACCTATTCTGCCGAAATTTGACTGGAATGGGTCCGTTTCTGCCGAAATTTTTCTGGAATCGGACTGTTTTGACCGAAATTTGACAAAAAAATCGCCTACGTGTAACTCTGCCAGAAATTGGATTGGTACAGCCAGATTCCGGTCCGGAACGGCCGATTCCGGTCCTGAACGGCCGGTTTACAAGGCAAACGATAAAAGATACTTTCTAAGGTAAAAAAAGTATCATTTTTTTCCTTGCGTCGTTAGCAGAAACCAATTTTTTGTCCTCTTAAAATTACTCTATGCAAACAATAACTGCAATTTTGGTAGTTTTTCACTAATAAAGGAGATTCAGAACAGAAATGGACAAATGCTATGTTGTAATTCTTCACAAACAAACAAACAAACAATGCGGCAGAGCAATAGATATATATGAATCTTATAATAACACAAATTTTAAAAACTGTTCAAACCGCATCAGTGAACAACATTATCAGCAAGTGCAAACATCAAAATTCTAAAGAGATGTATGTAACCGAGGGGAAAAACCAGATAATTAAAAGAAATTCGGGCCTTCAGGTTGTTCATAAATGTTTTTAAGAGGTAGCTTCAACATGCCAAAGTCACTGGAGCCCAAATATATAATGTGTGAATCAACCATGCCAGAAAATATCCAGAGTGGTAGCTGCACGCGTGGTGAGCCAAAACATATATCCGGACCTTCCGATCAAAATCCGCACGAATATTAAAGGAGCCCGATGACATGAATTTGGGGGAAATTCATACACAAGTGTATACCTAAATGTATACATCACAAAGTAGAGATATGAATCATTTGCTCTCAGAAACCGACCAATTTGAAGACGGACATTTTTCTTAAATAGGCTACATATTTTTTAATAAAGCGTAAAATGGGCATTTTATAAATTTAAAATGGGTTTTAATAGACAAGGTAATAAAATGGGTAATTTTGTGAGTTTCTGAAATTTAGAAGGGTAAATATGACATTATAAAGTTTAGATAGGGAAATACATAATTTCGAAGTTTTTGAGGGGTATACTGAAATTGCCCTTATTAAAAAAATTCGGTAATGCAATTGGTCCATGTAGCATGCAATTATAAATCTCTCTTTCTCTCCTCCGATCAGGTTCAGATCCAATGCAATACTACCTGACCATGTAGAATGAGATCTGAGTCGTCCATTTGAATTTGGCACGCATCTCAAAGCGGACCCCCACATTCCAATTAGGCTCCAGCGGTATCTTAAGCAGTCAAGCAATAGCACTTTTGTTTAATTTGTAGGGGTTTCTAGATCTGCGCCAGCGCATGGGGTCTGCATGGAGCGATACTACAAGTGATTTTGGGCCTTACGACCTGTCTAAGCCTAACACGCCACGGCCCCTTAAATCAATAAGAAAGCATTTATTTTGGGCCGTGCATTAATCATCAGACCTAATTTTTTTTTTTTTTACTCTTTCATTTATTTTATAATTAAGTCTCTGTTTGATTATCTGAGCGGACCACTCATCAGTCCCACAATGAGTAGTTACAAATAAATAATGGTGTGAAGCTGTAAAATATCATTACCTATAACCTAAAGACAATGACTGCGAAAATGAAACCAAAATATTTGTAATTGAAGAAGACAGACAAAGGAAGTTTGAATTTGGATCTCTAACTCAAAATTTAAGTTTCAATTCTGATCTATCCGATCAGAATCTGCACGAATAGTAAATAGTCCTGACTCCATGTGAATTCTACTTCAGACTGAATTGGTTCAAATTATGATTGGATGGTCCAGATTCAACCTCAAAATTTTACATAAACTCTTTGTCTATTCAAATTTTACATAAACCATCGGTCCAAACCGAAGACTAATAATTTCATGATATTATGTGTAAGATCAAATTAATAAGAGATAATTTTTTAACATAGAGATAAGAGCAAAACAATTTAATGGTTCAAATTTGTAGGTTTGAGTCAGTCAAATCATTCGAGTTCAGATTGATTTAATTTTGAGTCGTTCATAGTTGGATTGGATTGTATTTACTTCAATTTTTTTTTTTAAATTAATGGGTCCACTTGTATAAGGTGTTGAGTTATAATAAAAACCAGATCATAATTGGAAAAAGTGCAAAATTGTATCGAGTAATAATTTGGTTCACTATACGAAATTAGAAGCATAGTTAGTTAGTTAGTTATAGGATTCACTGTTATTTTCTAATGATCTATTTTTCCATTTAGAACAGTAATAGATTGATTTATATCACTTGAAACATTATTTCTCTCTATAAAAATGTAATGGAGTCTTTTATTTATTGAAACACTTTTAAAGATAAATTATGTTTTTTTTTTTCTAAAGAATGGTGAAGGGCTTTAATTGTCAACAAGTTCATAATGACTATGGGTGCTTTAAATGGTTTCCCAACAAATTACATGTGATGCTATTTGCAAATATGCTGCGAAATATTTTCTATGATTTATAAATATTATCCAAATTATTGAAGGCTTCACAATTGGAGTCTAGATATATATATCAAATTTGAAAGCTTCATGAATAGTAAAGGGCTTTTGGTCCCAGCACAAATCTACCAAAACAGGCTCTATCTAGCGTTTTATTAATTTGTAATTAGAAAATATAGAGATGCGAGATGTTTTACCAAAAAAAATCCTCTCATTGCGGTTTGTTTTATTGTTAATTTTGCATTAATTAATCTCAATTTCAATTTCTAAGTTTGTATCAACCTGTGACCGAGAAAGAGTATTGACAGAGAGATTGATGATATTGTTTTGATGTTTTACACATGAAGAATAGTTCAACTCAACCAATGACGTTACGTGTTACTAGATTCTTTTCTATATTTTCTTTACAATTTGTTGATATTTTTCGCTAAATTTAAATTACTAAAAAATAGTTAAATTCAACCAAAAACATTACGTGTGGTCACAGTGTGACTAACATAGTACAACTATTTGCCTACAATGACTATTTCTTGTGATTTTCATCACACAACATGTAAATCACGTAAAAACTTAACTTGATTATAATTGGACAAATTAATTTTGAAAAAAAGTTACATTGACATAAATACAATTCAAATTAACTACAGACAACTCAAAGTTATGTCAACTTGAAGTTAATTGATTTAAAACTCGATCCTATCCAGACTTAAACTTAACCTCAAACCTAAAGTTTTAAATCATGTAAAAAATTTATCTCTAGTAATTTAATTTTGTATGTAATATCATGAAATTATTAGTCTTCAGAGGTAGATGGAATAGTTCAGTCAAAATTTGTAAGAGACGTCGCAGTTCAGTCAAAAGTAATGATGAACCGTAATAGATTGATTTATATCACTTGAAACAGTAATAGATTGATTGATTTATAGGATTCACTGTTATTTTCTAATGATCTATTTTTCCATTTAGAACAGTAATAGATTGATTTATATCACTTGAAACATTATTTCTCTCTATAAAAATGTAATGGAGTCTTTTATTTATTGAAACACTTTTAAAGATAAATTATGTTTTTTTTTTTCTAAAGAATGGTGAAGGGCTTTAATTGTCAACAAGTTCATAATGACTATGGGTGCTTTAAATGGTTTCCCAACAAATTACATGTGATCCTATTTGCAAATATGCTGCGAAATATTTTCTATGATTTATAAATATTATCCAAATTATTGAAGGCTTCACAATTGGAGTCTAGATATATATATCAAATTTGAAGGCTTCATGAATAGTAAAGGGCTTATGGTCCCAGCACAAATCTACCAAAACAGGCTCTATCTAGCGTTTCATTAATTTTGCATTAATTCATCTCAATTTCAAATTCCAAGTTTGAATCAACCGTTGGATTGAATTAGCAATTTCTTTATTGGTGGGACAATAATAGTCATTGCCTCCTGGACATAATTTTCATGTTAACAGGTCATGGTCATGTGTCTTTTGCAATTTCTTTTCAATTGACCACCTTGACTGTAGTGCAATGTGACGATGCTCATATATAGTAGTCATAGAAAAACAAATGATAGTCGATCGTCTGTGCCACATTGAAAAACAAGAAAAATATATCAGTTGATCTCTTTGTGTAAATGACTCGCTTCATAATTAGTATTATTCCATGATTACGGAGGTTCGAATCCAGATCGTACAATTTTGCGTCATTTCTATGCTTAAAGATTGTGATCATCTGCTGAACTCGTTTCCAGCGTTTGGAACTTTCGATTGTCAAGAATAGCATGGGGTAACACGGTTTTTGAATTAGTGTTTATTTTTGTCCAACTATTTTACACTTGGATCACTCTAAGAATATAGCTATTTTTGAGGCTAGTGTTGTTCTTACTAATCCATCCAAACGATGGAATAGAGCTAACCTCAAGTTAGCGCTATTCTTGTTATTCCCGGAGTTGCATCCAAACGTACTCTTAGTTAACTTAAAATTGTGAGTTAAGATCTGTACCCCCCGATTTAAATCCACACTAATATTAAAAAAAATTGATATTTTTTTTGTAACCGAGAAAGAGTATAGACAGAGAGATTGATGATATTGTTTTGATGTTTTACTCATGAATAAAAGGTCAACTCAACCAATGACGTTACGTGTTACTAGATTCTTTTCTATATTTTCTTTACAATATGTTGATATTTTACGCTAAATTTAAATCACTAAAAAATATTTAAATTCAACCAAACACATTACGTGTGGTCACAGTGTGACTAACATTGTACAACTATTTGCCTACAATGACTATTTCTTGTGATTTTCATCACACAACATGTATATCACGTAAAAACTTAACTTGATTATAATTGGACAAATTAATTTTGAAAAAAAGTTACATTGACATAAATACAATTCAAATTAACTACAGACAACTCAAAGTTATGTCAACTTGAAGTTAATTCATTCAAATTAACACAGCGTCTTGATAAATATTTTTTTTATCATCATAATTATTTCATAAATTTATTCTCAGTATATATTTTTTTTCTAAATTCAACAATGGAAAATTTGTACATAATCAATAAAGTGAGAAAAATATAACGACATGTGATGTAAGAAATGAAGTACATATTTTATTTTACAATTTCGACCAAGTCCACTAAAGTCACTAAAAAGAAAACTTGTTTTTATCTATTCTTTTTTACTACAATAAATGATTGCTTAAATTTTTGTTGCTATACTTCTCAAATTTGAGACATGAAACATTCCCTTAAAGATTTTACTAAAGTACTAGACGTTTAGTTATGAAAATAAAATAAATAATCATTGATCATTAATATAAAGAAAGTTCATCCTAAAATAGATATGGTATCTAGAGAGAATTGAAGTAAGGACATATTTGTCCACAAGTAAAAAATTTGAATTTGTTGTCTTAATAAAAAATTTGTGTGTCAATATCATCACCCATTTTTAACATGTAGTGAGTGAAAGTACTTTTTAAGTAATCACAAAAATTGTGTAAATCACATATTATAGTGAAAATTTTAACTGTTATTTTTTTCAATTATGATTTAATGTTTTCATACATTTACATTTGAAATTAAGAATATATCATATATATTATGTATGGTTAACTTGTAAATGTAATAAACTTTAGTAATATATGTTTGTCTTAACATTATTGTTTATACAAGTTAACTTCTTACAATTTCTTTCTATTTTAATACAAATTAACTTTGATGCTAAAGGAGGGCTCTTTCTTTTGGGGCCAATTGCAAAGGATCAAGTTCATTTTCTTATGGAGTACTACCTGGCAAGTAGGAGATGCCGATCAATAACCTATTGGTTCGATGCATGGGAAGGATTGCCTTAACTACCATGCATACTCGGCCACCAATGTCTTGATGCCACTGATTTCACTGAGGGAGGCCTCCATTGGAGGACATTCTTTAGATCCATCGGACTATACCTACTGATGTCATAATTAAACTGGAGGTGGAACTGTCAAGGCACCTACACCTCTAAATCGGCTTACCAGTCGCTAAGTGAAGGAGGAAAGATCAAATGGCCTTTTCTGTGCCCATTCGCGGTGGAAGTTTGGTTTCACATAGGCCACATATTACAATCACCACTGATGAGTATAGCAGGAACAGTACAGGATATCTGGATCAGCTCCTGGAATATGGTACTGGTACAAATACAGGGTAAAATGCAGAAAAAAGAATGGGCCTAGCCTCCAGGTTTATCTGCATCACTTCGCTAATTTGGAAAAATAGAAACGCTATTATATTCAGAGATCAGCGGGTAATGCTGATGAAGTTATGGCTTAAGTACTGCTGATGATTATCCAAGCAATGCTCAGTAAAAGTTGCAATTATTTCACTAATCTGTAGTGTTGTACTAGCGTACTAATATGGGATCCATGCCACTGTAGCGCCAGTAGCAGGGTTCAAAGAATAAGGGGGGATCTGCTACATATGGGATGTATATCAATTGTATTGAGCAGCTGTAAACTCCGTCTATTTAATGCAATTCACATGGCAGCTACTGCCAGGTTCTCAAAAAAAAAACTTTCATGCTAGTTAGTATGAAAGCTATTTTAACATAATTTTTTACCGAATTATTTAGAAATAAAAATATCTTCGTTTTGAAGAAATGTTGTGTTGACAATTTGAATTTTATTTAAAAAATTAATAAAAAATTAATAATAATTTAATAATAGTTTTTATTTTGCCTACTCCATGAAATTCCTAACTACACTACAGAGTAGGGGTGTACACACTTGAAATCCTTCATCTGTCGGTAGATCCCCCATGCAATTGTATTACCTCTCTATGCGAATGCCAGTCCACACGGACTGGAACCTGCTTCCTGTTTATGTAAAAAGAGCAGTGCAACCAATTGTGCAAACTCAGTACGGAAGTCACATTGCATAATAGACTTGACAGTTTATGTAAACAGAGATTACTGCTGGATTTTTCCTATAATTTTTTCAGACCTCAAAAGCATGATATAAAAAGTCATGTTCTAATGATCTCTGTCACTATATAGCGCAATGACCACCTTAACTGTAGTCAAGTGCAATGTGACGATGCTCATAAATAAGCCTACTCTAACTCTAGTACCATAAGAGAATGACTATCGATCGATCGTCTGTGGCACATTGAAAAGCAAGAAAAAATATATCAGTTAATCTCTTTGTGTAAATGGCTCGCATCACAATTATTATTTTCCGATGATAACAGAGGTTCAAATCCAGACCGTACAATCTCTATGCTTACAATAATTAGGAAATGATACAACACACTCTCCATACACTCTCCTTGTACTATATTGCAACAAGTGGGAAGTCGTATAATAGTGGGAAAGAAATATATATGTTCAAACTTTATAAACCTTCAAAACTGCATGCACACACTTCTTTCAATAAATTTTGATTGTTTATATATCAAGCGTACTTCCGTCAGGTTTTGATTAAGTGATATCACATCGGTGTCAAAAAGTAAAATTTTTACACAGAAGAAAACAAACAGTTCTCCATATATGTTACTCGTTCTTAATTTCCTACATTTTCAATTTTTTCACTAAACTAACATAAATTATACAAAAATAGTTAATCATGACCAACAACATCATGTGTGGTCACAACATGACTAACGTATTACGACTATTTATGCGCGTTAACTATTTCTCATTATATTGAACGGTACGTGACGTGAAAACTTGAATTGATTATGATAAGCCATGACACGTGATCTAAATCACAGCGTGACTAATCATACAACCGTGAGTTCTATGCTTAACTATCCTCCCAATTTCGTGTAACAAACTGCACTATTCTTTACTACATCCAAGAATACAAATGGCACAATTTTTCTGCAATTAATCTATTTATTTTTATTCTAAATAAAAAAAATTCTACCCTTCTCCCCGTTTATCACTCAATAATATTATTAAATGCAAATATAAAAAATACATAGACGACAATTTTGACATGGTTTTTATTCGAACTCAAGAACCAAATATAACTGGACAAATTGAAAAAAAAAATTACATTGACATAAATACAATTCAAATGAACTATGGAAACTCAAAGTTATATCAATTTGAAGTTAATTGATTTACAGAGGTAGACGAAAAAGTTAAGTCAAAAGTAATGATGAATATAGAGTAGAGATATATAATTTATTATTTTATATCAATTTTATAGTTAATTGTCATCCTACCCATATGCACTCTTTTGTCCACCAAAAACAAGAATATAGAGTAGAGATATATAATTTATTATTTTATAGTGAGACTTGGACTAGGGTGCTATGCATATACAGTGTCATACTATGCTATATATTTGTTTATTTTAAAATACTTTGAATCTCTTGAAATATTAAAAGCCCTTGAAAATGTGAACAATAAATCAGAAACCCAACACCTAATAAGGTTTTATGAAAATTTTGATTCCTTCTTTTCCTTAAAAAATAAGATATTTTTAATAATGCTAATATTAAATAAAATTAATATGATTTTTTTTATAAAGATAAAGATCCAAACAAGAGGTACACAGTGAGGGAGAAGAGCATGAGTAAGATCAATACTTAACGTTTTTACAATTTTTTTATTTGACAAAAGGTACAGACTACACAACGTCTTGATAAATATCTTTTTTCATCATAATTATTTCATAAGTTTATTCTCAGTATATATTTTTTTTGAATCAAGCTAAGACAAGAAGAAAGAAGCTGACACGAACTCACGACCATGGCCATTCTAAAAAATTAGAGAAGTAATTCTATAATTAAAATTTGAATGAGGCTACGGTCCTATGCGTAGCACAGATTGGTCCGTGCTATGGCTCAATATTTGAGTTTCCAAAATCCTAACAGTCGATCCAAACCGTTCAACATGATTATAAAATGAATATGTACTTGCAAACCAAATTTTACATTTTTTCAAATTTTTTTACTATTTTTTAGATAGGTAGAAAATCACTGTTTTTGGATGGTCCAGAATTTTCAGATCAAGTGATTTTCAGTTTAGCCAATTGCTCAGAATTAATTCTTAAAGATTGGCTGTCAGAATTAATTTTCAGTAAACTGCAGGACAGTGAGTGAGGTAGAGCTCCCAAATAAATATTTAAAACCCTCTAAAAATCATATAAAATTCTGTGATGTCCCTAAGACTTGTTAGAACCTTGCTATTCACTTGAACTATGCTCTAATGTACAGAAAATTAAATCACAGCATATGTCGAACATCATACTGGTTGTTGTACTATCAATTACTCTGCTGGAATGTAGTAAGAAATTAGTTTTGTTAATTATTTTTTGTTAATTACAGGATTTTTGCATCATATAAATTCTTAGGAGGACAACACAATAAAAAAGCCAAGGAAATAAAATATTCAATTAAACAGGTAAAATATGCTTCAAAATATAATCCTTATTCTATATTTGCTACTTGCAATTTTCACAATACTAATATTATTTTTTTGAAATGTGCAATACAGTGCCCTCAGCAAAATGACGATAAGAAATGTGGATTCTATGTGATGAAGTTAATGATGTCCCTAGTTGCTACATTTTTCGATGGTTTTCCAATACAGGTATAAATCTATTTCATGACATAGTTACTACACTTTTAATATCTTTGGTTGTCACTTTTAATATCTGTGCTTGGTTCCAATAGCATTTCTCCAGTAATATGCAAAGCCAGTCAAGCCCTTTCTCAAACTTTCCAAATATGGAGTCATACTGTATTGCTCTATTTCTTGTTTACATTAACAGTTCAATATAATTTCATGCAGTTGATCTCTTTGTGTTAATGACTCGCATCATAATTCATATTTTCCGATGATTACAGAGTTTCAAATCCAGACCACATATTGCAACAAGTGGGAAGGCGTATAATAGTGGGAAAGAAATATATATGTTCAAACTTTATAAACCTTCAAAACTGCAGGCACACACTTCTTTTAATAAATTTTGATTGTTTATACATTTCTTCAAAACTGCAGGCACACACTTCTTCAAAACTGCAGGCGTATAATAGTGGGAAAGCGTAATTACGTCAGGTTTTGATTAAGTGAAATCACATCGGTTTTTAATTTCCTACATTTTCAATTTTTTCACTAAACTAACTTAAACTATACAAAAATAGTTAATCATGACCAATAACATCATGTGTGGTCACGACATGACTAACGTATTACGACTATTTATGCGCGTTAACTATTTCTTATAATATTGAATGGTACGTGACGTGAAAACTTGAATTGATTATGATAAGCCATGACACGTGATGTAAATCACAGCGTGACTAATCACGTAACCATGAGTTCTATGCTTAACTATCCTCCCAATTTCGTGTAACAAACTGTACTATTCTTTACTACATCCAATAATACAAATGGCACAATTTTTCTGCAATTAATCAATTTATTTTTATTCTAAATAAAAAAAATTCTACCCTTCTCCCCGTTTATCACTCAATAATATTATTAAATGCAAATATAAAAAATACATAGACGACAATTTTGACATGGTTTTTATTCGAACTCAAGAACCAAATATAACTGGACAAATTGAAAAAAAAAATTACATTAACATAAATACAATTCAAATTAACTATGGAAACTCAAAGTTATATCAATTTGAAGTTAATTGATTTAGCGAGGTAGACGAAAAAGTTAAGTCAAAAGTAATGATGAACCGTCAATTCTTCTTTATTTCTTCTTTCTAAAAATAGTAGATTGTCATCCTACCCATATGCACTCTTTTGTCCACCAAAAAACAGAATATAGAGTAGAGATATATAATTTATTATTTTATAGTGAGAGTTGGACTAGGGTGCTATGCATATACAGTGTCATACTATGCTATTTGTCTATTTTAAAATACTTTGAATCTCTTGAAATATTAAAAGGTCCTAAAAATGTGAACAATAAATAAGAAACCCAACACCTAATAAGGTTTTATGAAAATTTTGATTCCTTCTTTTCCTAAAAAATAAGATATTTTTAATAATGCTAATATTAAATAAAATTAATATGATTTTTTTTTATAAAGATAAATATCCAAACAAGAGGTACACAGCGAGGGAGAAGAGCACGAGTAAGATCAATACTTAACGTTTTTACAATTTTTTATTTGACAAAAGGTACACACTACACAACGTCTTGATAAATATTTTTTTTCATCATAATTATTTCATAAGTTTATTCTCAGTATATTTTTTTTTTGAATCAAGCTAAGACAAGAAGAAAGAAGCTAAGACGAGCTCACGACCTTGGCCATTCTAAAAAATTAGATAAGTAATTCTATAATTAAAATTTGAGTGAGGCTACGATCCTATGCATAGCACAGATTGGTCCGTGCTACGGCTCAATATTTGAGTTTCCAAAATCCTAACAGTCGATCCAAACCGTTCAACATGATTATAAAATGAATATGTACTTGCAAACCAAATTTTACATTTTTTCGAATTTGTTTACTATTTTTTAGATAGGTAGAAAATCACTGTTTTTGGATGGTCCATAATTTTCAGATCAAGTGATTTTCTACCTATCTAAAAAAGTAGTAAAAAAATTCAAAAAAATGTAAAATTTGGTTTGGATGTACATATTAATTTTATAATCATGTTGAACAGTTCGGATCGACCGTTAGAATTTTGAAAACTCAAATATTGAGCCGAAGCACGGACCAAACCGTGCTATGCATAGTACGGTAGCCTCACTCTTAAAATTTTCATTACATCTCTATATAGAGAAGTAATATTTCAAATGATACAAAATCAGTCTACTACAGTTTTACAAGAAAAAATGTTTTGCACAGAGTAATGACGAATCCTATAGTTTACTTATGCTCCCAATATCATACAACAAATATATAAATTTGTAAGTAAATAATATAAATAGGCTATAGCACAAAATTTATGTATATACTTTTATGAAATTGCAAATATCATATTTATTCTTTGTAAATTATAGAAAAATACATATAACTTAATCTTTTTATTGTCATTTTAAATAAATAAATCCCTATCACTGTTCTTGTCTATCACTCATCTAGTATTGTTAAGTGCAGACAAGGGCATATTCAAAAGTAATGATGAACCGTCAATTCTTCTTTATTTCTTCTTTCCAAAAATAGTAGATTGTCATCCTACCCATATGCACTCTTTTGTCCACCAAAAAACAGAATATAGAGTAGAGATATATAATTTATTATTTTATAGTGAGAGTTGGACTAGGGTGCTATGCATATACAGTGTCATACTATGCTATATATTTGTTTATTTTAAAATACTTTGAATCACTTGGAATATTAAAAGGCCCTGAAAATGTGAACAATAATTCAGAAACCCAACACCTAATAAGGTTTTATGAAAATTTTGATTCCTTCTTTTCCTAAAAAATAAGATATTTTTAATAATGCTAATATTAAATAAAATTAATACGATTTTGTTTTTATAAAGATAAAGATCCAAACAAGAGATACACAGCGAGGGAGAAGAACACGAGTAAGATCAATACTTAACATTTTTACAATTTTTTGATTTGACAAAAGGTACACACTACACAACATCTTGATAAATATTTTTTTTCATCATAATTATTTCATAAGTTTATTCTCAGTATATTTTTTTTTTGAACCAAGCTAAGACAAGAAGAAAGAAGCTGAGACGAGCTCACGACCTTGGCCATTCTCGAAACTTAGAGAAGTAATTCTATAATTAAAATTTTCATTACATCTCTATCTAGAGAAGTAATATTTCAAGTGATATAAAATCAGTCTACAGTTTTACAAGAAAAATGTTTTGCACAGAGTAATGACGAATCCTATAGTTTACTTATGCTCCTAATATCATACAACAAATATACAAATTTGTAAGTAAATAATATAAATAGGCTATAGCACAAAATTTATGTATGTACTTTTATGAAATTGCAAATATCATATTTATTCTTTGTAAATCATAGAAAAATACATATAACTTAATGTTTTTATTGTCATTTTAAATAAAAAAATCCCTATCACTGTTCTTGTCAATCACTCATTTAGTATTGTTAAGTGTAGACAAGGACAGATCCAAAAAGATTCAGGGGTAGCCAAGTGCTTACTCCTGATTTGTGAATTATTTTTTAGCCCAATAAAATTTGATAGTTGTGCCTACTCCTGATTAAGCAGAATGTCTACCTCGTACTTGAACAACATTTTGAGCACGACGGTTCTGTAAATTTTGATGTGATGTGACAATTCCTTTAAAAATATTGAAGAAAACTGAGATTTTGTTGAAATATTTTCGAGCCGGGGCGTTGGATCTTCTGCCTTCCTTTTCAGGTATAAAGTCACTAGATATCTGCATTGAACTCTTTTCATATCCAACACTAGGATGGTTTTTTTTTTTCTAAGATTCAAATTCCTCCTTGGAAATTTTTCACTTGAGAAAAAATACTCGCCTCTCTCTCTCTCTCTATATATATAGAGTGCGGCTAATGCCATAACGTTATAATTTCAGCCTAAGTTATAACAAGTCAATTTTGACATTTCAATGTCCAAACAGTCGATTCGAACCGCTCAACATGATCTCCATATTAGAATGGGTTTGGAGATCAAATTATATACTTTTTGGAATTTTTTTACAATTTTTTAGATAAGTACAAAATCACTGTTCTAGATAATTCTGGACCATTCAAAACAGTGATTTTGTACCTATCTAAATAAAATAGCAAAAAAAATCCAAAAAATATAAAATTTGAATACAAGCCCATTTTAATATGGAGATCATGTTGAGCGGTTCGGATCAATTGTTTGGACTTTGAAATCGCAAAAATTGACTCGTTATAACTTAGTCTGAAATTATAACGTTATGACATTAGCTGGACTCTCTCTCTCTCTCTCTCTCTCTCTATATATATATATATATATATATCCGAACAAGAGACAATGAAGGGATCAGTGGTGTTCGCTAAGCTGCCATGCTGAGGGTGAGGGTGAGGGCCAATGCCAAACGCATAAGGACTAAATGACTTATAAATTAATGATGAAAAATGAATGGATTAAAACAACTTATAAAACTTTATTATTTTGACCGCTTGGTTTTATACTAAATGAATCCCAAAATTTCAAAATTTTGCATGTACACACCTCACTCGTGAAGTATATCATTTTCAACTATTTGGATTCATCGTTTGAAGTCAATCCGATAGATTTTTGAAGTTGGTGAGCACATCGATCACGAGGTAGCTTTACTCTTTCAATTTTATTAAAAATGACTTTTGTAACCATGTTAGATAGCGCAATACCATGTAAAAATGGTCATCCTTACTATTTATAAATTGCGAAATTGCCGAGTAAATGAAATTTGTGTACTAAATTTAAGATAATTTCAGATTCACATGCAAGTGGATTA
This sequence comes from Carex myosuroides, assembly GCA_028015225.1. NCBI lineage: Eukaryota > Viridiplantae > Streptophyta > Magnoliopsida > Poales > Cyperaceae > Carex > Carex myosuroides. The sequence goes on along the minus strand of CM051464.1, from coordinate 15,935,580 downwards.
ATTCATAAGTGGATATCAATCAATGTTACAAGTGTACCACCATTAATTTGAACCTAGCTACAAATAGGTAGAATTTTTTATATTCTCATTATCCTGATTCATGTAGCAATTAAAACCAATTGAGCACGCAATTGATCTCTTAAATGCTCCACATCATAGCTAGCTAGTGCAATTTGCCGAATTCATTATAAATAGGATGCGTAGTTCACATTTCTGACATCAGGAAAATAGAATAAGACGAGCTCTTGGATCCTTCGGAAGTACTTCTAATTAAGGTAAAAGCAATTTGTATAAATCCTTATTCTTCTTTTCATGTGTTTGTAGCAACAATTAATTTATTCCAGAAGTTAATATTACTTTGCTTCACATGCAGAATGAAGGTTGTCATAATCTCCATTGTGTTCGTTCTGGTGGTGAGCTCTTCTTGCGCAGGAGCTCCGAGGAAAATAATAAAACACGAACCTCAGAATTTCTTGACCAGAAAAATGTTATCAGAAAAATCTTTCCAAATTGATGGAGATAAGAAGACGAACCCTGGGTATGTCATCAGATGCCAAGCCATCCTCATAATTTTTTTTTTAATTATGTATATTAAAATTTAATTAAATTTTCATTCTTTTAAGTTTTTATATAGTCTAGCTCCTTTCATAAAATGACAAATGTGTGTTTGTAGTCTAGAGGTTAAGAGTTTCATTATTTTACTGACTCTTATCCAAATTTTCTGACTCTAGTGTTTGTAGGCAGAATTGCCACGTTCCGAATCCGCCAAGATCTGGTTCTTACTTCTCAGAAATGGATGCAAATTAAGAATGTGATTGCCAAAGTAGGAAGTGGTGAAACTGTGCATGGGTATGGCTTGACTGTAGTTGGTGTATGATAATATATATTAAGGAGAATATATATTCCATGTATAATGATCTTAGATGTGATACATATATAGTTGCAGTATAAGAAAATAAATACCATGCACTTGTAAGTAGTCTGGATCTCCTCCAAAGTAGGGAGCTTGTAAATATTTCTATTCAATAAAAATTTTGGCAGCACTGCCACTTCATAAAAAAAAATTATATAAGAAAATAAACAATGTAAATTATGACATATACCTAGTCCAAACGGATGTTGTTGAAGACTCGACTTAAAATAATCGCAACTCAAAACTTGAACTAGTGAAGGTTTTGGTACAACTTTGATCTACAGGCTTGGAAAAAAAGAATATTTATTAGATCGGAATATTCAACGCGGCCAATGTAACTCTGATAAAATAAAAATAATAAGAGAAGGGAGACCAAGACCAACTTTCTTTTATTGTTCTGTATAAAAGATTCCTTCTAACTTTAGTTTGACTAGTCAAGGTATCTTTCAACATAACTTCATTCTGATTTCTGACTAGTAAAAGTATCTTTGAAGTGTCGTAGCATGTTTCATTACCAAACCAGGTACTCATTTTGTTTTCCTCCCTTTCAATTTGGGCCTTATATTGACTGTTCAGCTCAAATCAGGCTCGTCCTCCGTTTTTAGTTTGGGTCTTAGTGTTGGGATTATTGTTCAACTGAGGATTGTGTATAGAATCATATAATATTTCATACTATACATAATATCACACATAATGGTCCCAAGTTTACAAGTAATGAAAATTATAGGACACTTGAGAAATTCGTAAAAAATGCATCAGCATAAAATAACCATGCAAAAGTTGTCTTACATATTTTTAATTTTCAAGGCAAAAGTTCGTAAGATTCACCATACATCATATATAAATATTAGGTACATATTCAGGAAATATATAATACAGCATATCCTTCAAAATTAAAAAAAATGATCCCTCAACTACACCCTTCAGTTCGAGCAGGTCCAATCTTTCAGTTCGAGCAGGTCACTGATGGACCAAAATGGTACTACTAACTTTTAGTATAAATTAATATACTTTTTAACCCTAATGTCTACTTACGTTCCGATCACAACCGTATGATCCTACCATATAGTATAATTGGAGTGTCGATCCACAGTGATAGTGTATCAGATTATAAAAACTTTTCACTAGTCTAGGTGTTGCGGTTGGTTTGAAAAATAAATTTAGAAAGGTTTTTAGCGGGTTCAATACCCAAAAGTTGTTGCGGTGGCGCTAATTGTGCTAAGATTTGAGTTAAACAATTAAATAGATGTTTTTAGGGTTCGGGTTCTCTCCTTCTTCAATACACAAAATATATGTTCAGACGTCTCTCTACCCCGAATACGGCCTGTCACCCTGCATGTGACATAAATTGTTCCACAACTATCCCGCATGCAGCACTGTCACTATCCGCAGGGCTTGCTGGGTTTCTGTATATGTGATTTGAACGGTTTTCCGATCTCGCGATTGGCTCTTGGGCTAACAGTTCAGAGTATTATAAGTATGCAATTATCTTTTTCACACAAACACAATGGTTCATATCCTATTCTACCCCTCAATTAATTATCCCAACGACCCTACCTAAACTAGATATCTCCTAATACAATTCAAATTACCAATTTACGCTATCCTGCCAAGCCTAGTCTAACCCTAGTCTTTGAACCGCTGCCAAGCCTCGTTAGCCGAAGTGTTTGAAGTACTTACGTGGGTATCCCACTCACACTGGGGTTCACAGACTTTACACCTATTGGTATGTGGAGGACATTGGCATATAGTAGACAGAACTACGTATGCAAGGATTTAATAAAAAGGGTTCAAACAATAAAATTAACTCAAATCAACATAACAAAACATAAACATATATTAAAACATAATTAAGAATTCGATTACAACCCTCATCCTAGAGATGAGAAGCGTAGTTCATCATGGCCATGGAAAAATAAAAGGAATAAAATAAACAAAACATAAATTACAGCCCAATTGAAGATGGATGAACCTCTGCTTCCTTAGATGAAGGCTTCTTCTCCTGCTTGGCTTCCGATGACTACTCTTCTCTCTCTTAGTAACTCTCTAACCTAACCTAGAAATGATGATTGCTACTCTCTATTCTATGAACTTAAAACAATTAAACACGCACACTGAAATTAATTACAAGAGGGGCTTTTATAGCCTTCCTAAAAGAGAGGTGGCGTAGTGGAAGTAGTGGAGAAGGTGGAGACATGGAGTGCACTCCAAGTTTTCATAGATGGAGCCAAAAATAACGAAGGAGGAATTGAGGAATGTTAAGGCTGATAACATGTTCTTTCTTGCTAGTAGCATATCTACAAATGTTTTCTCATACTTGCTAGTAGCATTCTTAGAGCAAGGAGGAATTGATTAGAGCTGATATCTACAAATGTTTTCTCATACTTGCTAGTAGCATATCAACAACCGACGATTTTTCTCATATCTACAAATGTTAAGGCTGACTAATTAGAGCAAGGAGGAATTGATTCAGAAAACTTGTTATCTGAAAGGTCAAGCAACCAACGGTTTGGCACATCACACATCTCGAAATATCCAATTTGATATCTAGCACTTCCAATGCAATCAGGTAAAACACCATTTAGTTCGTTGTTACTGAGGTCCAACATGTGGAAACTAGTATTGCAAATGCTAGAAGGAATCTCTCCATTTATATTATTATAATTTAATATTAATCATGCAAATTTGTAGCCAGTAAAGTTGAAACTTTTAGTGAAAGATCCAAAGAACTTATTATTTGATAGATCTATAATAGAGAAATAATGAGGCTGAATCCTTGAAAAACTATTTTGTATATCATGAGTGAGATTGTTACTAGATAAATCTAGAGCTTGGAGATTGCTTGTAGGCATGAGAGGAAGAGGGCCTTGAAAATTGTTTTTTGATAAGGTCAGGGACATTAAATTTGGAAGCTTCATGGATATATCAGCCGGTAATTCTTCGCTTAGATTGTTGTCAGATATACCCAACATTGAGAGTTTTTCATGAGTTAAAAACGAAAGTTGAAGAGGCCCTGTGAAGAAGTTTTTGTGCAAATCTAATTGGAACAAGCTCGGATTGTTTTCTAACAACAACCACACAGCTGAAAGAGGACCCTTGGAGCTGGTATTGGAGAGGTCCAACACTCGTAATTGATGTTGAGAGTACAAGAAAGTTGACTCAACATCAAGAATGCAATTAGCTAGTTCAAGGTCTTGAAGCTGAAAAGGCAAATTCATAACTTCGACTCGAAAGTTCAATGACTCTGAAATCGATAGCCTTAGAACTTCAAGATTAGAATGATTAGGCTATTACTGCTAGCTAGAGTACTCATATCGTTATAGGGTCTCATGTAAATAACCTTTTTTCTTAATTAATATATTGTCGTCAGTTTTGCTGACCGACCATCAAAAAAAAAGATTAGAATGATTAAAAAATGACCTTGTTGATAGAGCCCCCTCAAGCTGGTTATAGGATAGGGAAAGGAACTTTAGAGATACGAGTAAGAGATGAAAGATTTCCCAAGTCGACTAGCTTAAGAGATGAAAGATTTCCCATACAAAAAGGAAGATTTCCAGTAAAATTGTTGTCTGAAATATCTAGTTCTCTGAGATTCTTCAGGTGGCAGAGTCCTACAATATTAACAAGAAAGATATCAACAAATAAGATTACTCATCATGTGAACCCATGTGAGGTCAATTAGGAGATAATGTTTCTTCATTTCCGGATAGAAATAGACATTCGCTTATGAATACCAACTTTCTATTTTCGTGATAATGAGTTAAAAGAGACTGAAAATATTAAGGAAACCTTCAATGCAATCAGCTCACAATTTTATCAAATTTTGTCTATACGTCATGCATCAAGTCATAAGTCCAAGTCAATTTTGTCTTGAATTTTTTTTTTTTGAGAAATATATTACTTATTTTATCATGAAGGGTAAAGATGAATTTGTGATATACTAGAAGTAACCGAATCATTTTTACGGTTTGTATCCAAATCTCAATTCTTAGCTACAAATGTCGGAAGGAATTGATTCGGTTCCTTAGAAAACATCTAAATGATAATACTCAATTCTATCTATGACATCAACAAACATTTCATCTTTCCGTTTCTTTATAAAATATTTAATACATTTCTAAAATAAAAAATAAAAAATTTGTCGGTGACACATATATGATCTGCAGTACCAATCCACTGTTATATTTCCAAAGAAGCAAAAATGAGCTACCGTTATCCTACCGAAGAATACATCTATGGATTACAGGAATAGTCTTGATTTATTTAGTTTTCAATTTTCAAGCCATCTCTCTATAGCCGTAAACTAATTATTCACTCCGAGCCAATAATATATTATAACATACTTGATTAACTTGATCTTGATCTCTCTATAGATGTAATGATTTATTGTTTTACCGTACTTATTGTGAGTAGAAATGTCAAAAAAATAAAATCATTTAAGGACTTAAGGAGAGGCAGAAATTAAAAAGAAAAAAAAAGGATACGCAGGCTTGAGAACTTACACTAAGAAAGTGTTGTTCGTTAGAATTGAGGTGGATAAACACTAATTAAACAGACTAAGATCCTCTTGGGAGGCTTCAACCACCCTAGCTAATCGAACATGTACATCATCTAACTGGATACCAACTCTTGGTAGCAAAGAATATTCTCAAGGAAATAAATCTGCTGTTATTCCAAAGAGATCACAGGACCCTGTTATTCCGATCCCAGCCGTTGACATCGAGATTCGGGCACGAAAAACTATTTTCCTTGAGATACGCGCATGAAAATCTTTCAATGGTTGCGATAGGAATAACAGGGTCCTGTGATCCCTTTGGAATAACAACAGATTTATATCCTATTCTAATCCATCCTTGTAGCTGATGGATATATCTAAATTTTCTGAAAAGGAAACTAGGAAGTACCAAAAAATGTTTTGGGATGAAGGCATATATATAGTACAGCTTACTAAAATCATTTGTCTTATTGTGAACCTTGATAGGCAAATCTTGATTTCTCAAATTTTCTGACGAGAATTTTGTTTGCAAAATGAAAGCTTATTTTGGTTCGTTTATTTGTTTATGCACAATGTTGTAGGAGAATAGCGGGAACATTTTATCAAAGAGCACGACGACACCGTCCCTGTCTGCGGTGACGTGGACCATTCCTTCTATTATGGTAATTCCTGCACTATAGAATTTGATGACGAGGATCTTGAAGAGGTTCGTTATTGTACCTTTCTTTGACCGGGTAAAGTCTTAAAGTTGTGTTTCTGCTTGTGAAGGAAGCCACCAATGTTGGTAATTCTCTCACATTATATTACATTGATCTGCCTTATCTGGGCCGGAATTATATCGAATGTACGCTTAGGGTGTGGGGTGCACCTTATATTTCAAGCTTGTTGCAATCGGAATCGCGAGTCATTTCAATCATGAAGTGGAAAAAAGGCAAAGTGCATGGTTCTTCCCTTGTGGTACAATCACTGTTTTTGGTGTCCAGAAATATGCTGGTCGAGGTTTTAAAAGACAAAAAGAAGTGGTAATCTAGTTTGACTGAAGATGCTGGCCTTTTTGTACGATGGTTCTGTATATATATATATATATATATATATATATATGTATATATATATATATATAACTTGAGCCAGTCCTTATTTTGGATTTCTATATTTGTTATCTTAGTAATTAACCATGGTTGTCTTAAGTAAAGTTGTTGTCTATTTTGAGTCTTTTAATGGGTTTTCTTTGTTTGTCATCTGTATTGGCACTTAATTGTGAGCTGATTGCATTGAAGTTTCTATGATGAGGTTGTTGGAAATTTCGGAAGGATAAACAAAAACAGAGACAGAATTTCTGCAGAAATTCACTTCTTCATTACTTACTCCTTGCAAACTATTACATAACATTCTTACAGATTTATAACAAGTATATCTATCTAATTTTAGAACCCACTACTTTCTATAACTGCACTACAATCTAAATTTAGCATCCATTACCATAAATAACTCTGCTGACCGAAACTGCAATTCATACTATTTCAGGCACATTATGCCTCTAATTACTAAATTTACTAAAATAGAAATTCCTAATTATAGTACCCACGCCTCTGATGCTAATTGCAACTTTTAATCAATTTTTAACACTCCCCCTTGATTCAAAGTTGCCAACTACAATTGCAGATCTGAATTTGTTGAACTTGCCTCGTGCCATTGCCTTTGTAAATATGCATGCGTTTTGTTCTTCATAATTTTTCCGCTTGAGCTTCACTGTTCTTGCTGCAATCAATTCTTCTAACTTTGCTTGATGCCATTCTTCATTTTCTGCTGCTTCGTCGTTGGTTGCTACGTCTACAGCAAATAATGCTTGTGTTGTTTCATACAATTCCTGCACATATTTCATCTTTCTTACAGGTGTTTTAGGAACAATATGACGCCTGCTGTAAACTCTTATTGTTGGTGTATTTGGGTCAGGGTTTTGGCTTCTGTCAGGATCGTCTGGAGGTAAATCAACATCAGAACTGCTGCTGTTTAGATCTGAACTGATTGAGTTGCTTGGCTGTTGATGTACTTCATCTTCCATATCATCTAAATCAGCATATTCAACAATCTCCACTCCTTGTTTTTCTTCATTCCATTTCCAATTTGAATTTTCATCAAACATTACATTTCTGCTCACAATGATTTTACCACTTTCTGGACTATATAACCGATAACCTTTGGATTGTGCACAATACCCGATGAAAATACAATTTTCAGATTTTTTTTCAAGCTTGGTTCTCTTCTGTGGATTGACAAATGCATAAGCTATACATCCAAATACTCTTAGATGACTTACCCTTGGTTTCCTCTCAAACCATGCCTCAAATGGAGTTTTATTCCATACAGATTTTGTTGGTGAAATATTCAACACATACACCGCAGTTGCAACTGCCTCAGCCCAGAATTTGTTTGGTAGGTTCTTGCATTTGAGCATGCTTCTACCCATCTCAACAACTGTTCTATTTTTTCTCTCTGCCACCCCATTTTGCTCAGGTGTATAGGGTGTGGTTAACTCACGGTGTATCCCTTCATATTCACAGAAATTTATAAATTCTTTTGAGAGGAACTCACCTCCTCGGTCCGTTCTTAACACCTTCAACTTCTTTTCAGATTGCTTCTCTACAAAAGCTTTAAACACCTTGAAACTTCTGAATGCCTCTCCTTTGTTTTGTAGGAAATACACCCAACTCATCCTACTATAATCATCTGTGAAAAGAAGAAAATATTTGCTGCCTCCAAGAGATTCGGTTTGCATTGGACCACACAAATCCGCATGAACCAACTCAAGCACTTGAGTTGCTCTCTTGGCTTGGCCTTTTGGGAATGGAAAATTGGCTTGTTTACCAAATATACACCCTTCACAAACACCTATTTGGTTGATTTCGGGTAGGCCATAAACCATTTGCTTTTGGTTCAACAATTTCAGACCATTGATATTCAAATGACCATATCTAAGATGCCATAACTCAGATTGGTTCAAATCTTTTGCAACCATTGCTTTTTCCTTTACATTTGAAACCTCCAAGGGAAACAATTTATTGGTTGCCATGTTCACTTCTACCAATACTTGGTTTTTGGATTTTATTACACAAGTTTTCCCTTCAAACACAATTGAATAACCACAATCCATCAACTGCCCGATACTTAGCAGATTTTGAGACAAATCTGGAATATAATACACATTATGCAAGTATTTCATACCATTTTTTTTAGTGTGTACTGCAACCGTACCTTTCCTTCTACTTGAATTAACTTGTCATCACCGAGTTTAACCTTCAATCTGCATGATTCATCGAAATCTACAAACAATTGCTTGAACCCTGACATATGGTTTGAGCAGCCGCTGTCAAGGAACCATATGCTGCTTGCGTCTATTTTTTCATCTATACTGCTGGCCATGAAAAGTGTGGGTTGAGTCTCCTTTTCTTCTGTGTAATTGGCTTGGCTTTCTTCTCTTTGTTTCTTGTAGCAATCTGCTTGATAATGCCCGTATTTGTTGCAGTAGTAACATTGAACTTCTCTCTTGAAATCATCATGTACTTCTGCTGGTCTGGCTCGGCCTCTTGGGTAGCCATTAGATCTGCCTCTTGATGACTCCCCCTTCATGTAAAATGCCTTGTCGTCGCCTTTATCTTCAGCCTTTGACATCCTTGCTTCATGAGTCTGCAGTGACCCCATGAGTTCATCAAAGGTGTAGGTTGCTAGATCTTTGGACTCTTCGATTGCTGCTACAACATGATCAAACTTGGGTGTTAGGCTTCTCAACACCTTTGCCACCACCGTCTTCTCCTCCATGGTGTCTCCAAATGCTCGGATTTGATTGACCACCTCTTGTACTCTTGAAAGGAAAATTTGGACTGATTCTTCCTTGTTCATCTGCAATGTTTCAAAGTCCCTGCGTAGGCCTTGAAGTTTGATTGCCATGACTCGAGTACTCCCTTGAAATGCTGTTTTCAGGGTTGTCCATGCCTCCTTTGCGTTGGTGGCTGCTGCGATTTTCGAGAAGATGGTGTCATGCACTGCTTGTTGGATGAAAAACAGCGCTCGTGCATCTTTCTTCTGATTCTCTTGCGGATTAGGATCTGGATTAGGAACTCCATTTGCTATCAAGTCCCATAGGCCATGAGACTTGAACAAGGTCGTCATCTTGATGCTCCAAAAAGCATAGTTTTCGCCTTTGAAGAGAGGTATTGCTGGTTGTGTGACATTCACCATGGTGCTGCCGTTTTCTGCCATGAAAACGCCCCAGGGTTGATCGACTCGGCTCTGATACCATTTGTTGGAAATTTCGGAAGGATAAACAAAAACAGAGACAAAGAATTTCTGCAGAAATTCACTTCTTCATTACTTACTCCTTGCAAACTATTACATAACATTCTTACAGATTTATAACAAGTATATCTATCTAATTTTAGAACCCACGACTTTCTATAACTGCACTACAATCTAAATTTAGCATCCATTACCATAAATAACTCTGCTGACCGAAACTGCAATTCATACTATTTCAGGCACATTATGCCTCTAATTACTAAATTTACTAAAATAGAAATTCCTAATTATAGTACCCACGCCTCTGATGCTAATTGCAACTTTTAATCAATTTTTAACAGAGGTGTTGTGTGTCAGTTTTTCTGTTGCTACTGTCATCGTGACCGTTGTTGTTGCTGTTGCTGAGATGGGTGTACATATCTGAATATCACCATGTCCATGTCCTTGTTGAAAATAATCCAAGTCAGCAGAAAAATGAATAAAAGATGCAGTTTTTTACGTTTCGGTTTTTAGAGCAGTTTTATTTTCTGTTTAGAAGTAATTAAAAACTGATTGTAAACTTAGGTAGCAAGTTATCTATTTAGACATGTGCAAGAAGTAGTGGGTAGTTATTAATTAGTATGTCATGTAGTAGGTTGGTTATAGGTTAGTTATAGCAAAGTTAGTGGAGTTAGTGGGGTGTGAAATGAGGGATATGCACCACTATAAATATAAGATCTGTTTATGTTCATTAATCAATGAAAAAAATGAAGTTGTGAAAATTTCGGCTGCTGCCCTGTTTTCTGTTTTTTCTCTCTTTTCCGAAAAACTCCCAACAGTCCTGACAAAAAAGAGTATAAATGACACTCACGACTATGACCTTAGAACTTGAATTTTCTGGCTGAGCAAATAAAGTGTCTGTATATTCCTATTTTACATTTATGTTTACTTCATCCAATTACTGAAATAGGATTGATTTCAGCGTTACTTACTATATCCTTGAAGAGCTGCACATAGGACTAGTACTGCTACGAAGTTTGAAAAGTTAGAAGAGTACCATGTAAGAGTTCAGAACATAGAATTTTCTTTAAAACATAATTAAAATACAACTGCTGTATGCCTAGGAGCTTTTCATAAGAAAAAAAAAAAAAATACAACTTCTGTGTTCCAGCTCCAGAGAGAGGTACAGTAGTTTATGTTTAAAATTTACAAATACTTCGGGAGGGGATCATATAAATAGCAATCTGATGGTCACCTTTGAATGATTTCAACAAAAGTATCTTGAATGTTCAAAAACTAAAGCCTAAAATTGCTTATTTTGTGGCTTAAAATCGAACATACTACAAACAATAGTTTGCTGAAATGTAATTGCATGACAATTTACAAGGATGCTTATTAATTGATTCACTAAATTCACATATATCTACCTGGTTACTGTTGTGTGCCTTATTTTCATCGTTGAATCAAAAGCAATAAAGATATTCTCATCTATTCGAACAGCAGAGAATCTGATCGATGTCCGTTCAGATGTCCGTTCACTCACATTCCGCTGATAAGATATGATCTGGCCCGTATGATGCGAATCAGACAGTCTAGATTGCACGATATATCGAATGTTTTAGTCCTTCAATCCCCACAGGTGGGCAGGTGATTCAATCCCATTAACTGATTTGATTAGCATAACGAATTTGAATTTGATAAAATGTGAACTCATTCTTTTTCTTTTCCAACCAAAAAACTGTCGGGCTCAATCCATAAATCAAAATTCTTAAACCGAATTACTAGTATTAAGTCACTACATACTAAACTCATTCCTAATAATACGGTGTTAGATTTAAATTAATTTGAGGAAGGGTAAATTATCATTAGTACTTGATCAAAAAACCGAGCTTTGAGTGGGTAATAATGTTAACTAGGAAAAAAGAAAGGTACATGCATTCTAGGATTAGATGGATAGAGGGCGGTTCGCGGGGCATCTGATCAAATTTGGTCCGATGTCCGGTTGGAGCCGTCTGATTAGCGTCAAGCCTGAATCTTGATATTGTCCACACGAATCAAAATACGAATTAGAAGACTCCAACCAGACATCGGACTGTTCCCAATGGAACTGGTATGGATTCTATTGGAACTACAAGTTGACGGGGTAGTTAGTGTCAGACCGGATCTAAAGGAGAAAATCAAGAAAGTCCTGCTGGATTGATTGAACCTTACCTTAATTGATTGATACCGCTGCTGGATTATTACCATGCTTATCTTGATTGATTTGCTGCTGGGTGATACCGCTGCGATTGGATGATGATAACTATGTTTGGTTGATTGATTGATTAAATACCATGTTTGGTTATTTCCTAAAAATAGAAAACGTGTACAGCTTGGATTTGGGTTATAAATCTAAGTTTCTCTCTGAGCAGAATGACTAAGAAAGAAAAATACAATTCAGTGTTGTGTGAGTTGTAATCAGAAATTATTATGAAATAAAAGAGTGTGTGTGTGTCTTGATCCATGGAGTGCGCTATTGGCGATACTATGTTGAAATCTCTGTGTTTGCTTGATCAATTGTCTATGATGATGTTATAATTTTGTCATGGTATCAGAGCAGGGATTCTAGGACCAAGTGTGTTCAACTAATCTCGCCAAAACCACAAAAACCAACCCGAAATTTCTGTCATTGAAACAATGGCAGAGACGCCACCTGAAAAACCTCTTCCAACCATTGAATTAGGAGAGCCTTCAACTACTACTGCTCACTTAGAAAAATTAACTCAACTCCTCATCCTACAGCAATCATCCCCTAGCACTACACCCTCAACCGAAGGATCTGCACCACCTATTTCTGTGAAACTAGATGGTACATATTATGGGCTGTGGTCTCAGGTGGTAGAGATGCACATCAAAGGGCGAGATAAGTTGAGACAAATCATCAGCATCCCGAACCAACAACAGATCCACCATATCGAAAGTGGAGTATTGATGACTCAATTGTCAAGGGATGGCTCATTAATTTGCTTGAACCAAGGTTAATTGGCAATTTCATCAGTTTTCCGACTGCAAAAGATGTTTGGGATGCAATAGCTACAACATTCTTCGACAGCAACGATGCATCTCTCGTGTATGATTTGAACAAGAGAGTTGCAAAACTCAAGCAAGAGGGGGGACCAGTTGAAGGATACTACAGCAAGTTGCAAACCCTTTGGCAGGAGATAGATTTTCGACGTCCTAATCCGATGGAGTATTCCAGCGACATCGAGAAATTCAACTCTTATATTCAAGAGAGCGGGGTATACACTTTCTAGACGGACTAGACGATCGTCTCGACAACGTGAGAGCTAATGTGCTTCAAATGAAACCATTTCCCCCTATCGAACAAGCCTTTGCACGAGTTCAAAGGGAAGAGATGCGTCAGATAGTGATGGTGAAGGGAGACGAGGTGAGTAACAATACGATGGCCTTAGTCTCGTGTGGCTACAAGCAAGCTGAGGTAAATTTGACCCTTACTAAAACAGGACCGAAGAACAATCTTACTTGCACTCATTGTGGGGGTCAAAGCATACCAGAGAAAATTGTTTTAAGTTGGTTGGATATCCCGACTGGTGGAAAGAGTAGAAAATAGAAACAGAGCACATTCAGAAACAGAGCTGAATCTTGCTGAAACAGTACCAAACCCTGCAGAAAACCGAAACAGAGCACATTCAGAAACAGAGCCTTGTGCAGAACCTGAAATTTTAGAAACCGACCCAGTCAAAAACAGAACCGAAACAGAGCATAGTGTGGAGTCTCCTGGAGTTAACATCTGGATTAACTGGATATGAGTAATGCATAAGTAATACAACCTGAACCGCAACCACATGGCCCGGAGTCTCCTGGAGATATTCATGAGGTAAATCCACAGAACTCAAATTCTATTATACAATCTAGGTTACCACCGAGAACCAATAGAGGTAAACCACCAAAACGGTGCATTCATGAGAACGGAACAAACAACAAAAATAACTACCCTATTGCAAATTAAATAACAACTGACCGACTCTCTGAACCCTTGAGAAGTTTTGCCCATCAAGTCTCTTCGGTAGTTGTACCAAAAATGGTAGAGGAAGCTATTAAAGATCCAAAATGGGTAGAAGCAATGGAAATAGAAATGGATGCATTAGAAAAAAACCAAACTTGGAAATTAGTGGATTTACCTGAGGGAAAGAAAACTGTGGGATGTAAATGGGTCTACTCTATAAAGTACAATATAGAGGGAAAAATTAAGAGATATAAAGCACGACTCGTGGCCAAAGGATATACTCAGACATATGGAATTGATTTCCAAGAAACTTTCTCACCAGTTGCTAAACTAAATACTGTGCGAGTTCTCTTATCCCTTGCATCAAATTTTGATTGGCCATTACACCAATTTGATGTAAAGAATGCCTTCCTACATGGTGATCTAAAAGAAGAGATTTACATGGATCTTCCACCCGGGTACCAATGTTCTGAAACAAAATAGAAAGTGTGCAAATTAGAGAGGTCCTTGTATGGCTTGAAAGAATCTCCTAGAGCATGGTTTGGTAGATTTTGCAGTGCAATGAAGGGGTATGAGTATGAACAAAGCAACTGTGATCACACTTTGTTCTTTAAATGGAACCAAGGTAAACTTACAGTGCTAATCATATATGTGGATGAAATGATTATTATAGGTAATGATCATGAGGAGATCAAATTGCTAGAGACAAAACTGTCTAAAGAATTTGAAATGAAAGATTTGGGTGGCTTGAAATGCTTTATAGGAATTGAAGTAGCTCGGAGTAACAAAGATATTTTCCTATCTCAAAGGAATTATATTCTCGACCTACTTGCTGAGGTTGGAATGCTATAGTGCAAACCAGCTGACACACCAATGATCCAAAATCACAAGTTGGGGTTAGATCTGAATCAGAGTACAATCAACAAAGAAAGGTACCAAAGGTTAGTTGGAAAATTGATTTATTTATCTCATACTAGACCTGACAAAGCTTATGTAGTGAGTGTTGTCAGCCAATTCACGTATTCTCCAAGTGAAGAACATATGGAGGTGGTAATGAGGATTCTTAGGTACCTAAAAGGCGCCCCTGGAAGAGGGATAATGTTTTAGAAACATGGACATCTTGAAATAGCTGGCTATACCGACACATATTGGACTGGAAGTGTGAGTGACCGGAAGTCAACGGCAGGTTACTTCACATTTGTTGGTGGAAACCTAGTTACATGGAGAAGTAAGAAACAAAATGTGGTAACCTTGTTCAGTGCCAAAGCAGAATTTAGAGGAGTGGTAAAAGGTATTTGTGAATTATTGTGGTAACAAAGACTTTTAACTGAACTCGGTTTCGAACCAACCAGTGAAATGAAATTGTTTTGTGATAACAAGGCTGCAATAGACATCTCTCATAACCCGGTACAGCATGACTGAACAAAGCACATTGAAGTAGATAGGCACTTTATCAGAGAGAAAATAGACTCAAAGATCATTGAAATTCCGTTTGTAAGGTCGGGTGAGCAGCTAGCAGACATGCTAACCAAAGCTGTGTCAAGCAAGGTGTTTAATGAGTCTCTGTGCAAATTGGGTATGATCGATATTTACGTGCCAACTTGAGGGGGGATGTTGGAACTTGATCACTCAAAAGAGAGTAATGTTTCTTTTAATATTTATAAACTCGGAAATGCTATCGGTTCGGACTGCAAGCGCACAATCCTATCGAGTAGTATATTCGAGGTCGATCCACAGGGAATATTGGTTCAATGCTTTGAGCGATCGAATCACAATCTTTCGAAAGGCTAGACGAAATCTGAAAATTGAGAGATGTTATTTTGATCAATGTAAATTAGGAAGCAATTAAAAGTAATTAAAATAAAGATAGAGATGAGGATTCCTAGGGTTTCGGCACACCATTGCCACTCAATCCGTCTTGACAATATATTCTTGTTGTGTCTGATTTCCTGTTGTTGTTTAATGAAAGACACCACATAGGTCACTGCGATTTATGTTACGCGAGAATGACAGATCTTTCACCGAGATTCTACATAGGACACTGCGATTTACCTTACGCAAATGTCTGATCTCTCAAATACCCCAAATTACTACACAGATCACTGCGATTTACTTTACGCAAGTGATGGAATTTGGTATGCGTTTTGTCACACCCCGCAGCCCAACGAGGCGCGACAGGTGCTCTCCTGCCGTAGACATACGGTTTCCCGTATGCCTACAAGGCAATTACGATATAAAAGTAAAGGAAAACATAAACAAACAACCAACAACAAATAACATAAATCCCAGCTGGTCAGGTAATGTCATACAAACCCGTATCTCGATGGATACGCATCACCAAAAATGACATAGAGACTATATATGTACATCAACAAAACATATCTATATACATAATCTCTAATGTCCCCATACCAGACAATCTAGCAGCGGAATGACCAGGCCTACCGACCTCGTGTCTCTCTCGGATCTGCTGATCCCGGACCTGAAAAGATAATCCAACAGGGGGTGAGAAATAAATTTCTCAGTGCGATAAATTTGCCACGTTTCGCTCCTGGACTTGCAATCACAGATTATATTCAAAAATAAAGCACAAATAAAGCTCAGAATAGTTCATAATGATATATAAACATGCACGCATAAAACCGACATCAATAAGCCAAATGAAATCCAACTCAGGAATTGCCAAATCGAAATTCAATCACACAATATTTGGTTTAACTCGGATTCAGAAGATCTGGTAGTTATAGGTTTAACCGTGTAAATAAAAATCTGGTTCCATTTCATATCCAGAAAAATTCATATAAAAACCAAATGTCAATCCAACCACATTCACCCCCTGGGTAATGCTTCCGATACATGTAAACCAATCGACCATTCAAACGCATTCACCCCCTGGGTAATGCCATCCGATACACAAGTCACATATAGTCCAATTCATAATACAGAGTCACTTACCCCTCATCCCAACCGGTACTGGGAACTGCTGAGGGCCAGACAAACTAAAGCTTTAGAATACTGGGTCGTCAAAGTCCGTGCACAGACTTTGACAAATCCGAACACACCCCCTGGGTGTCGTCGCCACGGTGGGGGACGGTAATGCCATATCCACCAACCGATGGTGATATAAATCACGGTGACTTTTAATTCCAAATTAGATCATTCAGATCAATACACAAAGAATACCATACCAGTATGCAGATCAATCAGATAAACAATCCGAGTTCCAATTAATTAGGGCAATGCAATGCATATGCAACACAATCCGATAATGCAATTCAATCAATAATTCAACATGTCAATATAAACACAGTTTAATTCTGAATATAAACTATCAAACAAGTCCGGAAACCCCGCACCTGAGTATATAGTGCACTCGTCTAAGGCTCAGGCGTCTCGAATGATCCCGAGATCCGATGCCTCGTAGGTTTACCACCTATTTATTTGTTTAGATTCCATTAAAACATTCGATTGGTATCCCGTAGATTAAACCGAGTTAAATTAGGTTAAACACGATCTAATGTTCGTATTCGGGTCCTAATGGTATAGGTTTAAGTCATGGTTCAACCAATTAGGTTTAGATAATACAAAATACACATTTTCAGAAATTAAGCAAAAGAGCAAAACAGCCTTTTTGTGCGGGCCGCACGGATTCTGTGCGGGCCGCACGGATTTGTCTGAGAGTTTTGCGGTTCTTCGTGCGGGCCGCAGGAAATTTGTGAAGGCCGCACAAAAATTACATCTGTGACACACAGTTCGTATTTTGGCCATATCTTTCTCATACAGACTCCGATTTGGGTGAATCAAAGCTTGACTGAACCAGAACGAAAAGATCTACAACTTTCATGAAGGAAACAGATCCAAATTCGGAATGTAGAATTTTGTACAGCCGCACCAATGGCCGGCCAGTCTGGATTTGGACAGATTTTATTGTCATTTTCGCCCGATTCACCTCCAGATTTTGTTTTGATCGAGGTTCGACATGGTTAACCCTTGCTACGTATTATCGGTTCAGAAGGTATATTACATCTAGGTTATCGAGAATCGACACCTTAAACCATATATTCAATTGGTATACAATTTGGCATAAAACCCTAATTCCAAAATCAACCCAAACGAATAATTCAATCGAACCATACGAATCGAGATGTTCAAACGATTATAACTCGATCAATTCAGATCCAAATGGTGCATAACACCTGAAAATTCAGTAATTTCCCCAAATCCCACCATTTTTACCAAATCCTAATTTCTCCCTTTTCCAATTTCTCAACAAAATCAATCGAATCAATCCAAATCAAACCGAATATCGAGTTATATCGAATCAATCGAACTTAAAAACAAATTTTCAAAGAAATATATCAATTCGAACAACTTAGGGTTTTCAAAAGATTGTAAAGAAGGAAGATATATATACCAGATTGAAGCTTTAGAACTGATCACGATCGTCTAATTAGCTCGAATCTCCGATTTCCGGCAATTTCGACCCGATTTCGTGCTCGATTTCACTCTCTCTCTCTTTCTCTCTTTGGTTCGGCCAAAGACCTAGCCCTCACGAAATTAGAAGTGTTTAATGGTAGAAATTAGAGAGAAGAAGAAAGGGATTTACATAATATATGGAATTTTTGCACATAAGCCCTCCAAGTTTATAATATCGCATAACTTAAAAATCTTCACAAATAGGCCCTTTTTGCATATTTTTATTTATAAAATCTTTACAATTAAGCCATTTTTATATATTTTTATTTATTCAAGGATTAGAATGTAACACGTTTTGTTGGTCTGGTTTATGGTTTCCCCGCTAAGGTTTTCTTCACATAAACCTAATAGATCTCAACGAGGCTAATTCATACAAATAGTTTCTCTTACCATTAAAGTACTGTCACTACCCTAACGGACTCAAACTAGATCATTGAAATTAGATGAAGAGATAGTAAATCACAAAAGCATTTTGTTTCAACAACAAGAAATCATAATCAACAGAAATATATATATCAAAACATCAAGAGTAACAAGGTTTAGTGCCTAGCCCTAAAAAAAGGAACTTAGCCGCGGAACAGCATTGTTACAAGCACTCCTCTCTTCTCACTTTAATCAAATCTAACCCTAATTACAAAGAGAACTAATCCTTCTGCCCAGGGGCCTTATATAGGAGTGTAGGGACGTGTAGAGGTTGAGTAGGGGCTAAGAAACTGATCTGGAAACAGCTGTCGGTAGTTATTCCCCAAGAAACGCCTTCGGATACGGACCGTATTAGGACCTTGACGGTTAGGGTTTAATGCTTCCAGCGCTATCTTCTGGTCTGTGTTAGGCCTGGTCCGTATTAGGCAATACGGGCCGTAACAGAGACTTAGTCGATGACCGTCGCTGATCCGATTGACCCGATTCTAGCTCCATTTGGTGTAAAATAGTCCCAAAACCTATTTTTTGCAATAAAACATAAAGAAGGGTGACAGTAGCCTTTTTCTCTAATTAATTAAACATAAGTGTGAGAAAAATATGCAAAACCTAAGCCAAAACCCTACGTAAATCATCATTATTTTGACTCTGATCACGCCTCCCAACTTGAATTGTTGCTTGTCCTCAAGCAACGACATCCCAGCTGGTCAAAGATTCGGTCTAGGTTAAACCATACAATCTCAAGGTCTTGTCTAAAAATTAAATTAGGGCTTAGGTTTGGTACAATTGGCATGACAATAAAAATTTAGAACTTAAAAATATTCATGACCTCTCCCTTGAACAATTTATTCACCCCATGATTGACCTCATTGTGCTTACCCTAGAAAAATTATCATCGAACAATTTATTTCACAAATATGCTTAAAATTGAGAGTATTAATTTCCCCTTCGATTATAAATGGATCTCTTCCAATCAATAGGAATTCTAATGATATAAATTTTAAATTTTCCTTCCCAATTGATTGGAGCAAAGTATGACAACTAAGTGTGTTGGTACTTGTGACTATTTTTGCAAAATTAAATATGTACAAGAATTTAAATTTGGGAGGTTTTCTCGAGCCTATTGGTAACCAGTCTTGCGTAGGCACCCGTACTCTTTTTATCCTCCATCTTTTATTCTATTTTTTGGATTTTTCTCATTTCTGATTTTTTTGTATTTTTCGTTTTTTTTCTGAAAAATAAAATATTTTTGTGTCACAAGCACCATGATTACACACAATTCCAAGTATTCATTCATACAAGGAATTATTGCATAGTTTCGCTAGGGGTCTATCTATAATAAATGGGTATTCTAAAACACTATCAAGTTTAAAAGACTTTGCAAAAATAAATTACTCAACACTAAAAATTCTAGGGTTTGCGATTTTTGATCAACACTCATGGTTAGCAATTAATTATTCACTTTGAAATCACTAATTATTTTTAAAATTCTGAATTTTTGGTATCATGGCCAATTGTCTAAACCTTAGTCTAATTCAATTTAAAAACAATTCCTATTTGATTAACCTACTCCTAAGGGAAAATAAAAATGCAAGCTAGCTAAAAAGCTCAATCTAATCATTCTAGGATTTTCGGTAAAGCCTCTAACCCTAGTCAAAAATTGAGTAAAACTACTAGCACCTAAGAATTTAAAATGCGAAAAATTTAAAGATACATGGTCATACATGGTCAATTTACCTTTTACCCCCCGAATAAAATTGAGCATTGTCCCCAATGCTCGAGAGATAAAAATAAAGGAAGTAATAAAGTAAAAAGACCGGGGAAAGATACAACTCACTGCACCTCAATCCTGAGGTGGTGGAGGTGGTGGTGGTCGCTGGATCTCCTCGTAGAATGGTGGGTCGAAGAGTCCATAGGGTGGTGACTGGTACTCAAATCCGGAGTCAAGAGCATACTGATAATACTGCTGTGCCATGTAGCGCGTCTGCTGGATCTCGCGCCTGCTCTCGTCAACACTCCTCCGGACCTCTTCCATGCTATTTCGGATTTCACCAACCTCTTGGTGAATTGTAGAACTGTTCAGCTCCATTTGCCGGGTGGTTTCGTCCGTTGTCAGGGTGAGCGCAGTGAGGTTCGAGTCCATCCAATTTACCATTTGGATGATCTGATCGTAATCATCTGTAGGGGCATCAGATGGTGCAGAGAGGAAGGCAGCGGCGGCGGCTCCAAGGAGAGGCAGTGGTGAGTGCGGTGGTGATGGTGATCAGTGGCAAGGAGGTGGGCTCGGTCTCGGCAAGGAAGGAAGAGGGACGAAGATGAGAGATAGAGGGAGAAAGAATAGAGGAGAGAGAGAGGTTTAGGAGTTGAAACCATAAGATTTAATGGTTATAGGGTATTTTCCTGTCTTCCGTGGTGTCTTTGATCGAGTCATTCCTCTGATACATTCTCCTGATCATAGGAAAAAGGTGGATGTGAGTTGTTTCTCTGTTAAGGTCCTAAATAAACTAGAAATAAATATTATGAAAAATGGCCTTGGGTTGCCTCCCAAGAAGCGCTTGTTTAAAGTGGATGTGAGTTGTTTCATTGAGATTCCGGATAAACCACGAACTGTTTTATCTTCACCTTCCGACCATGGACCGCATCGTAGTTCTCCCAAGAACTTTTTGGTGTGATAATGTTGAGAACTGTTGGAAGAGGCCTTGATTCTATGATTGGAACTTTGGTTTCTTCCGGTTTGATAGAAATTGAAGTCAACAGAGGATCGGAAAGCTTGTTTTCATGCGGGTGTGTGTGCCAACTCTTTTCTAATTCTTGCCTTTCTTCCATTGTCTCATCTTCAAGTAGGATGCGGTACATGGGGACGGTCGGGCTAAGGCCTTTGATGTCGTCTATTTTGTCGCCAATAGCCTTTCGGTGCATCTTGAGTATGTTGACGAGCTTGTTGGATTGAACATTATCGAGCCGAGAACTGACAATCACCCGGTAGGTTTGGTTAAGTCCCAGGAATTCGTAACGGAGGTTGGATGGAAGAGGTTTGAGCTCGAGTCGTGGATGAAAGGTTGTCTTCTCCCTTTTCTTCACTTTGTTACTGACCGTGCTAGGCGATACGGACTGCAGAATTTTAGATTTGGGAGATTCTTCCTCTTCTTTTGTTATGACAGTGGCACAACTCGCGCAAGTTTCAACGTAGGCTTTATCAGGTTCAGCGGTGGTGTATTGCTCGAGTTGCCTTTCGTCATCTTCCCCTCTAAAAAGGTTTTCCAGTTCCTCCAAACCCATGGATTCTCCCAATTCATCATATAGATATTCTTCCTCTTCAAATTCATCCATGATACCCAAATTGAAGACACAATCAATGTCAGAAGGGTATTTCAAAGCTCTGTTTATGTCGTAGACTGCCTTGTCTTTTCCGACATTCAGTGAAATTTTCTCGTTCTTAACATCAATCATTGCTCCGCATGTGGCGAGGAATGGCCTTCCAAGGATGATTGGAATGTGTTCATCTTCTTCCATGTCAACCATAACAAAATCACCAGGTATCCAAAAGTCTCCAACTTTGATCGGTACATCCAGCAACACTCCTTCAGGATATCGAATTGATCGATCAGCCAGTTGCAATGCAATTTGTATTGGTGAAAGTTCTCCACATTCTAATTTGTCAAACACTACCTTTGGAATTAGACTCACACTTGCTCCCAGATCACATAAAGCCCTTGTAAAATTCATCGTGCCAATTGTGCATGGTATCGAGAAGCTTCCCGGATCTTTCAACTTTTCCGGTAATTTACTTTGCACGAGCGCACTACATTCCCGATTGAGCGGAATTGTTTAGAATTCTTGGAGTTTGTTGCGATTTGAAAGGATCTCCTTCAGAAACATAGCATACGAGGGTATGCTTGCAATTGCCTCAGTGAAGGGGATAGTGACTTGTAGTTGCTTGAGTGTCTCCATGAATCTCGCGAATTGTGGCTCCATCTTTTGCTTGGCTGGCCTTGGAGGGAATGGCAGAGGTGGCTTGTAGGGTGGTGGTGAAATGTATTCAGGTTCGGTTTGTCGCTTGTCTCCACCTACGGTGTCATTCTGCTCCTCAATAAGGTCTGCCTGCAGTTCGAATATGGGCAGCTCCGGTTGTTGTGGCTCGTATTCTTCGAAATGTGATGGCTCTGGATGTATCTCATCGGAAGTTAGATCGGGTATAGGAGGTCCCTTGTAAGCTGTGCCGCTCCTTAGTGTGATGTTCTTGCAACTCTCTTTAGGATTTTCTTCCAGTTGGCCCGGAAATTTGCCTTTTCTGCGTGTAATGCTTGAGAGTTCTTTTGCCATCTTGGAGATGTGACCCTCTAAGTCCTTGACGTGGCTTACTAAGGTTTTGACCTTTTGCGTGATTATGGCGTTTGTCTCGTCTTGCTTCTCTAGGAATCTCTCCATTAGTGATGTGATGTTAGGTTGTTGTGGTTGGTTGCACTATCTCGGTTGATAGTTCGATTGAGATGCAGCAGGTCTTTGATTGTTTGCGTATGAGAGATTTGGATGATTTCGGTTATCTGGATGGTATGAATTGTAGGCGGGCTGAGGTCAAAAGCTGTTGTCGATGTCGTTTATTTGCTCTGCTTCTTCCTCAGTTTCCGTCACATTCATACATTTGGTCATCTCATGCGCTCCTCCACAATAGCCACATGCTGTTGCGGCATTGACTGCTGCTACCGTTCGCTGTTTGGTCTGCTTGTTGAGTGCCATTTGCAAAGCATCAATCTTTGCGCTCAGCATGGATATATCATCTACTCGGTGCATGCCAGGTGTTGGAGTTGGCTTCTTTCGCTCAGGGATCCAGTAGTGTTGGTTGATTGCAATCTCTTCAATTAGGTTGTAGGCCTCGTCAGGTTCCTTGTTCATGATTGCTCCTCCTGCGGAAGCATCAATAGACAACCTATCGGTAGGGTTTAGACCATTATAAAAATTTGGACAATCAGCCATCTTTCTAGACCATGATGTGGACAACACCTTAACATATCCTTATATCTATCCCATGCCTCACACAATGTTTCACCATCCCTTTGTTCAAAATTAGTAATTGCATTTCTAAACCTCGAAGTTTTGGATGGCGGAAAATATTTTGCAATAAACACATTAAACAATTGGTCCTAAGTTTGAATGGAATTGGCCGGTAAGGAAAACAAGCATGCTCTTGCTTTATCTTTTAATGAGAATTGAAATAGCCTTAGCCTGATTGCTTCATCGGTAACTCCGTTGATCTTTATCGTCTCGCATATCCCTAGGAAAATTGACAATTGAAGATGCGGATCTTCATGTGGAAATCCTCCGAATTGCTGTTGCGAAACCATATTTATGAGAGCAGGTTTGATCTCAAAATTACGGTTCGTAACAGTTGGCGGGTTTATACTAGAATTAGGATCATCCGCGCGCGGTACGTAATAGTCTCATAGAAGTTTGGGTCTTGCTGCATCGTGAACTTCATTATCACCATTGTTTTGTCTTCTATTGCTGATCGGTTCGTTCGGTGGGATATTCATGTTGATCGAATCTGAGTCTTCTCCGCTTTCAGAATTACTTGATGAAGAACTATGATTGATTATTATCGGTGATGTGGAAGTGAATTGTCCTCTCCTACTAGCAATCCTCTCGGATCTTCGTACGGATGATTCGGCCAGCGTGCAGTATCCTAAAAAGAAAAGAGAATCTAAAAACTAAACTAAAAACTGAAAATAAAAGAAAATAAAAAAATAAAAACGAAATTGAAAATAAGAGAAAAAAGTAAAAATGCAGAAAATAAAAAGAAATCTAGGCGTTTCTAATTAATTGGATTCAATGGTCAAAGCAAGGACGTCTCGCGAGGCCTTGCACAATGAACCGTTATTGCCTGGCAACGGCGCCAAAAAGCTTGATCACTCAAAAGAGAGCAATGTTTCTTTTAATATTTATAAACTCGAAAATGCTATCGGTTCGGACTGCAAGCGCACAATCCTTTCGAGTAGTATATTCGAGGTCGATCCAAAGGGAATATTGAATCAATGCTTTGAGCGATCGAATCACAATCTTTCGAAAGGCTAGACGAAATCTGAAAATTGAGAGATGTTGTTTTGATCAATGTAAATTAGGAAGCAATTAAAAGTAATTAAAATAAAGATAGAGATGAGGATTCCTAGGGTTTCGGCACACCATTGCCACTCAATCCGTCTTGACAATATATTCCTGTTGCGTCTGATTTCCTGTTGTTGTTTAATGAAGACACCACATAGGTCACTGCAATTTATGTTATGCGAGAATGACAGATCTTTCACCGAGATTCTACATAGGACACTGCGATTTACCTTATGCAAATGTCTGATCTCTCAAATACCCCAAATTACTACACAAATCACTGCGATTTACTTTACGCAAGTGATGGAATTTGGTACGCGTTTTGTTGGTCTGGTTTATGGTTTCCCCGCTAAGGTTTTCTTCACATAAACCTAATAGATCTCAACTAGGCTAATTCATACAAATAGTTTCTCTTACCATTAAAGTACTGTCACTACCCTAACAGACTCAAACTAGATCATTGAAATTAGATGAAGAGATAGTAAATCACAAAAGCATTTTGTTTCAACAACAAGAAATCATAATCAACAAAAATATATATATCAAAACATCAAGAGTAACAAGGTTTACTACCTAGCCCTAAGAAAAGGAACTTAGCCGCGGAACGGCATTGTTACAAGCACTCCTCTCTTCTCACTTTAATCCAATCTAACCCTAATTACAAAGATAACTAATCCTTCTGCCCAGGGGCCTTATATAGGAGTGTAGGGACGTGTAGAGGTTGAGTAGGGGCTAAGAAACTAATCTGGAAACAGCTGTCGGCAGTTATTCTCCAAGAGACGCCTTCGGATACGGACCGTATTAGGCAATACGGTCCGTATTAGGACCTTGACGGTTAAGGTTTAATGCTTCCAGCGCTATCTTCTGGTCTGTGTTAGGCCTGGTCCGTATTAGGCAATACGGGCCGTAACAGAGACATAGTCGATGAGCGTCGCCGATCCGATTGACCCGATTCTAGCTCCATTTGGTGTAAAATAGTCCCAAAACCTGTTTTCTGCAATAAAACATAAAGAAGGGTGATAGTAGCATTTTTCTCTAATTAATTAAACATAAGTGTGAGAAAAATATGCAAAACCTAAGCCAAAACCCTACGTAAATCATCATTATTTTGACTCTGATCAGAACTACAAGTTGACACGTGTAGTTAGTGTCACACCGGATCTAAAGGAGAAAATCAAGAAAGTCCTGCTGGATTGATTGAACCTTACCTTAATTGATTGATACCGTTGCTGGATTATTACCATGCTTATCTTGATTGATTTGTTGCTGGGTGATACCGCTGCGATTGGATGATGATTACTACGTTTGGTTGATTGATTGATTAAATACCATGTTTGGTTATTTCCTAAAAATAGAAAACGTGTACAGCTTGGATTTGGGTTATAAATCTAGTTTCTCTTTGAGCAGAATGACTAAGAAAGAAAAATACAATTCAGTGTTGTGTGAGTTGTAATTAGAAATTATTATGAAATAAAAGAGTGTGTGTGTGTCTTGATCCGTGGAGTGCGCTATAGGCGATACCACGTTAAAATCTCTGTGTTTCCTTGATCAATTGTCTGTGGTGATGTTATAATTTTGTTAGATACAATATGATCCAAATTTTCTTGTATTAGTTGACCATCCCGAGTTTTTTTATTAATACTCTCCATTAAATAAAAATGAACAAAAATGCCCTCAGTTTTTTTTGTTTTGAAAACTGCCCTAACTGCCCCACTGTGGGGCGGTTATCTTTTTTTATTTTTTTGGAAAATTCTTAAAATGAATATAGTAAACTAAATGGCTGTAAATGACAAAAAAATTGAAAAATATAAATGAAAAACTTAATCGGAAACTTCAACTCTAGTTTTGAGACTCTTCTCTTTGTTTTTTTGCAATTCTAAATTTTGGAAAACAGTTATTTGCTGAAATCGGACACTCGAGCGCTGCTTTATGGCCGTTTGAAGTTTCATCATTATTTTTTGCCTTCTCAGTAAAGATATCGTTTCTCTTTCCTTATCCCTTGTCCTAACCTTGCCTATTAATTTACGAGAGATGTCTTAAATAATTACATGTACAACCTACATGTGCTTTAGAAATGAGAGAAATAACTTACAAAAAATAGATAGAGATGCATTATAACAGGAAGACACAGATGGATGACGTGAGAAATGTTATATTTCTTTTATCACACACGGATTTGACAATAAAACTGAGTATAATTGTTGGAGCATTCATATACATCCGTCTGAAAGAAAAATGTTCTTCATTTTTTTAATTGAACTATACAATATTTATATTTTTTCTGTCATTTAATTTGAGTTTTATATTATCAATTTGATATCAATCATTAAAAAAATCAATTGATGAACAATTTCACTACTCAATTACTCCTCAATTTTTAGTAAAAACAAAAAAGAGAACCGCCCCACTGTGGGGCGCTTGGGGCATTTTTTGAAATTTTTTAATTCACAAGGTATTTTAAAAAAATAGGTTGACCATCTCATAAACATCAACAGCTCTCAAATAGCCATTTTTGGCAAGTCAGCACATGGACAATTTTCTCAATATAATGGAGAGTGCCTCAAGAAATAATGTTACTCTTCAAATGACTTCCTCTCTAATTAAGCAAAGTCTTAAGCAAAAAAAATTGAACACGAAGCTTATGTAATTATGAGAAGAACAAAAGATAAACTTGTTTCAAGTAAAACGCCTACATTTGCTTTACGCAGTTCCTTTTTTTATTCCCTCAAGTTTGGGCAATATCATCTTTGGTCCTTAAAATTGTTCGAATTTTCCATTTAGAAAAAAATATCTTATATAGCACTATTGATTTGGTCCTTGAACTTGTTCGTTCTCCCCAATTCCCCAATTTCATTGCAACTCGATCACCAGTGCAATTTTTTTTAAATAAAAAACCCGATTTATCATAAAATAAAATAGATTGATTGTTTTTTTTCCAAAATTAGTAAATAACAAATCATTGATTAGTCCATGTTAGGATGGAATGAAACAATAGTTCGGTCGCCCTTTAGTCACACCTGCAATTCACTGGCAATAAAGATAGCAAAAGGGGAGGGGAGAACCAAACCATTGATTTGATCACGTACCCCGCGTAGACCAAATTTTTCAAAAAGGTAGAAGGCAAGGGGATCCGGATTTTGAAAATTCAGTCCAGGCGGGTGACCGAATCAATTCAGTCACCCTTCTTTCGATTATCTATGTTGTAATTCGTGTAAAGGCATGATAATGGATGGACTGAACCATTGATTTCGTCGAAGTGGGGTGACCGAACAATGCAATTTCAATCCTTATTAATTATTTTTAAAGGAAAAAAAAACTATCAATTTGTTTCATAACAAATCGACTGTTCAATTTCCAAAAAGAAGGAAAAATTGTCACCATTGTACCACTGTATCACAACTACCTTTTGGGACAGGTTGTTTCTTTGACGCTAAAAAACTTGTATTAATCTTTCACGCTAAAAAGCATTGCAAACCTAAAAAAATAAACGGTAGAACATGCATATTACCTTTCATAATATTTAGAATGTGTCATATCATATTGATCAAATAGATAGTGTCATATCTTTAAATTTGGGATTCATTTCGCCAACTTGATTGTGGAAAAAAAACAGATTAACTGTCAATTTCTTTTGAATAATTTTGCGGAAATAAATTACATAGGTGTGAAATAATTAAACTAATTAAACGGTGTAAAATCAAATTTCTAGGTAACATGTAAATTACTTTTTCAACACAAACTTCATTATAGACTCATTTAATGGGTTTCATCTACGCCCTCGGTTGGTTCAACGTCATCAGTTGGTAAAAAGCTTCAAGTAATTACAATGCTGCCTTTGATTATATACACTATCGGTGCCAAATGATGCCAGATGGTAAATGGTTGATATTAAATATGTTTTTTGTAGTAGTGAATGTTGTCTAATTAATGGAGTAGCCTCGTAATTAGTGCATGGGCCCAAAACATCCAAATTGTTGTTGCATGGGCCCAAAACTCTCACAGGTACCGGCCATAGATGTGCTTGTAGTTGGTGAAAGCAAGCCTTAATTGAGGAATGCTTCTCTTGCTAGATATCTCCAGTATCACGGACTCGTCAACCCCTTAATGGAGAGAAGAGGTTCGAGTTTTTGTTTGTTTGCGTCACTGAAACAGACGGACTGGATTTTGAGTAGAAAATTTGGTGTATGCAACTCGATTTCAGTTTTTAAGAGAGAAAGGACAAGGGTAAGAT
Source organism: Carex myosuroides (assembly GCA_028015225.1). Taxonomy (NCBI): domain Eukaryota; kingdom Viridiplantae; phylum Streptophyta; class Magnoliopsida; order Poales; family Cyperaceae; genus Carex; species Carex myosuroides. The sequence goes on along the minus strand of CM051464.1, from coordinate 15,906,668 downwards.
TGGAAAATAATAAATTAGACAATATTTTATTGTGAGTTATTAACTCAAGGGGTAAAAAGAAAAGAACAATCAGAGTTGAGGGATATATTAGATATAACTAAGAGTACGAGGGTAAATAGGAAATTGAAGAAGTCTTTAAGGGTATCTAGAAAATTAACCCTATATATAATGTTCTGCGTCAGGTGAGAATTTAAACCTGTGAACTGCTGAAACTTGAAAGTGATTTAAGTATCTCTCAAATAAAATAATTGGTAATTTGTTACTTCATTAATAAAGCTGTTAACTCCACGCATTACAATTTTAGTTAATTAACCTCGTTTTATTCTTGGAACAAAAAGGGTTATACATCCTCCTTTACCAAAATGTACCTTAATTATCCAGAAGAACAGGAATATTTATACTTTTTTTAAAGAAGTGGTATTGCCACCGATTTCATTAAAATGAAAACCAAAGTATTACACAGTATTTCCGGTACGACCAAGTTGGTACTAGCTACACACATACCACAAATCAACAACATCAAAATTATAACCTACAACCAACAAATCAGAAAAGCACACAAAACAAACACAATCCTACAAATGTTAACATCAACTATAAAAGTAAAAATTTGCCTCAACCTAAGATAAAGAAAAAACTATCAAAAAATTAGAACTAACCTGCAGTAGAATGTTCTTAGAAAAGGCAGCGAAAAGAGCCAATCTCCTGGCTTCTCTACAAGCAATTTATAGATTACACGAATGCCAATTTGAGAGAGCAAAGTATTAAATTTCGAATTGAGTTAGGTGTAAGTGGCTTTTATTTTTACTCTCTGCTTAAATGTGAAACTCGACGAATAAAATAGTAAGGAAGAGAAGAAAAAAACACATCTTTATGAAACTATCGGTAAAAATAAATTGACCCTTGATAATTTGTATAAGTTTCTTATAAACAGTAGTTATGTATAGATGGACGATTGAGAAATTCGCACAGTTGACTAAGTATACTCTTGAGAAAGAAGGTGAGAGACTTGGACAGCTGAAACTGACCCTGATTTAATCTTAGACATCGATGATGTGTGCAGTATTGTAAATAACGGTATGCGCTTGTCGGATGGATAGAGTACCGCCAAACGATTAACCGATAATAATTGGGAATAATTAGGCATAATCAGAAATAATCGACCAATTACTTGGGAAAATCCGTGATGATTTGATCGCTGCTAACGACTAATTGGTCCATTAATCAGCCTAAACGGCTGTTTTTTACAACACTGGATGTCTATCTTATTCATCAGATACGTGAGAAATTGTACTGATGTGGAAGAAATGCTAGATTAGTGGATTTGTTTGTAAATAAGTTCGGTAATTTTGGTTGGAGGGTAACGGGTTAGGTGGAGAGAAGACGGGTTGGATATTTGTGGAGTTTGAGGTGAGTGAGAGATAGATGGGCTTAGATTTGTATTAGGTTTCATTGGGTCCTTTTATACATGAAGCACATGTACAAGCCTATATATGAGGTTTACGTGTTGAAAGGGCTAAGAGGGCTGGGTTTAGGGCCCAATATGAAAGTCATCCAACATGGTGCATGCACTACCCGTGGAGACGTTGATGTTTTTCAATTTGAAAATTTGAGAATAGCTGGTACTGTAAAAATGGAGTGAGTCTATGGTACTATGTATAGCACGGATTAGTCCGTACTACGGAGCCATATTTTCATTTTGAAAACTCTAATGGTCGATCGAAACCGTTCAACGTGATCTCCACATGAATATGTACTTGCAGACTAAATTTTATATTTTTTCGAATTTTTTTACTATATTTTAAGAAAGGTAAAAATCACTTGATCTGAAAATTCTGGACCATCCAAAAACAGTGATTTTCTACCTATCTAAAAAAATAGTAAAAAAATTCTAAAAAATAGAAAATATAGCCCACAAGTATATTCTCATATGGAAATTATGTTGAACGGTTCGGATAGACCGTAGTACGGACCAATCCGTGCTATGCATAGTACCATAGACTCCCTCGTAAAAATGTTTACAACTATGAGATATCATTTTTTTTTCAAATTACAGAATAGGCATAAACTACGGACACTGATAGTTAGTTCCTCTCTCGTTCTCCCATAGCTCTTCTTTTTTTTGGTTAAAATTAACAATTCTGAGACTGCTGGAGTTTTATATTTGTGTGTTAATCATATTTATTTATTGCTAATTCATCAATAGAAATACAAACGCTCATCAAGAGACTAGTAATCCAAAGCACTCTTTATATATCTTTAAGTATCCCACAAATAATGAAAGCAATAAAACAAGGCTTGATCTAACATTCCCTAATTTTGCATTTCGAAGTCTCCAGTTTCACACAAATAATGAAAGCAATAAAACAAGGCTTTTGATCTAAAATTACCTAAATTTTTATTTCGGGGTATTTTTGTACTGACGGAACGAAAATAAGATCCTCATTTTCATAATAAAGTTCCATTAATATATATCGGTAAGCTAAATGAAATTTCAGAACGAAGAAATGACTAAATTTTTCATTTTTTCTAGTATAGAGATGATGAGGTTCTTTCCACGGAATCCGAGACGGTCCCAAAGGGCATCATATCAAATTCGGTCCAATGGTTGGTCGGAGCTATCCGATCCACATCAAGAATCACACACACAACTTTAATTTGTGTGGATCAAGTGCGCATAATCTTGACGCTGATCAAACGAATATGACAGGACATCCAACTGAATTTGATCCGATGCCAATCAGACCACCCCCCACTACCTTTCAACAGCTCCCCAAGCCCCACCCCAGCTTAGAGATGAGGATCTGAAGTTAACTCCGAGATTTGTAGTGCTTTATTAAACTTCCATCAAAAGTTAAATCTTATTAAAGTAAGACAAAGCTAGTGTGTCGTACAGATATTGGTACTTTCTTAGTGTGTTTCAAAAGACTCCAATAGTGCGTTCTGAGTGCAAAATGATTCACAATTCCGGTCTTCACGTGTACGATATAAAATATTTTGCTGCTACAAGATGGAATGACAGCTTGGACTCGGTTGTTCTTTCTTCCTTTATTACATTCACACGTGTTAGTAATCAAAGTGGAAAAGCACAAAAAAACACAGTACTAAATACCAAGAAAATCTCCAAAGTGTTTCCCTTGTTTTTTCATTTACATTCCTTAAAATCAAATAACTGGATAAGAAGATGACAAATTGGCAATCCTTTTTCTTTTGTAATAAGATAGAAAGGGGTCAGGCTTCTAATACTATGTTTTATTGATAATTTAGACACACAATACAATCAAATGATCCAAGAAAGCGTGAATTTTTCATTGAATTTTGAGCATAAAAAATGGAATAAAAGTTACATCTATCATAATAGTACTTCACCAACCAACTCAAAAATAGAACAAAAATTGTCTTTAAAATTCAATTACATCTCTCTTCATAATATGAAAATTAGATGAAACTATTGCCTTAAAATTGCAGCTCCATTTCGTAGCAATTTACAGAATTTAGAAAGCTTGAATCGCATTAAAAACATATATAAGTGACACGGTCTACTCTCATTTTGAATTCTTCGGTATTGCGATCTAGACTGGATTTATTATTGTGGACCATGCTATCCTGGAAATTTGCAAGTCATTTGCAGGTCAACAGCAAAATACAGTTCTATAATCATGCTATATTTTTTAAGATTTTAAAAGTTAGTTGGCAAGGTGTCACTAACAATATTTGTATTAATAAAAGAAAAGTATTTCTAGAGCACTACAAGTATTTTATTTTAAAGTAATCATTGTAGCAGCCACCATACGAATATTAATTGTCCTTTGTAGGGATATTTAGTTCTGCATTCATTCTTCCTTTTAAAAGTAATCAAGAGTGAATAATTTATCATTCATTTATAATTAGATTATTAGAAAAATGATATGGATTAAAAAAATAGCTAATTATTGGTAAGCATATGAATTAAAAAAGTTTGTTGGTTCTCACGTAATGGTGTGTGTGTGAGAGCTAATTCACATTCATTTTTATTCATTACCCTATAAATTTAGATGTTTAAAGATGATTGTGTCTGATGGCAAGAAATAAGCAAGAATTCTTTTTTTTATTGTTGTTTTTTGTTGGCGAAATATGCACTAGGTTTTTTCTTCCAGGTGCCAGCACCATGCACATTAGTGGAAGGTTAGAGCATGGCATTATTTATTTTCTGTTTTTGATGTAGCATAAGAGAGAGAAAAAATGACTCTTGTTACCGCATATGTCAATTGCTTTCAAAGTTAGTAATGGAATTTAAACAAGGAATCAGGCACAGTCCGATGGGTATTGAATCAAATTCGATCAGATGCTAGGTTTGAGTCTTCTAATCTGCAACTTGACTCCTCGTACGAATCAAGTGCACACAAATTTTGATTCGGATCAAACGATTCCAACCGGACATCAAACCAATCGGAGAGGCCGGAAACACATTCTAGAATTGTTTTTCAAGTTGAAAAATTAGGTATAGTATTGCCAAAATGTCTCGAACTATGACATATCAGTTTTACATGGCATTTTAATACTGACCGAACTGAAATAATTAAGATCCTGATTTTCAAAATAAGCTTCCACTTATATTGGTAAGATAAATGAAGTTTCAGAATGAAGAAACAAAAAGATGGAATTAAGTAGAAAAATGGATGCCACTAACAATTTATGTAAGATAAACCTCTTACTGTCTTGTACTGTTCTTGTTTTGCTTGTTGGTTTTATTGATTTCCTGAGTTTAGTCTCATACATATGTTAGAGAAAATGATTCACAATTTAGGTCTCATGTCCCAACTTTCATAGTCAGTCATCTCAAGCCCGATCTTCATGGGTAGCCCGATCTTAGGGCTCGATCGGTTGTTCATTTTTACTTTATCGCATTCATTTGTGTTAGTAATCAAAGTGGAAAAGCAAGCAATTAAACACATTACTAAAACCAAGAAAATCAAATAAAATAACTGGATAATTAGCAGATGACAAATTGACAATCTTATTTTTGTGAAAATAAGAACGGATCAAGCTCCTAATCTTATATTTTATTGATAAATTAGAAATACGATACAACAAAAAAACATGAAAGTGAACAACGAGTATTGGGCAAAAAAAAGAAAGAATAAATGTTACATTTCTGATAATATTTGACCAACCAACTCAAAAGTAAAATAAAAATTATCTCCAAATATCCGTTTTAATCTCTTTACATAATATGAAAATTAGAGCTCCATTTCATAGAAAATTACAGAATTTAGAAAACTGAGATTGGAATAAAAACATAAGAGATGCGGTCTACTCAAGTCTTCGTCTAACAGGAAAACAAGAGCACACATGTCCGCAAGAAATTCTAGTCTGTTGAGTACTAAAGTATTGCGATCTTGTCCGATTTTTTTATTAATATCCAACATTAAATAAAAATTAATGGAAATGCCCACAACTAATTTGTTGAAATTATAAATACACTCAGATCTCCGAGACTCTCGGCAATCCACGATAATATATTTATTTACCCAGAAGTGATTTTTCAACCGGGATCAATAACTTAGATTAAAAACATTTTTATATTTTGCTAGTAACAAACAAAGAAATATTTTGGTTTGTCGCAGTCTTTCTAGTAAATTCAATTCTATAGTATTTCATCTATATATTTAAAAGAATATAAAAATATTTCTAATATTTTCACTTTGAATTCTTTGCGATCTAGACTGGATTTATTATTGTGGACCATGCTATCCTGGAAATTTGCAAGTCATTTGCAGGTCAACACCAAAATACAGTTCTTAATCATGCTATATTTTTTAAGATTTGTTTAGTTTGAATTCTTCTAGTTGAAAGAAAAGATTTTAAAGTTAGTTGGCAAGGTGTCACTAACAATATTTGTATTAATAAAAGAAAAGTATTTCCAGAGCACTATGAATTAAAAAAGTTTGTTGGCTTCTCACGTAATGGTGTGTCTGTGAGAGCTAATTCACATTCATTTTTATTCATTACCCTATAAATTTAGATGTTTAAAGATGATTGTGTGCTGATGGCAAGAAATAAGCAAGAATTCTTTTTTTTTACTGTTGTTTTTTGTTGGTGAAATATGCATTAGGTTTTTTCTTCCAGGTGCCAGCACCATGCACAGTAGTGGAAGGTTAGAGCATGGCATTATTTATTTTCTGTTTTTGATGTCGCATAAGAGAGAAAAAAAATAACTCTTGTTGCCGCATATGTCAATTGCTTTCATAGTAATGGAATTTAAACAAGGAATCGGGCAGTCCGATGGGTATTGATTCAAATTCGGTCAGATGCTAGGTTAGAGTCTTCTAATCTGCAACTTGACTCTTCGTACGAATCAACTGCATACAAATTTTGGTACGGATCAAACGATTCCAACCGGACATTAAACCAAATATTGTCTGATGCTCATTAGATTGCCCCCCACTCTTTTAAACAAAGCCGAGATGGATCACTGTTGTATAGTAGGTGAGCACTAGAGCGACTCATGAGGGAAAATATTATGGTCAACTTCTTTCAAACCATACAAATATGATCGGAGAGGCCGGAAACACATTCTAGAATTGTTTTTCAAGTTGAAAAATTAGGTATAGTATTGCCAAAATGTCTAGAACTATGAGATATCAGTTTTACATGGCATTTTAATACTGACCGAACTGAAATAATTAAGATCCTGATTTTCAAAGTAAGCTTCCACTTATGTTGGTAACATAAATGAAATTTCAGAATGAAAAAAAAAAAGAGGGAATTAAGTAGAAAGATGGATGCCACTAACAATTTTAGTAAGATAAACCTCTTTACTGTCTTGTACTGATGTTGTTTTGCTTGTTGGTTCTAGTGATTTCCTGACTTTAGCATACATATGTTAGAGAAAATGATTCACAATTCAGGTCCCATGTCCCAACTTTCGTTGTCAGTCATCTCAAGCCCGATCTTCAAGGGTAGCCCGATCTTAGGGCTCGATCTGTTGTTCATTTTTACTTTATCGCATTCATTTGTGTTAGTAATCAAAGTGGAAAAACAAGCAATTAAACACATTACTAAAACCAAGAAAATCAAATAAAATAACTGGATAATTAGCAGATGACAAATTGACAATCTTATTTTTGTGAAAATAAGAACGGATCAAGCTCCTAATCTTATATTTTATTGATAAATTAGAAATACGATACAACCAAAAAGCATGAAAGTGAACAATGAGTATTGAGCAAAACATTATCTCCAAATATCCGTTTTAATCTCTTTACATAATATGAAAATTAGAGCTCCATTTCATAGAAAATATAGAATTTAGAAAATTGGAATTGGAATAAAAACATAAGAGATGCGGTCTACTCAAGTCTTCGTCTGACCGGAAAACAAGAGCGCACATGTCCGCAAGAAATTCTAGTTCGTTGAGTACTAAAGTATTACGATCTTGTCCGATTTTTTTATTAATATCCAACATTAAATAAAAATTAATGCAAATGCCCACAACTAATTTGTCAAAATTATAAAAATACCCAGACCTCCGAGATTCTTGGCGATCCACGATAATTTATTTATTTATCCATAAGTGATTTTTCAACCAGGATGAATAACTTAGTTTCAAAACATTTTTATTTTTTTGCTAGTAACACACAAAGAAATATTTTGGTTAATTTGTCGCAGTCTTTCTAGTAAATTCAATTCTATAGTATTTCATCTATATATTTTAAAATATATATAAAAATATTTCTAATATTTTCACTTTGAATTCTTCGGTATTGCGATCTAGACTGGATTTATTATTGTGGACCATGCTATCCTAGAAATTTGCAAGTCAACACCAGAATACAGTTTTGTAATCATGCTATATTTTTTAAGATTTTTAAAGTTAGTTGGCAAGGTGTCACTAACAATATTTGTATTAATAAACGGAAAGCATTTCCAGAGCACTAATAGTAATTTTTTTTAAAAGTAATCATTGTAGCAGCAACCATACGAATATTAATTGTGTCCTTTGTAGGGATATTTAGTTATGCATTCATTCTTGCTTTTAAAAGTAATCAAGAGCGAATAATTTATCATTCATTTATAATTAGCTTATTAGAAAAATGATATGGATTAAAAAAATAGCTAATTATTGGCAAGCATGTGACTTAAAAAAGTTTGGTGGCTTCTTACGTAATGGTGTGTGTGAGAGCTAATTCACATTCATTTTTATTCATTACGCTATAAATTTAGATGTTTAAAGATGATTGTGTCTGATGGCAAGAAATAAGCAAGAATTCTTTTTTTTATTGTTGTTTTTTGTTGGCGAAATATGCACTAGGTTTTTTCTTCCTGGTGCCAGCAACATGCACATTAGTGGAAGGTTAGAGCATGGCATTATTTATTTTCTGTTTTTAATGTAGCATAAGAGAGAGAAAAAATGACTCTTGTTACCGCATATGTCAATTGCTTTCAAAGTTAGTAATGGAATTTAAACAAGGAATCGGGCGCAGTCCGATGGGTATTGATTCAAATTCGGTCAGATGTTAGATTAGAGTCTTCTAATCTGCAACTTGATTCTTCGTACGAATCAAGTGCACACAAATTTTGATACGCATCAAACGATTCCGACCGGACATCAAACCAAATATTGTCTGATGCTCATTAGATTGCCCCCCACTCATTTAAGGAAAGAACCTTAGATCTGGGTTGTGAAAATGTGAAAATGAGGAATGAGAAATGAGTTAAGAGCAGCAGATCTGAGGAGGAGGTTAGGCAAGGTAAGCTCTTGGAAGACTTTGTACAGTAGTCAATGTTTATTTCACGTTTTATTTTTCTTTTTATTTTCTTTTTATAATTGTATATATATATAGAAGTCACAAAATAACTTCACAGTTTTGTGACTTATTTGGCAGCAACAAATAAATACTAATTATAAAAGACCGTTAGGAATTTAGTGATTGATCAAGATCTAACGGTCCCCATAAGTAATCAATAAATCAATGAAAATAAGTATTCTCTGTGACTTATTTAGCAGCAACAAATAAATACTAGACCAAAAAGTTAACTAAGAGTATCTAGACCAAATAAATACTAGACCAAAAGTTATTTGTTTGTGAACTTAACTAAGAGTATCTAGACCAAAAGTTGTTCCTGCGTCGTCTCAGCATACCAGTTACTTGTATCAACGAGATTCTCTGTGCTTATTTGCCACAGAGACAGAGAGAATTGAGTGAGAAATTCATCAGCAAATAGAGAGACAAAATGGTGACAAAAGAACTTTCGTGTGCTGCTTGCTGTTGCAATTGTTTATTTCTGCAATGGCAAGGCAGAATCTATCTGACGATGAGGTCTCTCAAATTGGTATTAAGGGTTCTCAAATTTTTATTAATTTGAACGCGCAATAAGTATAGTACTACAGTCTACTTTAGAGGGCCATACTACATGTGAAGTTATTGTACTACAATGTCTACTGCATAAATGAATAATTGTATATATATATATAGAAGTCACAAAAACTTAATTTTTAAAGAAAAATGTAATTTCAATTTTTTTAGTATTTATTTAGCAGCAACAAATAAAACGTGAAATATACAAATAAATTCCTAACGGTCTTTTATAATTGTATATATATATAGAAGTCACAAAAACAAATGAATATTTCAATTTTTTTAGTATTTATTTGTTGCTGCTAAATAAGCTATTGTCCAATTATTTTGTAATAGGATTCCCTCCTTTCTGAAGATCTTTCGGATGATGACTTCTAATAGGAGTCCCTACTTTGACCCTGGACAGAAATGAATTTACCATTCAATTTATTATATGATTTGTAATAATTGGTAAGAATTTTCTTTGCTTATGGGAACTCATTTTCATTGATTTATTGATTTATGCACATTTTCATTTTCTTTTATCAATCACTACAAAACTGGGGATCTAACGGTCTTTTATAATTAGTATTGTAATATCCCAAGAACATGTGCATGATCTATTGATTACATAGAATTATTTAGTAATATTGAAATTTTAGACCCATTGCTACAAAAAGGTCCTACTTGCAATACTAACAAAGTAGATGTTGTTCCATGGAAGAGTTTAATTGGAAAAAAAAAAAAAAAACCCATTTCAGCGATTCTTTCCATAGAGTTTATAATCTTGATTCCTTTGGGTCAGTGATGCTTATCAGTGTATAGACCATGACCAGAAAAAACAAGGAGATAGACCATGAGAGAATAGGCATTTAATGTCAAGGTAGCGTGGAAAAAGGGGCATGGTTTGAACCGAGGGAACGTGCTTGACCGGGTAGAAATTAACTCAATAATTTCTAATGTGAAAGAGACATGAAAGAGATATGGAAAAGAATAAGGGGTCCACAATCTATTGTGAAAGAGATATGAAACATAATGTAGTAATGATCTTGTTGGACAAGAAGAGATAAGTAACTGACGTAGAGTCATTGTAATTGGAAACAAAATATATGAATCTTAACTGTCATTTTTGATAATTTTGAAATAAATAAAAAATAAAAAAAAATTCTTCTGAGTAACCAAACCTTATGTTATTGCACGAGAGCAACTTGGGTCCGATGCCCACCGGACTCAAATTTGGGTCTGATGAGTTCGATGACCGTCCGATCTGCTTTAAGATTCGTGCACACGAATTTTAAAGCATAAGCAAAAGTTGTGAGCATGAATCTTAAAGCAGATCGGATGGTCATCGAACCCATCAAACTCACTTTGAGTCCGATGAACATCGGACCCAAATTGACCTCGTTATTGCACATGCTACACTGTCTCATATATTAGGTTTTACAAGACACCAACACAGCCATTCCATTTGAGTTACCAGGCCCTAGATTTGGCGAACAAAAATTGAACCTTGGCCAAGCCCAAGCTCAAGCCCAACAAAATCAATTCAAAAAACCATACATCTATGTAAGGACCAATTCAAAAGGAGAACGGATCGGAGTAGGTCCGATGCTCATCAGACGTACTTTTGGGTCCAATGAGCTCCAGGACCGTCCGATTCGTTTTAAAATCTGTGCGCACGAAAATTGAAGCAGAAACACACAAACTTTGAAGCGGAGTGCACGAATCTTAAAGCAGATTGGACGGTGTTTGAACCCGTCAAACCAAAGTAGATCCGATGGGCTTCGGACCTACCCTCAAGTCATTCAAAAGACCTTGGTTGGACTTTTCATCGGTTGTAAAAGAGATTGCTGTCACTTAGAAGATGTCTTCAGAATCAAAGATAAGGGAGAGATTTTTTGAGAGGCTCATAGCCTCATAGTCAAGTCCAAGGTCAAGTCAACACCCAATTGTACTCCACAAAATCATACTTCCAACATAACATGATATCTTTATTCTGTCTCTAATACCTGGCTGCTATCTATCTGTTCATCCTTTATCTTCTCCTACCTATAACTTTATCACTTTTTAATTAATGGAGTTCTTACATCAAGCAACTCTTCTCTTTATCTTACTCTCCCTTATCATCCCTAGAGCCATCTCACTCACTCTGAATACCTCCTACTTCATCCAGTGTGGCTTAATTAACTCCACTTTGACGCACACCAATGATTCCCCTCCTCGCACTTTTGTCTCTGACGAGAAGTACCTCATCTCCGGTTCAAGCAGTACCAACCTTTTTCCAAACGTTACTAATTCCACAAACCCTCTCTATCCCACCACACGCTTCTCTTTCTCTCCATTCTCTTACCAATTCAATGTTGTACCCAATACTTCCAACATATTGCGCCTTCACTTCTCACCCTTTTCCGTATCCTCCAATGCAAATTTCGCGATAACAACTTTCAATGGCAACAGCTCAACAAACAATTTTTCTATCTCTGCTCTTACATCACTCATTATAAAAGAGTTTTTTCTTTCCATGGATTCTGACAAATTGGTACTCAAATTCACTCCACAAAACTACTCTATTGCTTTCATAAGTGTGATAGAAATCTTTGATGCCGCACCCCTGCAATTATTTAGTAACATTCCAATTCTAATCGACACAACTGATACATTCAATAAGCAGCAAGCTTATCTGAGCATGGAAACATTCTATCGGGTAAACATGCCAGGCCCATTGATCACCCCGGAGAATGATACACTGTGGCGAACCTGGGTTACGGATGACCCTTACATCTATAATGTTCTTGCCTCTCAGACTTGTAACGTGTCTACTGGACTAAACTTCATTCCTACACAAGGGAGCTCAGAGGAGATAGCCCCACAGACCGTTTATAACACAGCACGGATAATAAACGTTTCCGATGTTCAGCTCATCTCCAATCCTCATTTTAACATTAACATCACATGGAGTTTCAGAGTCGACTCAGGGTATTATTATCTTATCCGATTACATTTCTGTGATATTATATCAGAGTCCAGTCAGGTGGATCAAGGGCCTGTTTTTGCAGTCTATATCATGGATTATTTGGCACTTCGAAATAACCTGAGACCTAGTGATTACACGAGCTATGCACAGGAGCCATTCTACATTGATTTTATTGCAAATGTTATGGGTGCACGAAACATAACTGTGAGCATTAGCCTGGATAGGAAGGAGAGTAACGTAAATAATGGTTTCCTTAACGGATTGGAGATTATGAAGATGACCAATTATAATCCTCCTCTTGAAAGGAAAAAGAAGTTGCTAGCTATCATCCTTGGACCTACTATTGGGGGTGCCTTTATAATTTTAATATTAATGATCATGTTCGGTGTTTATACAACTTGGTATAAGGGACTGTGCAAAATGAATCTGCGAGTAGAAGATGAGATGCCATTTTCACGGCCTCATCAGTATTCTTGCAGAGCAACTAGTGTAGCATCTCCTAGGCTTATTGCCTTTTCTGAAATCAAAACTTCAACAAATAATTTTGATGAAAGGAGCTTAATCGGGGTAGGTGGTTTTGGAAAAGTTTACAAGGGAAGATTGCGTAATGGAACTATGGTTGCTGTAAAACGAGCCTCATGCCAATCCAACCAAGGCTTCCCTGAATTTCAGACAGAGATTGAAGTTCTATCAAATATCCGTCACTGTCATCTGTTATCCCTCATAGGTTACTGTGATGAGAACTCCGAGATGATACTTGTCTATGAGTATATGGAGAAAGGCACTTTAAGGAACTATTTGTATGGCACAGATCACTTATTGCCATCTCTTTCATGGAAGCAAAGGCTGGAGATTTGCATCGGCACAGCCAAGGGCCTACAATACCTCCACACAGGGCCATCACGAAATATTATACATCGTGACGTGAAATCAACTAACATTCTTTTAGGAGAGGGGTACATAGCCAAAGTGTCAGATTTCGGCATTTCAAAACTAGGGCCATGTATAGGTGAGACCCACGTCAGCACGGCAGTGAAAGGCAGTTTTGGTTATCTCGACCCGGAGTACTTTAAGACCCAACAACTAACTGACAAATCCGATGTATATTCATTTGGAGTTGTGCTTTTTGAGGTGCTTTGTGCGAGGCCTGTAATTGACCAAAGCCTTGAGAGAGAACAACTTAACCTCACGGAGTGGGCGCTCATGTGGCAGCGAAAAGGTGAGTTAGAAAAGATTATCGACCCAAAACTTATCGGGGAGATCAAGGAGAATTCTCTGAGGAAGTTTGGAGAGATAGCCAAGGAATGCTTGGAAGAATATGGCATTGATCGGCCAACAATGGGAGATGTTTTATGGAACTTGGAATACTGTTTGAGGTTACAAGAAACAGAGGTGAAGAGTGAGCTGCATTATGAAAACACAACAAGCACATCAGATTCACATTTCCTGGAAATTCCAACTTTGTGCGGATTGCCTTCAAATATTTCAAGCGCAGATAGCAGATCTGATATAACAACTAGTAATGTGTTCTTCTAGCTGGTCTCATAGCTGGATATATTTATGTAACTCTATTAATTAAATTAATTAGAATATGTCATATGTAAGTGATTGTTGTAATGTTAATTTGCAGTTATATTATTAACATTGTGTGAAGGGTGCCCACAAAATGAATTAATGAATATCTCATAGCTTGTGATTTTCTGAGGTTTCTTACAAATGAATTAATGAAAAAGGGTGCCCACCTCATTCGTCCGTTTCTATCCGTTTACATCCTCAAAATATGAACTCTCCTCAACTGTGTTTCATGTCTCAGCCGATCAGTTTTCACTTTGTTGAAGGAATTCATAGTTCAGGTCGATACTGATAGTATTTTTATGAATTTTTATACCTGCTGAAGATAATTGTGCTTGTTTTCTTTATGTTCTTTGTTTTGATGTTGCTTGGAGTTTCTTATAAATTGGTGCACTGGCTGGTTTATCCACAGTTACCAAGTAAGAAATTAGCATGTGATGTTGATCTGAAAAATGTTAAGTTTGAGAAGGAAAAGCATATATAATTGTTTGCTGTTGGATATTTAATCGCAAGTCATTTTTCTGAGTAATCCAGGCTGGTTTAGCGATCAAAACTTGAGCCCAGCCCAAGCCCAAGCCCAATAAAATCAAATGGGATGGGTTAGCATCACTAGATTATAGACTCACGAGTTCAGGTCCAGTGTGATCCCCATAATCCATGTAGACACCAAATTTATTTCGGCCTGGATCCTCTGTAGTAACTCAAATACTGAGTTTGGATCCGGACCGTCTGATCAGCTTTCGGCTCCTTAATTATTTGTGCCAAAGAAGATCGGACGGTCCGGATTTTAACTCAACATTTGAGTTACTTTCGGTAATATGTATTAATATTACAACACATCCAAAAAAGGAAGATCCAAACAGATTTGAGAAAATTGGGACCAAATTCATCATCACCTTCATCTCGCTTCTCTCGGCTCTCTCGCCTATGCCACACCACACTTGACACCGGGGCCAAGAAGAGAAGCAGCTGCATATTAGGTCCTGACCTCCATGACATCTGGACCCCACTCAGCTCTACAGTGCCTCCTCACACATTACCAGGAGGTGGAGGTGAGTTATTTGCATCCACATGCGACTGCACTGTTTATTTATTCAAAAGGTTTCTACTTTCCTGGTGGGGCATTTACAGAAACACCTTGCAAGCTATATAACTATTGGGTTATTCTTTGTTGTTCCCAAAGGTTTAAATAGCGTTTATCGCATCGTAGAGGAACGGCTAAAAACACGACGCTATTGCCATATTGCCCGCTAGAGCGCCAATAGCGCCATAGCTTTTATGCTCCGAAAATGCTATAACGGAGCTATAGCGCCGCTATTGCGCGCTATTTAGAACCCTGGTTGTCCCTTTTATTGTTTAATTGACATGAAATGAACTATGATGCCTCAGAAACTGTATTTGAGATGGTGCATTTACTAGAACATTTGTTGTTACATGAGTTTTCAGTGAGACATTTACTCGAACAGGCTATGTTATTTTCGGGTGCTCGTTATTTAATTATATAAACTTTTGATCTTGTAGTTAACCATGATGCACGCACCACCAACTATAATTGATGGTAAATCAATTGCCGAGGAAATAAGATAAGAAATTTCCAAAACAGTCTGGGATTTAAAAAGCTCTTACGGGAAGGTCCCTGGATTGGCGATGATATTAGTCGGTCAGAGGAGAGACTCTCAGAGCTATGTAAGCTACAAAATAAAGGCATGCAATGAGGTGGGAATAAGATCGTTAGTGGTGCAATTACCAGATTCATGCTCAGATGAGGAAGTAGTAGAGGCTTTTAAAAGATTTAATGAAGACCCCTCTGTTCATGGCATCATCCTTCTTCAACTCCCTTTACCGCAGGTATACATTTTGTGGCCTTTTAATAAATTACGGCTTCCCTGCAATTAAGTTAACCGATAAGACTTGAGAATTGTGAAAATTGGGGATTTTAATATTTGCATTAAATGAATGCAGCCATAGGATTTTTATAATTTCTCCTTAATTTAAAAAAGAATGGTTTATAAATTCTAGAGTAGGGTTTGGGGATTTTGCAATTTGGAGATATAACCTCTTTGTTCGCTTTTTATTTCCTTTCATTAAAATAACAAACTAAACTAATATGATAGCTGTTTGTGAATTCAGCACATGGATGAAGAGAGAATACTAGGTGCCATTAGCTTAGAGAAAGATGTAGATTGGTTTCGCCCGTTAATAAATGTGGGAAACCTTGCATTGCGGGCCCGGCGGCCCCTTTTCATACCGTGCGCTGCCAAGGTAGTAGGCAGTAGGCAGTGTGCTGAGTTTCTCAAGAAAGAGAGATTCTATCTTTAGGAGGGTTTTAACAAGAAAGAATGAAAGAAAGAGAGCCAGAAGTCGAAAGTCATTGGTGAATCCAATGTAGCAAGAAAAGCAATGATGGAGAGAGGAATTAATTCTACACTCAAGCTCTATCATGAGAAATTGCTTGGTTCATGTGAGGCGTCATGGAGCTCTGACTCTATAAGAGGGGCATTCTGGTAATTTATCTCCATCTCCTGGCCCAATTGTTACTAGGCTTAGAAGACATCTCTTTATCTTTCTTTATTTTTTCAGATATATGTTACCAATATATCTGGTATGGTGCTAATTGATATAACAATAGTTGATGTGTTAAATTAGACTTTGCATCAATTAAGATGTTTTGTTTGGATGGACAACATTTAAATTTTGAACCATTGTTGATTATGAATTTAAAATTGTCTGCTCTTATAAGCATGAAATTGAACTACTAATTAACCATAACTAAATTTTACTAAATTTGTGTTCAAAATCAAAATGTAATTTGAATTCAAAATGAAATGTTCTTCAAAATATTTGTGATCAAAATCAAAATAATATGATCAAAATCAAAATGTCCTCCTTGAAAAAAAAATAAAAAAAGAAACTCCTTTGATAATTATGTGATTAATATCATAGTTTTCTTTCATTATTGTGGGGGCAAAGAAAAAAAGAAACTCCTTTGATAATTCAGGAAAAACTAAGAAAAATGTAGTTTACACTTTTTCATGTTGAACCAAACTGGGTGCTATTTAGCAAATGAAAATTTTACAAATATATTATTTTGGACTATAAATTACAATTGCGACTAAGTAAATTTCAAACATATAATTCATTTAATTTATATTTTCCATCATGTCCCCACTTTGAGATTTAAGATCTGATCGTCAAATAATTGAAAGATAATTAAATTAATAGACAACTCTACCTAATTAACATATTGGAGTAGTACCATTTCTTATTTAAAAATCTCCCTTTTTTAATTTGAACTCAATTTTGTTTAGACAATGGTTACAAAAAGAATTTAAATATTTCTCAATGAAAATAACTAATTAATCACATAATTTTATAAAATTATTTATTTTCATCTCGTGATTATGAATTTAATAACTATACCATATATGAAATGTAATCTGTTTTGATTGAATTTTGAACATAGATGAATCACTAAATTAAATTCATATAAATATTGAGTGTTTATTCTTTTTTGTGGATTGTACATTTTGGTCTGTTGCATGATAATTAGTTGCTTTATTGATCTAACTTCGGATTGAAATACAAAATAAAAAAAATGAAAGTAAAATTTAGTATTCTTTATTTAGTCTCTCTAAAATATAAATTAAGTATATCACAAGAAGAACTACTAGCTTAGTGCAGTGGCACAAGTTCAAGTCTCTCTACAAAGAGACACACGTTCAATTTTTAATAATAACATTTATAGATGCTGGAGTGTACCAGAATATTTCAATAAAAAAAAAATATATCACAAGAATGACAATGATAAAAGATCATTTCAGTAGTAAATATTTTTAGTAAGATGGTCTATCTAAAATTAATGCTTTCTGTAAAATACTGTACAAATAACCTTTATGCAAGATAATAAATTAGTTTATGAGATAACTAAACAATTTTAGCTAGGTAGTAAATTAACGGTGTCTCAAACATTTGATTATATTTCCTTAATTATTTTACAATATTAATTTCCTTAATTAATAATCCGATAAATGAAACAAATATCTTATACGATTACTACCTCTAGTAGATCACTTAACTTTTTAAATTTGAACATAGAAATGCTATAGGTACTAATTGACACTTGATACTTGAACTATTTACACTTGCAAAACGAGATATAAAATCTTATAATATTTGATATTAATATTTTCGGACCCCAATCAATGCCATTTGTAATTTTTTTTTTGATAGAATATGTTTGGTAAAATCACATGACACATGAACTATTTACTCTTATACTTGCAATATGTAAAAAAATTATTTTATGTTAATATCTTATGTTAATACGTTATGGTGCCAACCAACGCCATATGTAAAAAAATTAAATTTTACGAGAAATATAAAGAAAATACTTGACACATGAACTATTTACTCTTATATGACGAGGTATAAATACATGTAATATTTAAAAAATATATTAAGACAACTTGCCTATTGATTGGGAATAACTGAGTTTGAACTCAACATGTAAACTACCATTTTGGTTAAAATGAATTTTCTTGCCTTTTAGATTGTGAGAAAATAAATGGTAGATTGTCTTTTTAGATTTGGAGTTGTCTGCTAGTGGAATTATATAATGAGTCTGACTAGTATGATATTGGTATCATATGATACCAACTCCAAAATTAATTGGATAGACATCATATGACTAATCCACTATTCAAACCGATTTACTTTATGATTGTTGTGTTCACATGCAATTTTTTATTTTTTCGAGTTATTTTAGTATAAGTCAAGCAGTAAAAAATAATGAAATATGAATGCATTGAAATTAACTTCAAAAATTCCCACATTTGACTGTTTGGTATGATACTAAATAAATTCGAAAAATTACAAAATCACATGTAAACACATAATTAATGAAGTAGATCAATTTGGATTCACAGTTTGAAGTCGATTTGATAGGTTCTGAAGTCTATATATTGAATTCTAATATTTTTTTTTCAGACTACATTCATGATTCTAATAACCATATTTGATTTATTTCTAGATTTATATTGTACTATAATTGACAGATTAAATTCTGGTCATATTTAGTTTATATATGGATGCTTCTAGAAATATTTATGGTTATTTTCAGACAGTTTTCTTAAGCCAAAATTAGAATTATAATTCTGAACCAACTGATTATAGCATTTTCACGGATATTTAAGGGTTGGGTCTCCAAAGCAGCAGTAATCAATCTCTCTCAGATCAATTCTGAAATTAGGATTAGCCTCTTTATACTGCTCCATTAAGTTTAAAGACGAGACTCTGTTCAAGCAACTTCGGAGAAGAATCTCGATAGGCATTGCTGCAAGCTTTGGAAGGATCTAAGGCCTCAAGTTCATAGTTCAAGCATTCAAGAAGTGTTCAAGCCTTTGATCTCGATTGAGTGTCGAGTAACAACACGCTCAAGATGGAACAAGGTAATTCCGCTGCCTTTATTATGTTTTATTTCTGTATAGGATGGTCTTAGGGCAGATTTAAAGGTGCGCTTATGCACCAACAAGTGGTATCAGAGCTTCGGTGAATAATTTTAGTCAAGAAACGGTGAATAATTTCTTTTCGTAGCGCTTCGGTGATCATGGACAGAATTATTGTGCGTTTCCTCATTATAACAAGCATAGATGATTGAAATAGCATATTAAGTTTACAAACTGCGTGAGTCAATTTTTTGTTCATTAAGTTTGACTAAAATTAGATTTTCTATGTTTGATAAGTTATTTCAGGCAATTAAAGGTTTATTTAATCAGATTTAATTGATAGAAAATGGTTATTGTACAAATCTGGTCAATTAAATTAATTTAAAAAAAAAATGGTTTTGAACGGTTAGAATTTTCTAAATTCTAATAAAGGCTAATTTTAAGTTTATTAGAAGTTAGCAAATTCTCACGTTTTTTTTAAAGGCTAAGTTTAGCCTAATTTTCTAAAGGCTGATTTTAGAGACTAGAATTAGGTTTCTAGAATTAGCCTTTACGGCTAATTTAGGTCTATTAAATTGGCTAAGCTTTCAAATTTCAGTTTTTAAAGTTGCCAATTTTTAGAATTTATTTCGGAATTAGGTTTCTAAAATTAGCCTTTACGGCTAAATTAGGTCTATTAAATTATTACATTCTAATTAAGACGTCTAGAAATAGGTTTACGTCTTAGATTAGGCTTTAGGCATAATTTTAGATTTATTTAAAGGAAATTAGGGTTTGTACATGTTCTGAATTTGAATTAGTTAAAGATTTAATGTCCTCAAAGTTACAGACCATTGAATTTTGTACCCATCTTAATAAATAGAAAAAAAATTCAGAAAAATATAAAATTTGATCTGCAAGTACATTTTATTAAGATAATCACGTTGAACGGTTTGGATCGACGATTTGGACTTTGAAAATGAAAAAAATAGTTGTTGTAACTTGATCCCTCCTCATTTAGTATTACATTTTATATAAATTCTTATTTCGTATTACTATAACATTAATTTATTCAATATTTTATATATTTGTTTAGTAAGTAATTTATAAAAAAATTATTTATACAACATTTTATCATTTTATTTAATTAGTAATTTATATTTTTAAAATAATGAGATTAAAAATTATATATGGATAAAAAAATTATAACATAATATATATATATATATATATTTTTTATCTTTATTAAAATATAATGACTTGTCCAGCTCATCTCCTCGATGGATCGACAATTAATTATCTATTTTTATACGAGAAAACTAAGGTTGATTGATTCATCATTTACCACCCAAAAAAGCTTTATACCGCTACAATGCCAGATAGACCACTATATTATTTGAAAAGCATTATAAAACATTATATTCTTCCACCGAAATTAGTTGTACGTTTTTATCGCTCTCCCTCGATCGATGGAGTGTACACAAAGGTTCTTTTCCTCATTATTTCTACTAATTCTACTGCTCAACGGTTCATCTGATTTAATTTTAATGAATTATATTTTCCTTAATTATTTTTATTATCATTATTACCAGCACCAGCTAGGCATCTATAAATATATCCTAATTGTTACTTTAATTAATTAATAAAATAGAAATGGGGCCGGCACCGGTGGAGGCTGTTGCTTGCGAAACAGAGAGCAAGCTCTACAGAGTTTGCTCGAGTCTCAGCGATACACAATGCGTCCAAATGTGCATCCACGAAGGCTACAATGGCGGTTGCTGCGAGTACCAGGACTTCATTAATTTTCAAGTTACTAAATGCATCTGCTCTATCGTTGGAGAATCATGCAGACAACCTCCAAAAACATATCACTATCCGCAAGGGTAAAAGATGACTATTCACGAGGGTACACCGACAGAAAAGTGTTATTTTTGAGCGTATGAGCATTATTGATAGAAGTATCCGTGAGGATACCGTCGGCAAAAAGCATTTTTACCCTTTCGGAAAGTGACAGATTTTTGTATTATATACGTTAATGAATTATATTGGTTCTTTGTATTGTATTGGATGTACATGATCATTTTCATTTTATATTTCAAGTACCAATTCTAAATATTGAAAATGGCCCATTTTGGATAGTAAAATTTAGTCTCCAAGCACATTTCAATATTTAGAAAATGGTCCATTTTGCTGAAAATGAAAATGATCATGTACATCCAATACAATACAAAACAAAAACCAATATAATTCATTAACGTATATAATATAAAAATCTGTCACTTTCCGAAAGGGTAAAAATGCTTTTTGCCGACGGTATCCTCACGGATACTTCTATCAATAATGCTCATACGCTCAAAAATAACACTTTTCTGTCGGTGTACCCTCGTGAATAGTCATTTTTTACCCTTGCGGATAGTGATCTGTTTTTGGAGGTTGTCTGCATGATTCTCCAACGATAGAGCAGATGCATTTCGTAACTTGAAAATTAATGAAGTCCTGGTACTCACAGTAACCGCCATTGTAGCCTTCACGGATGCACATTTGGACGCATTGTGTATCGCTTAGACTCGAGCAAACTCTGTAGAGCTTGCTCTCTGTTTCGCAAGCAACAGCCTCCACCGGTGCCGGCCCCATATCTGTTTTATTAATTAATTAAAGTAACAATTAGGATATCTTTATAGATGCCTAGCTGGTGCTGGTAATAATAATAATAAAAATAATTAAGGAAAATATAATTCATTAAAATTAAATCAGATGAAACCGTTGAGCGGTAGAATTAGTATAAACAATGAGGAAAAGAGCCTTTGTGTACACTCCATCGATCTCGAGAGAGCGATAAAAACCTACAACTAATTTAGGTGGAAGAATATAATGCTTTATAATGCTTTTCAAATAATATAGTGATCTATCTGGCATTGTAGCTGTATAATGCTTTTTTGGGTGGTAAATGATGAATCAATCAATCTTAGATTTCTCGTATAAAACTAGATAATTAATTGTCGATCCATCGAGGAGATGAGCTGGACAAGTCATTCCTTTTTAATAAAGAGATAAAAAAAATATATATGTATATTATGTTATAATTTTTTTATCCATTTATAATTTTTAATCTCATTATTTTAAAAATATAAATTAATAATTAAATAAAATGATAAAATGTTGTATAAATATTTTTTTTATAAATTACTTATTAAAAAACTATATAAAATGTTGAATAAATTAATGTTATAGTAATACTAAATAAGAATTTATATAAATGTAATATAAATCAATAAAATTATCATAATAAAATTATATTGTTATATGTATAAATAAAAAAAATGATATCTAATTTTATATTTATTAATTACGCTATATGGTGACAGGTACAAAATAACTCTTTCCTAAGCTAACAAAAAAAATTTCTTACCCATACTAATAGCTGATAAGATAATAATTCAAAGAAATTTACCCATGTTTGCCTTATCGAATACAATACAGATCGAACAAACCGTGAAATAATTTATTTAATAAAATTATTGCCCCATGAAATAATTTATTTAATAAAATTATTGCCCCATGAAATAATTTATTTAATAAAATTATTGCCCCATGAAATAATTTATTTAATAAAATTATTGCCCCATGAAATAATTTATTTAATAAAATTTAATTCGATTAAACCTTCAAGAAATTAACAAATAAATTTAAACAAAATAAGAAAGGACGGAAATTATAATCCCATTCCTTACCTAATTTGCGTTGACAAACTTAGCCAAAAGAAATATTTGAGCAAGATAATTTTAGAATTTTAGAATAATGAGTAAAAGTATATAAATATTCAAAATATTGTTTGGGGCGGACAAATGGATAAAAAAGTGCCATTGATGTGTCGATTTGTGCTTTCGATAAAAGGTGCAACAATACTCTATTGTGAGCAGAAAGGTGCAACAATACTCTATTGTGATAATCAGTCGACAATTGCAATTAGTAACAACCCGGTGCATCACAACAGAACAAAGCACATCGACACTCGGCTCCATTTCATACGAGATCTGATTGAGCAAAAGATGATAGAGTTGCAGTATGTGAACACGAATCAGCAAGTTGCAGATGTGCTGACCAAATCACTCCCACGAGAGAAGTTTAACTGGTGTCGAGACATGATGAATGTGCTGGACTTTGGATTAAGGGGGGGTGTTGAAAATAATCCAAGTTAGCAGCAAATTCGGTTTTAGATGCAGTTTTTTAAGTTTCGGTTTTTAGAGTAGTTTTATTTTCTGTTTAGAAGTAATTAAAAACTGATTGTAAACTTAGGCAGCAATTTATCTATTTAGACATGTGCAGGAAGTAGTGGGTAGTTTTTTAATTAATATGTCATGTAGTGGGTTGGTTATAGGTTAGTTATAGCAAAGTTAGTGGAGTTAGTGGGGTGCGAAACTAGGGATATGCACCACTATAAATACCGGATCTGTTTATGTTAATTAATTAATGAAAAATGAAGTTGTGAAATTTTCGGCTGCTGCCCTGTTTTTTGTTTTTCCTCTTTTCCGAAATCAGCTCCTGCCCAAAAGCAACCATTTGGGTAGTACTTGATACTCCAATCATGTCCATCAACATGAAAAATGTTCGATTCAATAAACCCCCCTTTGTCGATATCCTTATCTAAAGAGTACCCCACAATGCTAAACATATGCGATCTCATCACTTTTTCAATTCTTCTTATACATCGGGTGGTTTCTAGGACTTCAAC
Organism: Carex myosuroides; assembly: GCA_028015225.1. Classification (NCBI taxonomy): domain Eukaryota; kingdom Viridiplantae; phylum Streptophyta; class Magnoliopsida; order Poales; family Cyperaceae; genus Carex; species Carex myosuroides. Next base: position 15,882,647 of record CM051464.1, on the reverse strand, counting down.
GGGATATTCTGTGGATAGTGACATGGATGGATATATATTTGATAGATAGATAGAGAGAGAGAGAGAGAGGGGGGTTTTAATTCTCTAAAGCGGAGAGGTTTCTAGTGTTTCAATGGGAATTTGTGCTTAATTTCTCTCACCCCTTTAAAAGGATGGAAAAAAATGGCACCCAGCAACCTTAAAGAAACTGATACAAGTGAGTGACATTCTCTTAATTACAACATGCAAAAAAGCATCCTTTCTTGCTGAAAAAGATTCTGAAATTAAAACAATTAAAACATGGATCAATATAAACAGCTCAGCAACAAAATGGTCTTGCTTAGAATCAATGTAAACCTAGCAATTAACGAGACCTAAACAATGACAACACCAGTTATATACGTATACATGAATTGTGAAGAAAGAAAAAATGTACATAAAGAAGCTTACTATGTCGGAGATGTGAGAGAGGCTGTCGGGTGGCGATCTGGACTTGTGGATGAGAGAGAGACAGAAAGAAAAGGAGGCTGTGTGAATTCAGATGAGAGAAAGGAGTTGTACAAGTTCATTGAAGTTTGAAAATCTATTTGATTATATTTATGGGGTAAAATGCTTTGATTTTGTACAAGTTCAGCCTAGATACCAAACTTGTTCAGCAAGTATGGGATTGATGAAATGATAAGTTTGCATATATGCTAAAAGCTAACTAGGCATAAAGTTGAGAATATATATAATCCTTTTAAATGAAAACAATAATGGAAGTTCACCTAATTTTTAGTGGCCCAATTGCACTCATGGAAAGTGGCCTATTAATTTATTCTTTTAAACTTTAAAATAAAATACACTGTGAATTGCTAATGCACCCGAAAAAATGAATCTTTTATATAAGAAAGTGATTAATTTTTATATATTACAAAAAAAATATTTATTATTCTTTTTATCATAAGTAAAAGTTTATTTTTTACTACAGAAAATTATATTACGTGTCTTCTCAACCGTGTTTATTTTTATCATATATGTAAAAAAAATTTGGTGTAAAAATGGAATTTACTATTTGGTATTGATTATTATGTGCTGATACTATATGAGAGGCCCACATCTTTGCAATGCATAGCATCAGTAATTCTATCCATTTTGAGTTGGTAACCTTCTTTTTCCTTTGTTTTTCTATTCTACATAAAAATCCATTAGTCTACTTATTTAGCTTTGAATATTTGTATAATATTATAGTAATGGATTATTTGAGTGTAATCTTTTTTAATAATATAATTTTTCGACAAACTATTTTTTTACAAACCTTTTTCTATATTTTGAGTACAAAACAAGTTTTTATTTCTGAAAAATTCTTGTTTGAAATCCGATTCAACAGGTTCCTTCCGATTCACTTGATATCGGTTCTTTAGTCAACTTACTGATTTCACTTCCAATACCGATTTCCAGTACTAATTAGGTTACATGGAGTATTTTTGTATGTTGTAGTTGTTTGATGAACAACACATATATATCACTGATCATTTCTCACCTTTAAACAAATATTACAGTTTTTTATCAAGTTAAAAGTAACTGAATATGGGAGTGTGCATTGGTGACTATTTAGTCGAGTGTGTTTTGATGTAGTACTAAAAAAACTGTCACCTTTTTAATAAGTTGTTGATAGTTGTACAAAAATCTGTCACTATACGCGAGGGTAAAAGTGCTTTTCACTGACGGTATTTTCACGGATACTCCTGTAGGTAATATTAATATTACGCTCAGAAAATAGCAATTTATGTCGGTGTACACACGAGAAAAGTCACTTTTTACCTTCACGGATGGTGGTCTATTTTTGTAGTAATTGGTCAAAATAGCTTGACAACTGGCAATTGTCATGACTTAACTGAAACAGACATGTGTGCATCAGCACAATATTCAAGTGTGTATCGAAACAATAGATATGTGTGCATTTCAAATGTGTGCAATTTTTTAGAGGGTTTAAGGAGTGAGTTTATGGAGACAGTTATCAGAATAAAAAAAAAGATGAAAAAGGAAAAGGCAAAAAGATGAAAAAGAAAAAGAAACATAAAAAGGGGCACCAATAATGCAGTTCACTGATGCACTGACCTAATATTTCACACGAGATCAGCTCAGAATATGAAATAGCAAACATAGTGGTACAAATGATGCAAGAAATAGAGCAACAAAACATCAGTTATGATACAAACACAATACTCACTCGCCACACATTTTCCTGCGTCTGTCCCTCATGCACAACACAGGAAAGAAAGAAATATAATAATTATAAACCCAAAACAAAGCAAAAGACATGAAAGAAAACAATTAAATAATTAGAATAATATCATTTAATTATCCAATAGATAATTAAATGATATTGTGAAATACCTATTTCCCCAGGGTTGTTTATGGAGTTATATGATTTTTTGGTGTTCCTTTGCAGCACAATGTCTATCCCAGAGTGATGAACAAAAGGGGAATTAATTTCTCAAAAATTACTATATGATTGTAATGTGGCATAAGTGATATAGGTTATATTATCTTTATGTATTCATTATAGTATTATTGTGGTATAAAATTTTACAATTACTCTAAAATTTATGTTATCATAATATTACTTCTTTTCATTGAACATTTCTAGATTATAACACTACAAAATCAAGTGAAATGATTATAAGAAAGTAAAGTTGAAAAGAGTTGACAACAACAAAAATACTCTCCCAAATCCTTGGCCAAAATTGGAAAAAAAATATGAGTGCGTTACAAATGGAGAAATGTAAATTGCAAAAAAAAAAATAGTAAAACAGATAATATAATTTTTGACACGCATATTTCGAAAATTACATAATAAATGCATAGTAAAGTTCATTGAAGGACAACTCACTTGATATTTTTTTGTTTTGCAGGGTAAAACAAAAATATGCAAACAAAATGACTAAAACTGAGGTCATGCAATTGTATAAGAGTGAGGCTATGGTACTTTGCAATGCGCGGATCGTTCCGTGTATTGGATTCATATCTCTGTCTTCAAAGTCCAAATAGTCGATCCGAACTGCTCAACATTATTATCATATGAAAAAATATACTTGGAGACCAAATTTTATAATTTTTGGAATTTTTTACTATTTCTTTTACTATTATCAATATAACATGACGAAGCCACCTTTTGATCGAGTCGGTTCTGATAAAAACAAGTCATGCAAAAACATTCATTTACTTCAATAAATACCAAATCTTCCAACTATACCAGAATTCAGGAATTCAGATACATTTAACAAAAATAAAAAATATATAAAAAAAAACTTCTTAAGTAAGCTAACTATCACTTCGTAGTTTTAACTTTGTTTCTCAAGTATTTCTTTCAAAATTAACGGATCATTCTTAACTAAATATTGAAACTGCTCAGTTGCGGCTACCCCTTGAAGGATTCTTGGAGAGGCTAAAAATTTCAAGCATACTGCTTTGAGATGATTGCAACTGTGTCTCTCAGCAAAAGACAACAAGGTCACCACCTCACCTGTGTTAATACTACTGCACGACATTGTGTTAATACTACCGCACATCATTTTCTCGCATATTACCTTTAATCTCTCCAAACCGTATCTATCAGCTACAACCAATAGTTGCTGAGCCATTGATTTAGTCTCTTGTTTCTCATCACTTCCTTCTGTCTCTTCTAATCCGGGAAACGAATCATTATATATGAAATGAAGCATTGCTTTGAACACTGGAGCTTCTATTTCTTCAATTTTAATTGTTGTGTCTGATTTTTCCTTCATCGGACCAAAAAATTGTGCCAAAAAGACTGGAGATCTCGTAGCGAGAATGCACTTATGAGCACAAAGAATTTGCCCATCCACATCAAATGTAACATCTGCTCCATTTCCATTATCCAAAAGATGGCCTAGTTGTTGCTGGATGTTACCAGGGGGGACAACAATTTGTGCAGTTGGCTCCACGGGAAAAGCTTTAAAAACAGTAACGACACATTTAATTATGAAACAATCATCCTTGATATTTGACTCCAACTCTGACCTTTTAACAAATGAAGGGAAGCCCCAATTTGAATCGGTTTTGAAACTTCTAATTTGTGATGTTTGGTTGAAGGGTAAAGCACATCCACTTTGGTCTAGAATAGTAAAACTAAATTGTGCCTTTACACCTTCTGATTTGCTTTTAAGGAAAAAATATAGTGATATGTCATCATCTTTTGCCTCAATGGAACCATTTGGGTAGTACTTGAAACTCCAATCATGCTCATCAACAGAAAAATGGTCGATTCAATAAACTGCCCTTTGCCGATATCCTTATCTAAAGAGTACCCCACAATGCTTAACATATGCGATCTCATCACTTTTTCAATTCGTCTTATACAACCGGCGGTTTCTAGGACTTCAACGGGATATTCTGTGGATAGTGACATGGATGGATATTAGATAGATAGAGAGCGAGAGAAAGAGGGGGGGGTTTAATTCTCTAAAGCGGAGAGGTTTCTAGTGTTTCAACGGGATTTTGTGCTTAATTTCTCTCATGCCTTTAAAAGGATGGAAAAAAATGGCACCCAGCAAAATGAAAAAAACTGATACAAGTGAGTGACATTCTCTTAATTACAGCATGCAAAAAAGCTTTCTTTCTTGCTGAAAAGGCTTCTGAAATTCAAACAATTAAAACATGGATCAATATAAACAGCTCAGCAACAAAATGGCTTTGCTTAGAATCAATCTAAACCTAGCAATTAACGAGACCTAATTAAACCGTGAGAACACCAGTTATATACGCATACATGAATTATGAAGAGAGAAATAAATCAACTACTCTCTAGTGAGAAAAATGTACATAAAAAAGCTTACTGTGTCGGAGATGTGAGAGAGGCTGTCGGGTAGCGATCTCGACTTGTGGATGAGAGAGAGACAGAAGAAAAGGAGGCTGCTAATTCAGGTGAGAGAGAGGAGTACAAGTTCATTGAAGTTTGAACATCTATTGGATTATATTTCTTGGGTAAAATGGTTTGATTTTGTACAAGTTCAACCTTTAAATAAGCGAGATACCAAACTTGTTCAGCAAGTATGAGATAGATGAAATGATAAGTTTGCATATATGCTAAAAGCTGACTAGGCATAAAGTTGAGAATATACATAATTCTTTTAAATGAACAATAATGGAAGTTCACCTAATTTAAATAATAGAAAAAATGAGTACCTTTCATAATTAATTTAAAGGTGTTACGGATGGATATTTAGTGGCCCAATTGCACTCGAGGAAAGTGGTCTATTAATTTATCCTTTTATACTTTAAAATCAAATACACTGTGAATTGCTAATGCACCCAAAAAAAGGAATCTTTTAGTAAAGAAAGTGATTAGTTTTGTACAAATTAATTTTGTACATACTTGTTCCTATACTTCCAGTACAAAACAAGTTTTTTTTCTGAAAAATTCTTGTTTCAAATCCGATTTGACAGATTCCTTTCGATTCACCTGATATCGATTCTTTAGTCTACTTCCAGAACCAATTAGGTTACATGCAGTATTTTTATTTGTTGTAGTTGTTTCATGAACAACACATATCATTGATCATTTCTCACCTTTTAAACAAATATTACAGTTTTTTATCAAGTTAAAAGTAACTAAATATGGGAGTGTGCATTGGTGCAATTTTAAGTTGGTCAAAATCGCTTGACAACTGTCAATTGTCATGACTTTAAATGAAACAGACATGTTTGCATCAGCACAATATTCAAGTGTGTATCGACACAATCTATTGTGAACTCTAAATGCATGAAATTTTTTAGAGTGTTTTGTTGGAAATTTCAGATGGATAAAGATACAAAAAATAGAGACCAGAGAATATTTGCTGCTTAAATAAACTCTTCTATTGCTTCATTAATTTGGATACAAAGTACATCTGAATTTATAGCTAAACAAAAAACACTAAATCTGAAACATCTAAATTTAGTACCCCACTAACTATCCTCCTATTACAAGTAGTCCCTAAATTAGAATTATACCCCACGTATCCAGCTATTACAAACATGACCTACATGACTAATTATAGACCCCACTAACTCAACTACATGCCTGAAAATAGAACACAACATGTTGCATCCAGATCTCTAAATCTGGAATATTCAGACTCTAATTTTGTATCAATATTCAACACTCCCCCTTGATACAAAATTGCCAACTCCAAGCTTCAATATCATCTTCTTCCTCTGCTCCTTAGCCTCTTCGATATCAGCTACCTGAGATTGTGACTCGGCTGATTCATCATCCACCGTGGATTCTTCCACATCATTATCAACCTCCATGACCTCCTTTTCAACCACCTTGTGCTTTTGCTTCTTTGTCTCATATTTCGGCCTCTCTTTAACCTCAGTTGTACCAGAACTTGTACTGCCCAAACCCTTAGCACTTTGTGCAAGGAACTGCCGTCTCATAGCTTCTAATTTTCTCTGCTCCTCCTTTTGTTTCCTAGTTAGAAGCTTGCTCTCTAGCATCTTCTTCAATTGCTTCTCCTTTTCTTTCTCCTTCTTTCTTGTCTTTGCCTCCTCTGCTGACAATGCACCATATACCATTTTTTGCACTGACACATTCGTCTTCTTTACTTTCTTCTTAGACTCCACCTTGGTCTCGGTTTCCATCTGCACATACTTCTCATCAGGTTCTGGGGCACCAATTTCACTCCCAGGAGCAGCAGCAGCAGCATCTGCTTCAGGTTTCGAATCCTGCATGTTAACATCTGCTCCAGCTGTGGCCTCTTTGGTTACTTCATTTAAGTTTGTGGTGGAAACAAGAACGTCAGTTTCCTCCTCTGTGATTGTTGGCTCTTGCTCAGGATTGACTTCTACAATATGTAGTCTCATCAAGGAAAGTCCCTTTTCTTCTTTCTCTGCCTCCATCATGATTTTGCCACTTTCTGGACTGCTGCCAACATTTTCTTTTATGTGCACTCCTACTGTGCCCTTGCTACTTGCGTCAATCTTGCTTTCGGTGTATGCCATGAAGAGCGACGGTTGCCCATTTTCTTCTACAGCATAGCTTGCTTGATTCTCCTCCCTTTGCTTCTTGTAGCACTCGGATTGGTAGTGCCCGAACCTGTTGCAATAATAGCACTGTACATCTTTCCTTTGCAATCTGTTGGACTGCTGGAACTGCTGGAATTGTTGCTGATTTTGTTGATACCTTTGCTGGAATTGAGGTGGAAACTTACTGCTCGTGGTTCTACCTCGAGTTGACTCCCCCTTCGTGTAAAAGGCCTTTTCAACACCACTTTCTTCTGATCTGGACAGCCTTGATTCATGGGTCTGCAATGATCCCATGAGTTCATCAAAGGTGTACGTTGCGAGATCCTTTGATTCTTCAATTGCTGCCACAACGTGATCAAATTTTGGTGGTAGACTTCTCAACACTTTTGCCACCACGGTCTGTTCTGACATGTTGTCTCCGTATGTGCGAATTTGGTTGACAATGGATGTGACTCTTGACAGGAAAATCTGCACTGGTTCTTCTGTTTGCATGAGCAGTGTCTCGAAATCTCGACGAAGGCCTTGCAATTTGATGGCCATAACTCGTGTGCTTCCTTGAAATGCCGTCTTCAAGGTTGTCCATGCCTCCTTTGCATTGGTGGCTGCTGCAATTTTCGAGAAGATGGTGTCATGCACTGCTTGTTGGATGAAAAACAGCGCTCGTGCATCTCTCTTCTGATTCTCTTGCGGATTAGGATCTGGATTAGGAACTCCATTTGCTATCAAGTCCCATAGGCCATGAGACTTGAACAAGGTCGTCATCTTGATGCTCCAAAACTCATAATTCTCGCCTTTGAACAGCGGAATTGCTGGTTGCGTGACATTCACGATGGTGCTGCCGTTTTCTGCCATGAAAACGCTCTAGGATCGACTTGCTCTGATACCAATTTGTTGGAAATTTCAGATGGATAAAGATACAAAAAATAGAGACAAGAGAATATTTGCTGCTTAAATAAACTCTTCTATTGCTTCATTAATTCGGATACAAAGTACATCTGAATTTATAGCTAAACAAAAAACACTAAATCTGAAACATCTAAATTTAGTACCCCACTAACTATCCTCCTATTACAAGTAGTCCCTAAATTAGAATTATACCCCACGTATCCAGCTATTACAAACAGGACCTACATGACTAATTATAGACCCCACTAACTCAACTACATGCCTAAAAATAGAACACAACATGTTGCATCCAGATCTCTAAATCTGGAATATTCAGACTCTAATTTTGTATCAATATTCAACATGTTTATGGAGTGAGTTTATGGAGACAGTTATCAGAAAGGCAAAAAGATGAAAAAGGAAAAGGCAAAAAGGGGCACCAATAATGCAGTTCACTGATGCACTGACCTAATATTACACACGAGATCAGCTCAGAATATGAACCAGCAAACAAAGTGGTACAAATGATGCTAGAAATAGAGCAACAAAACATCAGTTCTGATACAAACACAATATCCACTCACCACACAGAATTATACAACTGAAAATTATGTAGGTTAATGAAGAAAAGTAGCTAATTATTGTTCTCATTTGTTCTTCAAATATTTCGGGGAAACAGAAATTATTGCATAATCTATGATCATGATTTTCAAATTAATCATAAGATTCTTGATCAAGGAGGATTCTATAGTATTACGAGAGAAAGGCTGTTTAAATAATTATGGACTATTGTAAAATTTTATCTTTGATCTTATAGATTGGTTTTGTACCAAGTTTCATGTAATTTGATTTTTTAGGAAAGGCTGTTAACATAATATGAACTGTTGCATATTTTATTTATTTATTTGATAAATTGTAAAATTTACATATAATTAATTTTATCATGCATTCTTTTGAAAATGATAACAGTTCCTGATACAATGAGTGATATCTAAGTAGTAAGGAATAAAAATTAGAGAATTAATAAGTGATGAATATATGTAGCAGGGAATAACTAATATATATATATATATAGAGAGAGAGAGAGAGAGAGAGAGAGAGAGAGAGAAAGCAGAACTAGGGTCTTCTTATGCTCACAAGCCTCTTTGTGAGCTTAACTAAAAAAACCAATGAATTGGTTTCAAGCGATGCATCCAAACCATTGAAACCGATCAACTTCACGTATGATGAGTTTACATGTCAAGTTTTTACATTTTCGAACTAATTTAATATAAAGTCAAGCGGTCAAAAAATGATAAAAAAATGAACACATTAAAATTAACTTAAAAACCATATTTTTTTTACCACTTGACTTTATATTAAATTAGTTCGAAAATTTATAAATTTGACATGTAAATGCATCACCCGTGAAGTAGATCGGTTTCAATGGTTTTGATGCATCGCTTGAAACCAATTCATTGGATTTTTTAGTTAAGCTCACAAAGAGGCTTGTGAGTATAAGAACACCCTAGTTCTACTATATGTATAAATATATATATGTAGATAAATATATATATATAGTGGCTAATATCAAAACGTTTGCTCCTAGCCTCCCGGTGCTATCAAGAGGTTTTCCGATTTCCAAAGATTAAACAGTCGATCCAAACCATTAGATGTTCAATCTATATTAAAATGTGCTTGGAGACCAAATTTTACTATTTATTAAGATGGTTTGAAAATCGCTGTTTTTAATGATGCTGAAAAAAACTTCAAAACAGTGTTTTTCAAACCATCTTAATAAATAGTAAAAAAGTTTCAAAAAATATAATATTTGGTCTCCAAGCACATTTTAATATAAATTGAACATCTAACAGTTTGGATCGACTGTTTGAACTTTGGAAATTGGAAAACCACTTGGTAGCACTGGGGGGCTAGGAACAAACGTTTTATTATTAGCCACTCTTTATATATATATATATATATGAGGAGGGTTCCAATGCCTCATGCCTTTCATACCTCATCATACCTCATGTTCTATATCTTCATTTTCATAGTCTAAATTGTTGTTCCGAACCGTTCACCATGATATCCATACTAAATTATGGTTGGGGATGAAATTTTATAATTTTTGGAAATTTTTTGCTATTTTTTAAGATGGGTAGAAAATCACTGTTTTTTAAACGGTCCAAAAACAGTGATTTTGTACCCATCTTAAAATATAGTAAAAAATTTCCAAAAAATATAAAATTTCATCCCCAAGCATATTTTAGTATGAATATCATGTTGAACGGTCGGATCGAGAATTTGAACTTTGAAAACAAAGATATAACATATGATGTAGATGAGGTATGAAAAACATGAGGCATTGGAACCCTCCTCTATATATATATATATATATATATATATATATATATATATATCATATATATAGAGGTTGGCTAATATGAAAACTTTTGTTTGGGAGGAGCCGTCGAACAAACGCTTCGGTTATTACATTTTCAAAGTTCAAACAGCCGATCCAAATCAATCAATATTCAATCTATATTAAAATGTGTTTGGAGACCAAATTTTATATTTTTTTGAACTTTTTTTACTATTTATTAATTCAATTTTAAAATTGTTGTTTTCAATAATCTAGAAATTTTTCACTGTTTATTAAAACCTGTGATTTTAAAACTGACTGAATAAATAGTAAAAAAATTCCAAAAAATGTAATGCACCATATATAGCCCAACTCTCTCTCTCTCTATATATATATATATATATATATATATATATATATAAATATATGTTAATATAAGCTAACCGAGGTTTATAAACTAACTGGGCCTTAGATTTAGCAATAAAAAATTGAGCCCAGGTGAAGCCCAAGAAAATAAAATGGGATGGGTTAGCGTCGCTAGAGTACAGACTCACGAGTTCAGATCCAGTGCGAACCCTACCGTGTAGAATCAGATCTGCATGCAACGTCCTTTTATATATGAAGGTCTACAGGCTCAATAATTAATTAACACACCAGCCCACTAGCATAGGTTTCATCAAATATATTCAGAGCTACTTATTCATAATATGCGTGATTTATGTAGTTAGTTACATTTATGTACAAGCATATGCTCAATCAACTCATTTCTTAACTTTAATTTTTGCAATCATATGCTGCAGCAGTAGAAAATGTACAAATAGTATCGCCTCATCAGAGTCGGATATGTCAAAAATGTGATACTGATACCTTTCAAGATCGGACACAATAAAAAGGCGACATGAAAAGTCACTATCAAGATCGACCGTGTATACAGAGCCGATCCTGATTGTCCATACACTATCAGGATCAACTTTTTACAATAGTCCGATCTTGATGTGATGCTATTAGCATGCTACGTTCTAATTTGCATGATCGACTAGTTTTGTGCTTGACTAGTACATTCGCAATTTTATTCACCAAAATATGACATTTTTGCTCTGTTTTTTGTCTAAATTCGCAATTTTCTTCAAAATCAACCAAAATTACTAAAAAAAACGTTTGCGGTAGATAATTTAGAACAATATCTACTTAACATTTATTTTTGGTCATTTTCCAATAAAAAGATAGTGATTTTCGTTATATGTTTGAGCTTTATCAATAGTCCCCTTTTTTTTATATATTTTACAGATAGAGAGATGGGATGAAAATTGAGAACTAAATAAATCAAGACTATTTAATCCATATATGTATTCTTCCGTAGGATAATGTTAGCTCATTTTTGCTTCGTTAGAATATAAAACAGTGGATTAGTACTGTAGCTCATTTATGTCACCGACAAAATTCAGAATTTTTTATTTTAAAAATGTATTAAATATTTTATAAACAACCGGAAAGATGAAATATTTTTTGATGTCATAGATAGAATTGAGTCAATAATTCAGTTCCTCTAGACATTTGTGACTATGAATTGAGATCTGCATACAAATAGTAAGGAATAGAATCAATAATTCGGTTACTTCTAGTATATCGCAAAAAAAAATTCATCTTTCTCCTTTATGATAAAATATGTAATATATTTCTAAACATAAAAAATTCTAAAAAAAATTGACTTGATTTGTGACTTGATTGGAGCTATATGGAGAAGATTATCTGGTTATAGACTATAGTCAGATTAGGATGGGAAACACTCCATCACACTTTTGGTACATGGAGTGTTTTCTTAAATTTTATTCAGATAGTGTGGAAAATATATTAAAAAATATATTTAAAAAATTCAATGATAAGATCATTGTAGAACGGATATATGCATTCTTGTAAAATCATAAGATTACAACATGAAATCATGTCACACTTTATTTATCATCCCCAAATTGTATACAGAAAAAGCAAGAATGAATATTTATGATAGTATAGTTAAGAACAATTCAGAAATTAACAACACTTGCTAATTTAAACATAATAACAATAGATAACAACTTCAAATGGCAGCCAACACCCAATGCAAATTCTTCTTCGCTGTTCTCATCTTCATAACGCCTTTTTCTGTAAGTTTTTTTTACTTTCCTGTTTCATTGAAAAACATAATATCCTTTCAGAACTGCTGCTAACTTACATTAAAGAACTGGTATTGCTAATTAATTAACTGTATAAAGCAACACATAAGCTTAAAATAAAATATATGACATATTGCTTTACAGCACCCAGTAGACTAAAATTGAACTGAAGTATGAGTTATTTCTTCAATACTGTATTCATTCTGACGCATTTTGTATAAAGCAACTTTTGATCCAACAGTTGACATGAATTTGACAAAATTGGATCTTCCTTCACCTGTACTATAAATAAGATCTCTCACTGTGCTCTGACAACTTCTTCAGCACTAAAAATAAAAGACAAACATTTTGGTAAACAACATGCCTATGCAACTCATGTACAATAATATATACTATCAGTAAGCAAAATTTATTTTGTATTTTTTTCAACATAGCTACTTTTTTATTGATGCTATTTTGGTAAATAATTAATTAATTGATACTTAATCGATGTGTAATTCAATGTAAAACCAAATAACTTAAAATTTCTCAGAGCCCCCTAATATTCATATCACTGCACTTACAAAGACCTTAATTATTTGTCTTTGTAAGAACCACAAACTAATAATGCATAAATTTTTATTGCATGGCTTTATTTGTCTCCGTTAAACGCATTTGCAGACATCCCTCCTATTTTGTGCACGAATTTTAAAGCAATTCGACGGTAGAAAAGTCTGTAGCAAATTCTGGAGTTAGCAACGTGTTGCATGCCAACCAATTCATATATATATACATATATACATACATATATATATATATATATATATATATATAGTACGGTTGATGTCATAACGTTATAATTTCAGCATAAGTTATAACAAGTTAGTTTTTGCGATTTCAAAGTCCAAACAGTCGATCTGAACCGCTCAACAGGATGTCCATATTAGAATGGGCTTGGAGACCAAATTTTATAATTTTTGAAATATTTTACAATTTGTTTAGATAGGTACAAAATCATTGGTTTCAAATAATTATGGACCATTCAAAACAGTGATTTTGTACCTATCTAAAAAAATAGCAAAAAAAGTTCCAAAAAATATAAAATTTGGTCTACAATCCCATTTTAATATGGGAGATCATGTTGAGCGGTTCGGATCAACTGTTTGGACTTTGAAATCGCAAAAACTGACTCGTTATAACTTAGTCTGAAATTATAATGTTATGACATTAGCAGGGCTAAGCCCAAAACTCGAGTTGGCTGACTTGTTTAATAATTTAAATGAGTTGAGTTTGAGCGCGCATACTCCAACTCACTCATTAACAACTCAAGTTACACAAAGTTCGTCATAATAAATCTCATGCTTTTGTTTGGATTGTTTATTTTGTTAGTTGTCTTGTTATTTATGTTTGTAATTAGATAAACTCTTACTAGTATATATAACTTTAACTAAGAAAATTGACTGGTCAAATGAGTTATAAACAAGTTGTGAGCCAACTCGAGTTGGTAATGAGCAACTCAAGTTGGCTTTACATCTCGTTATTGCTATCCCAACTCGAGTTGACTCGCTCACTAACTAAATGAGTTGAACACGAGTTGGTAACTCGCTCAAACTCCGCTCATTTATAGCCCTAAGCAAATGATTAATTTCTATATATTACATAAATAAAATATTTTTTATTATTATTTTTTATCCTAAGTAAAAACTCCTCTTTTGCTACAAAATAAATTATGTTACGGTGTCTTCTAAAACATTTATTTTTATGATCTATGTAACATTTATTTATTTGTGTAAAATTGAAATTTACAATTTAACTCTATCGATTAGGATTTGTGTAAAAATTAAAATTAAAACTTTATTTGTCACTGTAGGATAAATATCAATGATCGGCATTTTGCACTACATTGGATTTTTTTTTATAAATTACATTAATTGAAATAATGCGGAACTCAATGCTTCAACATAAAGCTTATAAATATGGATGGTGATTTAAAAAAAATGTTAATAAGGAATATCTGACTCGTTTTGAATTCATATGAAAATTAGTTAACTATCCTACAAAAATAATAAAACTGTGGGTTGTCAAAATTTCAAGTGATATAAAATATTTCTACATATATGAATATAACTGTCAGGTTTAGTCAATTTGTGATAACCCATATTATTTAAATATTTTAAATTAATTTAAACCATAATTATAAATAAATAAAACAACATATATAGACAATTAAAATTTGAAAAAAAAACTTTCAAATTAAAGATAACAACAATCTAAACTGATCCTGATTGGATAAACTTTAATTGAATGATTAGGATTTGTTGGTCAACGAATATATAGATTCTGAAAATTTGAAACTGATTTGTAACATCACCTTTAATGCCTTACCAGTCACATTGCTAAAATTAATGCCTACAATAAAAAATTACATCAATAATTGCTAAAATTAATAAATTGTTTGCATTAAACTTAAATTGATAAAATATTCTAGAAATTCTCAATATCATATTGGCAAAACGTCCATCCAAGCTGATGATAGCTCATTAATTTGGTCAGGAGATTGATCCATCTATTCAAACAAATATATTAATTACAAAACATCAATAAAAATTTTCCTAACAATTTTATTAAAATAAACATATAGATTATAAGTATCAAAATTAAGAAAAAATTATAAAAATTAAACAATATATTTGACTTGGATCATTTTACATATTAAACCGAGTGTAAGGACTTGAAGTTTAATATCAAAACACTTTAAAGTTATTTAAAAAAATATTAAATACATATCTTGTTTGCTTGAAACTTGAATTCAATATGCTGTTTTGAAAATTGTGATGATTGAAATCAAACTTTAAACAATGTATACAACAAGTTAAATCAGCAAGAAGCAAATTCAGATCATATCACGATTTTCAAACTTTAAGTTACATCAATGCAGAATAAATAAGAAAAGAAAAGGAAAAGAGTATCTAGCAATTATGAAAATCAAATAATTAATAAATGATTACTGTATATGCGATATGCTGTGGCTTTCTGCATACCGCATAAAAACCACATTTAAAAACATTAGTTGTATCAATTGTAACATTTGTTGCGCTGGGAATGCGTGTTTAGATTCAGTATCTTAGATATTGATTTAATTTTATCAAAATTGTTTCAATACTATAAAATAGGTCCACGTTTCAAAAAGTCATTTTTTTTATATCTGGATTTTTCTAATTTGTTGCTTTGAAAATATTTATCAATCACTACAAAACTGGTGGTCTCAAGAACATGTGTCATGATTTATTGATTACTTACAATTATTTAGTAATATTGAAATTTTAGACCCATTTCTACGAAAAGGTCCTACTTGCAATACTAACAAAATAGATGGTGTTCCATGGAAGAGTTTAATTGGAAAAAAAAAAAAAAAAACATTTCAGTGATTCTTTCCATAGAGTTTATATTCTTGATTCCATTGGGTCAGTGATGTTTATCAGTGTATAGACCATGACCAGAAAAAAAACAAGGAGATAGACGATGAGAGAATAGGCATTTAATGTCAAGGTAGCGTGGAAAAAGGGGCATGGTTTGAACTGAGGGAACATGCTTGACCGGGTAGAAATTAACTCCATAATTTCTAATGTGAAAGAGACATGAAAGAGATATGGAAGAGAATAAGGGGTCCACAATCTATTGTGAAAGAGATATGAAACATAATGTAGTAATGATCTTGTTGGAGAAGAAGAGATAAGCAATTGATGTAGAGTTAATTGTAGTTGGAAATAAAATATATGAATCTTAACTGTCAGTTTTAATAATTTTGAAATAAATAGAAAAAAAAATAATCTTCGAGTAACCAAACCTTATGTTAATGCACATGCTACACTATCTCATATATTAGGTTTTAGAAGACGCCAACGCAGCCATTCCATTTGAGTAACCAGGCCCTAGATTTGGCGAACGGAAATTGAACCTAGGCCAAGCCCAAGCCCAAGCCCAACAAAATCAATTCAAAAACCATACATCTATGTAAGGACCAATTCAAAAGGAGAACGGAGTAGGTCCGATACCCATCAGACGTATTTTTGGGTCCAATGAGCTCCATGACCGTCCGATCCGTTTAAGATCTATGCGCATGAAAATTGAAGCAGAAATACACAAACTTAAAATTATTGTATAAACTAACGGTCTTTTATAATTCTTACCAATTATAAAAGACTGGGGATCTAACGATCTTTTATAATTGATACCATAATAACACTAACGGTCCCCGTAAGTAATAAAAAAATCAATGAAAATGAGTTCCCATAAGCAAAGAAAATTCTTACCAATTATTACAAATCATATAATAAATTGAATGGTAAATTCATTTCTGTCCAGGGTCAAAGTAGGGACTCCTATTAGAAGTCATCTTCCGAAAGATCTTCAGAAAGGAGGGAATCCTATTACAAAATAATTGGACAATAGCTTATTTAGCAGCAACAAATAAATACTAAAAAAATTGAAATATTCATTTGTCGAACTGTGGCTGTTTAGTCAGTCAGAAAGTTAAAAAAGTTCAGTAAAATCTACAATATTCAAATATTAATTAAATTACGAACCTGATTTGATTAATTGCAAATCCCCAATTTCAATGTCAGGGCAGCTGCAGTGACGAACACGCACATAGCAAGACCCAGATGGAATCAACCCATCTGGAAGAACATGAAGCAATTCACAGTAATAGATTTCCAGACTTGTAAGTGATGAAATGCTCTGTCTGCCGATATATGACTTTTTATGAGAGGAATCACCAATTGACTCGGTAGATTCCATCAACTGCAGTTCATCACAATGGTCAATATGCAGTCTAGCCAGCATATCCAGTTTCCTTAGTCCGGTAATCAACTCCAGGTTTCTACACCATCTAATCTGCAATTCTTCAAGCTGGGAAGGCAGCTGCTCCAGCTGCAGAACTCGGATACTATGACATTCAATAATGCGGAGGTGCTTGAGAGTGTGAAGATTGCGGAATGGAAGAGATTCAATATTGATACAAGAAAGTAACATGATTTTCTGTATTGACTGCAAGGAAGATGGATCACTCACCCATCTTGGTACTGTGGCTGAAGAATAATATCTTAGTTGGAGTTTTTTGAGGTTAGGTTGTGGCTGGAGGGATTCTAACCAAGAAAAAGCTGCATCATGGACACCGACCCACTTGTCCTCACAAGCTTCTGGTTTGAGGCTTAATGTCACCCCTGATTCCCCAGAGTTCTGTAATTCAAACAAATAAGTTTCCAAGCTTAAATGCAAAGTTTCAAGTTTGCATTTATTTCTCATGTTAGCACGCTGGGCATCTTTTAAATTACTCATTCCATAAATAGAGAGATCTCCTTCAAGGTCCGTCATATCCTTTAACCAAGCTATAGTTTTAACTCTCAACCATGCCCTCATTGTCTTTATTGCCGGGAAATTAACAAGCCCATGCGGGACATAATCCAAGAAATCAGAACATCCACTAAATAATCTCAGTAAGTTATTAAGTGAACCGAGTGATTTAGGTAGATTCCTAAGATTGCTAGATTTAATATTTAAAAACTGTAAGTTAAGAAGATCACCAATACTTTCAGGTAAATATTTAAGGTTATAACAATGAAGAATTAAAGTCTGCAGGTTGTAAAGCAGGCCAATGGATAGTGGCAACATTTGAAGACGTGAAGATCTAAGTCTAAGATAGGTTAGATGTTTCAACTCCGAAATGGAATCAGGAAACCCTATCCAATTATTCCCTTCCAATACCAAAACCCTGAGTAATTCAAATTTAGTGAGGCTACATATGTTCACTTCTCTCGAACATTCTTCATAATATTCCAGCCCCTCCGAATTTAGGTCCACTGCCTCTGTATTGTTTATACAATACTCATGATGCAAATCTCCACTGCATGCTCTCAGATCCGTATAAATAGTTCTTAAACCCTTCAGATTTTTTTGGAGAGTTTGATTTACATATCCACCTAAACCACCTACATACAAATGGCATGCTTCTTGCGGAACATTTTCCTTTTGAATATCAAGTGGCTGGTTGATCACCACCGAGTAATGTTCATTCTCAGAATTAAGTCGAGCAAGGTCATGGATTATATCATGCAACTGACAGCATTCTGAAGGTTCATTTGAATAAAAATTGGAAAGTTTATCAAGAAAGGACCTCTCTTGTAACTCCTCATAATATTCACCAGCCATTTCTTCAATCCTTCTTTTGCTACTGGATTCGATGTAGCCATGAGAGATCCATAACTCTATCAAATTCATCTTTTCTAATTGGTAATCTTTTGGGAACATGGAACAAAACAAAAAACACGGTTTAAGTCTGGGAGGTAAATGAGCATAGCTGATCTGAAGCGCTGGGAATATATCATTCGATGAATTTGATTCCCAAAGGTCACTTTCTAGAATCTCTGTCCAATGCTCTTCATTTGTTTCATGTCTAAGGAGACTTGCAATCGACTTTACAGCCAAAGGTAACCCACCACACTTTCTCATAATATCCCTTCCCATATCTACCAAGTGTGTTGGCACAGTGTCACTTGTACCACTAAATGCATAATGCTGGAACAACTGCCAACACGAACTTTCAGGCAAGTTACTTGGCCTGAGTAGCATTGTTGTTTGCATGACCTTTGCAACCTTATTACTTCTTGTTGTCACAAGAATTCTGACCATTTTTGCTTCTTTAAAAGAAACCTGAAACAACTCCCAAAGATTTTGATTCTCATTCCACACGTCATCTAAAACAAGCAGTATTGTGTTTCCCTTCACAGTTTCTGCAAGCTTCTCTTGTAATGAGCTCAACACATCACTCCCATCATATTTGATTTTGGAAAATGATTTAATGGTTTCTTTGATGAGTCTGCTGACATCAAATTCATCAGACACACATACCCACCCATTTAAAACAAAGCACCCAGAAACCCTATGATCTTTGTAGACAAGTTGGGCAATGGTGGTTTTTCCGAGCCCACCTTTGCCAACAATTGAAATTACTGAGAATGGCTTTTCTTTTTCAGTTAGTAAGAAATCGATGACCTTTGAAATGTCAGCATGTCTGCCAAAAATACTCGCCTCATCCACCATGTGACCCGTTGGTGGTCGTAAAATTTTGTTGTTTGGACGCCTCTCTCCATCACTCTCTCTTAATTGGAGAGCCTCACGGTCCTTCGCTATTTCATCAAATCGACCTCTTATTTCTTTAAGCCGATTAACCATGTCGTCAGGAATTGAAACAATGTACTGTAAAAAATAAATGTATTACATATGTCAAATTTCATAATTTGTTAACTAAAACTGGTAATTAATGGATCAAGTGACGACTCTAATGTTTGATTTGGAAATCTAGTAATAAAACAAGTCACCTCTTCAGTGAATGTCAATCCATCTAAAAAAAAAGAGAACATTCAAGAATACACAATTTACTTTTAGTACCACACAACGACCAAAAAAAAAAAAAAATACACTAGCACAATAAGAATCCATTTAATTTGTATATGCACAAGACACTAACCTCCATCTGCTTTCTCTTATGAGAACTGGAAGCCTGAGAAGCCTTTCTTGCCTCTACTTGGACACGTGTAACCTCGTACCGGTACTCGCTGAGCACATCCTCGGAATCAGAAGCTACCTTCTTGAGCTCCTTTAGCCAGTGCTTGACATAGTGGTCTCTGATTTCCCTCTCCTCTGCATCAAGCAACGTGGCCTTGATTCCCTTGAGAGTTACCATCAGCCTCTCCATATTATCCTGGGCAGCAAGAGCACGCTCCCTTTCGGAGTTGTTAGAATTTGATGAAGAGGAAGAAGGAGCCTCGGCAGAGGCTGTAATTGAGGGGAGCAATTTGGTGCCAAGAGAGAGCAGAGAGTTTATCAAAGTCGTTGCCATTTTGCTCTGTAGATTTCTGTGGAGAGGCTCAGTAGGAGGAAAGAACCTTAGATCTGGGTTGTGAAAATGTGAAAATGAGGAATGAGAAATGAGTTAAGAGCAGCAGATCTGAGGAGGAGGTTAGGTAAGGTAAGCTCTTGGAAGACTTTGTACAGTAGTCAATGTTTATTTCACGTTTTATTTTTCTTTTTATTTTCTTTTTATAATTGTATATATATATAGAAGTCACAAAATAACTTCACAGTTTTGTGACTTATTTAGCAGCAACAAATAAATACTAATTATAAAAGACCGTTAGGAATTTAGTGATTGATCAAGATCTAACGGTCCCCATAAGTAATCAATAAATCAATGAAAATGAGTATTCTCGGTGACTTATTTAGCAGCAACAAATAAATACTAGACCAAAAGTTAACTAAGAGTATCTAGACCAAATAAATACTAGACCAAAAGTTATTTGTTTGTGAACTTAACTAAGAGTGTCTAGACAAAAAGTTGTTCCTGCGTCTCAGCATACCAGTTACTTATATCAACGAGATTCTCTGTGCTTATTTGCCACAGAGACAGAGAGAATTGAGTGAGAAATTCATCAGCAAATAGAGAGACAAAATGGTGACAAAAGAACTTTCGTGTGCTGCTTGCTGTTGCAATTGTTTATTTCTGCAATGGCAAGGCAGAATCCATCTGACGATGAGGTCTCTCAAATTGGTATTAAGGGTTCTCAACTTTTTATTAATTTGAACGCGCAATAAGTATAATACTACACTGTCTACTTTAGAGGGCCATACTACATGTGAAGTTATTGTACTACAATGTCTACTGCATAAATGAATAATTGTATATATATATATATATAGAAGTCACAAAAACTTAATTATTAAAGAAAAATGTAATTTCAATTTTTTTAGTATTTATTTAGCAGCAACAAATAAAACGTGAAATATACAAATAAATTCCTAACGGTCTTTTATAATTGTATATATATATATATATAGAAGTCACAAAAACAAATGAATATTTCAATTTTTTTAGTATTTATTTGTTGCTACTAAATAAGCTATTGTCCAATTATTTTGTAATAGGATTCCCTCCTTTCTGAAGATCCTTCGGAAGATGACTTCTAATAGAAGTCCCTACTTTGACCCTGGACAGAAATGAATTTACCATTCAATTTATTATATGATTTGTAATAATTGCTAAGAATTTTCTTTGCTTATGGGAACTCATTTTCATTGATTTATTGATTTATGCACATTTTCATTTTCTTTTATCAATCACTACAAAACTGGGGATCTAACGGTCTTTTATAATTAGTATTGTAATATCCCAAGAACATGTGCATGATTTATTGCTTACTTAGAATTATTTAGTAATATTGAAATTTCAGACCGATTGCTACAAAAAGGTCCTACTTGCAATACTAACAAAGTAGATGTTGTTCCATGGAAGAGTTTAATTGGAAAAAAAAAAAAAAAACCCCATTTCTGCGATTCTTTCCACAGAGTTTATATTCTTGATTCCTTTGGGTCAGTGATGTTTATCAGTGTATAAACCATGACCAGAAAAAACAAGGAGATAGGCGATGAGAGAATAGGCATTTAATGTCAAGGTAGCGTGGAAAAAGGGGCATGGTTTGAACTGAGGGAACGTGCTTGACCGGGTAGAAATTAACTCAATAATTTCTAATGTGAAAGAGACATGAAAGAGATATGGAAGAGAATAAAGGGGTCCACAATCTATTGTGAAAGAGATATGAAACATAATGTAGTAATGATCTTGTTGGATAAGAAGAGATAAGCAACTGATGTAGAGTCATTGAAATTGAGAATTTTAACTGTCAGTTTTAATAATTTTGAAATAAATAAATAAAAAATAAAAAAAATTATTCGAGTAACCAAACCTTATGTTATTGCACGAGAGCAGCTTGGGTCCGATGCCCATCGGACTCAAATTTGGGTCCGATGAGTTCGATGACCATCCGATCTGCTTTAAGATTCGTGCGCATGAATTTTAAAGCAGACATAAAAGTCATGGGCATGAATCTTAAAGCAGATCAGACGGTCATCGAACCCATCGAACTCACTTTGAGACCGATGGGCATCGGACCCAAATTGACCTCGTTATTGCACATGCTACACTGTCTCATATATTAGGTTTTACAAGACGCCAACGCAGCCATTCCATTTGAGTAACCAGGCCCTAGATTTGGCGAACAAAATTGAATCTAGGCCAAGCACAAGCCCAAGCCCAAGCCCAACAAAATACATTCAAAAAAACCATACATCTATGTAAGGACCAATTCAAAAGGAGAACGGAGTAGGTCCGATGCCCATGAGACGTATTTTTGGGTCCAATGAGCTCCATGACCGTCCGATCCGTTTAAGATCTGTGCACATGAAAATTGAAGCAGAAACACAAACTTTGAAACGGAGCGCACAAATCTTAAAGCAGATCGGACGGTGTTTTAACCCGTCAAAACAAAGTAGATCCTATGGGCTTCGGACCTACTCTCAAGTAGAAGATGCTGTCACTTAGAAGATGTCTTCAGAATTCAAAAGACCTTGGTTGGACTTCGCATCGAATGTAAAAGAAATTGCTCACTTAGAAGATGTCTTCAGAATCAAAGATAAAGGCAGAGATTTTTTGAGAGCCTCATAAACTCATAGTCAAGCTAGTAAGCTCAAGTCAACACCCTATTGTACTCCACAAAATCATACTTCCAACATATCATATCTTTATTCTGTCTCTGATACCTGGCTGCTATCTATCTGTTCATCCTTTATCTTCTCCTACCTATAACTTTATCTCTTTTTAATTAATGGAGTTTTTACATCAAACAACTCTTCTCTTTATTTTACTCTCCCTTATCATCCCTAGAGCCATCGCACTCACTCTGAATACCTCCTACTTCATCCAGTGTGGCTTAATTAACTCCACTTTGACGCACACCAATGATTCCCCTCCTCGCACTTTTGTCTCTGACGAGAAGTACCTCATCTCCGGTTCAAGCAGTACCAAACTTTTTCCAAACGTGACTATTTCCACAAACCCTCTCTATCCCACCGCACACTTCTCTTTATCTCCGTTCTCTTACCAATTCAATGTTGTACCCAATACTTCCAACATATTGCGCTTTCACCTCTCTCCCTATTCCAGATCCTCCAATGCAAATTTCGCGATAACAACTTTCAATGGCAACAGCTCAACAAACAATTTTTCTATCTCTGCTCTTACATCACTCATTATAAAAGAGTTTTTTCTTTCCATGGATTCTAACAAATTGGTACTCAAATTCACTCCACAAAATATCTCTTTAGCTTTTATAAGTGTGATAGAAATCTTCAATGCCCCACCCGGCCTGCAATTATTTAGTAACATCCGAAAGCCAATAAACACAACTGATACATTCAATACACAACAAGCCTATCAGGGCATGGAAACATTCTACCGGGTAAACATGCCAGGCCCATTGATCACCCCGGAGAATGATACACTGTGGCGAACTTGGGTTACTGATGACCCTTACATCTATAATGCTCATGCCTCTCAGACTCATAGTGTGTCTACGACACTAAACTTCAATCCACTACAAGGGAGCTCAGAGGACATAGCCCCAGAGACAGTTTATAACACGGCACGGATGATAAACGCCTCTATTGATCAGTTCAACTCCAATCCTGATTTTAACATCAACATCACATGGAGTTTCAGAGTCGACTCAGGGTATTATTATCTTGTCCGATTACATTTCTGTGATATTATATCAGAGACCAATATCCTTGACCAAGGGCTTGTTTTTACAGTCTATATCATGGATTATTAGGCACTTCCAAATAACTTGAGAACTACTGATTACACGACCTATCCACAAGAGCCATTCTATATTGATTTTGTTGCACATGTTATGAGTGCACAAAACATAACTGTGAGCATTAGCCTGGATAGGACGGATAGTGCCATAGAAAATGGTTTCCTTAATGGATTGGAGATTATGAAGATGACCCATTATAATCCATCTCTTGAAATGAAAATGAAAAAGAAAAAGAAGTTGCCAGCGATCATCCTTGGACCTACTATTGGGGGTGCCTTTATGTTAATATTAATTATCATGTTCGGTATTTTTACAACTTGGTACAAGGGATGGTGCCAAATTATGTTAGATTTGGAGACGTCTAAATCTAATCATTATGTTGGACTACCATGTGATATAATTATATGTTGTATACTGTCTCAATTAAATGCCTAACCAAGTGATTAAATTCAGTATAACATATGTAACTGTAATTAGGCATGTACGTATTTAAATAAGGATATGGACCGAAAATATGTGTAGAAATTGTCAGGTTCAGATCCCTGACAGAAAGAATTTACCTCAATTGAGGCTGAGCAATTTCGAATTGAGAAGAAAGATAGAAAGTTCTCAGCTAACTATAGCTTCGAACCAAACAGTGAAATTCACAAAATTGTTTATTTTCTTGATAATCCGAATCCACACAACAGTTGGCCTTATATAGGCGATGTTTTTACAGAAAACGGATCTAAAATCAGTTTAACGGATCTTGCTAATACTTGTCAGAATGACACCTCAGCCTAAGATCCGACCCGTTTATTCTAACAGACTCAACTAACGTCTAACTGACTCAGCGCCTAAACTTAAGTCTTCTTGCTGCTATTGGGTCCCTCATGTCAGTTCTCAGGATCCCCCGCTCCATTCTTAGCTTCTGGCCCCAATCGCAGAGACTCCTTCCTTTTAATGAACTTGCCCGAGCCGCTGCCCATTTTGTTGGAAATTTCAGACGGATAAAGATACAAAAAACAGAGACAAGAGAATATTTGCTGCAGAAATAAACTCTTCTATTGCACTCTTAATTCGGATACAAAGTACATCTGAATTTATAGCTAAACATTAATCTAAATGAGGACTCCACTAACCCAACTACATGCTATTTCTGCCTAGTGTAAATAAGGAAACCACTTTCTCCACTAACTACACTAATTATGGAACTTCTAATACAAACACTCCTACAGACTCCTATTTTTGATACACACGCATTCTCCACTATTTCTTGTTTCTAATTTTAGTGTTATCAATTTTGGATCAATATTTAACACTCCCCCTTGATGTAAAATTGACTACACCAAGCTTCTTCCTCATGCTCTCGAACTTGCTTAGTGATAATGCCTTGGTTAGAACATCTGCCTTCTGATTTTCTGAATTGACAAATTTCAGCTCAACGATCTTCTCTGCAACTAGATCTCGGATGAAATGTAGGCGAATGTCGATGTGCTTTGACCTTCCATGGAACACAGGATTCTTCGTCATGGAAATGGCTGATTGATTGTCACAATAGATCGGTGTTGGCTGCTGCTGCACCTGTCCAACATCTTCTAAAATTCGCCTAAGCCACACTGCTTGACAAGCTGCTGAGTTAACTGCGATGTACTCTGCTTCTGACGATGAAAGAGCCACTGTTGCTTGTTTCTTTGAGCTCCAACTTATAGCACTTGATCCAAGGGAGAAAATATATCCAGATGTGCTTCTTCTATCTTCAGAACAACCTGCCCAGTCACTATCACTATAACCAACTAAATCAAAGAACTTTGCATTGTAATACCACAGCCCATAATCAGTGGTACCCGAGATATACTTCAAAATTCTTTTTGCTGCTCCAAAATGGTGTTTAGTTGGATTGTGCATATGCCTAGATATCACCCCTACTGCAAAACTTATATCTGGTCTTGTGTGGGTTAAATAAATCAAGCCTCCAACTAAACTCCTAAACTTGGTTTCATCACATGGCCCCGTGCCATCATCTTTTACAAGCTTTTCATTATTGTTCATCGGTGTAGCTGCTGCCTTGCAACTATGCATGCCAAATTTCTTTAACAAGTCCACTGCATACTTCCTTTGTGATACAAAGATACTACCATGCTCTTGCTCTACTTCTAACCCGAGAAAATAATGCAGTAAACCTAGATCTGTCATCTCAAACTCTTTTTTCATGTTTGCTTGAAATTCAGTTAGCAATTTCTCACTTGTGCCCGTATAGATCATATCATCTACATACAAGCATACAATCAACACTTCCCCCTTTCCATTCTTCTTAACATACAGATTAGGTTCACTTTTACTTCTCTCAAATCCAGAATTTATGAAATATGCATCGATCTTGCTATACCAAGCCCTTGGTGCTTGTTTCAAACCATACAATGCCTTTGAGAGTTTATACACGCAATCTTCTTTGCCCTTCACCTCAAATCCTCTTGGTTGCTCAACATAAACCTCCTCTACTAATTCACCATTAAGAAAAGCAGATTTTACATCAAATTGAAACACATATCTTTTCAATTGAGCAGCCAAAGCTAACACCATTCTCACAGTTTCAAACCTTGCAACCGGTGAAAATGTTTCTTCATAATCTATTCCATATTCTTGTGCATAACCCTTTGCCACAAGTCTAGCTTTGAGCTTTTGAACACTTCCATCTGCACCAAATTTAGTTTTGAAAACCCATTTTAAACCAATAATATTTTTACCTTGAGGGCGTTTCACCAATTGCCAAGTTCTGTTTTTCTCAATCGATTGCATTTCTTCTTGCATTGCATTGCGCCACTCTTGTTTTTCTGAGGCTTCTTCATAAGTTGTGGGATCGGCAACAAGGAGCACCTGGGTTGTTTCATACAGTTCTTGCAATGTTTTGAACTTCCTTGATTGCATCTCAGGAATTGAATCTTCAACCGGATTGCTAGAGCTGCTGCTAGGTGGTTGTTCGTGTGGTTGATCTTGTGCCGCTATCTCTTCATTTTCTTCTATTGATTCTTCAACCTGGGTTTGTTGTACAACACTCTCCCACTGCCAACTTGCTTCTTCATCGAATAATACATTTCTACTCACAACAATTTTACCATTTTCTGGATTGTATAGCCGATACCCTTTGGATTGTGTACAATACCCGATGAAAATGCATTTTTCAGATTTTTCATCAAGCTTTGTTCTCTTTTGTGGATTGATTAGTGCATAGGCTATACTTCCAAATACTCTTAGATGACTTACCCCTGGTTTCCTCTCAAACCATGCCTCAAATGGGGTTTTATTCATAACAACTTTTGTGGGTGAAACATTCAAAATATACACAGCAGTTGCCACTGCTTCAGCCCAGAATTTATTTGGTAACTTCTTGCATTTTAACATACTTCTTCCCATCTCTACCACAGTTCTATTCTTTCTCTCAGCAACCCCGTTTTGCTCGGGTGTGTATGGAGTGGTTAACTCACGATGTATCCCTTCACTTTCACAGAAATTTGTGAACTCTTTTGATAGAAACTCACCACCTCGGTCCGTTCTTAACACCTTCAACTTCTTTTCAGATTGCTTCTCTACAAAAGCTTTAAACACCTTGAAACTATTGAATGCATCTCCTTTGCTATGTAGGAAATACACCCAACTCATTCTACTATAATCATCTGTGAAAAGAAGGAAATATTTGCTGCCTCCAAGAGACTCGGTTTGCATTGGACCACACAAATCCGCATGAACCAACTCAAGCACTTGAGTTGCTCTCTTGGCTTGGCCTTTTGGAAATGGAAACTTGGCTTGTTTACCAAATATACACCCTTCACAAACACCTATTTGGTTGATTTCGGGTAGGCCATAAACCATTTGCTTTTGGTTCAACAATCTCAAACCATTTGAATTCAAATGACCATATCTATGGTGCCATAACTCAGATGGATTAAACTCCTTTGCAACCATAACTATCTCCTTTACATCTGAAACTTCTAATGGAAACAACTTATTGATTGCCATGCTAACCTCAACTAATACTTGATTTGTGATTTTGTCTCTTATTGAACATGTTTTCCCTTCAAACAAGATTGAATACCCACAATCCATCAACTGCCCGATACTTAGCAGATTTTGAGACAAATCTGGAATATAATACACATTATGCAAGTATTTAATACCGTTTTCTTTGGTGTGCACTGCAACCGTACCTTTGCCTTCTACTTGAATTAACTTGTCATCACCGAGTTTAACCTTCAATCTGCATGATTCATCAAAATCTACAAACAATTGCTTGAACCCTGACATATGGTTTGAGCAGCCGCTGTCAAGGAACCATATGCTGCTTGCGTCTATCTTTTCATCTATACTGCTGGCCATGAAAAGTGTGGGTTGAGTCTCCTTTTCTTCTGTGTAATTGGCTTGGCTTTCTTCTCTTTGTTTCTTGTAGCAATCTGCTTGATAATGCCCGTATTTGTTGCAGTAGTAACATTGAACTTCTCTCTTGAAATCATCATGTACTTCTGCTGGTCTGCCTCGACCTCTTCCTCCTCTGCTGGAGTTTGTTCTTCCTCTGCTGGGATTGCCTCTGCCTCTGCTGGAATTATTTCTTCCTCTGCCTCGGCCTCTTGGGTAGCCATTAGATCTGCCTCTTGATGACTCCCCCTTCATGTAAAATGCCTTGTCATCGCCTTTATCTTCAGCCTTTGACATCCTTGCTTCATGAGTCTGCAGTGATCCCATGAGTTCATCAAAGGTGTACATTGCGAGATCCTTTGATTCTTCAATTGCTGCTACAACATGATCAAACTTGGGTGTTAGGCTTCTCAACACCTTTGCCACCACCGTCTTCTCCTCCATGGTGTCTCCAAATGCTCGAATTTGGTTGACCACCTCTTGTACTCGTGAGAGGAAAATTTGCACGGATTCCTCCTTGTTCATCTGCAATGTTTCAAAGTCCCTGCGTAGGCCTTGAAGTTTGATTGCCATGACTCGAGTACTCCCTTGAAATGCTGTTTTCAGGGTTGTCCATGCCTCCTTTGCGTTGGTGGCTGCTGCGATTTTCGAGAAGATGGTGTCATGCACTGCTTGTTGGATGAAAAACAGCGCTCGTGCATCTTTCTTCTGATTCTCTTGCGGATTAGGATCTGGATTAGGAACTCCATTTGCTATCAAGTCCCATAGGCCATGAGACTTGAACAAGGTCGTCATCTTGATGCTCCAAAAAGCATAGTTTTCGCCTTTGAAGAGAGGTATTGCTGGTTGTGTGACATTCACCATGGTGCTGCCGTTTTCTGCCATGAAAACGCTCTAGGATCGACTTGCTCTGATACCAATTTGTTGGAAATTTCAGACGGATAAAGATACAAAAAACAGAGACAAGAGAATATTTGCTGCAGAAATAAACTCTTCTATTGCACTCTTAATTCGGATACAAAGTACATCTGAATTTATAGCTAAACATTAATCTAAATGAGGACTCCACTAACCCAACTACATGCTATTTCTGCCTAGTGTAAATAAGGAAACCACTTTCTCCACTAACTACACTAATTATGGAACTTCTAATACAAACACTCCTACAGACTCCTATTTTTGATACACACGCATTCTCCACTATTTCTTGTTTCTAATTTTAGTGTTATCAATTTTGGATCAATATTTAACACATTTTGCCCGTTTCTTCCTCCTCCTTCATCGCCTCATTTGAATTGTCAGGAGAACTAACGGCTATCCCCAAATTGGAGTCAGATTGTAACACTCCCCTCCCCTTCACACCATTCTCGTCCTCGAGAAGAAATTCTGGGTACTTCTCCTTTATTGCACTGTAATCTTCCCAAGTAGCCTCATCACTATGCTGGTTAGCCCATTGAACCAAAATTTGCGTTTCTGCTGCATTGTTCTTTTTAACCAATCGCCGGCCTAGAATGGCGATAGGTTGTGGAGCACCCGATTGCAGCCCAATTACAGGAAGGTTGGGGGATACCGCTTGAGAATCACCTATTCTTGCTTTGAGTTGTGAAACATGGAAAACTGGATGAATGGATGACTCGGCTGGTAATTTGAGACGGTAAGCTACTGTTCCAATTCTCTCAAGCACCTCATATGGTCCAAAAAATTTAGGGCTTAATTTCTGGTTTCTCATACCAGCAATGGATATCTGTCTGTAAGGTTGGATCTTTAGGTATACCCAATCTCCGACTTCAAAGTTCCTTTCAGTTCTATTGTTATCAGCAAACCTCTTCATTCTTTCTTGTGCCCTTCTCAAATTTTCTTTTAGCTGCCAACTAACCTCCTGTCTTCTTCTCAACATTTCATTCACTGATTCAACTTGGCTTCTAGGGTTACTGCTTAGGGATAATTGTGGAGGGTCATAGCCATAGAGTGCTGTAAAAGGGGTAGTCTTCAAGGCTGAGTGGTAAGAGGAGTTGTACCACCATTCAGCAAGAGGAAGCCACTGGTGCCATTTTTTCTGTTGATTGTAGCACATGCCCCTCAAGTAGTTTTCTAAACACTGGTTCACCCTTTCAGTTTGCCCATCTGATTGAGGGTGGTAGGCTGTGCTCATGTTGAGCTTAACATTCAATCGGGCCATAAGTTCTTTCCAAAACTTGCTAGTGAAAATTGCATCTCTATCAGAGATAATAGTGATTGGCAATCCATGCAATTTGTACACATTATCCAAAAATACTTGAGCCACATCTTTTTCTTTAAAAGGGTGGGAAAGAGCCATAAATTGTGCATACTTGGTGAACCTATCTACAACTACCATTATCACCTCCTTTCCATTTGACTTTGGTAACCCTGACACAAAATCCATGCCTATACTGGACCAAGCTCCATCTGGTATTGGAAGGGGTTGTAACAGTCCAGGAGAATGCAAATGTTCACCTTTATTGATTTGGCAATTTTCACAATTCTTAACAAACTGATGCACCTCTTCCTTGAGATTTGGCCAATAAAAGGACCTTTTTACCCTTTGGTATGTAGCTTTGATTCCAGAATGGCCACCTACTGAGGATGAATGTAGTGCTTCAAGAATCTGTCTTCTTAAATTGCCATTACTGCCTACACAAATCCTTCCCCTTTTCCTGATAACACCTTGCTGCTGAGAAAGATTTGATGGTGGCTGTGCAGGTGGTTGTGCAGGTGGTTGTGTAGGTGGTTGACCTGATCCCTTTGCCTCCTCCCTTTGTTGTTGTTCTTCTATCTCTTTCAGTAATTTCTGCACCCACTCATCATTTTCATAGCTGACCTTTACTTCCTCCACCCATCGAGGCCGCAGCTCACTTATTGCCCTTAGACTTGCTGGAAATGCACTCACACTGGTTTCATTTTCGTCTCTTCTTGAGAGAGCATCAGCAACCACATTTTCCTTCCCCTTTTTATACTGAATGACATAATCAAGACCCAACAATTTACTCAAACCCTTGTGTTGTAGAGCATTAGTAACCTTTTGTTCTAGCAGAAATTTTAAACTGATGTGATCAGTTCTGATTATGAATCTGCCCCCAAGCAAGTAATGCCTCCATTTAACCACAGCCGTGATTAAGGCTAACAGCTCCTTCTCATAGGTAGATAGTGCAATGTTTCTCATACCCAACTTCTGGCTCATGAATGCTATTGGTTTCTGATCTTGCATCAATACTGCTCCTATTCCTTCTTTGCTAGCATCAGTCTCAATTACGAACTGCTTTGAAAAATCTGGTAAGGCCAAAACCGGTGCTTGAGTCATAGCACTCTTGAGACATTCAAATGCTGTTTGAGCCTCCTCATTCCATTGAAAAGCATCCTTCTTCAGCTGGTCAGTGAGTGGTTTGGATATCACCCCATAATTTCGGATGAATTTTCTATAGTACCCCGTCAGCCCTAAAAATCCTCTCAACCCCTTAACATTTTTTGGTACAGGCCACTCCTCCATAGCCTTAATCTTTTGGGGATCAGTGGCAACACCTTGATTGGAAATAACATGACCCAAGTATTCAATCTTTTTCACACAAAAATCACATTTTGACCTCTTGATAAACAGCTTGTTTGCTTGTAACAATTGGAGGGTTTGTTGGAGATGTTGCACATGTGACTTGAGGTCTTTGCTGTAGATGAGAATATCATCAAAAAATACCAATACGAATTTTCTGAGGTAGGGTTTGAAAATTGAATTCATCAGACATTGGAATGTAGCCGGGGCATTAGTAAGCCCGAAAGGCATTACATTGAATTCATAGTGCCCTTCATGGGTCTGAAAAGCAGTTTTGGCTTTATCCTCCTCACACATTCTAATTTGGTGATAACCCGCTCTTAGATCCAGCTTAGAAAAGAATTGGGCTCCATTCAATTCATCTAGCAAGTCATCAATAATCGGTATGGGAAATTTGTTTTTTACTGTATTCTCATTCAACTTCCTGTAATCTATACACATACGCCAACTACCATCTTTCTTCTTGACCAGCAATATAGGAGAGGAGTAGGGACTAGAAGATGGTTGAATAAATGAGTTTCTCAATAATTCCTCTATTATTTTCTCTATTTCTAATCTCTGGAAATAAGAGAATCGATAGGGTCTGAGAGATACCGGTTTTGCATCTGGTTTAAGAGGAATTTTGTGATCTATGGCTCTAGAGGGAGGGAGGGCTGTTGGTTCATCAAAAAGATCACTGAATTCATCCAGTACCTTCTCAACTTCAAAAGGGTATTCTTGTCTTTCTTTCTCCCTTTGTTCATTCACACACATGAGATGAGCTATGATAACTTGAGTTCCCTTCTTTTTCTCTTTCTCTACATTCACAGATTGCTCACATAGTTTAATTTCGGCCTTCACTTCCTTGATCTGCAATTTCACCGGTTTGCCCCTGTATTGGAACTGCATTATACCCTTTTCCCAGTCAACAGTCATCACCCCAGTAGTTGCAAGCCAATCCATGCCTAAAATCACATCATAACCAGGAACCTTCATGACCCTCATATCCATAGAAAACTCTTGTTTCTGTATTGAGAATTTGAGATTCTTGCAAACTTGGGTACAATTCATTTGAGTTCCGTTAGCTATGGTCACCATCATGGGGTCAGTTTGGGTAGTTGTGAGCTGAAGAGTCTGTGCAATGTCAGGGTTTACGAAAGAATGAGTGCTTCCACTATCAATGAGAGCACATACATGTATATTACCAATATAGCCCCTGAATTTGAAAGTTTTTGCAGTTTGTGGTTGTAGGTTGGTTTGAGCACAAATAGTTATCATGGCTTGTTCTTCCTCTTCAGAACCTTGCTCTTGTTCCTCCTCCACTACTACTGGTACTGTCTCATACAATTCTTCCTCTTCTTCTAATTCAATTTCTTCACCTGCCATTGTATTTAGTCTCTTTGGGTTGCATTTATACCCCACATGCCATTTTTCCAAGCATTTAAAACACAGCCCCAGCTTCTTCTTTTGTTCAGTTGTCATGGTGGATGGGTTGCTTGTTGTGGGATAGGTTTTTGGAAACTGGGATCTGTTGTTGCTTTCCCATTTCTTGACAATTACTTCATTGTTCTTCTGCCCTTGCTGAACCATTGGTTTCGGATTGTAATGCATCCTCCTACTTCCCCCTTCTAATGTGAGCTCTATCTTCTTAGCTAGCTTAATTGCAACCTTTAGTGTAGAGGGTTCAAACAAATCCAGGTTATTTCTGATATCTTCCTTCAGCCCACTAATAAAAGACCCCACAAAGAATTCTTCACTTGCTATTTGTGTTCTGCAAATTAGCCTGGATCTGGCTCTCAAGTACTCTTTAGCATACTCACTCACCTTCCCAAACTGCCTGACTTGTTTGAACTGGTCGATGGGATCACCAGAACTGTCAGTAAAGAACTCTAATACCTCATCCACCAGGTTTGGCCATGGAGGGGTATTTCTGGAAATCTTTAACGATCTGTACCACTCCTTGGCATCATCAACCATACTCATTGTAGCCATTCGTGTTTTGTACTCATCGGGCACTTGATACAGCTCAAAAATTGTTCACAATCCTCTATCCATTCCACTGCATTTTCCCCATTGAAAGAAGGAAAATCGATACGAGGAAGAAAGAACTTCTGAATTGGAGAGTTGAATTCACCTTGTTTATTACTTGTAGCCTCTCTCTCATTTTCTAGATCAATGAGCTTCTCTGGACCTTTCTTGGCTCGATCATCGGTTTGGCCATGGGCATTTGCACTAGTGTCTCCCCTCTCCCAGTTATTTGCCAGCATAATCGTTTTGCAGCATCTTGGTCAACCGATCCATCTTAGCTTCATTAACCTCCAGCCTCCCAGCCAGCTCTGTTTGAGCTTTACTCAGTTCGCGCTGTGATGCCTCCGATTTGGACTCCATCTTGGCAAACCTCTCTGTGATTTCTGCCAAAACGAGGTGGTCTCCTTCATCGCCAGTGGCAGTGCTTCTTGTTCTTCCAGCCATTGGCCGCTTCCTCGTAGCACGCACTAGCTTTTACCCCAGACTCGATCACCGCTCTGATACCAATTTGTCAGGTTCAGATCCCTGACAGAAAGAATTTACCTCAATTGAGGCTGAGCAATTTCGAATTGAGAAGAAAGATAGAAAGTTCTCAGCTAACTATAGCTTCGAACCAAACAGTGAAATTCACAAAATTGTTTATTTTCTTGATAATCCGAATCCACACAACAGTTGGCCTTATATAGGCGATGTTTTTACAGAAAACGGATCTAAAATCAGTTTAACGGATCTTGCTAATACTTGTCAGAATGACACCTCAGCCTAAGATCCGACCCGTTTATTCTAACAGACTCAACTAACTTCTAACTGACTCAGCGCCTAAACTTAAGTCTTCTTGCTGCTATTGGGTCCCTCATGTCAGTTCTCAGGATCCCCCGCTCCATTCTTAGCTTCTGGCCCCAATCGCAGAGACTCCTTCCTTTTAATGAACTTGCCCGAGCCGCTGCCCATTTTGCCCGTTTCTTCCTCCTCCTTCATCGCCTCATTTGAATTGTCAGGAGAACTAACGGCTATCCCCAAATTGGAGTCAGATTGTAACAGAAATATCAGGTAATTATTTCTAATTGTTAATGGACCGATTAGAAATATTACAATTAAGTTTGGTAACAAATTAAAGCGCTAAAAACGTCTGGACATTTCTAAAAACTTCTAGATAATATGTAATTAGTACTCTAATTCCAGAACTGCCATAATTAGCACTCTAATTCCAGAACCGCCATAATTAGCACTCTAATTCTTAGGTGGTTGTTACCCCTATATAAGAGGAAGGTCTCCAAGGCAGCAGGGTAATCATTATTGATTTTAAGAAATCATATAATAGCATTAGGTCTAGCCACTAAGCCTCTCTTTTGTCTCTCCATTAGACATTAGAGACAGAATTCGGATACGGATTCTGTTCGGCAGCCCTGCAAGTCTTGGTAGGATCTGAGACCTCAAATTCAGCATTCAAGCATTTAGGAAGGGCTCTAGAAGTGTTCAAGCCTTTGATCTCGATTGAGCGTCAAGTAACAACCCATTCAAGATGGCACAAGGTAATTCTGCTGCCTTGATTCAGTTTTATTTCTGTATAGGATGGTCTTAGGGCAGGCTTAAGGGTGCGTTTATGAAACAACAAGTGGTATCAGAGCCGCCCTATGCAGAAAAACAGTTATAATTTTTTATTTTTTTTATGTTTTGGAAATAAAGAATGATTTGAACTGCTATCTTTTTTCTATTATTGAATCTTTATTTTTTTTGGTTGCCTGGAATTAATTTTAAAAGCAAGTAGATGCTATTTGATCAAATATGCAAATTTTAGTCAAGAAACAGTGAATAATTTCTTTTCCTTGCGCTTCGGTGATCCTGGACAGAATTATTGTGCGTTTCTTTATTATAACAAGCATAGATGATTAATAATAGCATATTAAGTTTACAAACTGCGTGAGTCAAATTTTTTTTTGGTCATCAAGTTTGACTAAAATTAGGTTTTCTGTGTTTGATAGATTAATTTGTTTTCGGGCAATTAAAAGTTTGACTAAAATTAGGTTTTCGGGCAATTTAAAAGTTTGTTTGACAGATTTATTTAATAGAAAATTGTTATTGTACAAATCTGGTCAAATAAATTAATTTTCAAAAAAAAAAATTTGGTTTTGAACGGTTTGAAATTTTCTAAATTCTATTAAAGACAAATTTTAAGTTTATTAGAAGTTAGCAAATTCCCACGTTTTTTTTAAAGGCTAATTTTAGCCTAATTTTCTAAAGGCTGATTTTAGAGACTAGAATTAGATTTCTAGAATTAGCCTTTACGGCTAATTTAGGTCTATTAAATTGGCTAAGCTTTCAAATTTCAGTTTTTAAAGTTGCCAATTTTTAGAATTTATTTCGGAATTAGGTTTCTAAAATTTGCCTTTATGGCTAAATTAGGTCTATTAAATTATTAAATTCTAATTAAGACGTCTAGAAATAGGTTTACGTCTTAGATTAGGCTTTAGGCATAATTTTAGATTTATTTAAAGGAAATTAGGGTTTATACATGTTCTGAATTTGAATTAGTTAAGATTTGATGTCCTCAAAGTTACAGACCATTGAATTTTGTACCCATCTTAATAAATAGTAAAAAAATTAAAAAAAATGTAAAATTTGATCTGCAAGTACATTTTATTTAGATAATCATGTTGAATGGTTTGGATCGACGATTTGGACTTTGAAAATGAAAAAAAATAGTTGTTGTAACTTTGTTGTAACTTGATCCCTCCTCAAGTTACTAAATGCATCTGCTCTATCGTTGGAGAATCATGCAGACAACCTCCAAAAACAGATCACTATCCGCAAGGGTAAAAAATGACTATTCACGAGGGTACACTGACAGAAAAGTGTTATTTTTGAGCGTATGAGCATTATTGATAGAAGTATCCGTGAGGATACCGTCGGCAAAAGCATTTTTACCCTTTCGGAAAGTGACAGATTTTTATATTATATACGTTAATGAATTATATTGGTTTTTGTTTTGTATTGTATTGGATGTACATGATCATTTTCATTTTCGGCAAAATGGACCATTTTCTAAATATTGAAATGTGTTTGGAGACTAAATTTTACTATCCAAAATGGGCCATTTTCAATATTTAGAATTGGTACTTGAAATATAAACGAAAATGAGGTCCAATTCTAATGCGGGTGCCTTTATGTCGGTGTATCCTCGTGAATAAAACGACGGTATCCTCACGGATACTTCTATCAATAATGCTCATACGCTCAAAAATAACACTTTTCTGTCGGTGTATCTCCGTGAATAGTCATTTTTTACCCTTGCAGATAGTGATCTGGTTTTGGAGGTTGTCTGCATGATTCTCCAACGATAGAGCAGATGCATTTAGTAACTTGAAAATTAATGAAGTCCTGGGACTCGCAGTAACCGCCATTGTAGCCTTTGCGGATGCACATTTGGATGCATTGTGTATCACTTAGACTCGAGCAAACTCTGTAGAGCTTGCTCTCTGTTTCGCAAGCAACAGCCTCCACCGGTGCCGGCCCCATTTCTATTTTATTAATTAATTAAAGTAACAATTAGGATATCTTTATAGATGCCTAGCTGGTGCTGGTAATAATGATAATAAAAATAATTAAGGAAAATATAATTCATTAAAATTAAATCAGATGAACCGTTGAGTAGTAGAATTAGTAGAAATAATGAGGAAAAGAGCCTTTGTGTACACTCCATCGATCGAGAGAGAGCGATGAAAACCTACAACTAATTTAGCTGGAAGAATATAATGCCTTTATAATGCTTTTCAAATAATATAGTGGTCTATCTGGCATTGTAGCTGTATAATGCTTTTTTGGGTGGTAAATGATGAATCAATCATAGTTTTCTCGTATAAAAAAAGATAATTAATTGTCGATCCATCGACGGGATGAGCTGGACAAGTCATTATTTTTTAAATAAAGAGATAAATATATATATATTATGTTACAATTTTTTTTATCCATTTAAAATTGTTAATCTCATTATTTTAAAAATACAAATTAATAATTAAATAAAATGATAAAATGTTGTATAAATAATTTTTTTATAAATTACTTATTAAAAAACTATATAAAATGTTGAATAAATTAATGTTATAGTAATACTAAATAAGAATTTATATAAAATGTAATATAAATCAATCAAATTATCATAATAAAATTATATTGTTATATGTATAAATAAAAAAAATGATATCTAATTTTATATTTATTAATTACCCTATATGGTGACAGGTACAAAATAACTCTTTCCTAAGCTAACAAAAAAAATTTCTTGCCCGTACTAATAGCTGATAAGATAATAATACAAAGAAATTTACCCATGTTTGCCTAATCGAATACAATACAGATCAAGTTGACATTGAAGCTGTTGCTTAAACAACGTACTACTTGTTAAGTAGCACATCTCAAAAAGTCGTCTCATGTCGCGTCAATGTTACTCTATGTTGTTCATTGATATTCGTACAAATTAAATATGACAAAAGTAAATGCACCTTGTTTATAAATATATAAAAAAAAGGAAGAATTTCTGGTGTACCCATACAAACTTCTAAAATAGCCAATTTACCCATCAAATCGTCATAATATCTAATATCCCCAGATAAAAGTAACATTCTTTCATCTATCCCCTTTTATTCATAACACTTAATATTTAGTTAATCTAAAATTTTAATTGACTAATATACCCTTCCATCCTATATACTTTGGTTAGTGAGATTGGAGACTGGACCCTTCATCAATGACATTATTACTCAAATCTCATCATGATCCGTCTACACATTATTAATCTTCACGCTGGACTTCATTAGAATCCAGGATTCCTGCTCTCTCATCCCTGTTGAAGATTTTCCAATCACTGTCAACCAAGCTGTTGATGGAATTGGGATCGCCGTGATCTCAGAAGCCGAATGACCCTCTTGATTCTCCTGTCGTGCAATTAGACGAAATATTTTCCTGACGATAAAGGCTTCGCATTGCTGAGAATTGCTAATTTCGTAAGAAATGTTATTTTTCTCAAGCGGAGTAGCATAACAGATTGATTGGAAATTATATCATCCATTAATTAGTTTATTCATGATGTGCTTCTTCTAGTGCTCGGTTCTTTTGTTAACTTCCTAATTACTGTCTTTCAAGAATTTAGTCAAATATGGAACAATCAAATAGTGTAAGCGGTGATTCTTCCATCGACGAGTTAATGATTGATCCATCCATCCTGCTTGACTGTCATAAATTGGTTGTTACTTTAAAACTGTTAACTAAATCTAGATTTCTGATAGAAGTTTCAATGAATCAAGTCCTCAAGCCGGTAGAAGAAACTAATTCTTGCTTTGGATAGAAACGATGCCAATCTAGGGATGATGGTAATGCCTATTCTGTCAACAGTTTTAGCGATTATTGACGTATTCTTGCTTTGGATAGAAACTAATTCTTGCTTTGGTTGTTACTTTGATTAGATTGGAGTTCTAGCGATCATTGACGAAGGGTCCAGTTGCAGCCATAGAGAAAGAAATTGTGTATAGAATGAAAGGGTATATTAGTCAATTAAAATTTTAGATTAATTAAATATTAGGTTAAATAAATAAAAGGGGATAGATGAAAGAAAGTTAAATTTTCTTGGGATTTTGGATATTATGATGATTTGATGGGAAAATTGGCTATTTATAAGTTCGTATGGGTACACCGGAAATTTTCCCAATATTTTTTTATAAAAATGCAAAATGGAACTTAAAATCTCAAATCAAACTTTTGTTTTTCACCCAAACTCGGTTGAATTGATCCTATTCCACTGATTCGATTTTCACCACAAAACTCGCCCACCACGTAACTCGGGCTAAAGTCGGATTGCCACCGGCCGATTCCGTTCCGACTCGGCCGATTTTCAGAACCATGATAACTACATCGTATAACTAGTGATTTTCAACAGAGGACATCAAAGTTGTAGCTTATAATGTGTGCTTAATTTGCACTGCCACATGCATTTTTGTCAACTGGCACAAGAATAATTTTAGTTATACAACAGTCAATAGTCAATTAGCAAAAATTCACAAAATAACACCACGAAATGCATTTTGCTTATTATAAAACACTGAAAATTCAGCCTATTAGTTGTGCTATATATTCAGAAGTTGTAATCAGTTTTTATTAAGAAGTTATAGAGTTTTATTTCAGCAGAAATATTTTGTCTCTGTTTTTTGTATCCAGAAATTCTGTGTCTCTGTTCTTTGTTTGTCTTGCGCAAAAACCAACAAATTGGTATCAGAGCCAGGTTGATTCAATGGCTGAAGTAGGTAACAGCATCAGCATGTCCAGTCAGACGGTACCTCTGTTCAAGGGTGAGAGTTACGAATTCTGGAGCATCAAGATGCGAACTATGCTGAAATCTCAAGGCTTGTGGGAACTAGTCAACAAGGGAATACCGAATCCTGATCCGACACCAAGAGAAACAGCCAAGCAAGATGCAAAGGCGCTCTTCTTCATTCAGCAAGCCGTACATGAATCGGTGTTTGCGAAGATTGCAGCAGCAGAAACAGCAAACGAGGCCTGGTCTACTCTGAAAACCGCATTTCAGGGAAGTTCCAAGGTAGTAGCTATCAAGTTGCAGGGCTTGAGACAGGAGTTTGAGACTTTGAGCATGAAACAAGGCGAGTCAGTTCAATCCTTCTTCACGCAAGTTTCAACAATAGTCAACCAAATCCGAAGCTGTGGAGAAGATCTTCCAGAAAAAACGGTTGTATTGAAGGTGTTGCGCAGCCTAACAACCCAGTTTGATCACGTGGTGGCGGCAATAGAAGAATCCAAAGATCTGTCCACCTACACGTTTGATGAGTTGATGGGATCACTGCAGGTCCATGAAGTTCGACTCAACCGATCAGAGGTGAAGGATGACACCAAAGCTTTTTATACCAAGGGCAATTCCTCAAGAAGCCAACAGCAAGGCAGAGGTAGAGGCCAAGGTTACAGCAGAGGTCGAAGCAATCAAGGCAGCGGAGGCAGAGGCAAGCCAAGTTACAATCAGCAGCAATCTAATCAACCGAAAAAAGATGTAGAATGCTACTATTGTCACAAGAAAGGGCATATGCAAGCCGATTGCTACAAGAAACAGAGAGAAGAAAGTCAAGACGTGGAGTGCTATTACTGCCACAAGCCCGGTCATATGCAAGCCGACTGTTACAAGAAGAAAAGAGAAGGACAGGCTTCTTTTGTTGAAGAGAAGGGCAATCAAGCACGGTTGTTCATGGCCAAAACCGATGAAGAATCAGATGAAATTCAAATCTGGTTTTTGGACAGCGGTTGCTCAAACCATATGACGGGTTTTAAACATTTTTTTGATGAATTAGATGAATCATACAAGAAGGTGGTAAAGCTTGGTGATGATAAAGAGATTCAAGTTGAAGGGAAAGGGAATATAGCCGTGCAGACCAGCAGTCACAATACACGGATACTACATGATGTGTACTATATTCCTCAACTATCCCACAACCTACTTAGCATCGGTCAAATGATGGACAGCGGGTGTACCATCAAGTTTGAAGGCGACAATTGTAGAATTGTTGATGCAGCCATGGATCAGACGATGGCAACTATCAAGAAGACACAAAACAACTTGTTCCCTCTGGAGATAACCAAGGTGAAAGACAAGGCACTTGCAGCCAAGGAGATTAGTTCAAGCGAGCTATGGCATTTAAGGTATGGCCATCTAAACATGAATGGTTTAAAATTGTTGAATCAAAAGAAAATGGTGAATGGGTTACCCGAAATTGGTGAAATTGGGTTATGTGAAGGATGTGTGTTAGGCAAGCAATCAAAGCTGCCATTTCCAAAAGATCAGTCGTTGCGTGCAACCAAGGTACTCGAATTGGTGCATACTGACTTATGTGGGCCTATGGAGGTTGAATCCATGGGAGGAAGTAAGTATTTCATGCTATTTATCGATGATTATAGCAGGATGACATGGGTATATTTTCTTAGTTATAAAAGTGAAGCATTTGGGCTGTTCAAAAGGTTTAAAGCCATGGCAGAAACGCAAACAGGGGCTAGGCTGAAAGCGTTAAGATCAGATCGTGGTGGTGAGTTCCAATCAAAAGAATTCAAGCAATTTTGTGAGAAAGAAGGGGTGCTACAGCAGCTGACCACTCCGTATACACCTGAGCAAAACGGTGTAGCTGAACGCAAGAACCGTACGGTAGTAGAACTAGCAAGAAGTATGCTGAAATCTAAAGGTATGCCGAATATTTTCTGGGCAGAAGCAGTAGCAACTGCAGTTTATGTTCTGAATCTTTCTCCAACCAAAGCCGTGATGAATAAAACTCCTTTTGAGGCATGGTTTGAAAGAAAACCTGGAGTTGGGCATCTAAGGGTATTCGGTTGTATTGCATATACCTTAATACCATCACAAAGAAGAACAAAGCTGGACGAAAAATCAGAAAAATGCTTGTTTATTGGTTACTGCATACAATCTAAAGGTTATAGATTGTACAACCCAAACAATGGTAAGATTATGGTGAGTAGAAATGTAATCTTTGATGAAAATGCAAATTGGAAGTGGGGTACAACCGAAGAGGAGATAGAGCTTGTACCAGCCGAAAGTGCTGAAGTAGAAGATCAAACTAGCAACCATTCTGATTCTGAACAAGAGAACCCGAGTTCTGCACATGAGAATTCAAGAACCGAAACTGCAACAAAGGTTTATAGGAGGCGTAATCGCAGTCCCGATATAACTGCTGGTAGAAAGACCAAAACTGTGCAAGAGTTGTATGAAACTACACAAATTCTCTTCGTTTCAGATCCTACAACCTATGAAGAAGCCGCAAGAAAGGGAGAATGGTGCAAGGCAATGGAAGAAGAGATACAAGCAATCGAAAAGAACAAAACTTGGGAATTGATGGAACTTCCTAAAGGTAAAAATGTCATTGGTTTAAAATGGGTTTTCAAAACTAAATTCGGTCCATATGGGAGTGTTCAAAAGTTCAAAGCTAGACTTGTGGCAAAGGGTTACGCACAAGAATATGGCGTAGATTATGAAGAAACATTTTCACCGGTTGCACGGTTTGAAACGGTGAGATTGTTGTTAGCCTTGGCAGCCCAATTAAAAAGAAATGTGTATCAATTTGATGTCAAATCTGCCTTTCTCAATGGAGAATTAATAGAGGAAGTCTATGTTGAGCAACCAAGAGGCTTTGAGGTGAAAGGCAAGGAGGATTGTGTGTACAAGCTAACAAAGGCGTTGTATGGTTTGAAGCAAGCACCAAGGGCATGGTATAGCAAAATTGATTCGTATTTCATCAATTCTGGTTTTGAGAGAAGCAAGAGTGAACCCAATTTGTATGTTAAAAAGGGTGAAAAAGGAGAATTGTTAATTGTGTGCTTATATGTGGATGATATGATTTATATGAGCACAAGTGAAAGGTTGTTAGATGAATTTCGGATCAATATGAAAGGAGAATTCGAGATGACTGATCTTGGGTTGTTACATTATTTTCTCGGTTTGGAAGTAGAGCAAGAATGTGGTAGCTTTTTTGTATCTCAAAGGAAGTATGCAAGTGATCTTTTGAAGAAATTTGGGATTAAGGAAAGCAAGATAGCATCAACTCCCATGAATGTGAATGAGAAGCTAGAAAAGGATGATGGCTCGGGTCCAGCTGATGCTACTAAGTACAGAAGTTTGATTGGTGGATTGATGTATTTAACTCACACAAGGCCGGATATTTCTTACGCAGTTGGTGTGGTCTCAAGGCACATGCAAAACCCAACAAAGCATCACTTTGGCACAGCCAAGAGAATTTTGAATTATATTGCAGGAACAGCTGACTATGGTATGTGGTATGAAAGCACTAACAACTTCAAGTTAGTCGGTTATAGTGACAGTGA
This sequence comes from Carex myosuroides, assembly GCA_028015225.1. Taxonomy (NCBI): domain Eukaryota; kingdom Viridiplantae; phylum Streptophyta; class Magnoliopsida; order Poales; family Cyperaceae; genus Carex; species Carex myosuroides. The sequence goes on along the minus strand of CM051464.1, from coordinate 15,838,754 downwards.
TTGGGCAGGTTGTGCAGAAGATCGAAAGAGCACATCCGGGCACATGTTTACACTAGGCACAGGTGCAGTTTCATGGAGCTCTAAGAAGCAAGCAACCGTAGCATTGTCAACCACTGAGGCCGAATATTCAGCAGTCAGTTCAGCAGCATGTCAAGCAGTTTGGTTAAGGCGCATACTAGCAGATTTTGAACAAGAACAACAGCAGCCTACAGTGATATTTTGTGACAACCAATCAACAATAGCAATGACGCAAAATCCAGCATTTCACGGAAGGACCAAGCATATTGACATACGAGTTCATTTCATTCGTGACCTTGTAACAAATGGTGATGTTGAGGTCAGATATGTCAATACCGACAAGCAGGTAGCAGACGTGCTTACGAAGGCATTGGCACGAAGCAAATTTGAACAATTTAGATCAGCACTTGGAGTTGGGGATTTTGTATCAAGGGGGAGTGTTGAATATTGATACAAAAATCAGAATCCGAATTTAGAGCAGCAGTTCCAGATTTAGAGCAGCAGTAGCAGCAGTTTTAGAATTGTTTAGCGTGTAATAGAAGTTCTATAATTAGATTACTTGCTGAAGAGTGTTTGTCTTTAATTAGAAGAAGTAGTGGGGTTAGTTTTTTCTATTTTTAGTTGAGTCCTGATATGTAGCAAGTGTCTAGGTTCAGCCTATTAGTTGTGCTATATATTCAGAAGTTGTAATCAGTTTTTATTAAGAAGTTATAGAGTTTTATTTCAGCAGAAATATTTTGTCTCTGTTTTTTGTATCCAGAAATTCTGTGTCTCTGTTCTTTGTTTGTCTTGCGCAAAAACCAACAGCAATTGTGCCAAATGACTCCGGCACTTTTCCATATATTTTATTGTGGCTAAGATCCAACCAGTTTAAAGAATCTGGGCATTCTACTTGACTCAGATCGAACTCAAAGTCATTATTTCTTAATACAATGGCATTTGTCCTCTTTTGCTTACCGAATAAAAAAGAAGCATCACCACTGAGTCGGTTGTTTCCCAAGTCAATTTGCCAGAAACCTATCCATTCATAACATTTTGGTAGTTCACCAGTTAAGTTGTTGTTGGAAAGTGCAAGTGAGGGAGACGAACCATGAACAAGCCCAGGTGGTATGGCACCAGTTAGGTAATTTGACTCAAGGCCTATGGAATTTAAGTTTGGACACGTCGAGAGAGATGCTGGAATTGTACCAGATAGGTGGTTTGATTGTAGAGAAATGATATTGATTTTGGTATGGTTGTAAAAACTAGGCACAGAACCAGAGAGAGATGTGCCTTGTAGATATAAAGAAATAAGATTAGGAAGTTTAGTAATGCATGATGGAATGGAACCATAAAACCCAGGAATTCGATGAAGACTTATGAGTTCTATTTCGGTTAAGCTGCAAATGGCATCTGGAAAGGAGGTGGTGGTGACCACTAAGTCTTCCAAGCTGAGATAACTAACACGACCAGTGCTGGTACATCTTATATATGAGTTGTCTGATACTACATTGGCTGATTCATTACAGTAGTCGAATCCTTTGACCCACCAGTTGAGACTGTCAGGGTCGCCTAGTTGCTTCTTGATTTTGAGGAGCACAATTTCATCATTTTTAGTAGACAACACAGAAGAGGTGAAAGAGAGGAGGAACAACACAAACAAAATTGAAGACATGTATATAATTTTTGTTCTTTTGGGTTTATGAATGTATCGATGCTGTTTTAAATATTTATAGAGGGGCAGAGCAAACTTTTTTGTATAAAGAAATTAAAGGGTGCATTTAATCACTAGAAGAGCTCTTCAAATTTAAAATGGTCAATGTCAACTCTTAACTGGAAAGGAAAAAAAAAAAAAAAAAACTATTTGGTAGATTCAAAAAGCACAGAGTTCTATGAACGCTAAAGAGAACGACTTCAATGTCAACTCTAAATTGAAAACCAAATAATAATAATAATAATATTTGAGACATTCAAGAAGCACAAATATATTTTATAATGCCTAAAGAGAGGTAATTAAGTTGGTATTCATTAAGAGTACATGTGCTGTTAGCGTACTATACCGTACTACATACTGTCTAATAATAATCATTAATATGAAATTTAATCAGTGTTTAATTTATAAATTCAACCTGTTTTGTAGAAAAATCCATACAACTTATTGAACTTGATACTCATTTTCTTTTTACAACTTGCGGAAATAAGATCACCCAAAATTTAAAATGGTCAATTTCAACTCTAAACTGGATAAAAAGGAAAAACTAGATCAACAATGCACAGAATTCAATGAAGGCTAAAAAGATAAAAACTTCAATGTCAACTTAAACTGAATAAAAAAATTTAACATGAAATTTTAAAATAGAGCACTGGTAAGGGTATAGGTGTCAGCTTGGTAAATTTTTTGATTGCACTATTGCAGAGATGCACTGGCACTGATAGATAGAGCCTTATATCTAGCTAATTAAGTGTATAGATGTCAGTTTGGTAATCTATTTTTCTTTAAAATACCTCAACATATAATATTCACACCAGTTATGAAAAAAACAGCACCTTGCCTCATTCATAATTTGATTTTTCTTAAATTGGCAAAACAAAAACTTTATTGTAGTTTAATTATTGCTCAAATTTTACTATACCAAATCATCCTTGATAGTATAGTTAACAACAAAAGCAAGAATGAATACTTATGATAGTATAGTTAACAACAATTCAGAAATTAACAACACTTGATAATTTAAACAGAATAACAATAGATAACAACTTCAAATGGCAGCCCACACCTAATGCTTATTAGTTAGATTCTTCAAATTCTTCTTCGCTGTTCTCATCTTCATAACGCCTTTTCTGTAAGTTTTTTTTACTTTCCTGTTTCATTGAAAAACATAATATCCTTTAAGAACTGCTGCTAACTTACATTAAAGAACTGGTATTGCTAATTAACTGTATAAAGCAACACATAAGCTTAAAACAAAATATATGACATATTGCTTTACAACATTCAGTAGACTAAAATTGAAGTGAAGTATGACTTATTTCTTCAATACTGTATTCATTCTGACACATTTTGTATAAAGCAACTTTTGATCCAACAGTTGACATGAATTTGACAAACTTGGATCTTCCTTCATCAGTACTATAAATGAGATCTCTCACTGTGCTCTGACAACTTCTTCAGCACTAAAAATAAAGGACAAACATTTTGGTAAACAACATGCCTATGCAACTCATGTACATAATACTATCAGTAAGCAAAATTTATTTTGTATTTTTTTCAACTTAGCTACTTTTTGGATTAATACTATTTTGCTAAATAATTAATTAATTGGACCTGGTGCACAAGAGCCACAATAGAGTTTGTAATGGAATTATGTAAGCTATGTGTCTGTAATAAAAATATAAAATATAAATGGCAACATGTGAGATTTATTGAGAGAAGAATCCAGCTCCTTACCTTTTCTCCTCCACTCCATTTTAAATGAATAAGATGCCTCCATTTCCATCCATTTATCCTCATTTTTTATTCTCTCTTCTTTCTCTCCATTTCTAGATCTAGGACGCCTCCATTTCTCTTATATTTGTATTTGAATTAGTTTTATATTTTTTTTTTCCTTCATTTTTCCTTCTACATTTTTTCCCTAGTTTTATTTTATTTTATTTTTTTTTATTGGCTAAGGATATGGAAAAAATATATCATGAACATTTAAAATTTCGGTTCAAATTTGTAGTTTTTTTTTGCTCACCCCTGATCAAAATCCTAGCTACGCCACTGCTCACCAGCCTATGCCCCTAGAAGGTCACTGACCTCTCTGAGTTGTAACTTGTAAACATCAGGTGATGATAATAAAACTACTCATTTTTTATTAACACATTGTTATCTAAATATTTTACTATATAGACAATTTTACCCTTTATTAAGTATTTCCTTTAAAAGTGATTCTCTATCACATATTATCACTTATTTTTTTCCTTAAAAGTTATATTTTATAAAGTATGTTATTTGTTTAAAATATGTTTCTCTCTTATATTATTATATGATTCCTTTCCTTCAAAGTTAGATTCACAAAATAAGTATTCATTATTAATTTTGGTCACATCTTTAAGATCTTTTAAGAGAATTACAACAGTGAAATATTTTATTATATTATTAAAATCTATCGACATTATACATATCAATTTATTTTATCAAATTTCATAAAATTATTTTGTCAATTTGTACAAAATCACTAAAGATAATGACATGATTACTTATATAAAAAACATATTGAATGCAAATTATCTTGAATTATTTTGAAATTCAACTTATGATTAAAAAATAGAATAAAAGTACAACATAAAACTACAATAAAAAATTACATCAATAATTGCTAAAATTAATAAATTGTTTGCATTAAAATTAAATTGATAAAATATTCTAAAAATTCTCAATATCATATTTGGCAAAAAATCTATCCAAGCTGATGATAGCTCATTAATTTGGTTAGGAGATTGATCCATCTATTCAATTAACAAAAATAAATTAATTGCAAAACATCAATAAAAAAATTTCCTAACAATTTTTATTAAAATAAACATATATATTATAAGTATCAAAATTAAGAGAAAAAGTTATAAAAATTAAACAATATATTTGACTAGGATAATTTTACATATTAAACTGAGTGTATCATAATATCAAAACTCTTTAAATTTATTTAAAAAAAAATTAAATACATATCTTGTTTTCTTGAAAGTTGAATTCAATATGCCGTTTTGAAAATTGTGATGATTGAAATCAAACTTTAAACAATGTATACAACAAGTTAAATCAGCAAGAGGCAAATTCAGATCATATCACTATTTTCAAACTTTAAGTTACATCAATGCAGAATAAATAAGAAAAGAAAAGGAAAAGAGTATCTAGCAATTATGAAAATCAAATAATTAATAAATGATTACTGCATATGCGATATGTTGTGGCTTTCTGCATACTGCATAAAAACTGCATTTAAAAACATTAGTTGTATCAATTGTAACGTTTGTTGCTCTGGAAATGCGTGTTTAGATTCAGTATCTTAGATATTGATTTAATTTTATCAAAATTATTTCAATACTATAAAATAGGTCCACGTTTCAAAAAGTCATTTTTTTTTATATCTAGATTTTTCTAATTTGTTGCTTTGAAAATAGTTATCAATCACTACAAAACTGGTGATCCCATGAACATGTGTCATGATTTATTGATTACTTACAATTATTTAGTAATATTGAAATTTTAGACCCATTAACAAAGTAGATGTTGTTCCGTAGAAGAGTTTAATTGGAAAAAAAAAATTTAGCGATTCTTTCCATAGAGTTTATATTCTTGATTCCTTTGGGTCAGTGATGTTTATCAGTGTATAGACCATGACCAGAAAAAAAAAAAGGAGATAGACCATGAGAGAATAGGCATTTAATGTCAAGGTAGCGTGGAGAAATTAACACAATAATTTCTAATGTGAAAGAGACATGAAAGAGACATGGTTTGAACTGAGGGAACGTGCTTGACCGGGTAGAAATTAACTCAATAATTTCTAATGTGAAAGAGACATGAAAGAGATATGGAAGAGAATAAGGGGTCCACAATCTACTGTGAAAGAGATATGAAACATAATGTAGTAATGATCTTGTTGGAGAAGAAGAGAAGCAATTGATGTAGAGTCATTGTAATTGGAAAGAAAATATATGAATCTTAACTGTCAGTTTTAATAATTTTGAAATATAAAAAAATTAAAAAATAATAATCTTCGACTAACCAAACCTTATGTTAATGCACAAGCTACACTATCTCATATATTAGGTTTTACAAGACGCCAACTCAGCCATTCCATTTGAGTAACCAGGCCATAGATTTGGCGAACAAAAATTGAACCTAGGCCAAGCCCAAGCCCAAGCCCAACAAAATAAATTCAAAAAACCATACATCTATGTAAGGACCAATTCAAAAGGAGAACAGAGTAGGTCCGATGCTCATCAGCCGTACTTTTGGGTCCAATGAGCTCCATGACCGTCTGATCTGTTTTAAAATCTGTGCGCACGAAAATTGAAGCAGAAACACAAACTTTGAAGCGGAGTGCACGAATCTTAAAGTAGATTGGACGGTGTTTGAACCCGTCGAACCAAAGTAGATCCGATGGGCATCAGACCTACTCTGAAGTCATTCAAATGATCTTGGTTGGACTTTTCATCGGTTGTAAAAGAGATTAATTGCTGTCACTTAGAAGATGTCTTCAGAATCAAAGATAACTCAGAGATTTTTTGAGAGCCTCATAGACTTATAGTCAACACCCAATTGTACTCCACAAAATCATACTTCCAATCTAGTCAGTTTCTACTTACCATTCAAAAGTAGCTAGAAGGAAAACAAAAATTCTAATAGTACATACAAGACCGAATGGCAGTTAGCACTAGAACGACTCATGAGGGAATATCTTGTGGTCAACTTCTTTCTAACCATACATCTCCCTTTACTATAAGAAGAGCAGCACTCTGAAGAGAGAAAGTACCCATTGCCCTCATTACACAAATCATGGAACGTTGTTATACCATGCTCACTATTCTCCTCCTCTTAAGCTTATCCTCCTTTTCTCTCGCTGCCATAGTAACCACTAGTAAAACTGATCTATCAGCACTTCTCTCCTTCGAGTCCCAAATACATGATGACCCATTTGGAGTCCTCTCCTCATGGAACAAGTCACTGCACCACTGTCAATGGCAAGGGATCTTGTGTGGCCGGCACCATCCTGATAGAGTGACTGCTCTCGTTCTCGACTCCAAACAATTGTCAGGTAATATATCTCCATTTCTGGGAAACCTCACGTTTCTCCAAAGGATTAGTCTCTCCGATAACCAGCTGAGAGGAAGCATCCCAATAGAAATTGGATACTTGGGTAGGCTACGTTTTGTCAACTTGAGTGTTAATATTCTTGATGGTAACATTCCATCTACTCTAAGTAACTGTTCAAATCTGGAAGTTATTTCTTTGGGAAATAATAATCTTCATGGAACCATCCCATCTAATTTAGCGCAATGCAAAGAACTGAAAATAATCAGTCTGGGGAATAACTTCCTCACAGGAGGCATACCATCGGAATTCGGCCTCATCCCACAGCTTCATTTTTTAGGACTACCTGTCAATAATCTCACAGGATCAATTCCTTCCACCTTGGGAAACCTTAGTAGCCTAATACATCTTGATCTTGAACAAAATCATTTTCATGGCGATATTCCAGATGATTTAGGCAAACTTACTAACCTATCACGTCTTTCCCTTTACAATAATAACTTCATGGGTTCCATCCCACCTACCTTAGGTAACCTTACCAAACTATCACTTCTCTATCTTTTCCAAAATAGCATTAGTGGTCAGATCCCGTCTGGCTTGGTCAACCTTACTAACTTACGGCAAATTTTTCTTTATGAAAATAAATTCTATGGCTCCATCCCACATACCTTGGGTAATCTTCAAAGTTTAAAAGATTTTGATCTTTCCGAAAATATGTTAAGTGGATTCATCCCTGATGAATTCGGGAAGCTTCAAAACCTTCAGTTTTTTAGCATTTATCATAACAACATTTCGGGCATAATACCACACTCCCTTTACAACCTTTCAGAATTGTATTATTTGGGACTTGGTAATAACCAGCTTGATGGAACTCTCCCTTCCGATATGTGCAATGCTTTACCAAACTTGAATTATCTATTCCTCTATTACAATCAACTCAAAGGACGGATCCCACCATCCCTATCCAATTGTTCTGCTCTTATTTTTGTTGAATTACAAAATAATTACTTCAGTGGTGTGATACCATCTAATTTTGGAGCCTTACAAATTCTTCAAGTCGTTATTTTTGAATTTAATAACCTAGAAGCCAAGAAACCACATGATTGGAGTTTCATGGATGCTTTGACCAATTGTACTTTGTTAATATCTTTAGGTCTTGCAAATAACCAACTACAAGGAGCATTACCTAGTTCTATAACAAACCTTTCTACTAGTCTTCTTAAACTCGGACTGGATAATAACCCAATTTCAGGAAGCATACCAGCAGAGCTCGGAAAACTCAATAACTTAATCTTGCTTGGACTAGGTGGAATGTTTCTTAGTGGCACTATTCCGATAGAAATTGGTAATCTTTACAAATTGGGAATATTAGATATGGGGAGTAACATGATTTCAGGTCAAATCCCATCAACTTTTGGCAACCTCAACAAAATGACCCAGCTATATCTTAATAATAATGCATTAGGAGGGAGTATACCACCAGAGTTAAGTAGCATGAAAATCTTAGAACTCCTGGATTTTTCAAATAATAAGTTGGTAGGTAAAATTCCCAAAGAAATCGTGGGTCTTACTTCTCTTTCTATCAGTTTGGATTTATCATACAATTACCTAACTGGCATCTTGCCACCAGAAATTGGTAACTTGAAAAACCTAAAATCAATTCGCCTCTCGAATAACAAGTTACGTGGAGAGATTCCTAGCACAATTGATGGATGCCAGGAACTTGAAGCCCTTTATCTTGATAGCAATATGTTCCAAGAGACAATTCCAACCAGCTTGAGCAATCTAAGAGGGCTACAAAACCTTGATGTCTCTAACAACTCGCTCTCTGGTCAAGTCCCTGAATTCCTAGGTACAATGACCTTGCATTATTTGAATATTTCTTTCAATAATTTCGAGGGGGGATTACCGAAAGAAGGCATTTTCAAGAATGCCAGTGGTCTAGATGTAAGAGGAAATCCAAAGCTTTGTGGTGGAGTGCCTCAAATGCATTTGTCACAGTGCATCTCACAAGCTTCAACACAGAAGCATCACTCTCGAAGAAACATGGTGCTCATAATTTCTATTGTTGGTTCTTTTATTTGTATAACCACAGTCATTTGCTTCTTAGTGATTTATTATAATAGAAACAACCCTCGAAGCAATCCACAATCTGATAGAGCTTTGAAATATGGGTTAGTGCCTGTTTCATACAATAACATTCTTAGAGCTACTGAAAATTTCTCTCCGAATAATCTAATTGGAAGAGGTACATTTGGAGAAGTTTACAAAGCCGTTATGAGCTTCGAGAATGTGACAACCGTTGCAGTGAAGGTGCTAAACCTTGACAAACACGGTGCTTCTAGAAGTTTCTTCTCTGAATGCGAGGCATTAAAAAATGTGAGACACCGGAACCTTATAAAAGTTCTGAGTTTGTGCTCAAGCATAGACCACCAAGGTAATGATTTCAAGGCTTTGGTTTTTGAGTACATGCCAAATGGTAGCTTGACCACATGGTTGCATCCAAATGCATGTACGGATCAGCCATTCAGAGGTCTCAGCTTCATCCAGAGGTTGAACATTGCATTTGATGTGGCGGCAGCGCTAGATTATCTCCATTACCATTTACCTGCACCAATCGTGCATTGTGATCTCAAACCTAGTAATGTACTTTTGGATGATGACATGACTGCACATGTGAGTGATTTTGGATTAGCAAGGTTTTTGGTTCGACCTGATACCATTGCTTCTCAATCAATGTCAAGCACCGGTGGAATCAAAGGTTCTATTGGCTACATTCCTCCAGGTATATATAGAATAGCTTATTATTTGAGAAGTACTTTTTTTTAGTAAGTCCCTGCAACAAAATTATTCATAGACTTTGTTAAGGGTTCAAAGAAAAAAAAATGGCTAAGTTTGTTCCACTGTCGAGGCTAAAGGGAAAAATATTTATTGCCTCATTTAAACTGACATGATTGAGGTTTAATTTTATTATCTATGTACCTATACTTCTTTAATTTAAAGTTTTGGGCTTTAAAATTTTAAAAAATCATGTCAGCCCAAGTTTTTCAATCTTGGTGAATTATACAAATGTTTATAGTTAGATTCACAGTTCACTATGCTTCTGTACTAAATTTAGGGCTGTAACTATTAACTTTTCATTGTCTAGAGTATGGGATGGGTGGTCGGCCATCAGTAGAAGGAGATGTCTATAGCTACGGCATTCTTTTGCTTGAGATTTTCACTGGAGTAAGTCCAACCGACGAGAGAAACAGAGATGGTTTGAGCCTTCAGAAGCAAGTTGAGATGGCTTTCCCTGACCATGTCATGGACATAGTCGACCCCAAATTATTCTCTGAAACTGATGGAGAACACAATCTGTATGCACCTGAAAATGTCTATAGTTGTTTGGTTTCAGTGATTCAATGCGGGCTTCTATGTTCCAAGGAGTCGCCAAAAGAGCGCATTTCTATCAAAGATGTTACCAAGGAGTTGAGCTCAGTACGAACAAAGGTGCTTAGGCCATAAAGATGGAGAAAAAAGGATCAAAAGAGAAAAAGAAGGGCTCCACTAAATATGTATCATCTGTAAAATTTGGATAACAGTTGTGGTAATTTATGGTGTTGTAGTATATACGTTGTAATAACAAATTATATGTCTTTCTATTAACAAATTAGGGGGGGGGGGGGTCTACGTATTTCAATTGAAAAGCCTTTATATGCAGTCAATTAAATAAGAATATTGTAATCAGTGAATTGGATTAATGCTGCATATTTATATATTGGAGTATTCACTTGTTCTTCTGAAGGAATGCATGTAAATACCTAATAGTAATGATCTCATGAGGGTTTTTGTACATCTATCCATATTAGTTACCTTCACCTCCGAGCTTTGTACCTAGTGTAAAACAAACAGGCCGAATGCAAGCTATCAAACAATGGTTCCCATAACAAATATGATAAGTGATAACCTCCTTGCACAAAATCTAATAAATTGTGACAGCTACTGTAAAATAACTGAAGAATTAATTGAACATACCTTTGAGCAGAAGCTGATTGTTTGACCAATAGCTATCGGCAAACACCTGAAAAGAAATGCAATAAATCTGTAACAAAATATGACACAGGCATTCATACCATAGCAAAGCTAGATACATGTAGAAGTTAATATAAACTATGTCTTGTGTAGCTTTTACTGATGCACAAAATTATATATATGTGTGTAATGGTTTATATATATGTGTGTAGCTAGGTCCAAGGAGAGGGTGCATAATTATATATATGTGTGTAATGGAAATACAATATACTTAACTATTACTTATAATAAATTGCAAATAAATTGCATTTCTAATAACATAAAAAAGGTCACAGAGAGTTTAATATAAAATTAATTATATATATATATATGTGTGTGTGTGTGTGTGTGTGTGTGTGTGTGTGTGTTAAGAAAATACGAAATACTTTATTATTTCCCCTACTTTTGCAAATTAACTAAAAAATAATACTTATAATAAATTGGAAATAAGTTGCATATTTTTTTTAGAACCGAAAAGGTTTGCATTTTAATAACATAGTAAAGGTAAAACATAAGTTATTTAATTCTACTTATATCAATTTAATTTGATTCTTAAGATTAAAATTTGGTCACAAAGTGTTTAATAGAAATAACCTTAATTAGTCCCAATTATATCAAAAGAAACCTAAACCAAAAACAGTAAATATACATGTACATATCAAAAATTATATATATATTTTGTGTAATGCACAAAATTATATATATGTGTATTTCCATTACACACATATATACAAACAAAATATGACACAGGCATTCTACTGAAATGATTTTCAACAACATAAGAAAATAAACATGTAGAGAGGAGAACAATTTTCTGAAACATAGAGAGGGCCAGCAGGCTTTTTTTAAACTCCACTGAATTAATTAAATAATGTTGTAAAAAATGTATTGTTTGATATTTTAATTTTTGTTTGAGATAAATAATAGCATAAATTTTATCTTATTTTGGTCATGTATAGTCAAGTCTAGTCACGTGTCGTGCAATCTTTCGTACAGTGACGAGTCAGAAATGTACCATGATATGTCCTGTCACGACGTAATTTTTTTTTTTACATTCCTAGACAACAACATAAAGTCATAAACCAATGAAAAAAACAGCATAAGACGAATAAAAAAGAATCAAAATTTACATGTAAACCAATGTATTTAATGAAATCAGGCACTCAATCTAAAGGCATCTGCTGCGGCATTTAGTGTGTTAGAAAGAAGCATTGCGATCTCCGGGCCCACGCCACCTGGCACAGGTGTAATTACAGAGGCCAGCTTCACTGCCTCATCGAAATGGACATCTCCAGTTAAGTGGTACCCATGCTCGCTATCAGAATCCTTATAACATAAACAAAGAAAAGAGTTGAAATTGCAGCAAAACCTGTGCAAAAATTAACAACCAAAGAAGGAAAGAATGTGCAAAAAGAAAAATGAGTCAATTGTGTTCAATTGGCTGGTACCAGTACTAGACCTGATTTGATGCAGCATGAAACTGGCACACAAGTGCATATTATACCTCAATAGGATTGGTACCGATATCAATTATAACAGCGCCTCTCTTTAACCAGCTGCCTCTGACAAGGTTGGCAACTCCGGCTGCCAAAATTACGATATCGGCCTCACGTATTATTTCTTCTGGGTTGGGAGTGTACGCATGAACTATGCTCACTGTTGCATGATGTCTCTGAAAAAATTATAAAAAGAAATGAATATTTAAAGAAAATCACAGCATAGGCTGCACAAAAATTCGTAGTTCGTAATTCGATTCAAGTTTGATTCGAAAAAGTTCGTAAAAAATTCGATTCAAAATTGAGTTCGTTCGAAATTAATTCAAACCAAACTCAAACTGGACCTAGTTCGTTCGAAATAGGTTCGCAAACCAAACTTAGTTCGAAATTAACTCAAACGTGAACCGTTAATTTCCGTTGATAATGAACTTTAATATTTTATTTAGGATAATATTTGAGTTTGTAATAATTCTAAGACTTTGGTGATTGTTATGTATTTCTATTGATTTTTAAATTATACTTTGAATATTTTGAATATTTGAAAACTTTGGTGATGTTGCTCCTGTTGACTATTTGGAAAACTTTAGATTCTGTGATTGTACTGAACTTTAATTGACTGTACTAAACTTTGGTATTTGATATAAATTTTGGTATTTGTAATGAACTTTGATATAAACTTTGGTGTACTGTGTAATTAATATTCAGAATGCCTGAGTTTTTATTGAAGTGCTGTAATTTCTAACTATAGTCCAGCCATAAGTCATAACTCGTAAGTCGTAACAAAGTTCGTAAAAGTTCGAAATTGAGTTCGTAAAGTTCGATTCGAAATTGACTTCGTTTGAAATTAATTCAAAACAAACTCAAACTGGAGATAAGTTCGATTCGATTCGGTTCGTTTGCAGCCCTCCGTTGTACTATATTTTGCCAATAGCACCCAACTTCTCTTACATTTTCTCCTATCACCCCAAAAATTAGTCAGGTTGCAAAACATCCAGTTAGATCAGTTGGATAAAAAATGCATGTTATTTTAAATATTGACAACTTTGCCCCCCTCGGCAACAATACATGTTCTTTGCAAATACTGCACAAATTTCGAGTGAGTTTGTGTGCAAAATAAAGGAACAATAAATAGATACCTGTAGAAGTAAGGATGTGGGGAGGCCAACGACCTTGCTTTGTCCGATGACAACAGCGTGTTTCCCCATGAGGTCGATCCGGTACCGTAGTAACAACCCAACACATGCCTTGGCAGCGCACGGTATGAAAAGGGGCTGCCGGGCCCACAATGCAAGATTACCAACATTTAATGGGTGAAACCCGTCAACATCTTTCTCTAAGCTAATGGCACCAAGTATTCTCTCTTCATCCATGTGCTAAATTCACCAATAGAAGCCGTAAATTTTCACATTTCTCAAGTCTGATCAGTTAAAATAATTGCAGAGAAACCGTAAATTTATTAAAAGACTGCAAATGTATACCTGCGGTAAATTTGTTAAAAGACTGCAAAAAAGTGTTGCACAAGGATGCCATGAACAGAGGGGTCTTCATTAAATCTTTTAACAGACTCTACTACTTCCTCATCTGAGCATGAATCAGGTAATGGCGCCACTAAAGACCTAATTCACACCTCATTGCATGCCTTTATTTTGTACCTCACAGAGCTCTGAGAGTCTCTCCTCTGCCCGACTAATATCACCGCCAATCCAGGGACCTTCCCGTAAGGCATTTATCATCAATTACAGGTTCTGGTGCATCATGGTTAACTACATGCAATTTTAAAAAGATCAACAAATTTATTTAATTAAATAACGAGCACCTGAAAATACATAGCCTGCAAGGTGTTCGAGTAAATTCCTCACTGAAAACACATCTAACAACAGATGTTCTACTAAATGCACCATCTCAAATATAGTTTCTAACGCATCATAGTTCACTTCATGTCAATTAAATAATAAAAGGAACTATAAAGAATAACCCAATAGTAATATAGCTCGCAAAGCGTTTCTGTAAATGCCCCACCTAAAAAGTAGAAACCTTTTGAATAAATAAACAGTGCAGTAGCATGTGGATGCAAAGAACTCACCTCCACCTCCTGGTAATGTGCGAGGAGGCACCGTAGAACTATTGGGTTGTGGTGCACCGTAGAACTCACCTCCACCTCCCGTACGGCATTTACCATCAATTACAGGTTGTGGGGCATCATGGTTAACTACAAGCAATTTTAAAAAGATCAACAAATTTATTTAATTAAATAACGAGCACCTGAAAATACACAGCCTGCAAGGTGTTCGGCTAAATGCCTCACTGAAAACACATCTAACAACAGATGTTCTACTAAATGCGCCATCTCAAATATAGTTTCTAACGCATCATAGTTCACTTCATGTCAATTAAATAATAAAAGGAACAACAAAGAATAACCCAACAGTAATATAGCTCGCAAGGTGTTTGTGTAAATGCCCCACCTAGAAAGTAGAAACCTTTTGAATAAATAAACAGTGCAGTAGCATGTGGATGCAAAGAAATCACCTCCTGGTAATGTGTGAGGAGGCACCGTAGAGCTGAGTGGGTCCAGATGTCAGGGAGGTCAGGACCTAATATGCAGGAGCTGCTTCTCTTCTTGGTCTCGGTGTGCAGCGTGGTATCCGCGAGAAAGGCGAGAGAAGAGAGATGAAAGTGATGATGAATTTGGCGCCAATTTTCTCTTTAGGAGAGAGGAGGTGAAGGCCACTGCGCCTCTCAAATCACAAATCTGTTTCGGTCTTCCTTTTTTGGATGTGTTTTTTATTAATTCATAAAACCTTTAGTAACTCATATTTTGAGTTTAGATGCTGGCCGTCCGATCTGCTTGAGCACGAATTATTAAAGTGCCGAACGCTGATCAGACAGTCCTGATCTAAACTCAATATTTGAGGTACTTAAGAGGATCCGGGCAGACACAAATTTGGTGTCTACTTGGATTATTGGGATCTGCTTTAAGATTCGTACCAGATTAACTAGGACGATGCAGATTCTACACGGTAGGGTAAGCACTGGATCTGAACTCGTGAGAGTACTCTAGCGACGCTAACCCATCCCATTTGATTTTCTTGGGCTTGGGCTTGAGCTCAATTTTTTAGCGCTAAATCTATGGGCCGGTTAGTCCATAAGCCTCGGTTGCTCTAAAAATGAAATGGCTGCTTTGGGCCTTTAAGGCCTCAACTTGCTCTGCCCTCAAGGCATCGACAAAACTATCAATCCACATTTGACTGGTATTAATATTAATCTATTTCTTTTATTTTGACTGGTATTAATATTAATTTATATTACCCGATACTTCATATATAGTTCCGTATCTGTATCCGTTACGCATCGTATTGCTGTATCGTTATTCTATAATGAATATTCATGAATGAAGTAGATTGAATGAATTCATTAAACTACACATGAATATTTGCATATTTGACATGATACATTAGCATTGTATTTTGAGAAATTAATGTCTATGTATAAAGACAATGCATATTGTGAATTTTTGTTCATGCTACTTGATATATGAGCATTGCACTTTGGAACCTTAGGTTTATGTTTGATAAGGAGACAAATGCATATTTATTGGTGAACAATTGACATGCTACTTGTTTGGTTTATATTGTTATGGTTGATATTATTTTATTTGTGCTCGATTCTTATTAGATTCCGATGGTTGGATCTTAGAATAACTCGACTGGAACTGAATACCGCACTGAGAGATTTTCAATCTCTCACATTTCCACTTCGGTGGGTTCCAGATACAAAGCGCAAGATACATAAATTAGATGTCAAACTATTGTGGCTATTATCTTTGTAAAGTTCATCTATTGTGGTATTATCTTTGTCATTGGTAATGTATATATGTATATGATTGTGTATGAAAGTAGAATCGTCTTGCACTAATTAGTGCAGTGGGGTGTCGGCCCTGTTGTCGAGGTGTGACAGACCGAAAATACCAAATTCAAATTGCAAAATAATATTCTGCAAATCGCCTCGAGTTTCTCAACTAAATTAAAAGACACCAAGAATAGTGAAGTATATTGGAAAGAAAAAGTTCAAAACATATTTTTTCAAAAAATGAAAAACTGTACAACAGTCACGCAATTGTACTGATGTACTCTCATGTAATTTACTCTATATTCTATATATATGTACACCCCCCCTAGCAAACATAAGAATAGTTGTAATTGAATAGCAAAATGTTAGTATCTCATCCGCTAGTATTCGATGTCGTAGAGCTGCTCTTCCAACTATCAGTCACAATATCAGGAGAAAAGTTTGTTTCACACTTTAACAGGATAAGTTTCTGCCTTTATTATATTTTCTTTAACCACTTTATCTCCATTATAGTCGCCTTTTTCGATCACTCTCAGTGTCTCCAAAACCTCCTTTATAGACGGTCTCATTTCCCTATCAGGTTGCAAGCATCGAAACGCCAACTCAGCAACCAAAGAAACCATGCACCGCACCTCCCAATTTGAACTGAATCCGAGAGACGGGTCCACCAACCCGTCCAATTGACACCTCGGTATTTTGTTTAACGCCATATTAGCAAGGTTGATCTCATCTTTGCTCCTACTCAAATCTACAGCCTTTTTTGATGAAATCAACTCCATCAAAACAACCCCAAAACTGTACACGTCACTCTTGTCAGTAAGATGATAGCACTGGTGGTACACTGGGTCCACATACCCAGGCGTACCTTGAGGGACTACTAGAGTCATATCCATTGGGAACAAACGCGACAAACCAAAATCGCCAACTTTGACATGGAAACCATCATCTAGTAATATATTATTCGTCTTGACATTTCGATGAATTACCGGGGGCTCAACTGCATGCAAATATGCAAGAGCATTCGCCGTCTCGATAGCAATTGACAGACGAACCGGCCAGGTTAGTGCTTTATTGCTTTTGCGGGGCCCGTGGAGGTGATTGGCAACGGTGCCATTAGGGACAAACTCGTAGACGAGAAGCAGCTCCCGGGTGGAGCATACGGTGCTGCCATAGAGAGTAACCAGGTTCAGGTGGTGCAGCCCCGAGAGAATTTCGACTTCATTCATAAATTGCTCTGTGCTTTTATAGCTGTTTTTGTAAAGGCGCTTTACTGCGACTGTGTGTCCATCCTTGAGTGTCCCTAAAGAATTTTTGCATTGTTAATTACTAATTAACAACCTCATTAATATCCAAAGTTACTTTCTTTAAAAAAAAAATATCGTAAGTGCTCCAATAGAATCCAAGGCCCTGAGTTAGTAGGTATATCAAACTTAGCTAGCTCAGACTAAAAACAGAGATATTTTTCTTCAAAATAATAATTTTATTTTCAACAAGTTGAGAAAGAATTTTGATAAAAAAAAAGTTAATAAATGAGATCAATGTTGAATAAAAAAGCCAAAAACATTTACCTTACATTACAAGTGATAGTATTTACCCTTATATCCAAAAATGCTTTCTTTTAAAAAAAAAAATTTGTTGTGTATGCCTCTTATCTTATCATATATTTTCATCAGGTTTAATTTAGCAGAATGTTAGAAATAGTAGGCTATGTTTGGCAGGCTATATTAAGGAGGAAGAATTTAGTATTTGGTATAGGGTATTTTAGGATGTGTTATTTATAGGTTTTTCTTTTTAGAGATTTATGTTATTATAAATATATCTCATTTGTACTCCATGTAATCACGAAGTCAAGAATACAATTAAGCTTCCTCATAAAATTATGTCTTTTGTTTCTAGTCAAGAATACAATTAAGCTTACAATTAAGCTTCCTCATAATATTACTAGTGCACCAATAGAATTCAAGGCCCTAAGTAGGTATATCGAACTTAGCTAGTCAGACTAGCATATTTTTCTCCAAAATAATAATTTTATTTTCAAAAAGTTGTGAAAGCGTTTTGAAAAGAAAAATAATAAATGAGATCAGTGTTGAATGCCAAAACATTTACCTTACAATACAAGTGATAGTATTTACCTTTATATACAATGCCAAAACCTCCATGACCGAGCTTTTTCGATTCACTAAATCCTTCAGTTGCCTCCAGAAGTTCTTCATAAGAGAAAATCAGAGTGTATTCTGACCCAACCATCTCCAGGTCATGTAAGTGTTGATCAGAAACTCCTCTCAGTTTCTTGCATTTGTAGAAGAAAAATAACAAACCACCAAATGCAAGCACAAATGTGAATCCCACAACACATCCTGAGGGGTAATCAAATCAAAGTGAGAATCATATTAAAGGGTAATAAAATGTTTAAAATTAGAACATTCCATGAGCTAGATGAAGTTGACCTTCCAAGTAGGTTTATTGAAGTTCTCAACGCAACCATGCTAAATTTTCTTTATACCAATTGAGAATCTCAAAGTATTTGTTTGCCTCCAAAAGAAATGGAGCAGAGAGAGAGGTCGGTTGATTGAGAAACTTTTTAGAAATCAATTAACTGTAGTCAATGGAATTGGTTTCAATATTCGAGAAATTTTATCGATTAAAACGTATGTGCATTTTTAGTGTTTGGTCATAGCTATTTGGTTGATTGGTACAAAGTTTTGCTTACATACAGGTTCTGCCACGAGGTATTTGACAAAACCAAAATGAATTATTGATCTATTTAAATGGGTCCAACACCAAATCCTATTCTAAATTAGTTATTTCAACTATAAATCTCAGAATATCATTGAAACCCTGCATGAAAGACATTTCTTTCTTCTATATAAAAAAAAAAATCTTAATTTATATATTATAAATGTAAAGATAACACAACACGTACTTTTACTTTACTGTAAAACACTAAAACTAAAAGAGAAGTGATACTTACCTATTATGATTCTAGTTCGCAAGCGTTTCCCTGCAATATGGATAAAGAAAGAAATGTCACAAATGAATCATCAATTTAGATAGACTTCAAACTTTCTGTTCACTTGACTTAAAGTGAATAAAATTTGCAAGTACAATAACTAAAAAAAATAGAATACAGTTTATTAGCAAAGAATGAAAATAAAATGTGAGCAAGTTACACTGTTGATCACAAGCGAGTACAGATGTTCTGTTAGCAAAGCAATTAGTCTTAGGGAAAAGATTATTTCAACAATTAGCTTATATCAGCAAAATATATCGGTTGTCATAATTGATTAGTTTAGAATTATTACAAGGAAGTGTATTTTGACATGAGATAGGGAAGCAGGGGTTGGAAAATAGACATAAATATACCTATGTCCTATTCCTATAACCTCAAATAATTTCCCATGGTTTGACAAGGACCTTGACATAAATTTTGGAAAGGATAAAAAAAT
The DNA here is from genome assembly GCA_028015225.1 of Carex myosuroides. Lineage (NCBI taxonomy): Eukaryota > Viridiplantae > Streptophyta > Magnoliopsida > Poales > Cyperaceae > Carex > Carex myosuroides. The sequence goes on along the minus strand of CM051464.1, from coordinate 15,819,117 downwards.
GGAGATTTCCTACCAGCAACTCCGGCAAAGATTGATGATTCGCAATAAAGAACACCAGTACTATATATAAAATGTCATATAATTCTTATGCTAAACATTGAGTTAGGCAAGAAGTAAAAGGCTATTGATTTGATTTTATAAGGGAACAGAATAATCGACTATAGGAAAAAGGTAGCCATCCTTTTAAAAAAAGTATGGGAAAATTGGGAATTTTTCACATGAAAGTAAGACCACAAAACTTTGAAAGGGAAATTTTAGATAAAAAGAAAAAGATTAGCTATTATTGTAATAATTTTGAACAGTCATAGGCTTAAAGGTTACTTAATCACTCAAAGTCTGGTATATTGTCTCTATTACAGCCGTTATGTCAAGATCCCATTAATTATGCCGAAGGGGAAAGAAAAATTACAAAAAGAAACTGAACTGTCCATAATTTACAAAAAGATTTAACAAGAAAATTAACAGGATAAATTAATAAAATAAGGAAGCTAGTAACCTTTACCATCTTCAGGATCAAAAACCTCTGTCCAGTTTGCAAAGCAACCGGGCTGTGCTACAAGATCGTGTGAGTAACTAGCTGAGAGCAGAGTAAGCTGTGAGCTGTCCTTTTCGAATGAGAAAATGAACTCAAAAGATGGATCAAGGGAATTGTCAGGCCTCGAACAATTCTGCGTAGGCTTATGATCATCTTCACCAAGAGACGGCGAGTAGCTAAGGTTGTAATCCATTCGAAATATCTTGGGTAGTGATTGTATATGATCAGGAGGGTCACATCTCACAGAAGAAAGGCTACTTTTCAATAAACCATACATCCAAAAGTACAATTTAATAGGACTAGAAAAATTAAAATAAAGATTACGACAGCCAGATTTTTTCAAAGAAATAGTAAGATAAGGATCTTGAACCGTAATGGTGTTGTTGTCATATGAGATGCTTTTCAATGGTAATGGCTTATTAGGAAGCCATAAGAGAAATGGCATGTTATTGTAACATTCAATAGGTAATTTACCATGACAATTAGGATCAATCGTAATGTCTGATTGGAGATAGAAAGGAGGCTTAATTTCAATAGAATGATTACAAGGAAGTGTAGGTGTACATGAGTTGGAGAAGCAGGGAAGGAAGAAAATAAAAAAAATACAACCCAGTACTAAAGTGGCCATTAAAGATGGGAACCAACTGTTATAGCTATTTCTGAACTATGGAGAAGATATAGATACAGACATGCTATTCTTGTAAGTTGTAACCTCTTATATAATATTCCATGGATTGATGATAGCACAGTTTCCTTCAATTTGGGGAATTAGCTGACCTTGACTGGGATATTGAAAGATAAGCAGTTTGATCCCTACAAATTTGAAAAATATCATCAAGAAGGTAGTTTAGTTTCTACCCTTTATGCATCTCTTTAACTCCCCAAAGCTTGACTACTGTAGAATTAAGAAGAAGATAATAATGACAACATTAATTTGAAGAATTCTCATGGATGCAAGTCATATATAGTGGAAAAGGCCCATAATTATTTTTCAGAAAGGAAATAAACAAGTCATCTTTTTTTTTTAATTTTCTCCGTGTATAAATTTCGGAATATTTCCTCTTTTTTTTTGTTTGAGAAAGAATTTCAGAATTAATATTTCCCGATGGAAGAATAACTTGTAGACTGAGTAACTTTAGCATAAATGTTAGAATAAGGTAATCTATAATTTTTTTCCCACGACTTCAGTCTGGTTTTCTGGTTAAAAATTCCATGTTACTGTAAACATAATTAATCATTGGGATTAAAAGATAGTTGAATTAGTCAAGGTCTTCTCTTGTCGCCAAGTACAAGTCTTCACCACTAATTGTTATTCTATCTTTACATCATCTCATACTTAAAAGAGGGCAAAAGCTCTTCTCTTGTCAAATCTTTCAAATCTTCCAAGTCTTCTTTACATCACCTCATACCAAAGGTCTTCTACAAGAAAGGAAAATTATTATCTTCCAAAGTAAGATAATAATTTTCCAAGTGGGCAGACTTTAAGATAATTTTCCAAGATAATAATTTTCCAATGTAATAATAATAATCTGCCCACTTAAAGATAATAATTTTCCTCATACATCACCTCATACTTAAAGAAGCCTTCACCACTAATAATTTTCCAAGTGGACAGACTTTAAGATAATTTTCCTATGTAATAATAATAATCTGCCTACTTAAAGATAATAATTTTCCTCATACATCACCTCATACTTAAAGAAGACCTTTTGGCAGGGGCGGGCCCAGGTAGTCCCGGAGGGGCAGCTGCCCCCCTGGATTTTGAGTTTTAGTGAAAATCTATCTGTTCTGACCGACTTTGCCCCCCGTGAAATTCTTTTTGCCCTCCACTGGATTTTTGATTTGTAATTCAGATTAAATTTAGAGTTAAAATTGAAATAAATTTGTTGAATTTTGATTGATAATTAGAATGATAAGTTAGAGTATCATAAATTACAATTCAAAGCATTGGAAAGTATAAGTTTAAGAATTAATTTTTATCGAGTACCCAATTAGTTAATGAATTTAAATCCGATTAGATATTTAAACCTGATTCGATATTTTTTTGCCCCCTGACGAAAATCCTGGATCCGTCCCTATCTTTTGGAAAGACTTGGAAGATCTTTTCCAAAAGACTAAAGAAGATCCAATAATTATTATTCTATCTTTAGTCTTTTGGAAAGACTTGGAAGATTTTTTCTTGTGGACTGGGCAGAAAGGAAAATAATTGTGAATATTCTTAAGTTTACTATATAGTTGACTTAGTCTAAGTCTTCTCTTGTCCTTATCTGAAAATGACCACCTGATTCATTTTCCAAGGATCATTTCTTCCAATACAATTACTTAATATCTAAGAGTCTGTGCTATCATTGACTGACAAGTTGACTAGCTAACTATAGAACAACTCACAACAACTAAACATGACCTATTTATGAATATATGGGCTTAAATACAAATATAAACATAAAAGGATGCTTTGTTGAAGAGGAGAGATCCTCATGATGATTTTCTTGGTATTATGAGGCAACAAATAAGGTAAGGTAAGGTATTTCCTTAATTACATAACATATTATTTTAAACCTCTCTTTTTATTTTGGGAATCTTCAGGTTGTCCACGTACATATCCCTCAGAACTGAACTATATATATATTAATCCTTTATGGAACAAAATTCAAATTTAGTGGCTTCATTTCATCCCTTTGTCTTGTTTAGTTACAATTTGTTGATTGATTTTTGTTTAACTGCTCTTGTTGAATGGTTTGAAGATCAAATGAGGCCTTCAACAACATTTTGCTTACAATGAAAGAAGAAAGAAAATAGTAGAAACCCAACAGAGGCTTTATTTATCTGAAACCTACTTGGTTTGTACCAAACCAAGGTTCTAAATAGCGATTATCGCGTCATCACGGAGAGGCTAAAAAAAAGCTATCGTGAATACGTAGCTATAACGGAAGCTATTAGCATTTTTCTTTCTTTTAAAAAATTTTATTCAATATTTCTACAAAATATCAACTTTATCAACATTGGGGAAATGGGATAGCAACCAGATGACAATTAATCTAAGTCTACACTTTTTTCAATCATGCAAATAAGAAAAAAAAGAATATTCAAGGTAACATTCTTTAATAGTTCATAATTCAAAGTATTACATGTTATAATAGATGAACAACAATTAATTTTACAAGTGAAACGAAGTCAGTACCTATTTGATCATTTTATATATTATAATAATCAAAATCAGCTTTCAATTGAAATGAAGGGCACTATTTTTATAAGTGAATACAAGACAAAGAGAAACCAAAAGGAAGAATTAATATTTGAATATTCTCTAATATAGAAGGAGAGACTAAATCACAAATAGGAACAGAACCATAGAGTTTGGTTTAGCATACCTATCATAGCGGACCATGTAGCATCACAAATAGAAACATATGCACACAAGCCCATGTAAATTACAAAAAAATAAAATACAAAAATCATGTAGCATAGCGGTCCGCAATAGCGCGTAGAGGTAATAGCGGTCCGCTATTATAGCTGTAGCGTTCGTAGCAGAATTACCACACTTTTATCCCATAGGTTAGCTTTTATGGTCCGAAAAAGCTATAGCCAGCTATTTGGAACCATGTACAAACCGACAGGTCTCTAAGATGGATTACTCAACATGTACCAAACCAACAGCTTTTCTAATGTGTTTAAAATTCAAAAACTTTCAAAAACCAGATCTATCTAAAAGCTTGCATAGCATATATGCTCCTACGATCAAATTATTCTAAATTAAGGAGGAGCTTTAGAAGTAAACAAAAACAAGGATTCTGGAGTTAATCACAAGCATTCATTCCCGAAATTTGGAAGAAATAAAGTATTGTTTTAAAAATCTCGAGGATTATAAGGTTTGTACTTGATAAAACACAATTAAAAGTCTTGAGGATTATATGGTTTAAAAGAACAAGGAATTTGATGCTGGAAAGAAGGCTTGCATTATACTATATTAAGTAATGATTTTGCTAATCAAGAAAAAATAGTCCATATTTTATTCAATAAAAAGTTTATGCTTTTTTTTTTTTGCTAAAAAAGTGAACCTATAAAATTTAAGAGTAAACCTTTAATAAATTTGAAAGCGAAAAAAATATACTCTAGATGAGAGATAGTAAAAAATTTCTATATGTACCTATCATACTGAAAGTAAATTCAAATTGCAAAAAAAAAATTTGCCTCGAGTATCTCAACTAACGAAATTAATGGACACCAAAAATGGTGAAGTGTATTGAGAACCAACCTTTGGTCTAGTGGCAAAGACAATGATTGACCTGAAAGGGGCAATCCTTTGTTGATATTAATTAGTTGGATGGCTTGACCTCCAACTTTTACTCAAAAAAAAAATGGTGAAGTGTATTGGAAAGCAAAAGTTCAAAACATATTTTTCAAATAATGAAAAACTTTACAACAACAGTCACGCAATCGTATGGATGTACTCTCATGTAATTTAGTCTATTACTCTATATTCTATATGTACATCCCCCTAGCAAACACAAAAATAGTTGTAATTGAACATCAAAATGTTGTCGAAATTTTTATTGTTACCACTCAAAAAAATCAAAATTAATTCATTACCACCCCGCTGACCCTTTATTCAATACTACCACCCCGCTAACCCAGTTCGCGCACCAAATTGGCTGGTGCGCGGACTGGGTTAGCGGAGCACCCTTTGGTTGACTGGATTTTGGGGTTTATTTTTATTTTTGCCACGGGTGTCTGAAAATCATGTTTTATTTTTAACGGTGTTCATTCATCAGATGTAAGGCAGCAGGCAGGCAAATAACGTAAAAACTAATGTGTTAAATTGACTGCGGAAGAACTAAACAACAGAAAAACTAAACAACAGAAAAACTAAACAACATAAGAACTATCCAAATAACAAGAACTAATACCGAAATAATATCCAAAAACATAAACTACAACAAGTAACTCTATCCTATCTGCTCGAGGGTGTCCACAGCTTTTTCTCTCTCCTAATTCTCTTACCCCGCCCCTCCTCCTGACGCTCCCTCTCCTCCAGCAATGTGTACGGTCGTGATGGCTGTGGTGGGGTCTCCTCTTGTATCTCCCCAAAATGTGTCTCCTCGTGTGGTCCCTCATCTGCACCAGGTCCGAAAATAAACTCACTTATATCCTCTGCAGAGTACACAGGTCTATATGAGACATCCTGCTGGACAGCTGCTGCACTGGACTGTGGGAGTGGTGTCTACTGTGTGTAAAACGGAGGAGAGTCTACATCCTACGTGTAAGCCCCGTACTGAGAGCCCAAGTGAAACGTAAAATCTGAGGAGGGGTCCTGCTCGTCGTACGTATCTCCGCGGGGTATATCTCCCTGAAACAAATAGATAATTAGGTTTCACAATGAAGATGATTATAAAAATAATTACAAAAATATACCCGCTGCAAGCCCAGCAGCTTCAAATGCGGCCTCAGCAGTCGCTGCCTAGTGTAGGTCTGAGAAATTCGGCTCTGGCGTGCTCATAGGCTCCGCAGAATTGTCATCGTCCATGTCTTTCAAATCTTCATAGCGGGAAAGATCTGAAAGCCTAAGAACCCTCTCGAGCTGATCCTGGTACCCGGCGACGACGACAGGCGGTGTAGCGGAACACAACCACTTCTTCCCGATAACCTTCCAACCTCTTGTGACGGCGTATCTTGCGCTCCTAAGCACTTGCTTGATGTTCATGAGTACCTGCGAATTAAAATATAAAAAAATTAGTTCGAATTGCAAATGAATTTTCATTATTTTCTTAAACCAAAAAAATTAAAGACTTACAATCTGTGCAGCCGGGCCAGCGCAGGGAATGAAGCCATACTCGTCACTAACCGTGTCGCGTCGTACGTGGAGCGGCTTCATGTTCATCTCCGTGATCTGACCATGCAAGTACACCGTGAAGGCACAATACTCCTGATACCAACTGCGATAGGTCTGATCGTATGTATCGAAAGCATACGACTGGAGCTCGTCAGGGATCCTGTCACCCATCGCTTCAAGCCGAGTCACATAATCGGCGTGCACGGTCCGCCAATTATTACCGCTGGTAGTGGCCAGTTCTTTGTCAAGCTCGTACCACTTCTCTTTGGAGATGGGATCCGGGACGGGAAAGGGCTGACGCATACCGAACTGACGCATCACTCGTCCAGGATAGTAATGCTCGACAAGCTGTGTAAAACACAAGTGGTACCTGCAAGTACATAAAAATAAATAATCCTACGTACGTAATAAATAAAAGTGATACAAAACTTTAATACAATAATAATGCAAGGGCTACCTGAGCAAACCAGAACTGACGCTGCTGGAGGCATATATGAGGCAGGTCATGCAGGAAGGTGACGCCGCGTAGAACTGATGATTGTTCTTTAGGAGTGTGATACCAATAATCTTCAGAGAATAAATTTGAGAGAACACCAAAATAAAAGGGAGAATTGTTTCTCCTTAATTTTATAGAAAAATATCCAGAAAAATTGTTTTTTTCTTTTCACCCACAAGCCGGGTTATATAGCTATTACTCAATGCAGAAAATAATTAGGAAAGCTACTAATATTTGGCAACATATCATAGAAATAATTCAAATTACTAAAACATAAATTAGACAACAGGGAGCTGCTGTCCATAGGCTTAATTCAGAAATAAAAATCTAAATCGACAAGATTGCCATAAAGGTAAACTAAGTAAATAATATTCTGATTTTCTTGCTGGAATTAATCGTCTTAATCAGGTGCTCCTGCATCAGTCGCTCCTAGTTGAAAAGAACTCGCCCTCGAGTTACTTTCCTTGTAGACCTCTTTGAAACAGTACAAATTTAGAACAAGCACTGTTAAAGAATATGGGAACTGCATCAGATCATGGGGAACAAGAAGAGAGTTGTGCAAACCACAAATGGGTAGTCTAACGATTGGTTTCGTGATCTCATCAAAACTGAAATCAAACCGAGTATTGCAACATCTAAAGAATGTGAAGTACCCTTCATTTGATGTGTCACTTCTTGGTTTTAGAAAAGGATCTTCATATCCATACCTTGAAACATCTATATTGATTAAACGAGTTTTCTGCTGGAATTGTTGGAGATCATCATTTGTTGTTGACAAGGAACAAACTTTTTTGGTTGAACTATTTGTTGTGTTGGAATTAAAGAATGATGACACCACTAAATCACCTACAAGGTCTTTGTCAAATGACTCTATTTCTGTTAGGGACTCTTCCAATTTTGAAGAAGTATCATCCTCATCATCGGGATATTCGTCATAAATAGGTGGGGATTCAAATGACATGTTTTCACTTACAAAAATTTCAGCAACCTCAAAAACACTATAGTCTGTCCCGGTACAGTTTTGAAACGGGTTGTCGAAGGTTGAAGCCGAATCAGTTTCATGATCTTTTGCCTCACGACTGTTCATTTTGGTGTTGTGTTGCTGTAATGCCTCTTCATCACATGAAACCAACGAATTGTTGTCATGGAAGGAGTCGATCTCTTCATCTTCTCCACTGAAATTTTCTACTTTAGCACCACAATGCAAACTATTGCGTTCTTTTGAATGGTTGTCTCTCTGCTGGGGGTGAGATGAAGGAGAAACATTGTTGCTGAAGATGTTGTGATGGCGGTGGTGAGAAGAAAAGTCGGTGTAGCTCGCAGTTTCGTGCCTCGGTCGGCGGTCTCGACTCATACGAGTTTTGCTTCTCGAAGATCCATGCCTCATTCGGCGGTCTTGGTTTCGATCGGCAACCTCCAATAGCAAATTACGCTGTAGGAGTAGGGTCAGCTCCACAATTTGTCTCTGCAGATCCTCAATCAACACAGCGTCCTCGATGCTGCGATCACAGTGCGGAGCTTCCTCCATCGGAACTTGCCCACAGCGACCACCATGATCACTATGTCCACCAGCCATTAAAACTGATGAAACAACACTAAGACAAAGGATTTCGGCTCTGATACCAACTGACGCCGCGTAGAACTGATGATTGTTCTTTAGGCGTGTGATACCAATAATCTTCAGAGAATAAATTTGAGAGAACACCAAAATAAAAGGGAGAATTGTTTCTCCTTAATTTTATAGAAAAATATCCAGAAAAATTGTTTTTTTCTTTTCACCCACAAGCCGGGTTATATAGTTATTACTCAATGCAGAAAATAATTAGGAAAGCTACTAATATTTGGCAACATATCATAGAAATAATTCAAATTACTAAAACATAAATTAGACAACAGGGAGCTGCTGTCCATAGGCTTAATTCAGAAATAAAAATCTAAATCGACAAGATTGCCATAAAGGTAAACTAAGTAAATAATATTCTGATTTTCATGCTGGAATTAATCGTCTTAATCAGGTGCTCCTGCATCAGAAGGAGTGAGGGACAGCAACATCGTCCTCAACCTCGACACGCTCGTCGTACGGCCGCCAGCAGACGTGTCTGTCAGGAGTCATCTGCTCGAACTGACTCCGGAAGAAATCAACACCCATAGGTCTGCCGTGCGGGATCTGGATGTACGTCTTCCTCGAGCACCACTTATGCGCGTAAGCCAGACATGTAATCCCGTTGGGCTGCCCCCAAGCTGGAGCCCAACCTCTCACTCGTGGCTATGGACGGCCGAACGCGAACCTCGTCCACGACCAATGCATCAGGAGACCAGCTGGACCGTAGAAATTGTGCTTGTTTGTCTATTTAGGTACAAGTGACAGTTAAAATTCTGGTTTTTTTTTGTGTAACTATTTAATTATTCAGATTTAGTTTTAAAATAATTTATACCTGGCATGCGATGCGCAAACCCCGATATAGACATGCCAATACCGCTGCACCCCAGTTCATATGTTTCGGCTGGGCCAAGTCCCTCAGCCACTCAAGCAAACATCCAGGGACAGTGGCCCCCGATGAATCTGGGAACAGCCAGCAAGCAAACATCTCCATGATGTAAGCCCGAGTCCACCGATCTACCGTCTCAGCATCAGCATCCGCGTCTAGGGCTCCACTGTAAATTCGAACCAATTTAATGAAAATTGCGAAAAATAGACATCAAATAATTAATTTTATAAAATAAATGTTACGTGAACCGCTCCCGCAAGTGTGGTAAACTGATGTCATTCTTCGAGAAGACGTACCCCTTCTTGGTCGCCCTCCGCTTCATCAACCCGTCTCCCAGCAGGTCGGTGACGAGCTACGTGAAGTCTCCGTACTCCACACCCGTCACCGCCTCTCCGGTAATGGACAGACCCCAGAGACAACTCATGTCCTAGAGAGACACCGTAATCTCTCCGACGGGCAAGTGGAAGGTGTGGGTCTCCGGCCGCCACCTCTCGACCAATGCAGATATAAGAGCGACATCTGCATTTAAGTCACTGAGCTGTGACACATGCCACAAACCCAGCCTCTGCAACGCAGGTGCAAATCGAGGGTCATAGAGGATATTCATCTGGTTGTTCCTCGTCGACGTCAGAGTATGAGTCTGCATTTAATTTCAAAATAAACACAAATATGTTATGAATATAATGGATGGTCCATTCATGTTGTAACTCCCAATATTAATCCTCATTTACTTCCCCACTACCCCACTACCATTGGAATTTACATCCCACTAGTATTTGGAATTTAATCTCTTACTTATTATTGTAATGGCTTTTCATTTACAATTTGTGGCCTATATATAGAGGCATTGTAATCTTGTATTATACACATGAGAAATATATGAATAAAGAGATAGCCATTCTTTACATTCCCTTCATCTTGTTTATGTTTATTTACTTTTATTTATAACACGTTATCAGCACGAGAGCTCTACTATTTGAAGATTCAAGGTAATTTTTTTATATTTAATTATGTTACCTTTTAAGTTATATTATGATAATATTATGTTATCTTTTTACATTATACATAACTTATGTTTATGGAATGGCTCGAAGCCATCTAATTATATTATTATGTTAATTAATGGCCCGAAGCCATATGAATATAAATTATTCTAATAAAATTGGCCGGAAGCCATTTCAACAATTTTATTAATTAGCCCGAAGTTTAATTATAAGATTAAATTGTTGAAGTCCTTTTTATTTTTGCTTAGAAATGCATGTCGGTGTTAAGTCACACATTAATTGCAATTCCTTTTCATTTTATTTTTATTTTGATTTGTTATAAAGTAACAAAAAACAGAGAGTACGCAACATTCAGAAAAAAAAATTTATCCATTCACAAACAGAGAACGCAACATTCATATCCCAATAGCCATTCTTAAAAAAAAAAAAAAAAAAATTCAACATTCAGAAACGCAACATTCAGTATTATTTTTTTTTTCAATTTCGTTCATAGTATTGAATATTATTTAACTTATTTAATATTGAGGTTGGCTATTGTGCTTCCATAAGCATATGCCCACATATGCTTATAACTCATTTTTGTGTTTCCAATGTTCAAATGGTCGATCCGAACGGTGGGCATATTCTCCATATTAATATGTGCTTGGAGACCAAATTTTACATTTTTCTGAATTTTTTTACTATTTATTAAGCCACTTTGAAAATTGCTGATCCGGGTGAACAGTAAAAACAGTGCAACAAAATTCTGGACCATATGATCAGCAATTTTCAAAGTGGCTTAATAAATAGTAAAAAAATTCAAAAAAATTTAAAATTTGGTCTCCAAGCACATATTAATATGGAGAATATGCCCACGGTTCGGATCGACCATTTGAACATTGAAAACGCAAAAATGAGTTATAAGCATATGTGGACATATGCTTATGGAAGCACAATAGCCAACCTCTTTAATATTTTTGTTATAGTATCATTATGTCGAACCTTGCCAAACTTGAATTTGTGGCTCTTGATATTACGGGAAAAAAATTACTTATCATATGGGTGTTAGATGCTGAAATTCATTTAGATGCAAATGGCCTTGGAGAAACAATCAAAGAAAATAATTCAGCCACTAATCAAGACAAGGCCAAAGCAATGATCTTTCTTCGTCACCACCTCCATGAAGGATTGAAAGCTAAATATCTTACGGTAAAAGACCCACTTACTTTATGGAAAAATTTAAAAGAAAGATATGATCACCAAAAAAGCTGTAATTCTTCCAAAAGCTCGTTATGAATGGATGCATTTGAGATTACAAGATTTTAAAACTGTAAGTGAGTTTAACTCAGCAATGTTTAGAATTAGTTCTCAACTAAAATTATGTGGAGAAAATATTACTGATGAGGATATGATAGAAAAAACATTCTCCACTTTTCATGCATCCAATATACTCTTACAACAACAATATCGTGAAAAAGGTTTCAAGAAATATTCTGAATTGATTTCTTGTCTTCTTGTGGCTGAACAAAATCACGAGCTTTTGATGAAAAATCATGAATCCCGTCCAACTGGTTCTGCTTCATTCCCTGAAGTGAATGTAGCTATTCATAATAATTCTGGACAATTTCAAGGACGTGGACGTGGTAATGGCCATGGCCGTGGCCGAGGTCGTGGTCGAGGTCGTGGCCGAGGCCGCGGTCGAGGTTATTATCGTGGTGATCATTCTAAAAACATATCTCTCCACCAGAAGTGGAAAAATAATGAAGAAAAAACTGAGAAAGAAAAAAGTGGGCATAATAAATAACAAGAGAATTCATGCTATCGTTCCAGTGGTAAAGGTCATTGGTCACGTACTTGTCATACGCTGAAGCATCTTGTTGACCTGTATGAAGCATCACTAAAGAATAAGGGGAAAAATATCGAAACGAACTTTGTTTGTGATGACAATTTCGATATTAGCCAACTTGATGTTACTCATTTGGATGTTGCTGATTTCTTTATTGAAGAAAATAAAAACTAATCACTTGATTAGTAGATGATAGGATATAAAATAAATAGATTAATAAAATTTTATTTTGTTGTTGAATTAGTGATGATAAGATATAATAAATAATAATTTTTTTTTTGTTGAGGTATCTGTTGTAATTTTTTTTTTAATCAAGGAAATAAATTTGTTTATTTACTTATTTATTATGTTATTAATTACATTCTTTAGTATTAATTAGTTTTTTTTTTCTTTTTTATGTTTCTATAAAGCATGAATATTCCTTTGGTTAACAACGGCATCAATAATGAAGAGATATGTCTTGTCGACAGTGCAACAACTCATACTATTCTTAAAGATAAAAAATATTTCACTTATCTAGTAATACAAGAAGCTAATGTTAGTACTATTTCGGGTAGTACAAATTTAATAGAAGGCTCTGGAAGAGCAACATTGTTGTTACATGGAGGAACTCAACTTTATATTGATGATGCATTATATTATTCTAAGTCTCAAAGAAATTTATTAAGTTTTAAGGATATCCGCCGAAATGGATACCATGTTGAGACAACTAATGAAGGAAATGTTGAATATCTTTATATAACTAGCAAAATCTCAGATAAAAAATGCATATTGGAAAAATTGTCTATGTTTTCCTCCGATTTGTATTACACATATATTAGTGCAATTGAAGCACATGTTATTGTAAACCAGAAGCTTACAGATAAAAATATGTTTATAGTTTGGCATGACCGGTTAGGCCATTCCGAATCAATAATGATGCGAAAAATAATAGAGAATTCATGTGGACATTAATTAACAAACCAAAAGATTCTCCAATATAATGAATTGTCATGTGTTGCTTGTTCTCAAGGAAAGTTAATTATTCGACCATCACCAGCTAAAATACAGAATGAATCTCTTACATTTCTAGAACGTATACATGGTGATATTTGTGGACCAATACAACCATCATGTGGACCATTTAGATATTTTATGGTTTTAATTGATGCATCAACAAGATGGTCACATGTAAGTTTATTATCAACTCGCAACCTGGTATTTGCGAGATTACTTGCTCAATTGATTCGATTAAGAGCACATTTTCCTGATTATCCAATTAAGAAAATACGTCTAGACAATGCTGGTGAATTTACTTCTCAAACATTCAATGATTATTGTATGTCTATTGGAATTGATGTTGAACATCCTGTAGCACATGTTCATACACAAAATGGACTTGCTGAGTCATTCATAAAGAGATTACAATTAATTGCAAGACCACTACTTATGAAGTCTAAACTTCCAATATCTTGCTGGGGACATGCTATTTTGCATGCAGCAGCACTAATTCGCATCAGGCCAACCAGCTATAATAAACTTCCCATTTACAGTTAGTTTTTGGTCACATACCTAATATTTCCTATATAAGAATTTTTGGATGTGCGGTATATATTCCAATTACTCCACCACAATGCACTAAAATGGGACCTCAAAGGAGGTTGGAAATTTATGTTGGATTTGAATCTCCATCTATAATAAAATATTTGGAACCAATGACAGGAGATTTATTCACAGCTAGATTCGCTGATTGTCATTTTGATGAATCAAAATTTCCAACATTAGGGGGAGAAAATAATCAGCTGGGAAAAGACATTAGATGGAACGAATTATCATTATCACATTTTGATCCTCGTACTAAAGAATGTGAACCAAATGTTCAAAAGATAATTCTTTTACAAAGATTAGCTAACCAATTGCCAGACGCATTTACAGATTCAAAGAAAGTAACCAAATCACATGTACCAGCTGCTAATGCTCCAATCAAAGTTGATGTCCCTGTTGGACAAACTAATGAAATTATGACATGCATGAAGCGTGGAAGACCAATCGGTTCTAAAGATAAAAATCCTCGAAAAAGAAAAGGAGCAAATAATGAAAATGGCCAAGTCGAGGATATGATAGAAAAAAATTCAGAAGAAAATCAAATTATAACTAATATTGGAGTTCCAGCAGAAACTCAAGTATATAAAACTCGTGAAAATGAAGAGATCTCGATAAACTATGTCATGAATAGAACAAGATGGAACCGAGATAAAGTTGATATTAATGATATTTTTGCATATAATATAGCGCTAGATGTAATGAATAATGAGGATCATGAACCAAAATCTATTAATGAATGTCGACAAAGAAATGATTGGCCAAAATAGAAAGGCGCAATTGAGGCAGAATTAAACTCTCTTGAAAAATGAAAAGGTTTTTGGGCCTGTAGTCCCAATACCCGAAGGCATAAAGCTAGTAGGATACAAATGGGTATTTATGAGAAAGCGAAATGAGAAAGGTGAAATTGTGAGATATAAAGCTCGACTTGTAGCCCAAGGATTTTCGCAAAGACCTGGAATTGATTATGAACAGACATACTCACCTGTGGTGGATGCAACAACTTTTCGATACTTAATTAGTCTGGCAGTACATGAAGGACTTGATTTGCGCCTAATGGATATTGTTACAGCCTATTTATATGGCTCGCTTGATAATGATATATATATGAAAATCCCTGAAGGATTTAAGATGCTGAAAGGATATAATTTAGGTTCTCGAGAACATTATTCAATTAAATTGAATAAATCTTTATATGGATTAAAGAAATTTGGACGCATATGGTATAATTGTCTAAGTGAATATTTATTGAAACATGGATATAATAATGATACGATATGTCCATGAAAAGATATGAAAATGATTTTGTTATAATTGTAGTTTATATTGACGATCTAAGTATCATTGGAACTCCTGAAGAGCTTTCAAAAACAATAAATTATTTAAAGGAAGAATTTGAGATGAAATATCTTGGGAGGACAAAATTTTGTCCTGGATTGCAAATTGAACATTTAAAAATGACATTTTTATGCATCAAGAAAATTATATTGCAAGAGTGTTGAAACAATTTTATATGGATAAAATCACATCCATTGAGCACTCTGATGGTTGTAAGATCATTAAATGTGAATAAATATCTTTTTAGACCTTGAGAAAGTGATGAAGAACTACTTGGTCCTGAAGTACCATATCTTAGTACAATAGTAGCATTTATGTATATTGCTGGACATACAAGATCTGATATATCATTTGCTGTAAATTTATTAGCAAGATATAGTTCTTTTCCCATGCAAAGACATTGGAATGAAATTAAACATATACTTCGCTAACTCTGAGAAATTTTAGCAATAAACGAAGCAAGCTGAGAATGTGTTTGGTTAAGATCTATCATTCAACACATTCGTCAGACATGTGGTTTGTCTTCTGGAGAAATGATCCTGACGATCATATATGAAGATAATATTGCATATATTACTCAATTAAAGGAAGGATACATTAAAGGAGATAGAACAAAACATATTTCACCAAAGTTATTTTTCACACATGATCTCCAAAAGAATAATATTATTAATATTCAGCAAATCCGTTCAAGTGAGAATCTAACAGATTTATTCACTAAGACACTCCATACTTTAATATTTGAAAATGTGATCCGTAATATTGGAGTTGGTCGACTTAAAGATCTTGATTAATGTTGTCAAGAGGGGGAGTTAATATGCATTACATTTTCCTTTATCATGGTTTTTCCCACAGGGTTTTCCTGGTGAGGTTGTAGTTGCGTATTAAAAGAATAATATACTATTTTTCCTTCACTAGGTTTTTATCCCATAGGGTTTTTCCTAGTAAGGTTTTAATGAGGCATATTCTTATGTAATGGACATCCAAGGGGGAGTGTTATGAATATAATGGATGGTCCATATGAGTTTCTGATGTAATGGACATCCAATTTATTATTTTATTCAAATGAAAATGTATATTATTTGCAAGTGGTATAGAGATGTAAACTTACATATGAGTTTCTGATCTTGTGCTCCTTGTACGGGAACCAGCAAACGGGACTGATATACTCAGTCATCAAATGCAGAAAGATGGTCCGGGCTAACGCTACATCCAAATCGACATCATCATGAGGCAGACTGGTGTGCTTGGTGCCGCTGGATGACGCCATACTACAATTTGGTGCATTTCTAGTCAAATTTGGTCTTAAGTACCTCAAATAGGGTACTTTAATAATTTACTAAAATAATTTGGCATAAAATACAACATAATATAGCTAAAAACAATTCTACTCTATTTGGACAGCATTCTAATTATTTAATACAATTATACTCTGTTTGGACAGCATTCTAATTATTTAATACAATTCTACTCTGTTTGGACAACATTTTAATTATTTAATACAATTCTACTCTGTTTGGACACCATTCTAATTATTTAATACAATTATACTCTGTTTGGACACCATTCTAATTATTTAATACAATTCTACTTTGTTTGGACACCATTCTAATTATTTAATACAATTCTACTCTATTTGAATCTATTTTGGACACTATTCTAATTATTTATTATAATTCTACTCTATTTGGACCTATTTTGGACACATATACCAACTACCTAATCTACAAATAAATAAATAAAAAAGTAAAAAAAACTAACCATTTTACTGTAGCCCGTGCGCGAAATGGGGTTTGCGGAACAAAATGGCTGACTGCACACTCTTATACGGTGAAATAGTTGGTGCGCCAACCCAGTCCACGCACCAGCCAATTTGGTGCGCGAACTGGGTTAGCGGGGGTGGTAGTATTGAATAAAGGGTCAGCGGGGTGGTAATGAATTAATTTTGATTTTTTTGAGTGGTAACAATAAAAATTTCGACAAATGTTGATACCTTATCCGCTAGTATTAGGTGTGGTAGAGCAGCTCTTCCAACTATCAGTCATAGTATATGTAGAATTTACGAATCTGAGACAGAGAGTTTGAATGAGGAAAAATAATTATTTCATTCATCTGTTTTTTATGTTACAGTGAGCTATTTAAGCTGAAACTAAGTGAAAGAAAAAATAACGGTTGCCTAGTTGCCTAGTTGCCTATCTGACCCTATGCAAAAGTACAAACGGTAACTTTACAGAACACTATACATAAAGATTGAGTTGCTTTTATTTATAAACAGTAACTCTCTTTTTTCTATACCTAAACCCTATGATGGATATCCTAAACGGGTCTGAGGGTTATTGGATCCGATTAGTCCCTTTTCTCAACACTCCCCCTCAAGCTAGGGTTGTAGATATCGATTAACCCTAGCTTGCTCGTATTATTGGCCAATGGTTTCGGATCAAGACCCTTGGTGAATATATCCGCTAATTGATCTTCACTTCGTACATAGGGAGTCTCGATTACTTTGGCTTGAATTTTTTCTCGAATAAAATGACAATCCACCTCGATGTGTTTTGTTCTTTCGTGAAATACCAGGTTAGATGCAATGTGCCGTGCCGCTTGATTATCGCAAAACATCTCTATTGTTTCTTGAATTTTAATTCCCATATCCTCATGGAGTTGTTTGATCCATGTTAATTCACTAGCGGTTGACGCCATGGCATGATATTCTACCTCGGCACTTGATCGTGCCACCACGTTTTGTTTCTTGCTTTTCCATGTGGCTAAATTTCTGCCTACAAATGTGCAAAAACTGGTTGTTGATTTTCGATCAAAGCTACCAGCCCAATCTACATCGGAATAGCCACACACTTTGTTAGAATTATTGCATTTAATAAAAATTTCCATACGGGGTGTCCCTTTTAAATACTTCAATATTCTATTCATAGCCTCTAAGTGCGGTGTTCTTGGACTATGCATAAATTTTCTAATTTGGCTTACCGAGTATGATATATCCGGACGGGTTCCGTGAGGTAGATTAATTTTCCTACAAGTTGTTGGAATTGGTTTACATCATCTAACGGCTCACCATCCTCGGTGTTTAGTTTGTATTTACCATCTATCAGTGTGGAAGTTGGTTTACACTCTAATTTTCCGGTTTCCTCCAACAATTCTAAAGTATATTTCCTTTGAGATATAAATAAACCTTGGCTTGAATATGCTACTTCTATCCCCAAAAAATATTTTAAATAGCCCAAGTCTTTAATGTCAAAATTTTCTTTTAATTGATGTTTTATGGTTTAAATGTTCTCTAAATTGTTTCCGGTAGTGATAATATCATCTACATATACTAAAACGATAGTGGTATTTTCTTTTTCAATTTTGACAAATAGTGAGTGGTCGGCATTACTAACTTTAAAATTACAAGAGATTAAATGAGAGCTTAATTTTTCATACCATGCTCTTAGAGATTGCTTCAACCCGTAAATTGACTTCTTTAATTTGCAAACTAAGTCACAATTTTGGTTTTTTTCGTAACCGGGTGGTAATGACATATATATCTCTTCTTCAAGTGTTCCTTGAATAAATGCATTTTTAACATTCATTTGGTACAATTTCCACCCTTGGTTTATTGCAATGGAAAATAAAATTCTTACGGTGTTCATTTTAGCAACGGGTGCAAATGTTTCATAATAATCTATACCATATGTTTGTGTGTAATCTTTAGCAACCAAGGGAGCCTTGTACCGTTCCACGGTACCATCGCTTTTATATTGAATTTTGTATACCCATTTGAACCCTACGGGCTTTTTATTTTATCGTAATTGAACGATTACCCAAGTTTCATTTTTTTTCAAGGGCTCTTAATTCTTCTCTCATGGCATTGTTCCATACAGGATTTTTTATGGTCTCCTCATATCGGTTTGGTTCTTGTTCTTTTTCAATTGAGGTTAAGAAAGTTTTATGGTTGGAAGAGACATTATCATATGTAATAAAATTTTGGATAGGATATTGTACCTTGTAGGTTATAAAATCTCTTAGCCTTGTTGAAGGTTGTGTGTTCGATCCGACCTTCTTATCGGTGTTTCTCCCATGATTTGATCTCCTCTACTTGAGGAAATTTCCTCTATTTCCTCCTCATTTTCACTTTCATTTTCATATTCATTTTCATTTTCATTTTCGGTTGAAATTTCAATTCTCATTGGTCTTACTTCTTCTATTGATGGATTGAATTGGGGTAATGTAATTTCCTTAAAAGGCTCTCTAATAATTTCCTCATGAATTTTTTCTTTGTAATATGGCTCATTTTCTAAAAAAGTTACATCCCTAGAAATGTATAATTTTTTATCCTTAGGATCATAGCATTTATATCCCTTTTTTTGTGATGAATAACCCAAGAAAATGGCCTTAATAGATGTATAATCCAACTTGTCTTGTTTATTTTTATGTATATAACATGTACAACCAAATACTTTCAAATGCTCAATATTAAGTTTTCTTTGATAAAGAACTTCTAATGGGCTCTTATAATCCAAATTAGCACTTGGCAATCTATTTAAATATGTTGCGGTGAGAATGGCATCTGACCAATAAGTTTTTGGTACATTATTTTGAAATAAAACTACTCGAGTCATTTCAAGCAAGTGTCTATTTTTCCTTTCGGAAACCCCGTTTTGTTGGAGTGTATAAACACATGTTGTTTGATGTAAAATTCCCTTTTCTTTAAACAAGTTTGAGAAATTTTTATTTATAAATTCTGTTCCGTTATCGGATCTAAAGGTTTTAATTTTTGCTTCATATTGGTTTTCTATGAAGTTATAAAAATCTAGAAATTGTGAGAATACTTCACTTTTATTTCTTAGTAAATATAACCAAGTTGTTTTAGAAAAAATCATCAATAAAAATAACAAAATATTTGTATCCATTAAACGAATTAATTGGGGCGGGACCCCATACATCCGAATGAACCAAATCAAAAGGTTTTTCACTTTTACAATGATCAGAGTCAAAATAATGATGATTTACGTAGGGTTTTGGCTTAGATTTTACATATTTTCTCACACTTATGTTTAATTAATTAGAGAAAAAGGCTACTGTCACCCTTCTTTATTTTTTATTGCAGAAAACAGGTTTTGGGACTATTTTACACCAAATGGAGCAAGAATCGGGTCAATCGGATCAGCGACGCTCATCGACTAAGTCCCTGTTACGGCCAGTATTGACCAATACGGACCAGGCCTAGCACAGACCAGAAGATAGCGCTGGAAGCAATTAAACCTTAACTGCCAAGGCCCTAATACGGACCGTATCACCTGATACGGCCCGTATCCGAAGGCATCTCTTGGGGAATAACTGCCGACAGCTGTCTCCAGATCAGTTTCTTAGCCCCTACTCAACCTCTACACGTCCCTACACTCCTATATAAGGCCCCTGGGCAGAAGCAATAATCATCTTTGTAATTAGGGTTAGATTTGATTAAAGTGAGAAGAGAGGAGTGCTTGTAACCATGCCGTTCCGCGGCTAAGTCCTTTTCTTAGGGCTAGGCAGTAAACCTTGTTACTCTTGATGTTTTGATATATATATTTCTGTTGATTATGATTTCTTGTTGTTGTGCTAAAATGCTTTTGTGATTTATTATCTCTTCATCTAATTTCAATGATCTAGTTTGAGTCCGTTAGGGTAGTGACAGTACTTTAATGGTAAGAGAAACTATTTGTATGAATTAGCCTCGTTGAGATCTATTAGGTTTATGTGAAGAAAACTTTAGCGGGGAAACCATAAACCAGACCAACAAAACGCGTACCAAATTTCATCACATGCGTAAAGAAATTCGCAGTGATCTATGTAGTAATTTGGGGTATTTGAGAGATCAGACATTTGCGTAAGGTAAATCGCAGTGTCCTATGTAGAATCTCGGTGAAAGATCTGTCATTCTTGCGTAACATAAATTGCAGTGACCTATGTGGTGTCTTTCATTAAAACAACAATAGGAAATCGGACGCAACAGGAATATATTGTCAAGGCGGATTGAGTGGCAATGGTGTGCGGAAACCCTAGGAATTCTCATCTCTATCTTTATTTTAATTACTTTTAATTGTTTCCTAATTTACATTGATCAACAAACATCTCTCAATTTTCAGATTTCGTCTAGCCTTTCGAAAGATTGTGATTCGATCGCTCAAAGCATTGAACCAATATTCCCTATGGATCGACCTCGTATATACTACTCGATAGGATTGTGCGCTTGCAGTCCGAACCGATAGCATTTCCGAGTTTATAAATATTAAAAGAAACATTTCTCTCTTTTGAGTGATCAAGCTTTTTGGCGCTGTTGCCGGGAAATAACGGTTCATTGTGCAAGGCCTCGCGAGACGCCCTTGCCTTGACCATTGAATCCAATTAATTAGAAACGCCTAGATTTCTTTTTATTTTCTGCATTTTTACTTTTCTTTTTCTTTTCAATTTCGTTTTTATTTTATTTTATTTTTTTATTTTCAGTTTTTAGTTTAATTTTTCAGATTTTCTTTTCTCTGTAGGAAACTACACACTGGCCGAATCATCCGTACGAAGATCCGAGAGGATTGCTAGTAGGAGAGGACAATTCGCTTCCACACCACCGATAAGAACTAATCATAGTTCTTCATCAAGTAATTCTGAAAGCGAAGAAGACTCAGATTCGATCAACATGAATATCCCCACCGAACGAACCGATTAACAATGGAAGATAAGACAATGGTGATAATAGAGTTCATGATGCAGCAAGACCCAAACTTCTACGAGACTATTGCGTACCGCGCGTGAATGATCCTAATTCTAGTATAAACCCGCCAACTGTTACAAACCGTAATTTTGAGATCAAACCTGCTCTCATAAATATGGTTTCGCAACAACAATTTGGAGGATTTCCACATGAAGATCCACATCTTCATTTGTCAATTTTCCTAGGGATATGCGAGACGATAAAGATCAACGGAGTTACTGATAAAGCAATCAGGCTAAGGCTATTTCAATTTTCACTAAAAGATAAAGCAAGAGCATGGTTGTTTTCCTTACCGGCCAATTCCATGCAAACTTGGGACCAATTGTTTAATGTGTTTATTGCAAAATATTTTCCACCATCCAAAACTTCGAGGTTTAGAAATGCAATTACTAATTTTAAACAAAGGGATGGTGAAACATTGTGTGAGGCATGGGATAGATATAAGGATATGTTAAGGTGTTGTCCACATCATGGTCTAGAAAGATGGCTGATTGTCCAAACTTTTTACAATGGTCTAAACTCTATCGATAGGTTGTCTATTGATGCTTCCGCAGGATGAGCAATCATGAACAAAGAACCTGACGAGGCTTACAACCTAATTGAAGAGATTGCAATCAACCAACACTACTGGATCCCTGAGCGAAAGAAGCCAACTCCAACACCTGGCATGCACCGAGTAGATGATATATCCATGCTGAGCGCAAAGATTGATGCTTTGCAAATGGCACTCAACAAGCAAACCAAGCAGCGAACGGTAGCAGCAGTCAATGCCGCAACAGCATGTGGCTATTGTGGAGGAGCGCATGAGATGACCGAATGTATGAATGTGACGCAAACTGAGGAAGAAATGGAGCAAGCAAACGCAATCGACAACAGCTTTCGACCTCAGCCCGCTTACAATACATACCATCCGAACAACCGAAACCATCCAAATCTCTCATACGCAAACAATCAAAGGCCTGCTGCACCCCAACAGAACTACCAACCACAGCCCAATTATCAACCGCGATACAACAATCCCCAACAGAATTATCAACCAAGGCAATACAACCAACCACAGCAACTTGACATCACATCTTTAATGGAGAGATTCCTAGAGAAGCAAGATAAGGCTAACGCCGAAATTGCACAAAAGATCGAATCCTTAACAAACCGCAACAAAGACTTAGAAGACAATGTCTCTAAGATGGCTAAAGAACTCTCGAATATTACACGTGGAAAAGGCAAATTTCCAGGCCAACCGGAAGAAAACCCGAGAGAGACTTGCAAGAGCATAACATTAAGGAGCGGTACAGCTTATCAGGGACCTCCCATGCCCGATCAAACTTCCGATGAGATGCATGCAGAACCATCGCATTCCGAAGAGTACGAGCCGCAACCACCGGAGCTGCCCGTATTCGAAACACAGGCAGACCCTATTGAGGAGCAGAATGACACCGTAGGTGGAGACGAACGACAACCCGAACCTGAATATATTGCACCACCACCCTACAAGCCACCTCTGCCATTCCCTCCAAGGCCTGCCAAGCACAAGATAGAGCCGCAATTCGCGAGATTCATGGAGACACTCAAGCAATTACATGTCACAATCCCCTTCACCGAAGCAATTGCAAGCATACCCTCGTATGCTAAATTTCTGAAGGAGATTCTTTCGAACTGCAGCAGACTCCAAGAACTCTCAACAATTCCGCTCAATCTGGAATGTAGTGCGCTCGTGCAAAGAAAATTACCGACCAAGTTGAAAGATCCGGGAAGCTTTTGGTTACCATGCACAATTGGCACAATAGATTTTAAGAAAGCTTTATGTGATCTGGGGGCAAGTGTTAGTTTGATGCCAAAGGCGGTATTTGATAAATTGAATTGTGGAGACCTATCACCAACTCGAATGGCATTACAACTGGCTGATCGGTCGATTCGGTATCCTAAGGGAGTATTGCTAGATGTACCGATCAAAGTTGGAGACTTTTGGATACCTGGAGATTTTGTGGTAGTTGATATGGAAGAAGATAAACACATTCCAATCATCCTTGGAAGACCATTCCTCGCCACATGTGGAGCAATGATTGATGTCAAGAATGGGAAAATTTCACTGAATGTCGGAAAGGACAAGGTTACTTACGACATAAACAGAGCTCTTAAGTACCCTTCTGACATTGATTGTGTCTTCAATTTGGGCATCACTGACGAATTTGAAGAGGAAGAATATCCATTTGATGAATTTGAAGAGTTCATGGGTTTAGAAGATTTGGATAGCCTTCTTGGAAGGGAAGATGACGAAGCGCAACCTGAACAAGATTTCACCACTAAACCTGACAAGGTTTACAATGAAACATGCGCAAGTTGCACCACTGTCACAGAAAAAGGAGAAGAAGTTCCCGCGTCCAAAATCCTACTACCTGTATTTCCCAATACAGTTAGTAGCAAAGAGAAAAAGAAAGAAAAGGCAACCTCTCCTCCACAACTCGAACTCAAACCTCTTCCACCCAACCTACAATACGAATTCCTAGGCCCAAACCGAACCTATCTGGTAATTGTCGGCTCTCAGCTTGACCACACCCAAATCAGCAAACTCGTCAATACACTCAGGAAACACAAGAAAGCCATTGGCTACACGATCGATGACATCAAAGGCCTCAGTCCTACCATTTTCATGCACTGAATTCTGCTAGAGGAAGATCACAAACCTTCACGAGAACCGCAAAGAAGGCTCAATCCAAACCTGAAGGAAGTGGTCAAGAAAGAAGTCCTGAAGTTGCTAGATGCAGGCATCATTTACCCCATCTCTGATAGCAACTGGGTAAGTCCCGTCCAGGTCGTTCCAAAGAAGGGAGGCACCACAGTTGTGAAAGGAGATAACGACAAAATGCTCCAAATAAGAGTCGTTACAGGATGGCGAATGTGAATTGATTATCGGCGGCTAAATATGGCGACAAGAAAGGACCACTACCCTCTTCCGTTCATCGATCAACTGTTGGAGCAACTAGCAAAGCATTCATACTTCTGCTACCTTGATGGATACTCCGGCTTCTTCCAAATTCCAATTCATCCTCAAGATCAAGAAAAGACCACATTCACATGCCCCTACGGAACTTTCGCATACCGATGCATGCCCTTCGGGTTATGCAACGCCCCAGCGACCTTCCAAAGAGCCATGGTGTCTATCTTTTCAGATTTTGTTGAAAAAATAATGGAAGTATTCATGGATGATTTTTCAGTTTATGGGGATACCTTCGACTCATGTTTGAAGAACTTGTCTAAAGTTCTAAAAAGATGTGAAGAAGTAAACCTCGTATTAAATTGGGAAATATGTAATTTTATGGTACAGGAGGGAGTTGTGCTTGGTCATACCATTTCCTCTAAGGGATTGGAGGTTGACAAAGCAAAAGTCGAGGTAATTGAAAAATTAACTCAACCAACATGTGTTCGTGACATTCGCAGTTTTCTTGGTCATGCAGGTTTTTATTGAAGATTTATCAAGGACTTCTCAAAAATCGCGAAGCCACTCTCAAACTTGACCATGAAGGATGCCGAGTTCATGTTGAGTATTTTAGATATAGAGATTTTGTACTCTTTTTGCCTTTAAATTTATAAAACCTTCGTACTCAATGAATAGGTTAGTTGCAAGCGCACAACCTATCGATTGTAGTATTAAGGTGTCGAACCGCAAGGAGATAGGGAAATACTAATTTTTAATAAAGAAAACTACTTCTAAACTGAACAATAAAAGTAAAAAGGGGGGTTTTGTGTAATTTCGTTTTTTGAAGGAAAATTAAAGTAAACTAAAAGTTCGTAACAAAAAGCAATAAAAGGTAGGGTGAAAAATCAAGTTTGAGAAGTCTAGGGGTGTTCGGTCCACAATCCCTTGCTAATTCTATCTACTCGGTTTGTTTAAATTCATGTTTGATTATGATGGGGTTTCTAACCTAAGTTAGCCTTTGGAACAAATATTAATACAAATACCTTGGGTGGACGGATTAATGTGCCTCGAATTCTAGGGCTGTCACTAACCTAGAGGGATATTTAATCACGTGCTTCAAGTGTATATATCGATATTTGTTCTAAGGTGTCCCAATCAAGTTTTGGCTTCACCGCTAAGTCCTTCGCCACACCCTAATCTTAATTTCTATATTTCCAGATTTGAATAATAGAGTTCGGTCGCTTCAATATTCAAACCCCAAGGTATTTGCAATCACAATTTATACTATCCTATATGATCCTAATCTACTTTTAATCAAGAAGACTTAAGCGGGACGCTACAAGTCAAGCACAACAAGTTGCACTATCCTATATGATCCTAATCTACTTTGGGTCTAAATGATCAAAGCGGGACGCTACAATTCAAGTACAAATCATGGAACATCACAAATGATAAATCACAGAAATTAACATCAAATCAAACAATCATAATAAAAACTAAAATCCGAGTAAGATAAAACTAAACAAGTTCATGCTACATGACCTAAACCCCTAGAAAGAGAACTACTCTCTCTTGGAGAGATCCATAACAAAGATTGGCAAAAACAATAAGAAATAAGATAAAGAAATGATTACACCCTTTCTTAGATCTAAAACCTCGATGTTGCCGACTCCTTGCTTTAATCTTCTCCTTCCTCTTCCTTGAAAAACTTCGAGAATTTCTGCAGGATCTCTCTCTCTCAATATGTGGAAAATGGATATAATAATGGATATGTACAATAATGGATGATTTTTCATGTGGTCTCCTTAGCCTTATATAACGTTTTCTGAACTTGGAGATCAAGTCGTTTTATTTTCGGCGCCCACTAAGCCTACTAACTTCTATATTTCTAATTCTGTGATTCTGAACTTGGAGACCAAGTTATTCTAATTTTGGCACCCACTAAGCCCACTAACTTTCCATATTTAGCAGTTTTTCAGGCTGATGCGGCCATTGATGCGGCTGTACAGAATTATACATTCCGAATTTGGATATTTTTCCTTCATGAAAGTTGTAGATCTCTTTGTCCTGGTTCTGTCAAGCTTTGAATCACCCATATCGGAGTTCGTATGACAAAGATATGGCCAAAATACGAACTATGTGTCGCTGAATGCGGATCGAGTGCGGCCCGAGTGCGTCCGCATTACTCTCGGACTTTTCTGTTCTTCTTTGGCTCAGGAGTGGAAATTTCTCTAAGTAGAAAATGCGGGTCCCCTGTGGTCGCACTATGGTCGCATTTTCTTCTAAGTTGCTGGATTTCTTCACCAAAATTCGGCTAAGTAGGAAATGCGTCCGCACCAATATTTAGTGCGTCCGCATTCCTCTCGGACTTTTCCTCTGGGGCTTGCTGAACCTTGGATTTTCTTCTAAGTGCTTAGTGCGGCCGCACTAAAGTTCAGTGCGTCCGCACTTTGGTCCTTTTTCTTGTTTTCCTGCGAATTTCACATAGACAAATGCAGTAACTTGATTCTAGGGGTATTTAATCCTAAGTTATACTAAAATACATGATATTTGGTGCTATTATGCGATGAAAACCTGATCGAACATATATATAAATTAAACCTATCAGTTCATCTTCAATGGGAAATGCATCGAAGCATTCAACACACTCAGGAATGCTCTGATTTCAGCCCCAATTCTCCAACCACCCGACTGGGACCATCCTTTTGAGATCATGTGCGATGCAAGTGATTATGCAGTAGGAGCAGTCTTGGGACAGCAGAAGGATAAGAAGCCCTATGCAATTTATTACGCGAGCAAAGTTCTAAATGAAGCTCAATGCAATTACACAACAACTGAAAAAGAACTACTCGCAGTAATCTTTGCAATTAACAAATTTCGATCTTACCTTGTAGGTTCAAAAGTCATCATCTATACAGATCATGCAGCAATCAAGTACCTCATCAACAAGAAGGACGCAAAACCTAGACTCATCCGATGGGTACTTCTCCTACAAGAATTCGACATCAAAATTAAGGATAAGAAGGGCACAGAGAATTTGGTAGCCGACCACCTGTCAAGACTGAGACAACCAAGCGAGAATAATCAACCGATCGATGATTCCTTTGCTGACGAACATCTCTACTCTGTAGAGATAAGCAAACGGCCATGGTATGCAGATCTGGCCAACTACATTGCATGTGGGGTCATTCCACCTGACATGACATTTCAGCAAAAGAAGAGGTTCTTGGCAAATGCTAAACATTTCTACTGGGATGATCCTTACCTCTTCCGCCTTTGTGTAGACGGGATACACAGAAGATGCGTCACACACGAAGAATCGAAAGGCATCATCCATGACTGCCACTCCTCGCCATACGGTGGCCATGCATCATTCCAAAAGACAGCATTGAAAATCCTTCAAGCAGGTTTTTATTGGCCTGACATCTTCAGAGACGTTAAGGATTATGTCTCCCGCTGTGACGCATGTCAACGGACAGGAAACATATCTAAACGCAATGAGATGCCACAAAATTCAATCCTAGAAGTAGAGATCTTCGATGTCTGGGGAATTGATTTCATGGGACCATTCCCAAGCTCAGGTAACAACAAGTATATCCTCGTAGCAGTCGACTATGTCTCAAAGTGGGTGGAAGCAATTCCAGCACCCTCAGCAGATGCAAATGTAGTCAAGCGACTGTTCCAGAAGATCATATTTCCAAGGTTTGGCATCCCTCGAGTAGTGATAAGTGATAGAGGATCGCATTTCATCAACAATCAGTTCAACAATCTTCTGAAGAAATATGGCATCACACACAAGGTGGCAACTCCTTACCATCCACAAACCAGTGGGCAAGTAGAAATTTCAAACAGAGAAATCAAGAACATCTTGCAAAAGACGGTGTCCTGGTCAAGGAAAAATTGGGCACTCAAACTAGACAAAGCACTTTGGGCCTACAGAACCTCGTTCAAAACTCCAATCGGAATGACACTTTACAAGCTGATCTATGGAAAAGCTTGTCATCTGCCGGTGGAATTAGAACACAAGGCATATTGGGCAATCAAAATGTTCAATTATGACCTTAGGGATGCAGGAAATCCGACCAATTTCTATACCAAAATCTGTGTTTCAAATCACCAAATCGTGTCTTTTACATTGAATATACATTGAATATACATTGAATATCTATAGAATGTGGTACTGCTGCATTTTCATTCTTACTTTGCAGAAAACGGGCGAAATCAGGGAAGATTGTGAAGTTCTGGAACCATACACGCGGGTCGCGGCACATCTGAAGCGAGCCGCATCAAACCCTAATGCGACCACAGACGCGATCTCCATTTTACTCACGCGAGGAGCACAGACACGCGAACCGCGTCCACTACACGTGGGTCGCGTGAGTCTATTCCGGAAACAAAACAGAAAAGGAAACAGAGGTTCAATGAAGGAAAGGTCGGCCAGATTGGCTATATTACGGGATCCCTTGCCACAGAAGGGTATTCTATTCATTTTTCTGCATTCCAGAGAGCGAGAGACAGATTCTAGGGTTTGGGCTTGACGGCTAGCTTGGAGACAAAGTTGAGAAGCAAAAGACGAAAGTTCTTCACGGATCTTCTTTGTATTTCGGGTTTTGTCATGACTATTTCATCTATCATTTGTGTTATTTGCTTTATGACTATGTGTGAGTAGTTTACTTAGTTTCTAGGGTTACGATGTAGTTTGATACTTTGTTTTGTATGCATGTTGTTTGAATCTGTGTTGAATGTTAGTGTTTAATTGTTTGAGTAGTATTTTAATTGCTTTGTTGATGTTGATTGAATGATTCTTGATTGTCTACTATTAGATGTCTATAGCATCTTTCTTGTAATTTGGCCCTGATGTTTCTCTCAACCAAACTTAGTATCTGAGGTAGGTTTACGAGCCGAGAGGCGAGACCAAATAGTAACCGAGAGGTGAACTTTTCCACTTATCGAGAGGTTTTGGTTACCTTTAGTAAACCGGACAATTAACTTAGATTAAAAACCCAAGAAGGTGAAATTGCAATTCCGACACCAAGTTTATTAAGCCAACAAACGAGAGTTGAGGTTTAGGGACATTAGGTTCGGTCAATGAATCCTTACACTAAATAACAACGCAGAAACAGACAGCTGCTGCATTCACTCGAGGTCCACGCGGATCGCGTACAAAAGTACGCGGGTCGCGTGTTCCATGCGGGCCGCGTATGAAAGTACGTGGGTCGTGTGGGTACCGAGAGGCAGAGTTGAAGATGAAATCGATAACCCTGGAAACACTTTTCTCTATCTGATAAAACCAAACTTTACTTTCTGTTATTTTGATTACTTCTATCATTTTAATTATTTCTGTCATTGAATTTAGGAATTTAAACAAAACCAAATCAACCTTTTCCAACTTCTAGTACCTAATTAATTTAAGTAGAATTCCTGATTAGATTTTGAACCGTCCTGTGGATCGATACCTGACTAGACTATACGACAGGATTGTGCACTTGCAATCTTAGTCGGAAGTTAAATCAAGGTTAAAGCCTACAACTTGCTGTAGTGAAACTTTGTGATACACTTTTGTGCGAACAAGTTTTTGGCGCCGTTGCCGGGGATGGCATCATTTATCTTTTCTGGATTTTTGCTTATTTTTGTTAATCTAGATTTTAATCTGTATCTTTTCTTTTATTTATTCTCTCTTTCAGGAACACACTGGCTTTCATACCACCTCCTACGGGCGATTACCATCTCAGGAGCAGAGGACCGATACCCGACGCGGACCGCATAGATTTGCACGCGGGCCGCGTAGCTCTTCTCGAAACCGACGCAAGATCTATGCACTCAGCTCCAGCTGGAACACCTCTTCATGCGACCCGTGCGACCCGCATACAGGACACGCGGTCCGTGCAAACCGAACAGACAGGGACCTTCCAGCAGAACAGCAATGAGCAACAACGGAGATGAGGAACGGGGCGAGAATCTGACTGATGATGAGTACCAGGAGGACATCGTGCCAAGGACATTGTGAGAGTTCAATGTACCTAGGGCTGGAGATGTGAGAGGAGCAATCAGACTGCCGCAAATTCCAGGACAACAACCAAACTTCAATTCGGGCGTTGTTAACATTGTGCAGCAAAACACTTTCCATGGGTTGGATCATGAGGACCCACACTCTCACCTCCAAACTTTTCTTGAGTGTTGCACTACCATTAGAACAAATGGCGCAACTAATGATTACATCAGACTTACTTTATTTCCTTTCACTCTTAGGGATAAGGCCAAAAAATGGTTAGGGTCACTACCAAGGGATTCGATTACCAACTGGAGGGAATTGTCCAACTCATTTCTGACTAGGTTTTTCCCACATAAAAGAACTGCCAAGGTAAGGACCCAACTGACCAGTTTTAGGCAAAGGTCTGATGAACCCCTGAACGAAGCATGGGAAAGGCTTAGGGAGTTGCAGTATTCTTGTCCACACCATGGTATACCTGACTGGTTATTGATTCAGACTTTTTATGATGGTTTAACAAAAAGCACTCGTACTTCTGTTGATGTTGTTGCAGGTGGAGCTTTGATGTCAAGAGAAGCTCTTGAGGCAATGAACTTGATCGACAACATGGCTCAAAACCAACTGTGGTCCGGCCGCGACAATTCCAGACTTGGAGGAGGCGGCGATTCGAAGTCGATCAGATCACAGCTCTAACCGCCAAGATGGAAGCTATGCAGAAGGCTTTCGACAAAATGAGTGTCAAATCTGTTGGTAGCCATCCATCACAGCCGGAGTCATGTGCCATGTGTGGGGAGGGACATTCCTATGAACACTGTCCATTGTCGCAAAGGTACGATGATGAGCTCGAACACGTGAATTCTCTCAACAGCGAGCCATCCTACTTCCCAAAACCTCCATTCAACCGAACCTACTCCAAGTATCCGGTTGAGCAACAAAACTGGAGGTGGAAACAGAACAACCCAACACCATTCAATAGTGGCTCAAATCCCTCTTACAACAACTCTTTCAACAACCACTCTGGCAACAACAACAACCGAAAATTTTACCACAATGCATCCTTCAACAACCAAAACAACCGAGCAGCCCAGTCCGGTTCTTCCAAGCCATACATCGCTCCCGCTGTGAGTGACTTCATGCATGAGCAAGGAAAGATGAACCAAATGATATTTGAGCAAATACAACAAATAAATGTTCAAATGACTGCTCAGGGTGCTCAGACTAAGATGATAATGGAACAATTGGGGTACAAAGCCGGCCCAAGCCCACCACCACCTAGTAAGCTGCCCAGCCAGCCAGAGATCAACCCTAGAGGAGAAGCCAAGGCGGTCACTCTACGAAGTGGAACCCAGTACGAAGGACCAGCCAAACCAACAGACCAGACCGCACAGCACGCGGGCCGTACCAAAGACACGCGCCCCGCATCACCACCTGAAGAAGAGAACTCGAGCCGCGTCGAACGAAAGAACCTGAAAGTCAGAAGAAGACAGGGGCTGAGAAACCTCCACCATACCGGCCACCTGTACCATTCCCACAAAGACTAGCTGAGACCAGACTGAACGCACAATTCGCAAAATTCATCGACGTTCTCAAACAACTGCACATTACCATTCCATTCACTGAAGCCTTGACTCAAATGCCCACCTATGCCAAGTTCTTGAAAGACATCCTATCTAACAAGCGAAGCTTGGGGGGGCACGAGACGGTGAAACTGACAGAGCAGTGCAGTGCCATTCTGAGCAATGAGCTACTGCCCAAATTGGAAGACCCTGGTAAGTTTTCTATTCCTTGCACTATAGGGAAAGCCACAATCAAGAAGGCTCTATGCGACTTGGGAGCTAGCGTGAGTCTCATGCCACGCACTATCTATGATCGAATGGGAGTAGGTGAGCTCAAACCTACGCGAATGACCTTACAGCTAGCAGATTCATCGGTAAGACTTCCGCTTGGCATAGTGGAGGATGTACCGGTCCAGGTTGGTAAGTTCTATGTACCTGCTGATTTTGTTGTTATGGAAATGGAAGAGGATAAGGAAGTCCCCATTATTCTGGGACAACCTTTTCTCAGAACTGCAGGTGCAATAATTGATGTGTCTCATGGAACACTAACCTTGAACATTGGAGAAGAAAAGGTGTGATTTTAGATTGATCGTGATATGAAGTATCCTTCAACCGAATCTTGTTTTCGAGTAGATGTGATCGAAGAATGTTTAACAGATTTGGCAGAGGATTACTTTCTTGAGCAGATCAATGAGCATATGAATGAACACACTAACTATTTGTCTGAGTTGCAGGTTGAAATTAGCGAGAAAGAATTAGTTTTTGCAGCAGACTTGAAGTCAGATGAAAATGAGGAATTTGGACGCGGGTCGGATGAATCACACGCGGGCTGCGTTCCACAGTCTGAGGACCTGGAAACTGAAGGAAGCGGGTCGGATGAACCCGACGTGAGGTCCACACGCGAGCCGAGTGCACTAGACGCGGACCGCGTCAATACCCAGACAGAGAACCCAACTCCTGAACTCAAGCCTCTTCCAGCCAACCTTAGGTATGAATTCCTCGGTCCATATAACTCTTTTCCTATGATTGTCAATGCAGGTTTAAACCCCGATCAAACCGCCAAACTTCTGGAGAAGCTGAAGATTCACAAATGCGCGATTGGGTACTCAATCAAGGATCTGAAAGGAATTGACCCATCCATCTATTCACACAGAATCTTACTTGAAGATGATCACAAGCCATCTGTTGAACACCAGCGACGACTCAACCCAAATCTGAAAGAGGTAGTGAAAAAAGAAATACTTAAACTTCTTGATGCAGGTATTATCTACCCGATTTCTGACAGCAAATGGGTGAGCCCAGTCCATGTGGTGCCAAAGAAAAGAGGCGCGAATGTGGTGAAGAATGAGAAGAATGAGCTCATCCAAACACGTGTAGTTAATGGATACAGGATGTGTATCGACTACATGAAGCTCAATGCAGCCACACGCAAGGATCACTTTCCGTTGCTGTTTGTCGATCAACTCCTTGAAAGGCTTGCTAATCACTCTTATTTTTGTTATCTTGATGGTTATTCTGGTTTCTTTCAAATACCCATTCACCCACAAGACCAAGAAAAGACCACTTTTACTTGCCCATATGGTACATTTGTATATCGTAGGATGCCCTTTGGTCTTTGTAACGCACCAACAACCTTTCAGAGAGCCATGATAGCCATCTTTTCTGATTTCATTGAGAATGAGGTTGAGGTCTTTATGGATGATTTTTCTGTTGATGGTGTTTGTTTTGATTCTTGTTTGACTAACCTCTGTAAGATTTTGCAGAAATGTGAAGATGTCAATCTGATTCTGAATTGGGAGAAGTGTCACTTCATGGTTCAGGAAGGTGTTGTCCTAGGGCATGTTGTGACCTCCAAAGGCATCGAGGTTGATAAGGCAAAGATTGAAGTGATCGAGAAACTTGCAATCCCAACTTGTGTTAAAGGGGTTCGCAGTTTTCTGGGTCATGCAGGATTCTATCGCCGCTTCATCAAGGACTTTTCTAAAATTGCGAAACCTTTGACCAATCTACTCATTAAAGATTCTGATTTTGTTTTCACTGATGATTGTGTCAAGTCTTTTTGTAGTTTGAAGGAATCCCTCATCTCAGCACCCATTTTGCAACCACCTGATTGGTCTCTGCCGTTCGAGATCATGTGCGACACGAGCGACTATGCTGTAGGAGCAGTTCTTGGGCAAAGAAAGGACAAGAAACCGTCCGCCATTTACTATGCTAGCAAGGTGCTAGATCCAGCCCAGATGAACTACATAACTACTGAGAAGGAGCTTCTTGCAATTGTGTTCGCTCTTGACAAGTTCAGATCGTATCTAGTTGGCTCGAAAATAATTGTTTACACTGACCATGCCGCACTCAGATCTTTGTTGAATAAACAGGATGCCAAACCTCGTCTAATTAGATGGATTCTTCTTTTACAGGAATTTGATATTGAAATTAGGGACAAAATGGAGGTCGAAAACTCCGTGGCTGATCATCTATCCCGCCTGCAATTTGTTCAGGATCTCTCTAATCCTGCCTCAACTGAAACTTAGCAAAAGGTGGTCGAGCTTGAGACCTAAAACAAGCGCTTCTTGGGAGGCAACCCAAGCCCTTTTTAATTTTCTCGCACTTAGAATAATTTACTATTCATTTCTGCATAATTTTCATTTTTTGTTGTCTGCATGCATATTTGTTTTTAGTGTTTTACATTTAGCAAAGTCAAAGGAGAGAACTGCTGGTTCAGCACATCACGCGACCTGCGTGAGAAATCAACACGACCCGCTTGAGAGACGCGACCTGGTTAAAGAGCAATGCAACCCGCATGAAAACCGACGCGCCCCGCGTCAGTGCCAACCGATGCAGCATTGAAGAGACGCGTCCATTACGGGTTGAAACAGCGCGACCTCTTCTACTTAAACCCGCCCCGTTTCACCCTTCTCCTTCAACAGGACATCCGACCCCTCTTCTCCACACGACCGCATCACCTCCTTCCCTTCTACAGTGCACCCGACCCCTTCGATCCGACCGCTCGGGCCATCGTGTAGCCACCGCCTCTCCACTTCCTCTCTCTCTCGGCCGCCAGCACCGTCTCGCGCCTTCTCTCCCAGTGGCGCACCTCAGGTAAGTCCCTACACCCTTCTCTTTATTTCCGCTGCCACCATCATCTCTCCCACCTCAGGTACGTCGGCCATGTCCATTCCACCGAAACCCTAACCCACGCGACTCGTATCAATTCTACACGCCCCGCGTCAACCTTGTCCGACCCAAGTCAAAACCCACTCGACCTGTGTCACTTGAATCCTGAGCCAAACAATGAACCGTGAGCGACGATCCAAACAAGCCCAGGACCATAGGCAGCTGCGTAGCTGTGCCCAGCCACAACCTGCACGCGCTCCCTCTCCACCTGAGTCTGGTTCGCACCACTCTGAGGGCTATGACTCCGAGGACTCCAACCACCTCTCTGGGGACTACACTGATAGGGCGGACGACCATCAGACCGCATCCTTCCGCATCCCCACCCGCCGCATGTTTGAGCACTTCGAGTCCTTGCGCTTGAAGAAGTTCGAGAACACGCGCCGAGTTGACATGACCACCCTCCGTGAATTCGGAGTTGAGGAGGACTTCCTGCTTCTCACTGGTAGGATCGGCTTCACCCCCACTTTCTGGGCCATCGACCACCCTGCCTACGAGAGACTCACACTTGAGTTTCTCTCCTCTCTCCAGCTCAAAGAGGATAACCAGGGCAGCCACTCCCGCCACTACATCAAGTTCCTCCTTCGTGGTCAGCCTCACCGCATCATGCTCATTCAGCTCCGCGAGTGGTTCGGTTTCCAGCAGGATCCCCAGACCTCATCTCTTGAGTTCCGTATGGGCCTGGACAAGGACCATTTCTGGAGCTTAATCTCTGGCTCAACACCAGGGGCCGTTCACAACAAGGATTTCAAGAGCCTCAACATTCCTCATCCTTCTCTTCGTTGTATCCAGTGCGCCCTTGCTGTCACTATCTTTGCACGTGGCGAGACAGTCTCCCGTGCCAATGTTGAGGATCTCAAGCTTTTGGATCACATGCTCCGGCCAGACGGAGAGTCAGAGCGGCCCGACCTGATGCTCATCATGATCCACCACTGGCTTGATCTTCAGCGCTCCACGAGGGCCGGGGGCGCCATCACCATCGGTGCCTACGTCACCCACATTGCTGAGCAGTTAGCGGTAACGACCACGGGTGATACGCTCTGCAGAGGTCCATGCCTCCTGGATGTCGTGGCCTTCCGTTTGGCTACCTTTATCAAGTTCAAGACGCACTGTGGCCGCCGCATCGGCTACCTTTGGCGCATGCAGGACGGCTCCCCTAGGTACAAGTTGCCTGTCCATGCGCCTCTCTCCTTTGAGGACAGGTCTACTTGGCTTTTCACTGGACCATTACCAGATGCGCCTCCACCCCCTCCTCCTGTTGTTGACGATGCGCCTATGCCTGAGGCTCCTTCTTCCCCTCCGCCGAGTACCTCTTACCCCACAGAGCCCACCATGCAGGACCTCTACCACCTCATCTCAGCCATGCAATCCACTCAGCTTGACATGCAGTCTACTCAGCGTGACATGCGCTCCCTCCAGCTTGACATGAGGGCGACTCAGCTCCAGCATGATGACACACTTTACGACATTCAGTGTCAGCTGACGGACTATCACGACCGCCTCAGCGGTGTTGAGGATGAGTTGCGTGACTGGCGCTACTATAATGAGCACGGGTACTACCCCGGGCCATCCTCTCCGCAGGACTGACCAGGTTTGTTCTTCTCTTTCCCTTGCTTTACTTACTTTTTCTATCTTTCAGTCTTGAAGCATTGAGGACAATGCTCAGACTAAGCATGGGGGGGAGACTTTTGACTTTTACGATTTATTTTCTTTTTACTTAGGTCATGTTTACTTTTTCTTGCATTTTTAGGTGAAAAATTTGCATGATTGCTTGAGTTAGGGACTTTAATGAAAAATTTTGGTTGTGATTTAGATGACCTTGATAAATTAGAACTAACCCCACAATTAATAAAAGAACTGATTAGGAAAGGGATGTTTTGAGAACTTAAGAAGAAGAAAACTTGAATTACATCGAAAAACCATTTTGAAATTGGGATATCTATTGGTATGAATGAATACCATTGGATGTGTGTATTCATGGTGTAGGCGTAAAATAAATAAAAAATTGATGAAATAAATGAAAAGATGGAGAACATAAGAGTACTGGCAATAAGTCCAATTGGGCGCCTTTGAGCTTGTCTCCCAAATTTAGAAAAGAAAAGAAGCTTTGCATACACCAACACACGAAGTCCTCTACTTTCTAACCTAAGCTTGTTCCAAGCTTGGGGGGGCAAAAAGAAAAGAAAAATCACCACAAATGAGGGCATAGTTTCAGCAAAAGAATGAGAAATTGATCAATTCGGGTAATTAACTTTGCAAGTCTTAGAAACATTTCAGAATTTGAAGTTTGATTAGTCAATTTGTGTGGTGAATCAAAATTGATCAAGGAAAGTCTAAATTATACCAAAAGGATTCTCGAGGCTTTTGATTAAAGCAATTCATGTAGATTTTCACTTTTAGGAATTTAGTCTGCATTTAGGTAAGAGTAGAGTCCAACCCGGTACCTAAGTACGATCTTTGCTTGAGGACAAGCAAGATTTAAGCTTGGGGGAATTTGATGTCTCATTACTAGACCTATAAATCTGACCAATTTCTGTACCAAAATCTGTGTTTCAAATCACCAAATCGTGTCTTTTACATTGAATATACATTGAATATCTATAGAATGTGGTACTGCTGCATTTTCATTCTTACTTTGAAGAAAACGGGCAAAATCAGGGAAGATTGTGAAGTTCTGGAACCATACACGTGGGTCGCGCCACATCCGAAGCGGGCCGCATCAAACCCTGATGCGACCACAGACGCGATCTCCATTTTACTCACGCAAGGAGCACAGACATGCGGACCGCGTCCACTACACGCGGGTCGCGTGAGTCTATTCCGGAAACAAAACAGAAAAGGAAACAGAGATTCAATGAAGGAAAGGTCGGCCAGATTGGCTATATTACGGGATCCCTTGCCACAGAAGGGTATTATATTCATTATTCTGCATTCCAGAGAGCGAGAGACAGATTCTAGGGTTTGGGCTTGACGGCTAGCTTGGAGACGAAGTTGAGAAGCGAAAGACAAAAGTTCTTCACGGATCTTCTTTGTATTTCGGGTTTTATCATGACTATTTCATCTATCATTTGTGTTATTTGCTTTATGACTATGTGTGAGTAGTTTACTTAGTTTCTAGGGTTACGATGTAGTTTGATACTTTGTTTTGTATGCATGTTGTTTGAATCTGTGTTGAATGTTAGTGTTTAATTGTTTGAGTAGTATTTTAATTGCTTTGTTGAAGTTGATTGAATGATTCTTGATTGTCTACTGTTAGATGTCTATAGCATCTTTCTTGTAATTTGGCCCTGATGTTTCTCTCAACCAAACTTAGTATCTGAGGTAGGTTTACGAGCCGAGAGGCGAGACCAAATAGTAACTGAGAGGTGAACTTTTCCACTTATCGAGAGGTAGTGGTTACCTTTAGTAAACCGGACAATTAACTTAGATTAAAAACCCAAGAAGGTGAAATTGCAATTCCGACACCAAGTTTATTAAGCCAACAAATGAGAGTTGAGGTTTAGGGACATTAGGTTCAGTCAATGAATCCTTACACTAAAGAACAACGTAGAAACAGACAGCTGCTGCATTCACTCGAGGTCCACGCGGACCGTGTACGAAAGTATGCGGATCGCGTGTTCCATGCGGGCCGCGTATGAAAGTACGTGGGTCGTGTGGGTACCGAGAGGCAGAGTTGAAGATGAAATCGAAAACCCTGGAAACACTTTTCTCTATCTGATAAAACCAAATTTTACTTTCTGTTATTTTGATTACTTCTATCATTTTAATTATTTCTGTCATTGAATTTAGGAATTTAAACAAAACCAAATCAACCTTTTCCAACTTCTAGTACCTAATTAATTTAAGTAGAATTCCTGATTAGATTTTGAACCGTCCTGTGGATCGATACCTGACTAGACTATACGACAGGATTGTGCACTTGCAATCTTTCGGAAGTTAAATCAAGGTTAAAAGCTACAGCTTGCTGTAGTGAAACTTTGCGATACACTTTTGTGCGAACAGGTGGAGAAACCAACAAGCCTCCTTGTTTTGCCCCTCTCTCTTACAATATTCACACTTCTCGGCTGTTTTGTCTCCTCTCACCTCCCCCCGATAACTATGGTTAGGGTTCGGTCTGGCAACAGCGGCTATAAATCCCTTTGATTCTGGGTTTTCTAGTGGCTTGATCACTCAAAAGAGAGCAATGTTTCTTTTAATATTTATAAACTCGAAAATGCTATCGGTTTGGATTGCAAGCGCACAATCCTATCGAGTAGTATATTCGAGGTCGATCCACAGGGAATATTGGTTCAGTGCTTCGAGCGATCGAATCACAATCTTTCGAAAGGCTAGACGAAATCTGGAAATTGAGAGATGTTGTTGTGATCAATGTAAATTAGGAAGCAATTAAAAGTAATTAAAATAAAGATAGAGATGAGAATTCCTAGGGTTTCGGCACACCATTGCCACTCAATCCGCCTTGACAATATATTCCTGTTGCGTCTGATTTCCTGTTGTTGTTTTATGAAAGACACAACATAGGTCACTGCGATTTATGTTACGGAAGAATGACAGATCTTTCATCGAGATTCTACATAGGACACTGCGATTTTCCTTACGCAAATGACTGATCTCTAAAAAACCCAAATTACTACAAATATCACTGCGATTTTCCTTACGCAAGTGATGGAATTTGGTACGCATTTTGTTGGTCTGGTTTATGGTTTCCCCGCTAAGGTTTTCTTCACATAAACTAATAAATCTCAACGAGGCTAATTTATACAAATAGTTTCTCTTACCATTAAAGTACTGTCACTATCCTAACGGACTCAAACTAGATCATTGAAATTAGATGAAGAGATAATAAATCACAAAAGCATTTTGATACAACAACAAGAAACCATAATCAACAGAAATATATATATCAAAACATCAAGAGTAACAAGGTTTACTGCCTAGCCCTAAGAAAAGGAACTTAGTCGCGGAACGGCATTGTTACAAGCACTCCTCTCTTCTCACTTTAATCAAATCTAACCCTAATTACAAAGATAACTATTCCTTCTACCCAGGGGCCTTATATAGGAGTGGAGGGACGTCTGGAGGTTGAGTAGGGGCTAAGAAACTGATCTGGAAACAGCTGTCGGCAATTATTCCCCAAGGGTCGCCTTCGGTTACGGACTGTATCAGGTGATACGGTCCGTATTAGGACCTTGACGGTTAGGGTTTAATGCTTCCAGCGCTATCTTCTGGTCTGTGCTAGGCCTGGTCCGTATTAGGCAATACGGACCGTAACAGAGACTTCGTCGATAAGCGTTGCTGATCCGATTGACCCGATTCTAGCTCAATTTGGTGTAAAATAGTCCCAAAACCTATTTTCTGCAATAAATCATAAAGAAGGGTGATAGTAGCCTTTTTCTCTAATAAATTAAACATAAGTGTGAGAAAATATGCAAAACCTAAGCCAAAACCCTACGTAAATCATCATTATTTTGACTCTGATCATAGCTGAGACCCCATTACCTCTCTTCTCGTTTCTTCTCCTTGTATCATTGAAGCCACTTCATCCGAAGATGGAAGTTCAGCTAGGAGAAGAATATGAGACCTTACCGCCTCATAGGTCGAGTCGAGGCAGGCTAGAAATTGAAAGACCTCATCTTGCTCCTCTCGTTTTTGGATTTCAGCAAGGTCAGTGGTAGGGGGTCGATAAACCCGAATTTCAACTTTTTTCTTTTGGAGAAATCCAAACAGATCCATGGCTGGTTGACCATTTTGTTGTTTTGCTTGTTGCATTTCTCTTTGAATTTGGTAAATATGAGCATAATTTTTCTTGTGGCCATATAGCTTTTCCGCTCTTTGCCAAATTTCTAATGCAGTATCTTTGTATGAAAGCAAGTCGGATACCTGTGGTTCCATTGTTGTGAGTAACCAAGTGATCATGGTATGATCGCTTACTTTCCATTTTGGTAGTGCCTTTTTTTCGGGTTCAGTTGGGGGCTCTGATTGCTTGGGAGACTTGTCCTCTGGGTTGATGTGATCGCTCTTTTCTCGGCCGCTTAAGGCGAAGATAAATTGTCTTGCCCACACGTGGTAGTTTTTACCATTGAGCATCACACCTGTGAGTTTTTCATGGTTTTGAGCCATTGCGATTTTTTTTTGGTGTTGTTTACAGTTTTTCTGAATTTTTCTGGCAGAAAAACAACACTACTGGTATGCTGGTTTTTTCCAGTAAGATAAGGGCTGATATGAGTTTTTTTGGTTTGCAGTTGCTGGTACTGCTGCTGGGTTATTTTCTCTGCCTTGAGTATGGTTTTAATCCTGCTCTGATACCATGTAGAATTTACGAATCAGAGACAGAGAGTTTGAATGAGGAAAAATAATTATTTCATTCATCTGTTTTTTTATGTTACAGTGAGCTATTTAAGCTGAAACTAAGTGAAAGAAAAATAACGGTTGCCTACTGTTGCCTACTGTTGCCTAGTTGCCTATCTGACCCTATACAAAAGTACAAACGGTAACTTTACATAACACTGCACGTAAAGATTGAGTTTCTTTTATTTATAAACAGTAACTCTCTTTTTTGTATACCTAAACCCTATGATGGATATCCTAAACGGGTCTGAGGGTTATTGGATCCGATAAGTCCCTTTTCTCAACAA
This sequence comes from Carex myosuroides, assembly GCA_028015225.1. NCBI lineage: Eukaryota > Viridiplantae > Streptophyta > Magnoliopsida > Poales > Cyperaceae > Carex > Carex myosuroides. Next base: position 15,777,015 of record CM051464.1, on the reverse strand, counting down.
TATCAGAAGAAAGTTTTGTTTCACCCTTTAACAGATAAGTTTCTTCCTTCATCATATTTTCCTTCACCATTTTATCTCCGTTATAATCCCCTTTTCCGATCACTCTCAGTGTCTCCAAAACCTCCTTTATAGATGGTCTCATTTCCCTATCAGGTTGCAAGCATCGAAATGCCAGCTCAGCAACCAAAGAAACCATGCACCACACCTCCCAATTTGACCTGAATCCAAGAGCCGGGTCCACCAACTCATCCAGCTGACACCTCTGTATTTTGTTTAATGCCATGTTAGCAAGGTTGATCTCATCTTTGCTCCTGCTCAAATCTACAGCCTGTTTTGATGAAATCAACTCCATCAAAACAACCCCAAAACTGTACACGTCACTCTTGTCAGTAAGATGGTAGCACTGGTGGTACACCGGGTCCACATATCCAGGCGTACCTTGAGGAACCGTCGAAACATGTGTCACATCCAATGGGAACAAACGTGACAAACCAAAATCACCAACCTTGACATGGAAACGATCATCTAGTAATATATTATTCGTCTTTACATCTCGATGAATTATCGGGGGCTCAACTGCGTGTAAATATGCAAGAGCATTTGCGGTCTCAATAGCAACTGACAAGCGAACTGGCCAGGTTAATGCATTCTCACTAGAGCGAGGCCCTTGGAGGTGGTCAGCAACGGTGCCATTGGGGACAAACTCAAAGACAAGAAGCAGCTCCCGGCTGGACCGTGTGGTGCTGCCATAGAGGGTTACGAGATTCGGGTGGTGGAGACGGGAGAGAATTTCAACTTCGTTCATAAATTGCTCAGTGCTTCTGTAACTGTTCCTGTAAAGGCGCTTTACTGCAACTGTGCGTCCATCCTTGAGTATCCCTAGAGAACTTGCCATTTGTTAATTGTTTATCACTGATTTACATCCTCATTAATATCCAAAAATGCTTTCTCTTAAAAAATATCACAAGTGCTTTAATAGAAATCAAGGCCATAAAAACAGAGATATTTTTCTGCAAAATAATAATTATATTTTCCAAGACTTGAGAAAGCATTTTGAAAAAAAATTTTACTAAATGAGATCAATGTTGAATAAAAAAGACAAAACATTTACCTTACATTTTTTGAATAGGTAAAACATTTACCTTTATACACAATGCCAAAACCTCCATCACCGAGCTCTTTTGATTCGCTAAATCCTTCAGTTGCCTCCTGAAGTTCCTCATAGGAGAAAATCTGAGTGTATGCTGACCCAACCATCTCGGGGTCATAAGAGTATTGATTAGAAATTTCTGTTTGTACCAGAAGGTTTGACGATGATGAGATCAATCTCAGATTCTTGCGCTTATAAATTAGAAGTAACAAACCACAAGTTGCAAGCACAAATACTGATCCCACAATGCATCCTGTAGGGTAATCAAATCAAGTGAGAATCATATCAAAATGTAATAAAATGTTTATAATTTTAACATCCCATAAGCTAGATGAAGTTGGGTTTCTAAGTAGGCTTATTGAATCTTCCAACTCAACCATGCTATTTTTCTTTATCCCGATTGAGAATCTCAAAAGTGTTAATTTGCATCCAAAAGACGATAAAGGGTACTATGATAAAGGTACAAAACACAAGGGTTGTATTGAAAGTTTCATACTTTAATGTAAAAAATGGTAAAGAGAACACGTATGTGTAGTATACTCTTAAAACTAAAAGAGATGTGATACTTGCCAAGTATGATTCTCCATTGAGAGTGCTTCGCTGCAATATGGATAAAGAAAGAAATGTCACAAATTAATCATCAATTTAGATTGACTTCATACTTTTCTTTCACTAGACTGAAAGTGAATAAAATTTGGAAGTACAATAACTAAAATGAATTAAAATACAGTTTAGTAGCAAACAAGTAAATATAAAAGAACCAAATAACATGTCAGCAAGTTATTATCCTTCACACTATTGATCACAAGCTATTACCAGTGTTTTTTAACAGAGCAATTAGGCTTAGGTAAAAGATGATATCAGGGAAAGATCTCCATTGTCATAATTGTTACAAGGAAAAAAAGTGAGTTCTGTTTGACATGAGATAGGGAAGCAGGGGGAGGGCAATAGGAAGAATAAAAAGAGAATAAAAGGACTCTCTGAAGTGGCCATTGCAAAGAGAACACATTAGGATAAATTAGTGGTAGCAAAGGGGGTCTGATATCCGGTATGGGCCTTTTGATCTACGTCAAGATTCGCCCACCCATTTAGATTCAAGGAACAGTTCATAATTTTAATTTCCAGGCATCGAATCGAATTTGGTTTGATGCCCATTGGATACACCCTGCTCCCTAAATTAGTAGCTATTTATAGACGTAATAGTTATACCTACATGCTATTCCTATAACCTCGAATAGTTTCCCATTGTTTGACAAGAGTTATAATTTTCAGTTCATAATTTTAATTTTCAGCATGAAACTTAACACGGATCGAACGGCCAGACCAGGCATCGAATCGAATTTGGTTTGATGCCCATTGGATACACCCTGCTCCCTAAATTAGTAGCTATTTAAGACGTAATAGTTATACCTACGTGCTATTCCTATAACCTCAAATAATTTCCTATTGTTTGACAAGAACCTTGACAAAAAATTGGGAAAGGATAGAAAAATGAAAATTTCGTACCAGCACATCCAGTAAAAATAATTAATTAGAACTACAAAGATTGATGAAAAGCAATAAAGAATACCAGTAATAGAAGTAAAATGTTATAGAATTCTTATGCTAAACATTTGAGTTATGCATGAAGTAAAAGGCTTCTGGTTTTATTTTTGAAGGGAACAGAATAATTGTCTATAGGAAAAAGGTAACCATCCTTTTCAAAGAATATGGGAAAATTGGGAATTTTTCACATGAAAGTAAGGCCAGGAAACTTTTGAAAGAAAAATTAAAAAGAAATTAGCCATTATTGTAATAATTTTGAACAGTTATAGGCTTAAAGGTTACTAAATTATTCAGTTTCATATCATGTCTCTATTAGAGCAGTTATGTCAAGATCCAATTATTATACCAAATGGGAAAGGAAAATTTACAAACAAAAAAAGATGAAACAGTATTTGTACTTTGTACAACTATTTAAAAAAAAGAAATAGTATTGTCCATAATTTACAAAGAGATAAAAGAGATTTAGCAGGATAATTTGATAAAATATCCAAGCTACTAACCTTTACCATGTTCAGAATCGAAAACCTCTGTCGAGTTTGTAAAGCAATCGGGCCGTGCTACAAGGTCACCTGAGTAGCTAGCTGATATGAGAGAAAGCTGTTTGCTGTCATTTTTGAATGAGAAAATATACTCAAAAGACCCAAGGGGATTATCAGGCCTGAAACAAGGATGTGGATGTTTATCATCTTCATCGAAGGATGAGTAGCTAAGGTTGTAATCCGTTCCAAATATCTTGGGTGATGTTTGTATCTGATTAGGAGGGTAACATCTCACAGAAGAAAGGCTAGTATTGAATAACACATACTTGTCATAGCGAAAGTTATTGATAGGACTAGAAAAATTAAAATAAAGATTAGCACAGCCAGATTCTTCCAAAGAACTACTAAGATAAGGATCTTGAACCCTAATGATGCTGGTATCATATGAGATGCTTTCCAGTGGTAATAACTTAGAAACCAAAGAGAGAAATGGCTTATTTTTATTGTCACATCCAATCAGTAAATTACTAAGACAATTAGGACCCATCGTAATATCTGATTGGAAGTAGAAAGGAGGCTTAATTTGAATAGAAGGATCACATGGAAGTGTAGGTGTACATAAGTTGGAGAAACAGGGAAGGAAGAAAATGAAAAAAAGACAAGCCAGTACTAAAGCAGCCATTAAAGATGGAACCTACTGAGATATTAAGTTCTAGCTATTTCTAAACTTTGGAGAAGATAAAGGATACAGACATGCTATTCTTGCAACCTCTTATATAATTTTCCATGGATTGACAATAGCACAGTTTCCTTCAATTTGGGGAATTAGCTGGCCTTGACTGGGATATTGAAAGATAAGCAGTTAGATCCCTACAAATTTGAAAAATATCATCAAGAAGGTAGTTTAGATTATACCCTTTATGCATCTCTTTAACTCCCCAAAGCATGACCGAAATCTAGGGTAGAATTCATTAGAAAATAATAACAACAATATAGTGGAAAAGGCCCCCGATTTCATTTCGTCAAGGTAGAATAACTTGTAGACTGGGTAACTTTGGCATAAATGTTAGAAAAAGGTAAGCTATAATCTTGTTCCCACCATTTCAGTCTGGTTTTCTGGTGAAAAATTCCATGTTATTGTAAACATAATTATTCTTTGGGATTAAAAGATAGTTGACTTAGTCAAGGTCTTCTCTTGTCATTAAGTACATGTCTTTATCACTAGTTATTCTATCTTCACATCGCCTTGATCCTACCATTGACTGTGAAGTAAACTCAGAAAATATAACGAGAGAATAAACCTATTTATGACAGTTCAGATTTAAATGGGCGGTTCAGATCTTTCTGAAATCTTCAATGATGTTTGTAGTTTTTACGGTTGAAGAGGACAATTATGAGAGTTATTTAGACTAGAATAAAAACTAAAACAAACTGAAGCAACGGGTGGTTGAAACAAAAGAGAAAAAATGGCCATACAAATATCTCATTTCATTATCCCTGTGACCTCATACAGTGTTATATGCTGCTTGACCTTAACCTTGACCTGTCATAAATAAAAGAAATACTGTTAAATTACATCATGATGACTTGGTCAAAGTCTTTTCTTGTCATTGTCTGAAAATGACCACCTCATTTATTTTCCAAGGATCAGTTCTTCCATTATAATTACTTGATAGCTAAGATTCTGTGCTATCATTGACTGACTAGCTATCTACAGAACCACCTACAACAACCAAACATGATCTAAATATGAATATATGGCTTAAATACAAATCTAAACATATTGGAAACTTAAAAGGCTTTTCTTGTGAAGAGGAGAGATCCACATGATGAGTTTCTTGGCAATATGAGGCAACAAATAAATATTTAATAAAGTGAATGTCTCTCTGAAAACTGTGCAGAATTTTGCTCTCTAACAGTAAAAAGGAAGAGGAGGGTTCCAATGCCTCATATTTTTCATACTTCATCGTAACTCATACTTATATTTTTATTTTTAAAGTCTAAATTGTCTACCTGAACCGTACCGTTCAACATGATATCCATACTAAAATATGGTTGGCATGAAATTTTATAATTTTTGAAATTTTTTTACTATTTTTTAAGATGGGTAGAAAATCACTGTTCTTTTAATGATCCAAAAACAGTGATTTTGTATCTATCTAAAAAAATATTAAAAAAATTCCAAAAATTATAGAATTTCATCCCCCAACATATTTTAGTATGGATATCATGTTGAGTGATTCGGATTAACAGTTTGGACTTTGAAAACGAAAATATAAAATATGTGGTATGATGAGGTATGAAGAGCATAAGATATTGGAACCCTCTTCAAAACGGAAAAGGCCACATGACAATGAAGGCTAAGGCGATTTCTGAGGGCAATGGATGGTACAAGGTGGTGCCAACTGGAGAAAGAAGCAACAGCTATGGAGGAACCTAATGAAGTAACCAGAGAAGACAGCGAAACTTACCTAACCGTCATGATTCAATCCATGGCCATTAATGCGGCCAACCAGCATGCATAACCCACCTCCAAAAGATAAATCTCAGCTCAAAATTCAACCCATTAAATCTAGTAACTCCACTAACCCCACTACACCAACAGCATGGAATCTCCACACCCGCCTTTCCCAACAACACAGAGGTCTCAATCCTCACCATGGCCGCACTTTCTAGACCACAGCCCATGGATGCAAGCATCCCGTCAGTCAGAAATAGCAAGGGACTCACCTGGCCAGAAAACCCCAGATCCATTACCATTACCCCCAGACCCGACCCATCCATGTTGGCGCGGCTGCCGTTACAACTGCCTAGCGCTTCGTCATGACCAAAGTGAATGCCGCACGTTACTGCGTGCAATCACCAATGGTTAACCAAGCAAAGTTCGATCTGATGTGACCCAATGAAGGGGCAGCCAAGGACGCGACACAAATACCACTAGCGCCTCTGCCTCACGAGATGGGGAAAGGAATTTCACTGGACCAGTCCAGTTCAACGTCGACTGGACGCCTCATCTACCTGGGTACAGGTCAAATTGATTTAAATGCAAGGCCTGTTATTCCGACCATTATTCCTCTCCAAGTGCTATTTCAGATCCTAAGAATTCAAAATAACCTGGAATTTAGGGAGGTTGGCCATACAGGTACCGTAGAAAAGAGCAGGCCCAATATAGACTCTCACAATTTCGAGCAGCAGCCCACCAAGGAATATCTTAATACTGGACCGTTTAAAAGAGAATCTCAGCCCACTACAAATGCTGTTATTTCCTTTGAGGCCGAAACAGAAAACAGTAAAACCAAAAAATTGGGTGTCCGCCATGTTAAATGATAGACAAAAAAAAAAAAAATTTCGTTGCTTTGATAAAATGTGGGCCCCAAACTTTTTTTTGTCCAATGATGATTATTTTCTTGGTCAAAAGTTGCGGCATTTAATACCAAAGTTTTGAGAAAAAAAAAAAAATTAAATGAAGTGTGCCCTTTTTTTGTCCAATGATGATTATTTTCTTGGTGAAAAGTTGCGGCATTTAATATCAACGTTTTGAGCCAAAAAAATAAAATAAAATGAAATGTGTCCGCTATTGGTGTTTTGGGAATTTCTTTTAAATATGTTATATATTTTTCATGTTTTTAATAAAGGAGAGAAATGGGTACTTTATAAATTTAAAATATGTTTTAGTAGAAAAGTCAATAAATTGGATAATTTTGTGAGGTTTTGAAATTTTTTTTTTTTTGATGGTTGGAGGCAAAACGCCTGCAACGGATATATTGATAAAATAAGATAAGAGTTATGTACACATACAAGTAACACTGTACTCCTATTATTCTCATGTCATTCACCTAACTATCTAGCTATACATGGTGAAGAGCGGAGTGGAGTGCCACCACTATAAGATGTCTAAGTCTACCCCGGATGGAGCCACCTCTCGATTTCTAGTGCCGTGTCGTTGATCAAACTTGGCACTATTTTCCTTTTGGACGTGAACAGTCTTCTGTTCCTTTCTCGCCACAAGGCCCAAGCTCCCGCTGCCCATATCACATTCCAGCGAGCCTTTTGTTCCTTAGAGAGCTGTCGGCTTGTTTGAAACCACAGCTGTTGTATGTTGGAGCCCCCGCTCCGCCTGATGCCATACTGCGCCTGTAGTCCTCTCCAGAATAAAGAAGCATAGGTACAGTCCCACATTATATGGTCCCTTGTCTCTGTCCCTGGGGAGGAACAAAGATGACATCCTGTCTGAACCGAACAACCTCTTGATAACAAAACCTGTTGTGTGAGGATTTTGTTATCGAGCAGTAGCCAAATGAAAATTCTGACTTTCATGGGCACTTTGATCTTCCAAAGGGTATTGTGATATGGAGAGACACAACCCGAGTGGTGTAGCGCCCCGTATGCCGATGCACACGAAAAGATCCCGGAGGGTGTCCACTTCCATGTTTTGGCTCCCATCAATGTTTCAATTGACACGGCGCAAAAAGGAAGTAGGTGACGCAAATCTCTAAGAAAGAAGGAGTCATCGGTCCTGATCTCAGACAGTTGTGTCGATGTGGAGATACCGTACAACAAATGAACTGTGTTGGCCCACAATCCATCCACCCCACTTTCGATTAACCATATCCACTTGGCTAGCAGTGCTTCATTCTGGCAGGAAAGGTCTATCACCCCCAGGCCACCGTTGATTCGGAGTGCGCAGACTCTTTCCCAGTTTACCAAGCAGTTTATGCCCCTGCATGCTTCGTTGCCTTTCCAGAGGAACCTTCTTCTCAATTTGTCGATGTGTTTGAAATTTAGAAAGGTCAAATTTATATTATGAATTTTGGAAGGGTGAAAAAGTTATTTCGAGAATTTTGAGGGGTATACGTGAAATCCCCCACCCCCCCCCCCCCCCCCCCCACATAAAAAACTAAAAAACACAATGGGGAACATATATTCAATTGAAGGAAATTTTGTATTGAGAAAAGAAATAAAAAAAATTAATAATTTGACATTTGCTTTATTATAAAGAGGTCATCTCTTTTTTTATTATGAAAAGGTACCTTTATAAAAATCTGCTTTTAAATTTTTAAATCTTACTTTTTTCAATTGAGTTTAAGAATTTATTCATTTCTAAACAAATAGTATATTCGAGATATCATAACAGCAAGTACTGGTTATATGCTATAAATGGCCAGACCAAGTGCTTTCTTTCTTTTTTAAATTAAATGGACCATTTTTTATTTACATTTGCACCTGGTTAATTTGTGTTATTACGTCGTCATTTCTCTCTTCTTATTTTTTTTAAATAATAGGTTAGAGACTCTTTTTTGACAATATACAGAGGACTTTTTTTTTCCTTTTTTCTTATGCAATGAACTCCTTGAGGGACCGCGTGTCAGAGAAACTGAATCTTACTTATTTCATGGAGAAACTAATGCAAACTATATATGGAGATTCCAGCTTTCTGGGATTCATATCAGCTAAAGTAACTCAAAATTTGATTTTTGATCCGGACCCTCAGATCTGTTTTTGCACGATTATTAAAGAGGCCCATGCATTCCACCTCAGGCCGGATTGGCCCGGATTCTGATCGGATTGTCAATCGTATACTTCATAATTTAGTACAGTACTCCCAGCATGATTTTATTTGCCCCGTGTGCAACCTTTTTGAGAAGATAGCTGTATTTATATGTGGGAAAACTCAAACATACAATCTATAACTATGTTCTTAATTTATCTCAGAGAAAAAGAAAATAAAAACATCAGTAATTAAATTAAAAATGCAAAGCACACATGCTTACAAGAAATTTAATTAAGAGAAAACAATGCCAAATTTGAAACTGGAGCCTTGGAGGAGTAAAATATACATTGACCGGAGTCCATGGCTCTACACAAAGCTAAATTTAATTGAAGGAACATGTTTGCACAAGTTGCAGACCTCATCTTCCTTACCCTCATGGCCATTCCCCACCCATGTCAATTTTTGAAGGTTGGTTAGGTGTCGTAGACCCTGAGGAACACACAATTCTTTACATGTACTAATCCAGAGTTCTTTAAGAATGGGCATGGCCCCCTCCTCTATCTCCAGATCCTCTAGCATGGTAACGTTGAAAAGCAACAATTCTTCTAATTGCTTGAAGCCTTTAGCTGGACATCTCATTTTTCGATTAGTTTTGACATTTTGTAGTTTGAGATTCTTGAGGCAGTGTAGATTCTCCAATACCGAAATTACATCCTGCTCAAAGTGGCAACCACAAATCTCAAGAGAAATGAGGTGAGGAGGTAACATCATAACATCAATGACCATTTCATTACGGGTCTCCCCACAGTTCTTAGCCCATAAATTCATATTTAATAATTGTAGATTCCGATAAAATGGGAAGTGCCTCATATCAAATATGTCTCCCGGAAAAGAACCATTTAGGCTGAGAGAGATCAGGTTCTTTAACGTGTCTAGAAAAGCAGCAACTACCATCCATGAACATTTTTGGTTCCCTAAATATAATTTACGTAAATTGGGTAGATCAGGTAACTGATCAGTTTTCCATGATTCATTGGTAGTAACCATTTGAAGCGTTTGCAAATTTGGTAGTTTTGTTGATGGTGGCAGTTTTGGACATGATCCAGTCGAGACATGCCTCAGTGCATTAATGTGCCATGCACAATCAGGAAAATATGAAGGGCCTAGATAGAGACAAAGGGTCTGCATACATTTCATGGTGCCTATCACTTTCTCTAAGTATCTTTGCCCATACTCGTCACCTCGTCCACACTTGTCAGTTGACCTCCCTCCAGAAAGATTCAGATATCTTAACTGGGTTAATCCCTCAAACATTCCCACATTTATGCTATCCATATGGGCTTCAGTGCTTACCACTTTGAGCAGCTTTTGCTTAGAACAATTCGGCATGCCTTTTTCATGGAAGCACAACAGAGTGCGGAGGTTTTGGTTCATCATGAGTTTATCACAATCTGGATGGTGAACTGCCACACGACGCGCCCTACTCAAGCTTTGTTGATCATTTGGATGTGAATACACCACAAAAAAGTTGTCCGCCTTGGCGTTCTGGATGGCAAGATCCCGTAAGAGATCGTGAATGTAGCAATCTATGATAGAACCATCAAAAGATCTAGATCTTACTTGAACCAGGCTCCTGTTATACAATGAGAAAATTTGTTTTAAACATACAAGAACATCCGATTTGGAGTGCTCATAAATGTCATTACTAAATTATTAATGGTGCTCACATTTTTCTAAGGTAAGTAGTTAAAGAAAGTACTGATTATGTATTATAATATTAGCACTCATAAATTTTGAGGATAGTAATATTTCATAAAGAAAAATATTTAGCTTCAAATTAATTCAATTGGAAACTCTGTACATCACTTTTACGTGTTGATTGCATTGTGCTTTATTTTCTTTTTTTCTTTTTTTCCTTTTTGTTTCTCCTGTAGTGCTCCTTGAATTAGATCCTGTTAAATCCAAGTCGTTTCATATATACCAAAAGGCTTTTATTAATAAATAACTAAATTGGAACCAACACTTGTACAATGATATTAGCACGTTACACTTAAAATGTGTAAAGCATTAAATGAAGAAGTTATACCTCTGCACGAGATCCTCCAAGTAACTCTCCGCAGTTTCTTCCAATGTTCTGTTATCTTCTTGTGGTATGAAACCCTCTGCAACCCACATTTGAACTAAAGATTTGGCATGGATATTATGGTCTTCGGGAAATGCAGCAAAGTACATAAAACAGTACTTAAGAACAAATGATAGGTCTTCATAACTTGTGCCTATAATCTCGCTACATTTCTTTCCATCATCAACATGCCAACTCATTGTTTGTAACACCTTATTCCATGCGGCATAATTGCGTGGCTTCTTTGATAATAGGCCTCCTAAAACCACCAATGCGAGAGGCAACGCACCACATTTATGGACAAATTGATCTATGATATCAGAAAGATCATCAAAATCATTTTTATTTAAATCCTGATTTGGAAGAACCTTTTTCAAGAAAAGCTGTAAGCTTAACTCCTTTGTTAAGAACCCAAGTTTGTATGGTTCACACATAGGATCCGCATTCTTAGCAACATCAAAGATCCTAGTGGTTATAAGTACTCTACTTCCATTATTTTCGTTCGGGAGTGCATCTCCAATTTGAGTCCATAGATAGTCTATCCAAACATCATCAAGGACTATGAGGTACTTTTTTTCTTTAAGAGACTCATGAATTTTGGTAAGAAAAACATTTAGTTGCATGCTCAGATCGATAGGAGGCCCAGGTACTTGTTCCGCTATTTTTCTCAAAATGTCAATTAATTCGAACTTTTGAGAAATAGCTACCCATATACGAAGTTCAAATTGTCTCTTGACATCATTGCTGTAAAAATAAAACATTTATTGAATTTTAGTGCAACAAAAATTTAAAGATGATATATAGCCTCTTTTAAGAAAAAAAAAAGTGTCTGTGTGTGTGTGTTTTGATGGTAAAACTTATGCGTAAATAGAAAAATGTGAAGGGCCATGGTTTTCTATTTTTCCTTTTTTTTTGTATCTTCCTTTTTGTTGCATGGTATTGCAAAAGTTGTTGGCGCAATACAAATAGATTTGCACAATATCAATTCGTACGATTCAGCCGTTGTTTATGAGATCTAGCTGTTGGTATTGTTTAGATTTGCACAATATCAATAACCCATGCAATATAAAAAAACAGAAGTAGCTAATACGGACAACCCTCAATGACCTGTTGGGTTGGGTTGGGTTAATACAGTTCGGTTGGGTTGTGTTAATAAAGGCTTCCCTCAATGGCCTACTTTACTGAAAATGTTACAACCAGAAAAATAAATGCGTAATTAATGATTAAGTTTAGATATGTCAAAATTTCAGATCGGGTTGGGTTCATATTGGACCATGAATATTTTATTATTTTTATTTTTGGACAGATAAGGTTCGATCCGATATGTTTTGTGCAAGATGTTCGGTTATGATTACTTCAGATATAGTGCGTTTTTAATTTAATGGTTGTTATATCAGTCAGACCATCATTTTCTAAATATATTTTAATTGAAACACTTTATTATTAATGAATATTGTTGGTTTCTTAAATAACTAGCTAACATCAATTTACAACTAGTAAGGTACCTAATATAACATTTAGTTGTCTGTTATAAAACATATAGATATTAAAGAGTTAGATAAAATTGGACAATTTATTGTGCATTGAGATTTATACAGAGGATTTGAACAGTCCCGATTTTTCATATATCAACTCAAAATTTGAGATATCTCAGAGGTGCTCAAATCTCAAAACCACTTCACTCTTTAATATCACCTGAGTTAACAGAATATTTTTCTTTAGATCCAGACCGTTCAATCAAAATCCACACGACTATATTAAAAAGACCCAATGCATTTTACCTCATATCTGATTGGTCCAGATTCTAATTAGATGGTGAGGATCTAAACAGAAATATTTGGTTGCCTCAGAGGATATGAACTCAATTCCAACTCGACCAACCAATTGTTAATTAGGATCAAAATTGCAGGGGTTGAGTTCGACCAATTTGTTCAGTCTTGCGATGGAATATCTTAATACATACTTTTCTTATAATTATATGGAATTGATTTACAAAGAATTAAAAGTTATATGGACTTGATTTAGTAAAATTTAAGTTTTTACCTACAAAACTAATTATATGAGGAAATTGTCTCGTAAATCATAGATTCACAAGACAATTTGTTCGAAAATTGTAGTGACTGGGTTAGATAATTTAGTAAATCGATTTACAATGTCTATAAATTTATCAAACATATTTCATAATTTCTTCAAAGCTTGAAATTGGAATCAACAGTGGTCATGTTAGAACAAAATTGGTAACACTTGTTGACTAAAAATATATAAAATTCAACAGGTTCTATTGTTGCAAAATAAAGTGGGAAATCAACTTTTGAATCAAACAATTAAATTCTGAACTAATAGTTTTTTTCTAAAAAAATAAATATATAGCACATACCAATTGTATACTTTTTGTGCGAGAGTCGTTTTACCGAGTCCACCAGCTCCCCAAATAGAAATGACCGAACGTCTCTTAGTGGTCTCATCCAGCAACTCTTTGACAACATGGTCTTGGTCCTCCTTGAACCCAATAATATCAGGATCAATGTCCGGTAGAACGAGTGGTCTAATGGGCAACGTGATCTCTCCACTGTCCTCGCCCAGAGTATTAATTCCATACCTTGTTGAATTAATATTTTAGTTAGAAATAATAAACTTAATTAATTGGTCAATTAGTCAAATAATTGGGAGAATGCTTTTCAAAAATTTCTACATAAATTAAAATGTTTAGGTTTTCTAGAGTCAAGTTGGGATGTGCAATTTATACACTTGATATTTGTGTCAAGTTTAATGATATTTATATTTTTGAATTGGTAAATATCACCATATGTCCTATAAACAGATGATATTTCATTTGTAATGTGTGAGAGAATTGGAAAACATCCTACGAAAATTTGAGCTACCTTTATTTTCCTTCCTCGTTCTCTCTTCCACTAAATGCACAAAACAAAATAAAATTAACATAGGTCGTGAATAAACCAACATATATACCTGAGTCTACTCGTCTCGATCTCAGTCATCCTTGCCTGGATCTGTTCTATCTCATGGACAAGTTTGCGTACAGCCGGTAGTTTTTTTGTTATCTTCATCATCCTTTTCATGGCCTCCATTGTGCCGGCGGGTTTTTGCGGTTTTGGAGGGATCTCCAAGAGAAATGTGTCAATGGCATCTTCTATTAAATAGGCAACATCTCTCACCTCCTTTACCCAATACTTTTGTTTCTCATCTGTTATTTGTTTCTTGTCAGCATCTTTCAGAAAAACCTGAATCCAGCCGAGTTGACGGGTCACTGTCTCTACTTGCTCATCAACGTTGTACATGAGTAAAACCTCTTTAACTCCAACATCAGTGATCTTGCTCAGAATAAAGGTTACAATGCACTCAGCCATCTAGGTGGAGCTGAAACTAGTTAGAAACAATAACCAAAATAGCACATATATAATACTCTGACGTGCACAAACAAAACAAGAAACAAGATGGTGTTCACCACATAATCACAGAAGCAAGAAAAGGAAAAACCTCAAGAAAATATGAAAGGAATTGGAGTACTTGAGTTGCACAGCCTTGAGCCCTGTGGGGAGAAGTAAGAGAGGAATAGGCGGAAAGAGTGGAGCAATTATTGAAGACAAAGTGGAGGAATTGGTAGAGACAAAGCGGATGCAATTATTGAAGAGACAAAGTGGAGCAATTATTGAAGGGGACGACTAGGTCAATAATGCAGAATATTTTCTCCATTTTTAAAGAAAAGGACAAGTCCAGTTTCCCTCTTAAAGCTGAGGTGATTGGTTTCTCCAGTGCCTTGATAATTCGGAGGAAATGAAGAAGGAATATATTGTAAAATCAGCTTTTTGAAAGATAAGGATTGTGGTAGGGTCACCCAAAGAAAGCAGGTTATTCGGAGAATCAATTTCCCTTCACTTTAAAATAAATTTAGAATTTTATATTTTTTTATTTTTATTCCCAATCAACAATTCAATATCCGAACAATAAATTAAATTGTTTTAATATAAATAAGTTTTCCAAGAATATTTCTAAATTTACAATTTTTTCATTTAAAAATGATGATGCGAAAAACTCAGTATATATTATAGTATTGCATGCATCTATCATGCCACACAAAGTATTCACAACGCTTAAAAAATTTGGTGTAAACCTCAAACAATATGTAATCCCATCGTGTGTTATATCCAAAAATCGACAATCAAAATCGATCACATCCGGAAAATAAAATTAGTCACACAAATGAGAATCTGTAAAATTTGCCGCAACTACAACTACAACAAAAATCTCTCCTAGCTTAACATTTTTGTTTAACTACCAACTGTTGAGAATTTGTATGTGAGTTGCGGCTCTTTAGCATATTACATATATATATATATATGATCTTGCATCCTGTTGTTCACTTGAGAGTAGGTCTGATGGGCATCGGACCTACTTTGGTTCGATGGGTTTAATCACCGTCAATTTCCTTTAAGATTCGTGCGGAATGCTTTAAACTTCGTGCGTGTCCGTTTCAATTTTCGTGCGCACAAATCTTAAATTAAATCAGACGGTCATCATGCTCATTGAACCTAAAAGTCGGTCCGATGGGCATCAGACCTACTCCGTTCTCACTGTTGTTGGTTTAATATTTTTGTATTTACTTTCGTTTTGTGTAATTAGTTCTTATTTTCAATGAAAATCAATGGCTTACTGGCTTACCACTTTTATAAAAAAATAGAATATATTCAATCCAAATATGTACAACCTATTTCTATATTGTAGCAAATCCAACATGTTAAATATACATGTGATTGTTAGTAGAAGAGAAGATCTTGAAATGCGAAACTCAAAAAGGAAACAACAGAAATTATGTGATCAAAATAATTGATATTCTCCAATATCTCATGATAATTTAATTTCAGATAAGAGATTATATATTTTGATATTGAACAAACAAAAATTTAAGTGATGTGAGAATTTTGAACACTTTGACAATCATCCTTCTCTCCCCAATATTTTTTTGAGATGTTTAAATGTGGACATAACAACAAACCACTGGAAATTAATTTATCTCCAACATCAATGAGCTTGCTCAGCACAAACTTTACAATGCTCTCAGCCATTTCTCTTCTGTATTCTAGGTGGAGGTGAAACTAGGGGTCCGACTCTGCTGCTTTTCTTATAGAAAAGCAGCGTCCTCCTCTTCTTTCATCTTAACCGTTCGATTTTATTAAACGGCTTCAATTGATTCTTCTATATAATAATATATTAAGTCTGCCCATTCTTCCTGCCCAAATGAAATATTCTCTCTAGTGCGAAAGGGAAAAATCAAAGTGAAAGGGAAAATCTCAATCACTGTTAAACCCGATTTCAGGTGAGAAATCTCAATCGTTATTAAACCCGATATCGGCTACAAATTGCCTTTTGAGATGAGATCGTGCGATCGCGTTTTGTCTTTCCAGGTGAGATTGCTTGTGCCATTAATTAGGCGGGAGAATACATTCTCTAATTTAGAGCTTTTCCCTCCTTTCTTCTTCTTCCTCTCTCTCTACTTTTCAAATTTTATCTACCATAACAATATCTCTCATGCCTTCTTGCCTTTAATCAATCATAAGCCTTTTCTTTGTAAAATGGAGGTTCTTGATGAGATAGAATCTGTTGATTCAACTCCTCATGTTGGTATGGAGTTTGATACACTAGACGAAGCATGGGATTTTTGGGTTAGCTATGGAGGAAAGATCGGCTTTAATTCTCGGAAAGATTTCAAGAATCAGAAAAAAGATGGACCGATTACATCGAGAGGGTTTGTTTGTTCTAATGAAGGATATCGCATGAATGACAAACGAAATCGTGAAGTCAAAAGGCCTCGAGCTGAAACTAGAACCGGATGCCCTGTTCGTTTTTCCCTCAAGTTGATACGGCAAACACAGAAGTACCGAGTCTATGACTTTTATGGGGAACATAATCATATTTTACAACGCCGTGAAGTAGTTGGTTTAATGCCATCACAGCGTAAGATTCCAGAACCTCTTGGTGTAATTATTGATTTAGCCGATGATTCGGGAATTAAGCCAAGAGAAGCGTATGAGCTGATGGGACAAGAAGTCGGTGGCCGGGCAAACCTTCCCTTTACTAAAAAAAGATCATGCAAATCGTTTACGAGATAAGCGAAAGAAAAATTTAGCTCGCTGTGAAGCTGCAAGCATGCTAAGGTACTTTTATGACCAAACTTTGGAAAATTGTTCCTTTCAGCACACCGAACAGTTAGATGATAAGGGGCAGATTACAAATGTATTTTGGGCTGATGCAAAAATGCTTATTGATTATGCTCATTTTGGCAATGTAATAACATTTGACACAACGTATAGCACAAATAAGGAGTTTAGGCCTTTAGGTGTGTTTGTTGGTTTTAATCACTTTAGGGAGATTACGGTATTTGGAGTTGCTCTTTTATATAGTGAAACGGTTGATTCTTTTAAGTGGCTTTTTGAAATTTTCTTAGCCACCCATAACAACAAGCACCCGAAAACTATCTTCACCGATCAAGACCAAGCTATGGCTACAGCACTAAAAGAGATAATGCCAAACACGTGTCATGGTTTATGTACTTGACATATAAATCAAAATGCTATTAAGAACTTGACGGGCAAAAAGGAGAATGAAGGAGACAACATGACGATTAGTGGGAAAGAAATTCTAAAGGCATTCAAAGCTTGTATGTATGACTATGATGATGAAAAAGAGTTTCTAGGTGCCTTTAATTCCTTAATAAGTAAGGTTTGTGGAGCGAGTGTGACTAGTGGAGATGAGGTCCATAAAGAGGAGACAAAGAGGAAGGCTAGTAAAAAGAAGGTTAAAAGAGAAAATTGGTTGAATTTCATATTTAAGGTAAAGGAAAAATGGGCTGAATGTTACATGAAGGATGTAGTAACATTGGGAATGCGAAGTACACAACTCAGTGAGAGTTTTAATCGGGGTTTGAAAAGCTATTTAAAGTGGAATATGGATATAATTCGGTTCTTGAAGCATTTTGATAGGGTTCTTGTAGAAAAGCGTGAAAAAGAAGTAAATTCAGAGTACGAAATGAGAAAGAAGCAACCTAGAGTGAAGGCAAATATCCCGATCCTTCAACAAGCTGGTGCATTGTACACACCGAAGGTGTTTGAAATCTTTCAAAATGAATGGGAGGTGTCCATGGCAGCTTTTGTCAAGTCAAAAATTGAAGGGCCATTAACAACTGAGTATTGCATTTGGATTAGCACATTTGGTAGTGATACTTGCTTGGATAAACATTTTCTAGTTGTTTTTAATCATGCTAATCAAGTGGTAATTTGTAGCTGCAACAAATTCAAGAGAGTGGGAGTTTTATGTGGCCACACTTTGAAGGTACTTGATGTGATGAATGTTAAGTTAATACCAGAAAATTACATTCTAAAAAGGTGGACTAGGGAAGCAAGAAGTGAGATTGTTGAAGATTTTAATGGAAAAACCATTGTTGAGAACCCTAAGCTAGATTCCACAAACCGATATCGAGTTCTTGCCCGAAAGCTTCTTAAGCTAGCTGCTAGGGCATCTGATTTTGAAGAAGTCTCACAATTTGTTGATAAAGCCTCTGACATACTTGGTAAGAAAGTCAAAGAAAAAATTCGAAACCTTTCTAACACCTCAACTGATGGTGCTGATATTGTTTCTCTATTTCATCAACCAAATTTTGGACCAAAAGAAGATTGTTTGATGGAGAACTTAACCCAAAACTCAATTAGCTTCAAGAAAAAAGAAGGTAGAAAGAGTGGAAAACACTTAGAAAATTGGGTTCAAAAACTAACAAAAGGAAATAAAGGAAAATCAGCCAATGCAAAGGGACAAAGTGGAAATAATACCTCTGATAATGAACCACAACACCATATTTGTAAGGTAAAATTATACTATTTGTAAATTAAAACTATACTATTGAAATAATGCCTCTGGTCAAAGTTATACCTATTTATAATTTTTTTTTTCAGGGAGTTGAGACATCTAATTCACTTGTCGCAATATCGGCAAAATCTGAAGAATATGGATATCTAAATAGCTACATACATTATCTAACGGTAGGATTTCTCTATATTTCAATTGAAAATAATTCTATAAACTAATTTCTAATCTTGTATTTTTTTTATTTGAAATTATTAGGGGAGATCAAGTGATGCTTTCCCACCACTTTTTGATTGTATGGGAAGTGCATCTATGAGTCAGGTTCAATATATATAAAACATTGTTATTTCACTAAAATTGTACATTGTTATTTCAAATTATCTATTGATTTTTTTTTCTTTTTTTGCAGGAGATAGCTGGAAGGGTCGATCATGGACCAGCTCCTCTTTTTGGTGAATTCATGATGCAAGTAGCTCAATGCACGGACAATGTTGAAGTCATACATAACTTTCTTTGAAGTAGTCCATTTTGTATTGAGGATATCTCATTTTGTTTATTTTTTATATGTATGTTCTTTAAAGAGATAGCCTCTTTTTGTGTGCCTAAAGAGATTCAGATTTTTGTATAGAAATTAAATGAACTTCTAGCACATTGATCGGTTCACTTCATTGACTAAAGTGTACATTTTGTAAAACTCAAGGGCTAGAGTATTAATTTTGAATGTTTTATATGTGTTGTTCAATATTACAAGATGTGTTGTCTGTGATTAAAATAGCACATTGTTTTGACCTGTTGTATAGGTGAACAAATAGAGCATATTGTTGATTATGATTAAAAGATTATGACAAAAGGGTAATTAGATCAAAAGAATATGAAACCAAGAGCTAGAAGTTGATTTTCACTTATTCTGACAAACGGGTAATTTGAGCAATAATAAATAATAATAGGGACCTAGTTGTAAATTTTCCACTTAGTCTGACAAGATGAAACCTTTTCTATTTTCTATAAGTTGATTTTCAGATTTAGTCCTGATTATAGTTTGAACCAAGAATTAGAACCAAACTTAATTTTTAGGCTTTTTACCCATGTACCAGTCACCTATGAACCCTGTACCAGCACCTAGCACTCTCACACCAATACAAAGAAAAAAAACAATAAGATAGGTATGATGATCACCTTTGTTCTTTATCTTGTCCAGAAATTTGATAGGTTTAGTCCTTATGTTTCATGAATTTCGTGTTCAAAAATAATAATAAGAAGAATTTGTAAGGGCCTGTTTACCTAAAGGCACTACTACAAAAAAAGAGATTATACACGGACAATAAAGGAAGAGCTACACGGATTTCCTACCGTGTTTAAATCGAGGGTGTACGATTAGTTCAATAACTACACACGGACTTTTGGCCGTGTGCAATTTTAAAGATTCTACACGTATAACTTCACAAACAGCCGTGTACAAAGACCAGAATGTGTCGCACTCCATTTACCGAGCTACACGGATATTACCTAAAAAACCGTGTACGATTCTTTTTGTACACGGACTTTTAACGAAAAAACCGTGTAGCTTGACTCTTTCTACACGGACATTTAGTTAAATGTCCGTGTAGCTCTCCTCTTTCTACACGGACATTTAACTAAATGACCGTGTAGCTATCTTTTTTCTACACGGACTTTAGTTAAATGTCCGTGTAGAAAGTACATTTTTTTTTTTTTTTGTATTTTTTGTTTTTCGGCTAGCCTCCAGTTTTGCTAGCCATTTTTGTTACAGAACTATATATTCCAGATTTTCCAGATTTCATATAACAAGAAATCCATATTTTCCAGATTAGCAATAAATCCATATTAGCAAGAAATTCATATTTTTCAGATTAGCCAGAAATCCATATGCAATAAATTATACAATATTCATATACACCAAATTATACAAAATTATGCAAATCCATATCGAGGATTACAAAATTCCATGGCAAACCACCTTGCCCACATGCACCGCACATCGTCGATCTGATCCTTGGTGTAATGCGCTTGTTTTGTCACATTCTACAAAATTATAATTTGATAATAGTTAGTATTTCAGACAAGGTAGATATCAATTGCTTATTATATAGGAAATTCATATGAAGTACATACCGCATCTGGGAATTCGAATTGTATTCTTTCGACAAAGTCAAACATGAATATCATCGTGTAATAAGCGCATTCCCAACCCTCCTTCTGTTGCGGGCACTGAAATTTACATTTAGCGGCATTTGTTAGAATGACAATAATTTTTTTAACAAGATATGAAATTTCTAACTCAAGGCCGTGTGCTCACCTTCAAGTACTTCCAATTCAACTTGCTTTTCTTGCCCGGGCCCGTGCTATGTGATCCTCCCTCTTTAATATATTTCACAAAAGCCCTTACAAAAGTGAGTGAATGTAATTAGCAATTTTATAATTTGATATGATTGAAAGAAATGCAAACCTATAGAATTATTATTGCTTACTTATTCACAAAAGGCAAGATAACTTTGCAATTGGCAGCCGCGGTCCTTCCTCCTGGCTTACAAGAATCAATAATTATGCCCGTGCTTAAGTACGGCACAATGAGAATCGTGCACCAATGTTTGCTGTTGGATCGAGGAGAAGAATTATAGTACTTTAGCATGAGAATGAATTTCTTTATACAATTCTTTAATTAAAATATAAACAACACATAAGTTAAGATTAGAACTAACCCCTCGTGGTATGGCATGAGAATGAATTTCTTCTCCTCCGCCTTAGCACGATGCATCGCAGAACACATGTACTCGATAGCCATATCCGGATAATATGTCGCTGCCGTACCACTCACTTTCTCGGGGTCCAGAAACATGCACAAGTTCTTCCTTTCAACCATCTCATCACAGTTTCGGACTAGCTTCCTGAAAACTCATCATATTATAATTAGAATATATATTTGAGTTCTATACAATAATGAAAATATTTTAATATCACTAACATGAGGAAAATGGTGATGTGTGAAACATCGAGCCATTTGTCGGATGACGAGTGGTGGAAGAGGTCCTTGAAGTCTCTGAACGACAGCAGGAGCTCCCTGCCTTCGTGTAGAAACATCCCAGGTGGGACAGAGATGACGATAGCCTCCATGCCGTCGGGCGCCGTCATCAAGTAGTCGTGGAGAAGGCGCAACTCATTGGGCAAACAGCTGTATTCTTCTTCTGTGACCATAGGACGGGGCGGTGATTGTGGCGCGTCAGCCCCGACGTCGCAAGCCACCTCCTGACGTACCGGTGACATCGCCGTACCGGTGACATCATCTCCTCGTGTCTGTATCAAGTTATAGATGTATTATTCTAGTATTTCAAAAAGAATGAGTTGAACGTAACAAAATAAATGAGTTATTTTATGGATTACCTGATCCAAAACAATCTGACTCTTGGGCCATTGGACAAATGACATCCGTGCGTCATCAAGCACAACCGCTTCGTCGGTAGGGACAGGAAGGGGTACGCGCTGCCATCCATCCACGACTAACTCAACCTGCACGCATGCATGGTCGGGTCTTAGCTGAGTATGGTGTACACTTTTGGCGAGTGGATGTACAACGCCCTTAGCAACGAGTATAGAAACACTGCCATTCCGCAGGATGAGGTCGCATGCTCTGGGGTCCTGCAAATTTATAGGAAAGTTGTTTATTTTAGTGATGCGATATTGTATAACAAGGTTGCAAACATGTTTTAAATACCTTTAGATTATGAAGAAGTATTGATTACCTTGAGATTATCCAAATCGTCGTTCGCGCCCCACGTGCCGGATGCTTGACTACTTCGCCGAATTCCCGGCGAAATGGGAGGTGGTTGCTCGGATGGCTGCGTAGTTGCTGATCTAATTTGTGTCAACATTGCTTCCATCTCAGCAAACCTTGCGTCGTACTCTTTGCTCACCTCCGCGCGTATCTGCGCAACTATCTCGTCTTTGTTTACCTTGGCACGCGATTTTCTTCGAGGTTTTTGTCCCTCCACTCGGAACACCTCCTTCCAGCCCCTGTAGACCCCTACACCCCTTACTCGACCCGGGTGTTCTGGATTCTCGAGCGTTGCGGACAAGGAATCATTTTGTCGTTCGACACTCCGGGCACCCGAGTTGACCTCCTCCTCCACTTCCAACTGTTCAAGTAGAAGAATTAGTTAAAGCAAAAGAACAATTGATGTACTTTCGGAGTTATAAATGACTCTTACCATTCTTTGAGCCACGCTTTGCAAATCCGTTGGGAGTACTATCCTCCCGTCAGCGGTTACCTCGGCTCTACCCATGACCCAATCTTTGCCCCTAGGATTTTGGATCCTAACCACGGGTGAGTCAGAATCCTTGTTCGCGTCCAGGACTTTCCTCCATTCTGCCGTCTTACCCTCGTAACCACCTGACCCTAGATGGTGTGGATACTTGTTAAAGGCAACGGTCATCCTGCCTTTATTACTTTTTGCCTTCACAGAAACAAGACAATAACGATCAGTTAGTTTTAGAAAAAAGAGTACATATCGAGAAAGAATAAGCATAAATTTGGCACGAGTTAGATACCTTGAACTCTTCGGTAGACTTCAAAGCTTGAAACGCATCCCAGTCCTCTTGTTTTAGCCATTTGTAGTAGCCGACCGGATTTCTCCCTTTCTCCATGAACTCCGTCTTCAACGTGCTCTTGTATTGCTTCCAACCATTGTTCATAATCTTCAAAGTCTTAACCTTTGGAACATCATTCTCGATGTTCCACTGAGCCTGATTGACACAAAAATTTAGTGTATTTAAGTATAGATCATACATGACCAATAATTCAAGAGAAGAGTTGTTAGGCACTTTACCTTCACCGTGTTCCACCACTCGTCCTTCAAGTCATCCTCAAAATGATCCCATCTCTCAACAAGGATACTCGCATTTTGCCTCACGAAGCTCGTACACCAATTTGAATATTTCTGCCGTTTTGGTCCCTGCGCACGCCCGTCTTCTGTGAACCAGATTTCTTGATGGGTCTGCTCGGACGTGCTCGTGCACATTGTCGGCCCTCTCCTCCTTCTTTCTGATGAGGCAGTAGCTTGCTGCTCCTCTTCTGCCATCATCTCGACGTACTCATCCTCATCCGACATGGTTCTGCATGAAATTAAAGATCAAATCATAAGTGACCAATAATTGATATGCTTGTACAAAAATTGATATTCTTGTTCAAAATATCATAGGTATGACCAATAATGAAAACCTAAATTGATATTATTGTACAAATATGCTAAAATTACCTCTTGCTAAAATCACCTCTTGCTAAAATGAACATAAAATAAAATTGACTAATCTAAACCTCTTGCTAAAATCACCTCTTGCTAAAATACCCTAAATTAATCAATTTTTGGCAAAATACCCTAAATCATATAACCTAGATTAATCAATTAACCTAGATTAATCAATTTTTGGCACAATTTTTGACATATAACCTAGATTAATCAATTAACCTAAAATACCCTAAAATACCCTATATCATATAACCTAGATTAATCAATTTTTGGCACAATTTTTGACACAATTAATGAATGAATTGATATCCGGTATAGCACCATTTTTGACATATAACCTAGATTAATGAATGAATTGAATGAATTGACACAATTTTTAACAAGTACCATAATGTATTCAATACCAACCATGGCTAACGGGTTCAAACCCAATAAGAAAAATAAAGTAAAAAGAATATGACTTTCAGTCAATCAACAAGAGCTCAACTCAGTTTAAAGCACCAGAACCCCTATTGCAAAATAATAGTAGAGAGAGAGAGACGCTAACCAGAACCCCTATTGCAAAATAATGGTGAGGCAAAATGGCGGCAAGGCGGTGAAGAGCTCGGAGTAGGCTTTCGAGTAGCTATGTGAGGGTTTTTGGAACTGAACCGCTTAATTCTCTGTGAGGGTTTTCGGACTTATGAAAATTTTGGCAGAGAAGGATTTCGAAATAATAGTGTTTTCCTCATTATACACGGACTTTTAACTTAAAAGACCGTGTACAAAGAGCTTTATACACGGACATATTCTAAAGTCCGTGTGCAAATATCCTTTCTACACGGACATCTAGCTAATAGTCCGTGTAGCTCTCTTCCATTTCTACACGGACTATTAGCTAAATGTCCGTGTATAAATAGGTCCGACAGGCGGGTCCCAGGTTAAGTAAAATTTCAGATTTCTAATATTTATAAAGTAATAATATATTAAGTAAAATTTCAGATTTCTAATATTTCTAAAGTAATAATAAATAAATTATGTACTTTCAGATTTCTAATATTTAAAAAATTATACCGATATTTGTACCAAGCAACTAATATTAAAATCTAATAATGAAATTTTATTTATTTTATTTTATTATTAAATGTATTAACTAATATTTTCAAAAACTAATACTAATATTTGATAATATTATAAGCATTAAACATAATCCTTCATTGTTGCAATATTTGATAATATTTGATAATCCTTCATTAAACATAATCCTTCATTGTTTCAAAAACTAATACTAATATTTGATAATACTAATACTACATTATGCTTTTTTCCTTATTTCCCTCTTTTTTTCCTTTTTTTATTTGATATATTACAAGCTAAGGTTGCAATATTAAAAGCTACACGGTCTTAAACAAAATAAATATTACACATTATGCTTTTTTTTTCCTTTTTCTCCTTTTTTCCACTATTTGAACAGTACCCTCGGCCCATAATCCTTCATTGTGGTCGGACCGCATGTAGTCAGCTTCGTCTACCCCTTCAAGTGTTGCTACCTCAGTTTGCACATCAGTACAAAATGGAGGTACTTCGTCGAACTGGTCGTACTCTTCTTCATCGACGACATTTTCTACCCCGACAATCCTTCTTTTTCCGGATAGGACGACGCTCAACCTGGCATCACTCGGGTCAGTGGCATAAAAGACTTGGGTGGCTTGCTTGGCGAGTATAAACGGATCATCAACATGCCCAACCCTGTTTAAATCAACGAGTGTGAACCCGTCGTTATCAACTTTAACACCTCGGTCTTCGACCCATTGACACCGAAACACGGGAATGCTCAGGCGAGGACTGTAAATGAGCTCCCAAATTTCTTGAATAACGCCATAATATGACTTTGATGCTATTACAGCCCGGCCATCTCCGGATCTACTGAATTCTTGAGAGGTCGCCACCAACGTCACCCCACTGTTTTGCATCGTGCTCTTATCACTCTGGGATTTAGTATAAAATGTATATCCGTTAATCTCGTATCCTTGGAATGTTCTAACAACAATTTGGGGTCCTTTGCCAAGCAGTTTAACAATTTCAGGTACGGGGTGTGACTGCACTCTTTCTTTCAGCCATCCTATAAAAGAACGATTATGCTCGTTAGTAAGCCACTTCTGACTCCTCGTGTAGTTTTGTTGTTGAAGGATTGTCATGTGCTCATCTATGTAGGGAGCAACATCTGTCATGTGTTGTAGTACAATAAAATGTGCCTTTTGTAGTTCATTTAGATCAGCAACTACGGCTCTCAACCCAATTGTCCCGACTCCTTGGAGCCTTCCCTCGTATCGAGATTTTGGAACGCCAATAGGATCCACACCGGTCAAGTAGTTGGTGCAAAAATCAATCACCTCCTCCGTAGAATATCCTTCTATAATGCTGCCTTCGGGTCGATGTCGGTTCCTTACGTATTTTTTCAAGATGCCCATGTATCTCTCGAATGGATACATATACCGAAGGAACACGGGACCACAAATCTTAATTTCTCTCACAAGATGAACAACAAGGTGAACCATGACATCGAAAAAAGATGGCGGAAAATACATCTCAAGTTGGCAAAGAGTAACGACGACCTCCTTTTGCAAAGAGTCCAATTTTAGAGGGTCTACCACTTTGGAATTTATTGCATTGAAGAAAGAACAAAGCTTTGTAATGGTTTGACGAACGTGCTTTGGTAAAATTCCCCGAATTGCAACCGGAATTATATGTGTCAGTAAAACATGACAGTCGTGAGATTTCAGACCGACCAGTTTCAAGTCCTTCATCGACACCAACTTCTTAATATTCGAAGAATATCCTGATGGGACTTTTATACCATTGAGGCATTCACAGAAGCTTGTTTTCTCTTTCTTTGACATTGTGCACAGTGCGGGGGGTAGGTATGTGCGCTTCCCTTTCTCCTGCGGTGCGAGCTCGGGTCGTATTCCCATCTCTACCATGTCTTTTCTCACTTTAATACCATCTTTCGTCTTCCCCGGAATGTTCAATAATAAACCAATTAAACTGTCACAGACATTTTTTTCGACATGCATGACATCTAGGCAATGCCTCACTTCTAAATATTTCCAGTACGGTAGCTCCCAAAATATGGACCTCTTTTTCCAAATATTCTTCGGTAGTGCTTTGGCGCATTTTCCAAAAACAACATCAATGTTTTTTACCCGTTCGAAGACACTCTCCCCGTCTAATGGATGACGAGCCACTCCAAGCTCAATTTTCCCGTTGAATGCCATCTTCTTCTTACGATATGGGTGATTAATAGGAAGAAACCTACGATGCCCCATGAATACATTCTTTTGACAATTTTTCAACCTCAGCACCTGCGTGTCATCTTCACAGATCGGGCACGCTTTTGCTCCTTTACAAGTGTAACCCGACAAATTCCCATACGCGGGGAAATCATTTACGGTGCAAAACACCATGGCCCGCAAGTTAAAGGTCTCTTTCATATACGCATCCCACACCGGGACGCCATCACGCCACAATTTTTGGAGGTCCTCGATTAATGGTGCGAGATATACATCTATGTCATTTCCGAGTTGTCTGGGTCCTTGGATTAGTAATGACATCATTATATATCTGCGTTTCATGCACAACCAAGGAGGAAGATTGTAGATGCATAAAAGAACTGGCCAAGTACTGTGCCGACTGCTCATACTTCCAAACGGACTCATTCCATCTGAGCTCACCACAATCCTAAGGTTCCGCGGTTCAGAACCAAATTCTTTGAAATGTCTGTCAATGTTTCTCCATTGAGGAGAATCAGCCGGGTGCCTTAGTTTACCGTCATTTTTGCGCTCTTCTTCGTGCCAGCGCAATAATTTTGCATCTTTGGGATTCGCAAACAACCGTTTGAATCTCGGTATTATCGGCAAATACCACAACACCTTAGCCGGAGGTCGGCCACTTGTGTCCTCGTTACAATCATCAGTGTCCTGGTCCTTACGACGTTTATATCGTGAAACACCGCATTTAGGACAGACATGCATGGCCTCGTACTCGTTACGATACAATACACAGTCATTCGGACATGCATGTATTCTTTGGATCTTCAACCCCATTGGACATATCAACTTCTTTGCCTGATATGTTGTACCGGGTAACTCGTTGTTATCTGGGAGCATTTCTCCTAAAAGCTGTAATAAGGACGTGAAACTCTTATCGCTCCAACCATTGTCTGTTTTTAAGTTTAATAATTTCAACACAGCTGACAGTTTTGTAAATTTGGTACACCCGGGATACAACGGCTTCTTGGATTCATTAGACAAATTTTGAAATTTATCATAATTTTTATCACTAATTTCATCTTCCACATCACGTAACATATCCTCCAAATTTTCAGTAAACTCGTGTTCTACATTTTCATCAAAATTCCTCTCCATCTCATCATCGTCATTTT
This sequence comes from Carex myosuroides, assembly GCA_028015225.1. Lineage (NCBI taxonomy): Eukaryota > Viridiplantae > Streptophyta > Magnoliopsida > Poales > Cyperaceae > Carex > Carex myosuroides. Next base: position 15,748,675 of record CM051464.1, on the reverse strand, counting down.
CGGATTCGACGTTAATATCAGAATATTCGGCACTCTCATAATCCTCGTTCCAATCAAGTTCAAAATTATCAGAAATTCCAACATTCTCATCATTCAATTCACGATTACAATCCTTATTGGCACTACTACTTTCCCCAAATTTCTCACCATGCATGAACCAACATGTATATCTCTTCTTAAATCCCCGACAAATCAAATGAGCTCTAATTTCTTCGATGTCCAAAAATCTTAATAAATTTTTACAATCTTTACAAGGACATAAAATGTCTTCTTCTTTTTTATTCACTCTATAACTCTCAGCAAATTTTATAAACTCATCAACGCGAACCAAATATTCTTCACTGTCACGTCGCATTTCATACATCCAGCTTCGATCCATCTGTAAATTAAATTAAAAAAATGATTTGATCAATTAATCATGCATGGTCAACATTCTCCTTCGTGTACAAAATTTTGGGCTTACAAAGGGCCGGTTTACAATCCTAACCCACTCTTTGAATATTATGTCTCATATGTGAACACATATTAGCGAGATTTAATTAGTATTTGAGAAAAATTCGGCAGCATTTCCCCTTAACTCCCCAAGTATGCGTACGAACCACATACTCGTAGGAGCAATAAGGGAAAATACTGTCGAACTTTCCTCAAATACTAATTAAATCCCGCTAATATGTGTTCACATCCTAAATGAGACATAATATTCAAAGAGCAGTCCCAAAACGGGGACTATCCAAAATTAATCCCTATTGGATTAATTTTGAACGGGCATGGACCTAAAAGCATCTAAAGGTCGGTTATTGGACCACAATACAAAAATTAATTACATCTAAAATTAAGAATTCAAGCATGCATGAAATGACCTAAATAAGCCTAAATAACAGAAAATTAGAGAAAGAAAATGATTTAAATACATATTACTAACCTTAGAAAGATGGAGAGGAGAAAATACAAACTTAATTCAAAGATCTCAGATCTCAGCTGCTGGCCTCGATCAATTCGCAGAAATAAAAAGCACAGTTCGATATGTATGAACTAATAAAAACTTGATCAAAACGGCGCTCTGGAAGGGAAGATAATAAAACCCTACACTATTATACACGGCTATTTAGTTATATATCCGTGTAGCTCTCCTCCTATTTCTACACGGCTTGTTAGTTATAAAGCCGTGTACAATTATAAGATTTATACACGGCTATTTAGTTATATATCCGTGTAGCTCTCCACCTATTTCTACACGGCCTTTTAGTTATAAAGTCGTGTACAATTATAAGATTTATACACGGCTATATATCAAAAAACCGTGTGTAATGTTCCTACACGGCTTTGTATTAAAAGTCCGTGTAGCTCTCTCAATTATTTGCACACACACTTATTTACACACGAATTTGTGGTTTCTAATAAACCGTGTAGCTCTCTATAATAATTCGACACTGATTGTTAACTAATTATCCGTGTAGAAATCGTTCAGATCTTTTGAACTCATATTTTGTACACTGTTTTTAATATAATTGCCAAATCCGTGTACAATGTGCAGTGTACAAAACCAGTTTTTGTAGTAGTGAGGCCTCATATGTTTTAGAAGTTTCAATGAGTTCTTCAATTGGTTTTCATATTCTCATCATCTGAAGAGGTTATAATTATAATATAATATGTGAATCGATTTTTTGTTTTTTAGTTTTCATATTCTCATCATTTGAGTCATTTTCACATTCTGGTATTTATCATTTGGGTTTGGATATAAGCATATACTGTAATTTCTCATCTTAACAGGGGCTTATTTGTGAATTATCTATTTAACGGAGTGAATTAGAGATACAGGTGAATAGCTTGTGAGAGAGGCACGTGAAAAGCTTGTGAAGCTTATTTTATTTGAAGATAATAAGAAAACTGAGAACGGGCAATCGGTCAGATCATCAATAAAGGAAAGAAGCACTAGTGGAAAAACACACATCAGGATCGGTTAAATACGCACATCAGGATCGGACCTAGAGCCGATCCTGTTCCAGCCGATACAAATAGTCAATCTAAACTGTATCGGTTAAAGAACCGATCCAGATACCAACCATCTGGATCAGTTATTTATTAATAACCGATCCTAATTCTAACTATCAAGATCGGTCATTAAATTTTAGCCGATCCTAATTCTAACTTTCAAGAACGGTCAATTAAACAACCGATTCTAATGTTGACTTACAAGATCGGTCAATAATATATCCGGCACTAATTCATAACTATCAGGATTGGATTTTTAAATATAACCGACCCTGATTGTTTTTTTATTATTATTATTTTTTTTTTTTTTGTGAAACCAACATTTTGAATCTTAATATTTTGCACTAATGATACCTGTATTTAAATCCAAGAAGTGCAATGGTATATCTTGATAAACAGAAAGATGCCAAGATGACCCATTTCATTTACCAGTAAAGTAATACATGACACAAGCCTAATAAAATACTAATTCCTAAACACAGTAAAAGCTCAGAGGGAATATTTGACAGCAATACATGTTTGACTACTAACTAAACTTTGAGACTTCAAATGTGACTCCATTTTTCAATCTGCCTCCAGCTCTGGTACCACCTCAAAATTACTTTATCCATCATCTAGTGCAGTCCCAGGTGGCAAGCTCTGTAAGGGTATCAAAGCCAAGTGTTAAAATGTTTACATAATCAAACATGTACCACAAGATAATTTAATTAAAGTACTTGTTTAATTAAAGACCTGAAACCTTTCTCAGGAGATATAAGATAAGGTTGGTACTAACTTGAATAAATTAGACATAATTTAGTACTGGAAATGCAATTAACCCAACGTAATTTGGATATGAGCACCTCATGACTCTCAATAATACAACTTCAAAGAACTAAACAGTTACAGTGTGCTGGCTAAAGAACTGACAGAGGCTAAAGATTTACGAAGCAGGTGACTTTTCATGATTTGATAAATGTTAGCAAGGGTAAAAAGCAATATATAATCAAAAGTTGTTGATAATCACCATATGGTCTTCTTCTTTTTCTTAGCACAATAAGTAGAACCACAAGGGAAATGACTATGACTGTAACAGTTACACCTGCGATAACACCTGATTTGTTAATCTTGTTTGCTGATGTAGAACCACTCAAGCTTGATGAACTAATTACTGTCAGGTGGACTAGAGTCACTGACAGGTCCATGACCATTGCTTCCATTATCATTGGGTACAGTAGATTGAATTGAAATCACAAAATTTCTAATAATTTGAATTGAAAGCATATAATTAATTGGGTACAGTGGATTCATATGGTAAGTTAAAATATACAGCATGGTCAATTTGGTCATAATCAATAACTTAACTACAACTAATTAGCAATCGAGCAAACAAGCAAGATTAAAGCAACAAGTAATGAAATTAACAAGAAAACAACAACAATGAAATAAATTGGAGGAAGTTGAGAATAACTCGAAACCCGCACCTTAGCAATGTGGGATATGATGATTAAAGTGTCACTGCAGTATGGACATATTCGACAATACTTCTTGATCCATTTGTGCAAGATCTGCACCTCTGCCAGTAAACAAGGTCGATTCGGTAGTTCAATAGTGTCATCTAGTACTTTAGTTAGTTATAACACGTGGAACTTGCAAAATTCCTGAGTGAGGCTCGGTCAATGACATAAAATAATTTCAATTCATTGGTGATAGAAGGTTACACAACAGAGTTCCTCTTTGTTCAACTTATGATAAGAAAATGTTAAGTGATACAAAATGCAAAAGTTTAGTATAAATGAAATCAAGCTTTTGGGCAAACTAGATATTCATTTTTTTTTCTTTCTCCACATCAGGTTGCTTTTGTCTATACTACTTGCGCTTTAAAAGGAATTAGCAAGAAGTTCTTTGTAAGCATTCTTGTATATTTCACAATTTTTCCCAAAAGTAGATTAAATTCTAACTCAAAGACATTAGATTTTTATTCTTCCTAATCATTCCAAATTTAATTTCAATTTAAATTAAAAACAGTAAAAACTCAAGTGTGACCCCTAAAAAAATATTAGGCAACATTAATACAAGCTAAGCTTTAATTTTAGCAAAAAGAAAGTATATGAGAACTTGATAATACCATAAGCCAAATTAAGATCAATTGACTTCGATCACGTGCTATTAAGGTAAAGGATTAAGGGAAAGGATGGAACAGCCAAGGATTGAGGGAAATGATGCAACATAGGAAAAAAAAAGAAAAAACAAAGACAAAGCTTACAAACCTAGGGTTAGCAGGAGAGGGCGACGTCGGGAGTGGCCAGCAGGTGTCGAAAGAGATTGATGGAGTGGAGACACTAGGAAGGCCTAGGGCATGTCATATCGGCAACGATCGCGGGGAGAAGCGGTCGCGTGGAGGGAAAGCACCGGATCTTTCACGGAGGAGAGCACTACGAAGAGAGACCATGAGAGAGTGAGAGATAGTCAGTGTTGGTTGAGCGGCGGCAGGGAGGAGAGACGCCAGAGCAGAATTTGGATGAGTTTGAGGGTTTGAGTAGAGGGGAGCGTAAGGAGAGGGAAGGAGAGAGGGTAGAATGAGGAGAGCGATAAAGGAGGCAAATAAAAATTTGGGACTCAGCGTTAAATCAAAAAATTTGGGACTCAGCGTTACATCAGGATCGGTCATTATAAAAAGTCGATCTTAATAAGTTTGAACTATCAAGAACAGTTATTTATAAATAACCGATCCTGATAAGTTACTATTAAGAACGGTCATTTATAAACAGCTGTTCTTGATATATCTGGACTATCAAGATCAGTCGTTTATAAACAACCGATCCTGATAAGTCATTATCAGGAACGGTTGTTTATAAACGACCGTTCCTGATATGTTCTGGACTATCAAGAACGGTCGTTTATAATAACCGATCCTGATACCTATTATCAAGAACGGTCTTTAAATTTGCCCGATCCAGATATATATCAGTATCGCTTTTATGCTATATCCGATCCTGATGTGCCGATACTAAATGTACATTTTCCACTAGTGAAGTGATTCAAGTAATCTAAGCCATGGGATAAAATCGAACGGTCAAGATAAAAGAAGAGGAGGACGCTGCTTTTCTTAAGAAAAGCAGCAGAGTCGGACCTGTGAAACTAGTTAGAAACAAAAAATATTGGTGTATTATGAGAAAGGCGTGACAAAAGGAAAAGAGGAATATAGATGCCACAACTGGCCGCTGATTGATGCGCAGAATGTTGGATGAGTGGATTTCACTTTGATTTTGAAGCGCAATATTTTCTTCGTTTCATAAAGAAAGGACAAGTCCAGTTTCTTAAAGCAGAGGTGATTGGTTTCTCCAGTACTTAGTAATTCGGAGGAAATGAAGAAGGAATCAATTGTAAAATTAGCTTTTTGGGAGAAAAGGATTTTGGTGGGTCACCAGAAGAAAGCAGGTAGAGATTAGATCCTATCAACTTTGTATGAACTTTTTATTGTGGTATGAGATTGCATATTTATTTATACTCGTTTACTTGTGGCATATATCATAACTGTTGCTTAGGAATTCAGAGCAGGTCGGATGCCCATCGGACCTACTTTGGTTTGATGGGTGTTGCCATCCGATTTGCATCAAGATTTGTGCACTCCGCATTAAAATTCGTGTGTCTGTATCAATTTCCGTGCGAGCAGATCTTGATGCTAATCGTACGGTGTTAGAGCTAATTGAACTTAAAAGTAGATCCGATGCCCATCGGACCTACTCCTATCTTGTTGCTTAGAGACATACATTATGTAGCCCATTTCTTCATTCTCTTCCATGAATAGTGATCACTTTCTTACTCTTTATATTGGTTTTTATAGTACAAATCCTTTAACTTAAAAAGAATAGTATTTTTTTTTCTCCAAAAAAAAAAACAAAGAGTAGTGTTGGCAGCATAAAAAAATTAAGACCAGCTGCCAAGAGCCAAGTCAGGATAATTTGTAGAGTGGACCAAAAATTTTGAATGAGGTATAATTTTGTAATTATTTTGAGTGTTAAGTATATTTTTATAATTTTTTTGATAAAAAATAGATATAAAAGTATATTTTGGAGAAAAATCTTAGAGATGGACAAAATTTTATAATTTTTTAAAACTTAAGTAAATTCTTATAATTTTATTTTTAAAAATAGAAACTTATTTTTTTTTTAAATGAGCCAGGATGGAGACTTGCCCAATCCCGACTCGACTTCGCCCATGCCTGCTATAAAATATCTCGAATAATAAAAAAAAGAAACAGAGAAAAATAAGAAGCTTTTTTTTCATTTATTTATTTTTTTCAAGCTCTGTTTGCTCTAGAAGGAATTAATCAGACAAGATAACCACAGATTTCTTACTATACTCCTTTCTTTTTTGTAATAGTGTACTATGTTATAACTATGGCAAGCAATAATGGTTTACTTATATCATGATATGCTCTTTTAAACCGTACAAATGTAAATAATAACAAAAACCTACATGACTAAGACTTATTATGAACATTTCTATGCACTGGTAGCCTTAATTACATTTGTAACCTCATTAACAGTTTACCCGTGATTTGGATTCATCTTCACCTAACAATGACGGGACAACTGAAATCTTTTGTATGGAAAAACTAGTCTTTTTACATGCCGATTCAAGAAGGCCGACTTGGGCCGGCCCATCGGGGCAGAAAGCAACCATGGACCCACCACTTCCAGTGATCTGATGACTTGTAATTAGCTGGATATCTCAATCATCCAAGTTTATTCTCTGTATTTATTTTTTTTAAGTAGATTTATTCTATTTACAATTAGCTCCTAATTTCAATACTTCTGACAATTCTTATTTTCAGGTATTGCATGACACTAATTCCTCCTTGTCCGAAAAATAATTCCACATTGGTTTTATGGATGCAAATTTGATCAGTGAAACATCGATTATTCTCAACAACGAATATTCACTAGAGTACTATATATACCCAAGCCTTGCCTCGGATGCAGGAAAAAAATTATATTTGCACCATACCACTAGGGGTAATTTCATAATTGTACTTATATTTATTTTCCTTAAATCACAAGTTCATATTGATTTATTACTATTACTTAAATTGTAGAAGACATTGGGTACTTATTGTTATCATGCCAAGAGAGTATTTGGTGCTTTTCCTCGACTCGAAAAAGGTGAAGGAAGGGGAGTTAGCAATTGCATCACATTTGATCAAGTAAGCAAAAGTTATGTAATTTAAAATACAAAATAATAATCTGATCTACTTGATAATATTTTAGGATAAATACCATATTGACCTTTATTAATTGTAGGCCTCACAATGAATATGAATGCAGGGAGGACGACACAAGCGGGGGAAAAACACTTGTGCTTGGGCAATGTTTCTAGTCTTAAAAATTTTAATCAAGTATTTCATTTTAACTTATTCCAAGTTCCAATATAATTGCACTACTAATTTTATTTTGTTTTCAAACTTACGCATTTCAGTGTTGGTCATGCAAAACGTGTTGCTTTTAAAATTTATAAACTCGGTTTGCTATCGGATTAGATTACAAGCGCATAATCCTATCGAGTTGTATAAACGAGTGTCGATTGATCAGAGTCAAAATAATGATGATTTATGTAGGGTTTTGGTTTAGGTTTTACATATTTTCTCACACTTATGTTTGATTTATTAGAGAAAAAGGCTACGGTCACCCTTCTTTCTGTTTTATTGCAGAAACAGGTTTTGGGACTATTTTACACCAAATGGAGCTAGAATCGGGTCAATCGGATCAGCGACGCTTATCGACGAAGTCACTGTTACGGTCCGTATTGCCTAATACGGACCAGGCCTAGCACAGACCAGGAGATAGCGCTGGAAGCATTAAAACCCTAACCGACAAGGTCCTAATACGGACCATATCACCTGATACGGTCCGTAACCGAAGGCCCCTCTTGGGGAATAACTGCCGACAGCTGTATCCAGATCAGTTTCTTAGCCCCTACTCAACCTCCAGACGTCCCTCCACTCCTATATAAGGCTCCTGGGCAAAAGAAGAAGTTGTCTTTGTAATTAAGGTTATATTTGATTAAAGAGAGAAGAGAGGAGTGCTTGTAACTATGCCGTTCCGCGGCTAAGTTCCTTTTCTTAGGGTTAGGCAGTAAACCTTGTTACTCTTGATGTTTTGATATATATATTTTCTATTGATTATGATTTCTTGTTGTTGAATCTAAATGCATTTGTGATTTACTATCTCTTCATCTAACTTCAATGATCTAGTTTGAGTCTGTTAGGGTAGTGACAGTACTTTAATGGTAAGAGAAACTATTTGTATGAATTAGTCTCGTTGAGATCTATTAAGTTTATGTGAAGAAAACCTTAGCGGAGAAACCATACACCAGAACAACAAAACGTGAACCAAATTCCATCACTTGCGTAAGGAAACTCACAGTGATCTGAGTAGTAATTTGGGGTATTTAAGAGATCAGTCATTTGCGTAAGGAAACTCGCAGGTCCTATGTAGAATCTCGATGAAAGATCTGTCATTCTTGAGTAACATAAATCGCAGTGACCTATGTGGTGTCTTTCATAAAACAACAACAGAAAATCAGACGCAACAGAAATATATTATCAAGGCGGATTGAGTAGCAATGGTGTGCCGAAACCCTAGGAATTCTCATCTCTATCTTTATTTTAATTACTTTTAATTGCTTTCTAATTTACATTGATCACAACAACATCTCTCAATTTTCAGATTTCGTCTAGTCTTTCGAAAGATTGTGATTCAATCGCTCAAAACTCTGAATCAATATTCCCTGTGGATCGACCTCGAATATACTACTCGATAGGATTGTGCCCTTGCAGTCCGAACCAATAGCATTTCTGAGTTTATAAATATTAAAAGAAACATTGCTCTCTTTTGAGTGATCAAGCTTTTTGGCGCCGTTGCCAGGGAATAACGATTCATTGTGCAAGGCCTCGCGAGACGCTCTTACTTGGACCATTGAATCCAATTAACTAGAAACGCCTAGATTTCTTTTTATTTTCTGCATTTTTATTTTTCTTTTATTTTTAATTTCATTTTTCATTTTATTTCCTTTTTATTTTTCAGTTTTAGTCTAATTTGCAGATTTTCTTTTCCCTTTTTAGGACACTGCACGCTGGCCGAATCATCCGTACCAAGATCCGAGAGGATTGCTAGTAGGAGAGGACAATTCGCTTCCACATCACCGACAAGAACCAATCATAGTTCTTCCTCGAGTAATTCTGAAAGCAAAGAGGACTCAGATTCGATCAACATGAATATTCCACCGAACGAACCGATCAATGGAGCTCACGATGCAGCAAGACCCAAACTTCTACGAGACTATTACGTACCGCGCGCGAATGATCCTAATTCTAGCATAAACCCGCCAACTGTTACGAATCGTAATTTTGAGATCAAACCTGCTCTCAAAAATATGGTTTCGCAACGCAATTTGGAGGATTTCCAAATAAAGATCCACATCTTCACTTGTCAATATTCCTTGGGATAAATATCAACGGAGTTGCTGATGAAGCAATCAGGCTAAGGCTATTTCAATTCTCATTAAAAGATAAAGCAAGAGCATGGTTGTTTTCCTTACCGGCCAATTTCATTTAAACTTGGGACCAATTGTTTAATGTGTTTATTGCAAAATATTTTTCACCATCCAAAACTTCGAGGTTTAGGAATGCAATTACTAATTTTGAACAAAGGGATGGTGAAACATTGTGTGAGGCATGGGATAGATATAAGGATATGTTAATGTGTTGTCCACATCATGGTCTAGAAAGATGGCTGATTGTCCAAACTTTTTATAATGGTCTAAACCCAACCGATAGGTTGTCTATTGATGCTTCCGCAGGAGGAGAAATCATGAACAAGTAACCTGACGAGGCTTACAACCTAATTGAAGAGATTGCAATCAACCAACACTACTGGATCTCTGAGCGAAAGAAGCCAACTCCAACACCTGCCATGCACCGAGTAGATGATATCTCCAAGCAGAACGCAAAGATTGATGCTTTGCAAATGGCACTCAACAAGCAAACCAAACAGCGAACGGTAGTAGCAGTCAATGCCGCAACAGCATGTGGCTATTGTGGAGGAGCGCATGAGATGAACGAATGTATGAATGTGACGGTAACTGAGGAAGAAATAGAGCAAGCAAACGCAATTGACAACAGCTTTTGACCTCAACCCGCCTACAATACATACCATCCGAACAACCGAAACCATCCAAATCTCTCATACGCAAACAATCAAAAGCCTGCTGCACCCCAACAGAACTACCAACCACAGCCCAATTATCAACCGAGATACAGCAATCCCCAACCAAATTACCAACCAAGGCAATACAAACCAACCGCAGCAACCTAACATCACATCTTTAATGGAGAGATTCCTAGAGAAGCAAGACAAGGCTAACGCCGAAATCGCACAAAAGATCGAATCCTTAACAAACTGCAACAAAGACTTAGAAGACAATGTCTCTAAGATGGCAAAAGAACTCTCGAGTATTACACGCAGAAAAGGCAAATTTCCGGGCCAACCGGAAGAAAACCTGAGAGAGACTTGCAAAAGCATAACATTGAGGAGCGGTACAGCTTATCAGGGACCTCCCATGCCCGATCAAACTTCCGATGAGATGCATGCAGAACCATCGCATTCCGAAGAATACGAGCCACAACCACTGGAGCCGCCCGTATTCGAACTGCAGATGGACCTCATTGAGGAATAGAATGACACCGTAAGTGGAGACGAGCGACAACCCGAACCTGAATACATTTCACCACCACCCTACAAGCCACCTCTGCCATTCCCTCCAAGGACTGCCAAGCATAAGATGGAGCCGCAACTTGCGAGATTCATGGAGACACTCAAGCAATTACAAGTCACAATCCCCTTCACTGAAGCAATGCAAGCATACCCTCGTATGCTAAAAAAAACATTCAATTGTCGTGTTGTATTAGGGTTGTAAACACCCACTTCTATTGCCATCTGGAGACACTGCTAGTGTGTTGCAGAGACTTCCAATTTGAGTGTTGTATTGGGTTGCAACTACTCTCTTCTCTTGCCATCTGCAGACATTACTAGAGTGCTATATTAGGGTTGCAATACCCTCTTCTTTTGCTATCTGGTGACACTACTTAAGTGTTTCAAAAGCTTTCAATTGGAGTGTTGTATTAGGCTTGCAACTACCCTCTTTTGTTGCCATCTTGAGACACTACTAGTGTGCTGTAAAGACCTTCAATTGAGGCGTTGAATTAGGGTTGCTACTATCCTCTTCGGTTGTAATTTGGAGACACTACTAAAGTGCTACAAAGACCTACAATTGGATTGTTATAATTGGTTTACAACTACCCTCTTCTCTTTCTATCTGACAACACTATTAGAGTGCTGCAAGGACATTCAATTAGAGTGTTATTTTAGGGTTGGAACTACCCTATTTTCTTGCTATCTTGGAGACATTACTAGTATGCAGTAAAGATCTTCAACTGTAGTGTTGTATTGCGGTTGCAATTACTCTCGTGTCTTGCCATCTGCAGACATTACTAGAGTACTGTAAAGACCTTCAATTGGAGAGTTATATTAGCATTGCTACTACCCACTTCGCTTGCCATCAAGAGACAGAACTAGAGTGCTGCAAAGACCTTCAATTGAAGTGTTGTATCAGGGTTGCAACTACCCTCTGTTTCCATTTGGAGACACTACTAGAGTGCTATAAAGACCTTCAATTGGAGTATAGTATCAGGATTGTGATGACCCTCTTCTATTGCCATCTGGAGAGACTACTAGTGTGTTGCAAAAACCTTCAATTGGAGTGTTGTATTAGGTTTGCAACTACCCTCTTCTATTGCCATCCGGAAACACGACTAGAGATCAGCACAAAACTTCAATTGGAGTGTTATATTAGGGTTGCAACTACTCTTTTCTCTTGCCATCTGCAGGCCTTACTAGAGTGCTGCAAAGTACTTCAATTAGAAAGTTGTATTGGCATTGCAACTACCTTCTTCTCTAGCTATATGGAGACACTACTGGAGTGCTGCAAAGACCTCCAATTGGAATGTTGTAATAAGTTTGCAACTACCCTCTTCCATATCTATACGGTGACACTACCAGAGTATTTCAAAAACCTTCAATTGGAGTGTTGTATTAGGGTTGCAACTACCCTTTTTTGTTGCCATCTTGAGACACTACTACTGAATTTGTTATTTCTCTGTTGTTAATTTATCGTTTTAACAGAGTCGTGCAATAAAATTGATTTTATTTTTTATTTCGATCATATATATCTGTCTTTTTAATTTATCCGGGTTGCTAACTCAATGGTAGAGTACTCGGCTTTTAAGTGCGACTATGATCTTTTACACATTTGGATGAAGAAAAAAATTTGTCCAGACTTTTGGTAGAGTCTATAAGACCGCGACTGATCCTCAAAGGTAATGAATAGGAAAAAACAGCATGTCGTAATAAAAAAGATTTTATTCTTTAATTCTTTCAACTAAATTTACTATTTTAGCATTGAGTTATATTAGCATTGCTACTACCCACTTCCCTTGCCATCTAGAGACACAACTAGAGTGCTGCAAAGACTTTCAATTGGAGTGTTGTAACTACCCTCTTCTCTTTTCATCTGGTGACACAAATTATTTGCTGCAAAAACCATCAATTGGAGTGTTGTATTAGGGTTGCAACTACCCTCTTCTATTGCCATATGGAGACACTTCTAGTGTGCTGCAAGGACCTTCAAATGGGGTGTTGCATTAAGGTTGCAACAGCCCGCTTCTCTTGTCTTCTAGAGACAATACTAGAGTGCTTCAAAGTCCTTCAATTGAAGTGTTATATTAAGGTTGGCACCACCCATTTCTTGTACCATCTAGAGACACTACTAGAATGCTGTAAAAACCTTCAATTGGGGTGTTGTATTAGAGTTGCAACTACCCTCTTCTCTTGCCATCTGGTGACACTACTAGATGTTTCAAAAACCATCTATTGGAGTGTTGTATTAGGGTGACAACTACTATTTTTTGTTTCCATCTGGAGACACTACTTGTGTGCTGCAAAGTCCTTCAATTGTGGTGTTGTAATAGCGTTGAAACTACCTCTTCTGTTGCCATTTGTAGACACTACTAGAGTGCTGCAAAGACCTTCAATTGGGGTGTTGTATTAGGGTTGCAACTACCCTCTTATGTTGCCATCTGGTGACACTACTAGAGTGTTTCAAAAACCATCTATTGGAGTGTTGTATTAGGGTGACAACTACTATTTTTTGTTTCCATCCGGAGACACTACTTGTGTGCTGCAAAGTCCTTCAATTGTGGTGTTGTAATAGCATTAAAACTAGCTCTTCTGTTGCCATTTGGAGACACTACTAGAGTGCTATAAAGACCTTCAATTGGAGTGTTGTAATTAGTTTGTAACTACCCCTTCTATCTCTATACGGAGACACTACTAGAGTGTTTAAAAAACTTTTAATTGGAGTGTTGTATTATTATTGCAACTACCCTTTTCTGTTGCCATCTGGAGATACTACTTGTGTACTGCGAAGACATTCAATTGGGGTGTTGTATTGCGGTTGCAACTATACTCTTCTATTGACATTTGGAGACACAACTAGAGTGCTACAAAGACCTTCAATTGGAGTGTCGTATTTAGTTTGTAACTACCATCTTCTCTTTCCATCTGACGAAACTATTAGAGTGCTGCAAGAAAATTTAATTGGAGTGTTGTATTAGTGTTGCAACTACCCTCTTCTCTCTCCATGCGGCGACAGCACTAGAGTGTTCCAAAAACCTTCAAGTAAAAGGGTAGCAACTACCCTCTTCTCTTGCCATCTTGGAGACACTACTAGTGTGCTGCAAAGACCTTCAATTGGAGTGTTGTATTAGGGTTGCAACTACCCTCTTCTCTTGTCATCTGCATTCATTACTAGAGTGCTGTAAAGACTTTCAATTGGAGAGTTGTATTAGCGTTGCAACTACCCACTTCCCTTGTAATATGGAGACACTACTAGTGTGCTGCAAAGACCTTGAATTGGAGTGTTGTATAGGGTTGCAATTACACTATTCCCTTGCTATTTGGAGACACTACTAGTGTACTGCTTAGACCTTCAACATGAATGTTGCATTGGGGTTTTAGGGTTGTGAACATTCAATTGTAATGTAGCAAAGACACTGTTGGAGTGCAGAAAAAACATTCAATTATAGTGTTGTATTAGGGTTGTGAACACCCTCTTCTATTTCCATCTGGGGCCACTACTAATGTGTTGAAGATACATTCTATTGGAGTGTTGTATTAGGGTTGCAACTACCCTTTTCTTGTTGCCATCTTGAGACACTACTAGTGTACACCAAAGACCTTCAATTGGGGGATTGTATTAGGGTTGTCACTATCCTCTTCTGTTGCTTTTTAGAGACACTACTAGAGTGCTACAAAGACCTTCAATTGGAGTGTTATAATTGGTTTGAAACTACCCTCTTCTCTTTCCATCTGATGACACTATTAGAGTGCTGCAAGGACATTCAATTGGAGTGTTGTATTAGGGTTGCAACAACCCTCTTCTCTTGCCATCTTGGAGACACTACTAGTGTGCTGCAAAGATCTTCAATTGTGGTGTTGTATTGGTGTTGTAACTAACCTCTTCTCTTTCCATCTGCAGACATTACTAGAGTACTGTAAAGACCTTCAATTGGAAAGTTATATTAGCATTGCTACTACCCACTTTCCTTGTCATCTAGAGACACTACTGGAGTGCTGCAAAAATCTTAGATTAGAGTGTTGTATTAGGGTTGCAACTATCCTCTTCTCTTTTCATCTGGTGACACTAATTATGTGCTGCAAAAACTTTCAATTGGAGTGTTGTATTAGGGTTGCAACTACCCTATTCTGTTGACATATGGAGACACTTCTAGTGTGCTGCAAAGACCTTCAATTGGGGTGTTATAAATCCCCTGCCTGAATTGAAATCAATAAAAGCATGGAGATTAACTTTTAAATTTAAATATATTCGCATTTTTCTCTTTAAGTAGAAAAAATGTGTATAGAAGAATATATGAATATATTAAATAATTAACTGGTCCACAATTATTGTGGAAGGGAAAGAAAGTCAATGTAATAATGACCTTATTAGAGAAAAAAGAGATGAAAGGAATGCTGTGTATGAAAGTAGAATCGCCTTGAGCTGATTAGCGCGACGGATTGTTGACCCTGTTGTCGGAGTGTAACAAAACCACACATAAATTTAGCACATGTGTGTAGCATTTAAATTTACACAACAAGGTACATATCGCCTCGTATTCATTTATTTTTACGATGCTCATACATATTTCCATCAGTACAAATGTCGAAAATAAAACCTATCTATAATGAAGTTAAACCACTTCCTCCCATTCTCCCATGATATAAGAACCAAAAATACAGAGGCAAACCCCACACCTAGCCCTAGTCCAATAGAAACAGATAGCCCAATTATATCAGTAGAAGACATTAAAGGCAAACCTCTATTAAACCCATGACTTGAATGAGCTGCCACACATTGCATCGATAAAGGATTACCACACAATCCGGGGTTACTCAAGTAAGAATCATTCGAAAAGGTTGAGAACTGATGATTGGGCTTGGAGTATTTCTCCAACCAAGTTGTTGTATGAAAGATTTAGCGAAGCAAGGAAAGTGAGAGCGGTGAGTTCTTGAGGGATGGGTCCGAAAAGCTGGTTGGATGAGAGATCCAGTGACTCAAGCTGCTTTAAATTAGCAAATTCCAATGGAATAGGACCAGTAAGGACATTATGTGATAGGTTAAGCACATCAAGTGACTTGAGTTCCCTGATCTCTTCGGGTATTTCCCCTGAAAATCTATTTTGTGATAGAACCAGGGAACTGAATATGCTGAGTGAATTCTTTATCTCCATTTCTTGTCCTTTGGATATGACTGTAATTGAGTTCTGATAATAATGCTGATAATCATATGGACCCCCAAACCTAAATGTCCTAGAATATGAATTATTCACCATAGTTGACAGGCTTTCTGTTCACACAAAAGTGTATCACAAAGTTTCACTACAGCAAGCTGTAGCTTCTAAACCTTGAATTAACTTCCGACTAGACTGCAAGTGCACAATCCTATCGTATAGTTTAGTCAGGTATCGATTCACAGGACGGTTCAAAATCAAATCTGGACTCTACTTAAATCAATTAGGTACTAGAAGTTGAAGAATGTTGATTTGGTTTGTTTAATTTCCTAAGTTCAGTAATGACAGAAAGTAAAATTTGGTTTTTATCAGATAGAGAAAAGTGTTTCCAAGGTTTTCGATTTCATCTTCAACTCTGCCTCTCGGTACCACACACGACCCGCGTACTTTCATACGGGGCCCGCATGGAAGACGCGACCCGCGTACTCTCATACGCGGCCCGCGTGGACCTCGAGTGAATGCAGCAGCTGTCTGTTTCTGCGTTGTTCTTTGGTGTAAGGGTTCATTGACCGAACCTAATGTTCCTAAACCTCAACTCTCGTTTGTTGACTTAATAAACTTGGTATCGGAAATGCAATTTCACCTTCTTAGGTTTTTAATCTAAGTTAATTGTCCAGTTTACTAAAGGTAACCACTACCTCTCGATAAGTGAAAAAGTTCACCTCTCGGTTACTATTTGGTCTCGCCTTACGGCTCGTAAACCTACCTCAAATACTAAGTTTGGTTGAGAGAAACATCAAGGTCAAAGTACTAGAAAAGATGCTATAGACATCTAACAGTAGACAATCAAGAATTATTCAATCAACTTCAACAAAGCAATTAAAATACTGCTCAAACAATTAAACACTAACATTCAACACAGATTCAAACAACATGCATACAAAACAAAGTATCAAACTACATCGTAACCCTAGAAACTAAGTAAACTACTCACATATAGTCAAAAAGCAAGCAAAACAAATGATAGAAGAATAGTCATGACAAAACCCGAAATACAAAGAAGATCCGTGAAGAACTTTCGTCTTTCGCTTCTCAACTTCGTCTCCAAGCTAGCCGTCAAGTCCCAACCCTATAATCTGTCTCTTGCTCTCCAAAAATGCAGAATTAAGAATGAATCCCCTTGTAGCAAGGAATCCCCTGATATAGCCCTTCTGGCCGACCTTTCCTTCATTGAACCTCTGTTTCCTTTTCTGTTTTGTTCCTGGAATAGTCTGACGTGACTCGTGTGTAGTGTGATGCGGTCCGCGTGTCTATGTCCCTCGCGTGTGTAAACAGAGATCACGTCTATGGTCGCGTCAGGGTTTGATACGGCCCGCTTCGGATGTGACGCGGCCCGCGTGTAGGGTTCCAGAACTCACAATCTTCCCTGATTTTGCTCGTTTCCTAGAAAGTAAGAATAAAAACGCAGCAGTACCATATTCTATAGATATTCAATGTAAAAGACACGATTTAGTGGTTTAAAACACAGATTTTGGTACAGAAATTGGTCGGATTTATAGGTCAAATAACGAGATATCACTTTCAAAAATAATTTTTGGGATAGTGCCTCAGAAACGATTTGAAGAAATATCAAAAACCATTAGTGAGGGGAAAAAGGGAATTATTTGTTTTAGTTTTGGCTTCAATATTCGAAATTATGCCATAGATTGATTTGAACTTAAGACAAGTACTCTCTTGTTTTTGAGATTTCCGAGCCAAAAAGGAAATCTTTTCACCATTTGGTTATTTCTGAGATCTAGGACCTTTAGAGTGTTACAGTTCGTTAGTGTTTGGGGCAAACTTCTATTTATATTATTGCCACTCAAATATATTGTTCTAAATTTGCAACCTTCACTAATATTTTGTGGCAATGGCCCACGTAATTTGTTACTTTTCATGTTCAACACTAACAAGTAAGCATTTTCTAGAATGCAAGGTGGTATAGTACCAGTTAAATTATTATCTGAAAGCTCGAGCACTTGTAGCATTCTCGCATTAAAAATGAAAAGTGGGATCTCTCCTGTGAGTCTAGAAAAAGATAAATGAGGGTGGACTGAAATAGTCTCCCAGAGCATGGTTTGGGAGATTTTGTAATGCGATGAAAGGATATGGATATTCTCAAAAGTGATTCTGATCATACTCTGTTTTACAGGAAAAAAACAAGGAAAGATAACAATTTTGATTATTTATGTTGATGACATGATAATCACAGGGGACGACCATGATGGAATCAAAAGCCTAGAAGAAAGGCTATCTCAGGAATTTGAAATGAAGAACTTAGGAGGACTAAAGTACTTCCTTGGAATTGAAGTTATGCGAACTCAGGAAGGTATATCCTTGTCTCAACGTAAGTATGTGTTAGACTTACTTGTTGAAACTAGGATGCTTGATTAAAAACCAGTAGATACACTAGTTGTACAAAATGTCAAGTTGGGTGAGTTCTCCAACTAAGTACCGCAAATAAAGAAACGTACCAAAGATTAGTGGGTAAACTTATTTATCTATCACATACCAGATCAGATATTGCATATGCGATAAGTGTAGTGAGTCAGTTCTAGCATGCACCCAGTGAACAACACATGGAAGATGTGTTTCGAATTCTTAGATATTTGAAAGGAGCACCTGGAAGAGGTATTTACTTTAAGAAAAATGGGCATCTAAGAATTGAGGGGTACACAGACTCGGATTGGGCAGGTGATATAACTGATAAAAAATCCACCTCTGGATACTTTACATTTGTTGGAGGGAACTTGGTGATATGGAGAAGTAAGAAACAAAAGGTAGTAGCATTGTCTAGTGCTGAGGCAGAATTTAGAGGTATTGCTAAAGGATTACAGGAGCTAATATGGGTGAGGAAAATTGTGAGTGAACTCGGGTTTAAATCCGAAGAAGAAATGAAACTCTTCTGCGACAATAAGGCTGCAATTGCCATATCTCAAAATCCTGTGCAACATGATCGTACCAAGCATATAGAAGTTGATAGATATTTTATCAAACAAATCTGGAGGAGAAGGTCATCTGCATTCCATTTGTGAGAACTGAGGATCAACTTGCAGACATATTAATGAAAGGGGTCTTTAGCACAATCTTTCATGATTCACTTGTCAAGTTGGGAATGAAAGACATCTATCTGCTAACTTGAGGGGGAGTGTTAACAAGAGCTACAAAAGATTTGAAGAGAAGTGGCGCACAAGGCAACTGTGATGGTGAAGAAAAGAAACTATGTACTTAATATCCAATTGTGGCGTGAGGCAACACGAGATTTAGTTTCCAATAATTGTAATATTTAGACAATCAATGTAATAATTATACAATCCTAGATTAAGGAAGGAAATAACTAGATATGCTATATGCGAGGCTGCTGTCTATCTCCATGAAAAATCTAAAAAAATTATATTCTGTAATCTTCTTCTTGAATGAAATAAAACATGGGAGGGAAGGGAGTTTCTTGGGAGTGTTGTGTTTATATTTTCTTAGGTATGAATACTTGATATATTATATATTAACACTTACGCGCATAGGTATCCATATTTGCGCTCGTCAGTTGCAAAATCTATCAAATATTAGGCAGTCTCCCAAATAGTTAGTGGTCTCTCAGTTAATGAGCAATGCCCCAAGTAGTTAATGACCAGGAGATAAATAAAAAAAATAAACTGAAAAATAGTTAGACGCTCCCGTTGTTGGATGGGGAAATAATCCTTCCCCTACGAATAAGCTACTTCAGTGGTGGAACCAGAAATGATCGGTAGGGGAGGCCTAACTAGCTAGTTTTCTCGTCACCTCGTCGCTGAGCCCAGTCGCCAGAGGCTGGCTAAGGGGGGCCCACTGCTAGTTTTCTGGGCCAAGGTAGGCCAGGACCCAGCCTGGCCCAGGCCTTAGTTCCACCCCTGAGCTACTTCATAAGTTATCTTTGAACCATTGATTTTGTAACCTCGTGGTCCCACTAGTGCATTGCCCCTGTTGCAAAATAAAAAAAAATAATCCACAAATTATCCCACTAGTTTCTTTCGATGGTATGTCCATTTCCCATGTGTTATTGAGTTCTGACTATTTTTATGTACTTACCTTTAAAGTGAAGTCTTTATATTGTGTACAAACATCAGCGCACCATCAATAACGGTCCCACCATGTGTCTTTTTTTTTTTAGAAATCTGACAGAGGCTGTCAACAGTCCCACCCACCAAGTGTCATGCTGTATTTTTTTTGGGTTGATTTGATGGGGGACATTAGTTACAATTAATTGTGTTCATGTTGATACCATTTGTTATGAACCAGGAAGAAGCATACACTAGTACAGAAAACATGACCATACACGGTCTGAAAAGTTAATGGTACATGGTTTCTGACATAGGTTACCCGACTATATCAGCAAGCGTCGTGTATGAATAGTTGGTACGTTGTACACTGTTTTCGACTGTAACAACCCGGTAATTTTAATTATTTTTTTTAAAAATTAATTTGACCTTATTTGCAACATTTAAAAAATGAGAAAAATTGTAACACCCGTTAATTTTTTTTTATATGTAACCCTCTTTTAATTATTTTTGAGCTATTTATAATCTTTCAAAACATAAAAGTTTTATTATATAAATTATACAATATTCATATACACCAAATTATACAAAATTATGCAAATCCATATCGAGGATTACAAAATTCCATGGCAAACCACCTTGCCCACATGCACCGCACATCGTCGATCTGATCCTTGGTGTAATGCGCTTGTTTTGTCACATTCTACAAAATTATAATTTGATAATAGTTAGTATTTCAGACAAGGTAGATATCAATTGCTTATTATATAGGAAATTCATATGAAGTACATACCGCATCTGGGAATTCGAATTGTATTCTTTCGACAAAGTCAAACATGAATATCATCGTGTAATAAGCGCATTCCCAACCCTCCTTCTGTTGCGGGCACTGAAATTTACATTTAGCGGCATTTGTTAGAATGACAATAATTTTTTTAACAAGATATGAAATTTCTAACTCAAGGCCGTGTGCTCACCTTCAAGTACTTCCAATTCAACTTGCTTTTCTTGCCCGGGCCCGTGCTATGTGATCCTCCCTCTTTAATATATTTCACAAAAGCCCTTACAAAAGTGAGTGAATGTAATTAGCAATTTTATAATTTGATATGATTGAAAGAAATGCAAACCTATAGAATTATTATTGCTTACTTATTCACAAAAGGCAAGATAACTTTGCAATTGGCAGCCGCGGTCCTTCCTCCTGGCTTACAAGAATCAATAATTATGCCCGTGCTTAAGTACGGCACAATGAGAATCGTGCACCAATGTTTGCTGTTGGATCGAGGAGAAGAATTATAGTACTTTAGCATGAGAATGAATTTCTTTATACAATTCTTTAATTAAAATATAAACAACACATAAGTTAAGATTAGAACTAACCCCTCGTGGTATGGCATGAGAATGAATTTCTTCTCCTCCGCCTTAGCACGATGCATCGCAGAACACATGTACTCGATAGCCATATCCGGATAATATGTCGCTGCCGTACCACTCACTTTCTCGGGGTCCAGAAACATGCACAAGTTCTTCCTTTCAACCATCTCATCACAGTTTCGGACTAGCTTCCTGAAAACTCATCATATTATAATTAGAATATATATTTGAGTTCTATACAATAATGAAAATATTTTAATATCACTAACATGAGGAAAATGGTGATGTGTGAAACATCGAGCCATTTGTCGGATGACGAGTGGTGGAAGAGGTCCTTGAAGTCTCTGAACGACAGCAGGAGCTCCCTGCCTTCGTGTAGAAACATCCCAGGTGGGACAGAGATGACGATAGCCTCCATGCCGTCGGGCGCCGTCATCAAGTAGTCGTGGAGAAGGCGCAACTCATTGGGCAAACAGCTGTATTCTTCTTCTGTGACCATAGGACGGGGCGGTGATTGTGGCGCGTCAGCCCCGACGTCGCAAGCCACCTCCTGACGTACCGGTGACATCGCCGTACCGGTGACATCATCTCCTCGTGTCTGTATCAAGTTATAGATGTATTATTCTAGTATTTCAAAAAGAATGAGTTGAACGTAACAAAATAAATGAGTTATTTTATGGATTACCTGATCCAAAACAATCTGACTCTTGGGCCATTGGACAAATGACATCCGTGCGTCATCAAGCACAACCGCTTCGTCGGTAGGGACAGGAAGGGGTACGCGCTGCCATCCATCCACGACTAACTCAACCTGCACGCATGCATGGTCGGGTCTTAGCTGAGTATGGTGTACACTTTTGGCGAGTGGATGTACAACGCCCTTAGCAACGAGTATAGAAACACTGCCATTCCGCAGGATGAGGTCGCATGCTCTGGGGTCCTGCAAATTTATAGGAAAGTTGTTTATTTTAGTGATGCGATATTGTATAACAAGGTTGCAAACATGTTTTAAATACCTTTAGATTATGAAGAAGTATTGATTACCTTGAGATTATCCAAATCGTCGTTCGCGCCCCACGTGCCGGATGCTTGACTACTTCGCCGAATTCCCGGCGAAATGGGAGGTGGTTGCTCGGATGGCTGCGTAGTTGCTGATCTAATTTGTGTCAACATTGCTTCCATCTCAGCAAACCTTGCGTCGTACTCTTTGCTCACCTCCGCGCGTATCTGCGCAACTATCTCGTCTTTGTTTACCTTGGCACGCGATTTTCTTCGAGGTTTTTGTCCCTCCACTCGGAACACCTCCTTCCAGCCCCTGTAGACCCCTACACCCCTTACTCGACCCGGGTGTTCTGGATTCTCGAGCGTTGCGGACAAGGAATCATTTTGTCGTTCGACACTCCGGGCACCCGAGTTGACCTCCTCCTCCACTTCCAACTGTTCAAGTAGAAGAATTAGTTAAAGCAAAAGAACAATTGATGTACTTTCGGAGTTATAAATGACTCTTACCATTCTTTGAGCCACGCTTTGCAAATCCGTTGGGAGTACTATCCTCCCGTCAGCGGTTACCTCGGCTCTACCCATGACCCAATCTTTGCCCCTAGGATTTTGGATCCTAACCACGGGTGAGTCAGAATCCTTGTTCGCGTCCAGGACTTTCCTCCATTCTGCCGTCTTACCCTCGTAACCACCTGACCCTAGATGGTGTGGATACTTGTTAAAGGCAACGGTCATCCTGCCTTTATTACTTTTTGCCTTCACAGAAACAAGACAATAACGATCAGTTAGTTTTAGAAAAAAGAGTACATATCGAGAAAGAATAAGCATAAATTTGGCACGAGTTAGATACCTTGAACTCTTCGGTAGACTTCAAAGCTTGAAACGCATCCCAGTCCTCTTGTTTTAGCCATTTGTAGTAGCCGACCGGATTTCTCCCTTTCTCCATGAACTCCGTCTTCAACGTGCTCTTGTATTGCTTCCAACCATTGTTCATAATCTTCAAAGTCTTAACCTTTGGAACATCATTCTCGATGTTCCACTGAGCCTGATTGACACAAAAATTTAGTGTATTTAAGTATAGATCATACATGACCAATAATTCAAGAGAAGAGTTGTTAGGCACTTTACCTTCACCGTGTTCCACCACTCGTCCTTCAAGTCATCCTCAAAATGATCCCATCTCTCAACAAGGATACTCGCATTTTGCCTCACGAAGCTCGTACACCAATTTGAATATTTCTGCCGTTTTGGTCCCTGCGCACGCCCGTCTTCTGTGAACCAGATTTCTTGATGGGTCTGCTCGGACGTGCTCGTGCACATTGTCGGCCCTCTCCTCCTTCTTTCTGATGAGGCAGTAGCTTGCTGCTCCTCTTCTGCCATCATCTCGACGTACTCATCCTCATCCGACATGGTTCTGCATGAAATTAAAGATCAAATCATAAGTGACCAATAATTGATATGCTTGTACAAAAATTGATATTCTTGTTCAAAATATCATAGGTATGACCAATAATGAAAACCTAAATTGATATTATTGTACAAATATGCTAAAATTACCTCTTGCTAAAATCACCTCTTGCTAAAATGAACATAAAATAAAATTGACTAATCTAAACCTCTTGCTAAAATCACCTCTTGCTAAAATACCCTAAATTAATCAATTTTTGGCAAAATACCCTAAATCATATAACCTAGATTAATCAATTAACCTAGATTAATCAATTTTTGGCACAATTTTTGACATATAACCTAGATTAATCAATTAACCTAAAATACCCTAAAATACCCTATATCATATAACCTAGATTAATCAATTTTTGGCACAATTTTTGACACAATTAATGAATGAATTGATATCCGGTATAGCACCATTTTTGACATATAACCTAGATTAATGAATGAATTGAATGAATTGACACAATTTTTAACAAGTACCATAATGTATTCAATACCAACCATGGCTAACGGGTTCAAACCCAATAAGAAAAATAAAGTAAAAAGAATATGACTTTCAGTCAATCAACAAGAGCTCAACTCAGTTTAAAGCACCAGAACCCCTATTGCAAAATAATAGTAGAGAGAGAGAGACGCTAACCAGAACCCCTATTGCAAAATAATGGTGAGGCAAAATGGCGGCAAGGCGGTGAAGAGCTCGGAGTAGGCTTTCGAGTAGCTATGTGAGGGTTTTTGGAACTGAACCGCTTAATTCTCTGTGAGGGTTTTCGGACTTATGAAAATTTTGGCAGAGAAGGATTTCGAAATAATAGTGTTTTCCTCATTATACACGGACTTTTAACTTAAAAGACCGTGTACAAAGAGCTTTATACACGGACATATTCTAAAGTCCGTGTGCAAATATCCTTTCTACACGGACATCTAGCTAATAGTCCGTGTAGCTCTCTTCCATTTCTACACGGACTATTAGCTAAATGTCCGTGTATAAATAGGTCCGACAGGCGGGTCCCAGGTTAAGTAAAATTTCAGATTTCTAATATTTATAAAGTAATAATATATTAAGTAAAATTTCAGATTTCTAATATTTCTAAAGTAATAATAAATAAATTATGTACTTTCAGATTTCTAATATTTAAAAAATTATACCGATATTTGTACCAAGCAACTAATATTAAAATCTAATAATGAAATTTTATTTATTTTATTTTATTATTAAATGTATTAACTAATATTTTCAAAAACTAATACTAATATTTGATAATATTATAAGCATTAAACATAATCCTTCATTGTTGCAATATTTGATAATATTTGATAATCCTTCATTAAACATAATCCTTCATTGTTTCAAAAACTAATACTAATATTTGATAATACTAATACTACATTATGCTTTTTTCCTTATTTCCCTCTTTTTTTCCTTTTTTTATTTGATATATTACAAGCTAAGGTTGCAATATTAAAAGCTACACGGTCTTAAACAAAATAAATATTACACATTATGCTTTTTTTTTCCTTTTTCTCCTTTTTTCCACTATTTGAACAGTACCCTCGGCCCATAATCCTTCATTGTGGTCGGACCGCATGTAGTCAGCTTCGTCTACCCCTTCAAGTGTTGCTACCTCAGTTTGCACATCAGTACAAAATGGAGGTACTTCGTCGAACTGGTCGTACTCTTCTTCATCGACGACATTTTCTACCCCGACAATCCTTCTTTTTCCGGATAGGACGACGCTCAACCTGGCATCACTCGGGTCAGTGGCATAAAAGACTTGGGTGGCTTGCTTGGCGAGTATAAACGGATCATCAACATGCCCAACCCTGTTTAAATCAACGAGTGTGAACCCGTCGTTATCAACTTTAACACCTCGGTCTTCGACCCATTGACACCGAAACACGGGAATGCTCAGGCGAGGACTGTAAATGAGCTCCCAAATTTCTTGAATAACGCCATAATATGACTTTGATGCTATTACAGCCCGGCCATCTCCGGATCTACTGAATTCTTGAGAGGTCGCCACCAACGTCACCCCACTGTTTTGCATCGTGCTCTTATCACTCTGGGATTTAGTATAAAATGTATATCCGTTAATCTCGTATCCTTGGAATGTTCTAACAACAATTTGGGGTCCTTTGCCAAGCAGTTTAACAATTTCAGGTACGGGGTGTGACTGCACTCTTTCTTTCAGCCATCCTATAAAAGAACGATTATGCTCGTTAGTAAGCCACTTCTGACTCCTCGTGTAGTTTTGTTGTTGAAGGATTGTCATGTGCTCATCTATGTAGGGAGCAACATCTGTCATGTGTTGTAGTACAATAAAATGTGCCTTTTGTAGTTCATTTAGATCAGCAACTACGGCTCTCAACCCAATTGTCCCGACTCCTTGGAGCCTTCCCTCGTATCGAGATTTTGGAACGCCAATAGGATCCACACCGGTCAAGTAGTTGGTGCAAAAATCAATCACCTCCTCCGTAGAATATCCTTCTATAATGCTGCCTTCGGGTCGATGTCGGTTCCTTACGTATTTTTTCAAGATGCCCATGTATCTCTCGAATGGATACATATACCGAAGGAACACGGGACCACAAATCTTAATTTCTCTCACAAGATGAACAACAAGGTGAACCATGACATCGAAAAAAGATGGCGGAAAATACATCTCAAGTTGGCAAAGAGTAACGACGACCTCCTTTTGCAAAGAGTCCAATTTTAGAGGGTCTACCACTTTGGAATTTATTGCATTGAAGAAAGAACAAAGCTTTGTAATGGTTTGACGAACGTGCTTTGGTAAAATTCCCCGAATTGCAACCGGAATTATATGTGTCAGTAAAACATGACAGTCGTGAGATTTCAGACCGACCAGTTTCAAGTCCTTCATCGACACCAACTTCTTAATATTCGAAGAATATCCTGATGGGACTTTTATACCATTGAGGCATTCACAGAAGCTTGTTTTCTCTTTCTTTGACATTGTGCACAGTGCGGGGGGTAGGTATGTGCGCTTCCCTTTCTCCTGCGGTGCGAGCTCGGGTCGTATTCCCATCTCTACCATGTCTTTTCTCACTTTAATACCATCTTTCGTCTTCCCCGGAATGTTCAATAATAAACCAATTAAACTGTCACAGACATTTTTTTCGACATGCATGACATCTAGGCAATGCCTCACTTCTAAATATTTCCAGTACGGTAGCTCCCAAAATATGGACCTCTTTTTCCAAATATTCTTCGGTAGTGCTTTGGCGCATTTTCCAAAAACAACATCAATGTTTTTTACCCGTTCGAAGACACTCTCCCCGTCTAATGGATGACGAGCCACTCCAAGCTCAATTTTCCCGTTGAATGCCATCTTCTTCTTACGATATGGGTGATTAATAGGAAGAAACCTACGATGCCCCATGAATACATTCTTTTGACAATTTTTCAACCTCAGCACCTGCGTGTCATCTTCACAGATCGGGCACGCTTTTTCTCCTTTACAAGTGTAACCCGACAAATTCCCATACGCGGGGAAATCATTTACGGTGCAAAACACCATGGCCCGCAAGTTAAAGGTCTCTTTCATATACGCATCCCACACCGGGACGCCATCACGCCACAATTTTTGGAGGTCCTCGATTAATGGTGCGAGATATACATCTATGTCATTTCCGAGTTGTCTGGGTCCTTGGATTAGTAATGACATCATTATATATCTGCGTTTCATGCACAACCAAGGAGGAAGATTGTAGATGCATAAAAGAACTGGCCAAGTACTGTGCCGACTGCTCATACTTCCAAACGGACTCATTCCATCTGAGCTCACCACAATCCTAAGGTTCCGCGGTTCAGAACCAAATTCTTTGAAATGTCTGTCAATGTTTCTCCATTGAGGAGAATCAGCCGGGTGCCTTAGTTTACCGTCATTTTTGCGCTCTTCTTCGTGCCAGCGCAATAATTTTGCATCTTTGGGATTCGCAAACAACCGTTTGAATCTCGGTATTATCGGCAAATACCACAACACCTTAGCCGGAGGTCGGCCACTTGTGTCCTCGTTACAATCATCAGTGTCCTGGTCCTTACGACGTTTATATCGTGAAACACCGCATTTAGGACAGACATGCATGGCCTCGTACTCGTTACGATACAATACACAGTCATTCGGACATGCATGTATTCTTTGGATCTTCAACCCCATTGGACATATCAACTTCTTTGCCTGATATGTTGTACCGGGTAACTCGTTGTTATCTGGGAGCATTTCTCCTAAAAGCTGTAATAAGGACGTGAAACTCTTATCGCTCCAACCATTGTCTGTTTTTAAGTTTAATAATTTCAACACAGCTGACAGTTTTGTAAATTTGGTACACCCGGGATACAACGGCTTCTTGGATTCATTAGACAAATTTTGAAATTTATCATAATTTTTATCACTAATTTCATCTTCCACATCACGTAACATATCCTCCAAATTTTCAGTAAACTCGTGTTCTACATTTTCATCAAAATTCCTCTCCATCTCATCATCGTCATTTTCGGATTCGACGTTAATATCAGAATATTCGGCACTCTCATAATCCTCGTTCCAATCAAGTTCAAAATTATCAGAAATTCCAACATTCTCATCATTCAATTCACGATTACAATCCTTATTGGCACTACTACTTTCCCCAAATTTCTCACCATGCATGAACCAACATGTATATCTCTTCTTAAATCCCCGACAAATCAAATGAGCTCTAATTTCTTCGATGTCCAAAAATCTTAATAAATTTTTACAATCTTTACAAGGACATAAAATGTCTTCTTCTTTTTTATTCACTCTATAACTCTCAGCAAATTTTATAAACTCATCAACGCGAACCAAATATTCTTCACTGTCACGTCGCATTTCATACATCCAGCTTCGATCCATCTGTAAATTAAATTAAAAAAATGATTTGATCAATTAATCATGCATGGTCAACATTCTCCTTCGTGTACAAAATTTTGGGCTTACAAAGGGCCGATTTACAATCCTAACCCACTCTTTGAATATTATGTCTCATATGTGAACACATATTAGCGAGATTTAATTAGTATTTGAGAAAAATTCGGCAGCATTTCCCCTTAACTCCCCAAGTATGCGTACGAACCACATACTCGTAGGAGCAATAAGGGAAAATACTGTCGAACTTTCCTCAAATACTAATTAAATCCCGCTAATATGTGTTCACATCCTAAATGAGACATAATATTCAAAGAGCAGTCCCAAAACGGGGACTATCCAAAATTAATCCCTATTGGATTAATTTTGAACGGGCATGGACCTAAAAGCATCTAAAGGTCGGTTATTGGACCACAATACAAAAATTAATTACATCTAAAATTAAGAATTCAAGCATGCATGAAATGACCTAAATAAGCCTAAATAACAGAAAATTAGAGAAAGAAAATGATTTAAATACATATTACTAACCTTAGAAAGATGGAGAGGAGAAAATACAAACTTAATTCAAAGATCTCAGATCTCAGCTGCTGGCCTCGATCAATTCGCAGAAATAAAAAGCACAGTTCGATATGTATGAACTAATAAAAACTTGATCAAAACGGCGCTCTGGAAGGGAAGATAATAAAACCCTACACTATTATACACGGCTATTTAGTTATATATCCGTGTAGCTCTCCTCCTATTTCTACACGGCTTGTTAGTTATAAAGCCGTGTACAATTATAAGATTTATACACGGCTATTTAGTTATATATCCGTGTAGCTCTCCACCTATTTCTACACGGCCTTTTAGTTATAAAGTCGTGTACAATTATAAGATTTATACACGGCTATATATCAAAAAACCGTGTGTAATGTTCCTACACGGCTTTGTATTAAAAGTCCGTGTAGCTCTCTCAATTATTTGCACACACACTTATTTACACACGAATTTGTGGTTTCTAATAAACCGTGTAGCTCTCTATAATAATTCGACACTGATTGTTAACTAATTATCCGTGTAGAAATCGTTCAGATCTTTTGAACTCATATTTTGTACACTGTTTTTAATATAATTGCCAAATCCGTGTACAATGTGCAGTGTACAAAACCAGTTTTTGTAGTAGTGAGGCCTCATATGTTTTAGAAGTTTCAATGAGTTCTTCAATTGGTTTTCATATTCTCATCATCTGAAGAGGTTATAATTATAATATAATATGTGAATCGATTTTTTGTTTTTTAGTTTTCATATTCTCATCATTTGAGTCATTTTCACATTCTGGTATTTATCATTTGGGTTTGGATATAAGCATATACTGTAATTTCTCATCTTAACAGGGGCTTATTTGTGAATTATCTATTTAACGGAGTGAATTAGAGATACAGGTGAATAGCTTGTGAGAGAGGCACGTGAAAAGCTTGTGAAGCTTATTTTATTTGAAGATAATAAGAAAACTGAGAACGGGCAATCGGTCAGATCATCAATAAAGGAAAGAAGCACTAGTGGAAAAACACACATCAGGATCGGTTAAATACGCACATCAGGATCGGACCTAGAGCCGATCCTGTTCCAGCCGATACAAATAGTCAATCTAAACTGTATCGGTTAAAGAACCGATCCAGATACCAACCATCTGGATCAGTTATTTATTAATAACCGATCCTAATTCTAACTATCAAGATCGGTCATTAAATTTTAGCCGATCCTAATTCTAACTTTCAAGAACGGTCAATTAAACAACCGATTCTAATGTTGACTTACAAGATCGGTCAATAATATATCCGGCACTAATTCATAACTATCAGGATTGGATTTTTAAATATAACCGACCCTGATTGTTTTTTTATTATTATTATTTTTTTTTTTTTTGTGAAACCAACATTTTGAATCTTAATATTTTGCACTAATGATACCTGTATTTAAATCCAAGAAGTGCAATGGTATATCTTGATAAACAGAAAGATGCCAAGATGACCCATTTCATTTACCAGTAAAGTAATACATGACACAAGCCTAATAAAATACTAATTCCTAAACACAGTAAAAGCTCAGAGGGAATATTTGACAGCAATACATGTTTGACTACTAACTAAACTTTGAGACTTCAAATGTGACTCCATTTTTCAATCTGCCTCCAGCTCTGGTACCACCTCAAAATTACTTTATCCATCATCTAGTGCAGTCCCAGGTGGCAAGCTCTGTAAGGGTATCAAAGCCAAGTGTTAAAATGTTTACATAATCAAACATGTACCACAAGATAATTTAATTAAAGTACTTGTTTAATTAAAGACCTGAAACCTTTCTCAGGAGATATAAGATAAGGTTGGTACTAACTTGAATAAATTAGACATAATTTAGTACTGGAAATGCAATTAACCCAACGTAATTTGGATATGAGCACCTCATGACTCTCAATAATACAACTTCAAAGAACTAAACAGTTACAGTGTGCTGGCTAAAGAACTGACAGAGGCTAAAGATTTACGAAGCAGGTGACTTTTCATGATTTGATAAATGTTAGCAAGGGTAAAAAGCAATATATAATCAAAAGTTGTTGATAATCACCATATGGTCTTCTTCTTTTTCTTAGCACAATAAGTAGAACCACAAGGGAAATGACTATGACTGTAACAGTTACACCTGCGATAACACCTGATTTGTTAATCTTGTTTGCTGATGTAGAACCACTCAAGCTTGATGAACTAATTACTGTCAGGTGGACTAGAGTCACTGACAGGTCCATGACCATTGCTTCCATTATCATTGGGTACAGTAGATTGAATTGAAATCACAAAATTTCTAATAATTTGAATTGAAAGCATATAATTAATTGGGTACAGTGGATTCATATGGTAAGTTAAAATATACAGCATGGTCAATTTGGTCATAATCAATAACTTAACTACAACTAATTAGCAATCGAGCAAACAAGCAAGATTAAAGCAACAAGTAATGAAATTAACAAGAAAACAACAACAATGAAATAAATTGGAGGAAGTTGAGAATAACTCGAAACCCGCACCTTAGCAATGTGGGATATGATGATTAAAGTGTCACTGCAGTATGGACATATTCGACAATACTTCTTGATCCATTTGTGCAAGATCTGCACCTCTGCCAGTAAACAAGGTCGATTCGGTAGTTCAATAGTGTCATCTAGTACTTTAGTTAGTTATAACACGTGGAACTTGCAAAATTCCTGAGTGAGGCTCGGTCAATGACATAAAATAATTTCAATTCATTGGTGATAGAAGGTTACACAACAGAGTTCCTCTTTGTTCAACTTATGATAAGAAAATGTTAAGTGATACAAAATGCAAAAGTTTAGTATAAATGAAATCAAGCTTTTGGGCAAACTAGATATTCATTTTTTTTTCTTTCTCCACATCAGGTTGCTTTTGTCTATACTACTTGCGCTTTAAAAGGAATTAGCAAGAAGTTCTTTGTAAGCATTCTTGTATATTTCACAATTTTTCCCAAAAGTAGATTAAATTCTAACTCAAAGACATTAGATTTTTATTCTTCCTAATCATTCCAAATTTAATTTCAATTTAAATTAAAAACAGTAAAAACTCAAGTGTGACCCCTAAAAAAATATTAGGCAACATTAATACAAGCTAAGCTTTAATTTTAGCAAAAAGAAAGTATATGAGAACTTGATAATACCATAAGCCAAATTAAGATCAATTGACTTCGATCACGTGCTATTAAGGTAAAGGATTAAGGGAAAGGATGGAACAGCCAAGGATTGAGGGAAATGATGCAACATAGGAAAAAAAAAGAAAAAACAAAGACAAAGCTTACAAACCTAGGGTTAGCAGGAGAGGGCGACGTCGGGAGTGGCCAGCAGGTGTCGAAAGAGATTGATGGAGTGGAGACACTAGGAAGGCCTAGGGCATGTCATATCGGCAACGATCGCGGGGAGAAGCGGTCGCGTGGAGGGAAAGCACCGGATCTTTCACGGAGGAGAGCACTACGAAGAGAGACCATGAGAGAGTGAGAGATAGTCAGTGTTGGTTGAGCGGCGGCAGGGAGGAGAGACGCCAGAGCAGAATTTGGATGAGTTTGAGGGTTTGAGTAGAGGGGAGCGTAAGGAGAGGGAAGGAGAGAGGGTAGAATGAGGAGAGCGATAAAGGAGGCAAATAAAAATTTGGGACTCAGCGTTAAATCAAAAAATTTGGGACTCAGCGTTACATCAGGATCGGTCATTATAAAAAGTCGATCTTAATAAGTTTGAACTATCAAGAACAGTTATTTATAAATAACCGATCCTGATAAGTTACTATTAAGAACGGTCATTTATAAACAGCTGTTCTTGATATATCTGGACTATCAAGATCAGTCGTTTATAAACAACCGATCCTGATAAGTCATTATCAGGAACGGTTGTTTATAAACGACCGTTCCTGATATGTTCTGGACTATCAAGAACGGTCGTTTATAATAACCGATCCTGATACCTATTATCAAGAACGGTCTTTAAATTTGCCCGATCCAGATATATATCAGTATCGCTTTTATGCTATATCCGATCCTGATGTGCCGATACTAAATGTACATTTTCCACTAGTGAAGTGATTCAAGTAATCTAAGCCATGGGATAAAATCGAACGGTCAAGATAAAAGAAGAGGAGGACGCTGCTTTTCTTAAGAAAAGCAGCAGAGTCGGACCTGTGAAACTAGTTAGAAACAAAAAATATTGGTGTATTATGAGAAAGGCGTGACAAAAGGAAAAGAGGAATATAGATGCCACAACTGGCCGCTGATTGATGCGCAGAATGTTGGATGAGTGGATTTCACTTTGATTTTGAAGCGCAATATTTTCTTCGTTTCATAAAGAAAGGACAAGTCCAGTTTCTTAAAGCAGAGGTGATTGGTTTCTCCAGTACTTAGTAATTCGGAGGAAATGAAGAAGGAATCAATTGTAAAATTAGCTTTTTGGGAGAAAAGGATTTTGGTGGGTCACCAGAAGAAAGCAGGTAGAGATTAGATCCTATCAACTTTGTATGAACTTTTTATTGTGGTATGAGATTGCATATTTATTTATACTCGTTTACTTGTGGCATATATCATAACTGTTGCTTAGGAATTCAGAGCAGGTCGGATGCCCATCGGACCTACTTTGGTTTGATGGGTGTTGCCATCCGATTTGCATCAAGATTTGTGCACTCCGCATTAAAATTCGTGTGTCTGTATCAATTTCCGTGCGAGCAGATCTTGATGCTAATCGTACGGTGTTAGAGCTAATTGAACTTAAAAGTAGATCCGATGCCCATCGGACCTACTCCTATCTTGTTGCTTAGAGACATACATTATGTAGCCCATTTCTTCATTCTCTTCCATGAATAGTGATCACTTTCTTACTCTTTATATTGGTTTTTATAGTACAAATCCTTTAACTTAAAAAGAATAGTATTTTTTTTTCTCCAAAAAAAAAAACAAAGAGTAGTGTTGGCAGCATAAAAAAATTAAGACCAGCTGCCAAGAGCCAAGTCAGGATAATTTGTAGAGTGGACCAAAAATTTTGAATGAGGTATAATTTTGTAATTATTTTGAGTGTTAAGTATATTTTTATAATTTTTTTGATAAAAAATAGATATAAAAGTATATTTTGGAGAAAAATCTTAGAGATGGACAAAATTTTATAATTTTTTAAAACTTAAGTAAATTCTTATAATTTTATTTTTAAAAATAGAAACTTATTTTTTTTTTAAATGAGCCAGGATGGAGACTTGCCCAATCCCGACTCGACTTCGCCCATGCCTGCTATAAAATATCTCGAATAATAAAAAAAAGAAACAGAGAAAAATAAGAAGCTTTTTTTTCATTTATTTATTTTTTTCAAGCTCTGTTTGCTCTAGAAGGAATTAATCAGACAAGATAACCACAGATTTCTTACTATACTCCTTTCTTTTTTGTAATAGTGTACTATGTTATAACTATGGCAAGCAATAATGGTTTACTTATATCATGATATGCTCTTTTAAACCGTACAAATGTAAATAATAACAAAAACCTACATGACTAAGACTTATTATGAACATTTCTATGCACTGGTAGCCTTAATTACATTTGTAACCTCATTAACAGTTTACCCGTGATTTGGATTCATCTTCACCTAACAATGACGGGACAACTGAAATCTTTTGTATGGAAAAACTAGTCTTTTTACATGCCGATTCAAGAAGGCCGACTTGGGCCGGCCCATCGGGGCAGAAAGCAACCATGGACCCACCACTTCCAGTGATCTGATGACTTGTAATTAGCTGGATATCTCAATCATCCAAGTTTATTCTCTGTATTTATTTTTTTTAAGTAGATTTATTCTATTTACAATTAGCTCCTAATTTCAATACTTCTGACAATTCTTATTTTCAGGTATTGCATGACACTAATTCCTCCTTGTCCGAAAAATAATTCCACATTGGTTTTATGGATGCAAATTTGATCAGTGAAACATCGATTATTCTCAACAACGAATATTCACTAGAGTACTATATATACCCAAGCCTTGCCTCGGATGCAGGAAAAAAATTATATTTGCACCATACCACTAGGGGTAATTTCATAATTGTACTTATATTTATTTTCCTTAAATCACAAGTTCATATTGATTTATTACTATTACTTAAATTGTAGAAGACATTGGGTACTTATTGTTATCATGCCAAGAGAGTATTTGGTGCTTTTCCTCGACTCGAAAAAGGTGAAGGAAGGGGAGTTAGCAATTGCATCACATTTGATCAAGTAAGCAAAAGTTATGTAATTTAAAATACAAAATAATAATCTGATCTACTTGATAATATTTTAGGATAAATACCATATTGACCTTTATTAATTGTAGGCCTCACAATGAATATGAATGCAGGGAGGACGACACAAGCGGGGGAAAAACACTTGTGCTTGGGCAATGTTTCTAGTCTTAAAAATTTTAATCAAGTATTTCATTTTAACTTATTCCAAGTTCCAATATAATTGCACTACTAATTTTATTTTGTTTTCAAACTTACGCATTTCAGTGTTGGTCATGCAAAACGTGTTGCTTTTAAAATTTATAAACTCGGTTTGCTATCGGATTAGATTACAAGCGCATAATCCTATCGAGTTGTATAAACGAGTGTCGATTGATCAGAGTCAAAATAATGATGATTTATGTAGGGTTTTGGTTTAGGTTTTACATATTTTCTCACACTTATGTTTGATTTATTAGAGAAAAAGGCTACGGTCACCCTTCTTTCTGTTTTATTGCAGAAACAGGTTTTGGGACTATTTTACACCAAATGGAGCTAGAATCGGGTCAATCGGATCAGCGACGCTTATCGACGAAGTCACTGTTACGGTCCGTATTGCCTAATACGGACCAGGCCTAGCACAGACCAGGAGATAGCGCTGGAAGCATTAAAACCCTAACCGACAAGGTCCTAATACGGACCATATCACCTGATACGGTCCGTAACCGAAGGCCCCTCTTGGGGAATAACTGCCGACAGCTGTATCCAGATCAGTTTCTTAGCCCCTACTCAACCTCCAGACGTCCCTCCACTCCTATATAAGGCTCCTGGGCAAAAGAAGAAGTTGTCTTTGTAATTAAGGTTATATTTGATTAAAGAGAGAAGAGAGGAGTGCTTGTAACTATGCCGTTCCGCGGCTAAGTTCCTTTTCTTAGGGTTAGGCAGTAAACCTTGTTACTCTTGATGTTTTGATATATATATTTTCTATTGATTATGATTTCTTGTTGTTGAATCTAAATGCATTTGTGATTTACTATCTCTTCATCTAACTTCAATGATCTAGTTTGAGTCTGTTAGGGTAGTGACAGTACTTTAATGGTAAGAGAAACTATTTGTATGAATTAGTCTCGTTGAGATCTATTAAGTTTATGTGAAGAAAACCTTAGCGGAGAAACCATACACCAGAACAACAAAACGTGAACCAAATTCCATCACTTGCGTAAGGAAACTCACAGTGATCTGAGTAGTAATTTGGGGTATTTAAGAGATCAGTCATTTGCGTAAGGAAACTCGCAGGTCCTATGTAGAATCTCGATGAAAGATCTGTCATTCTTGAGTAACATAAATCGCAGTGACCTATGTGGTGTCTTTCATAAAACAACAACAGAAAATCAGACGCAACAGAAATATATTATCAAGGCGGATTGAGTAGCAATGGTGTGCCGAAACCCTAGGAATTCTCATCTCTATCTTTATTTTAATTACTTTTAATTGCTTTCTAATTTACATTGATCACAACAACATCTCTCAATTTTCAGATTTCGTCTAGTCTTTCGAAAGATTGTGATTCAATCGCTCAAAACTCTGAATCAATATTCCCTGTGGATCGACCTCGAATATACTACTCGATAGGATTGTGCCCTTGCAGTCCGAACCAATAGCATTTCTGAGTTTATAAATATTAAAAGAAACATTGCTCTCTTTTGAGTGATCAAGCTTTTTGGCGCCGTTGCCAGGGAATAACGATTCATTGTGCAAGGCCTCGCGAGACGCTCTTACTTGGACCATTGAATCCAATTAACTAGAAACGCCTAGATTTCTTTTTATTTTCTGCATTTTTATTTTTCTTTTATTTTTAATTTCATTTTTCATTTTATTTCCTTTTTATTTTTCAGTTTTAGTCTAATTTGCAGATTTTCTTTTCCCTTTTTAGGACACTGCACGCTGGCCGAATCATCCGTACCAAGATCCGAGAGGATTGCTAGTAGGAGAGGACAATTCGCTTCCACATCACCGACAAGAACCAATCATAGTTCTTCCTCGAGTAATTCTGAAAGCAAAGAGGACTCAGATTCGATCAACATGAATATTCCACCGAACGAACCGATCAATGGAGCTCACGATGCAGCAAGACCCAAACTTCTACGAGACTATTACGTACCGCGCGCGAATGATCCTAATTCTAGCATAAACCCGCCAACTGTTACGAATCGTAATTTTGAGATCAAACCTGCTCTCAAAAATATGGTTTCGCAACGCAATTTGGAGGATTTCCAAATAAAGATCCACATCTTCACTTGTCAATATTCCTTGGGATAAATATCAACGGAGTTGCTGATGAAGCAATCAGGCTAAGGCTATTTCAATTCTCATTAAAAGATAAAGCAAGAGCATGGTTGTTTTCCTTACCGGCCAATTTCATTTAAACTTGGGACCAATTGTTTAATGTGTTTATTGCAAAATATTTTTCACCATCCAAAACTTCGAGGTTTAGGAATGCAATTACTAATTTTGAACAAAGGGATGGTGAAACATTGTGTGAGGCATGGGATAGATATAAGGATATGTTAATGTGTTGTCCACATCATGGTCTAGAAAGATGGCTGATTGTCCAAACTTTTTATAATGGTCTAAACCCAACCGATAGGTTGTCTATTGATGCTTCCGCAGGAGGAGAAATCATGAACAAGTAACCTGACGAGGCTTACAACCTAATTGAAGAGATTGCAATCAACCAACACTACTGGATCTCTGAGCGAAAGAAGCCAACTCCAACACCTGCCATGCACCGAGTAGATGATATCTCCAAGCAGAACGCAAAGATTGATGCTTTGCAAATGGCACTCAACAAGCAAACCAAACAGCGAACGGTAGTAGCAGTCAATGCCGCAACAGCATGTGGCTATTGTGGAGGAGCGCATGAGATGAACGAATGTATGAATGTGACGGTAACTGAGGAAGAAATAGAGCAAGCAAACGCAATTGACAACAGCTTTTGACCTCAACCCGCCTACAATACATACCATCCGAACAACCGAAACCATCCAAATCTCTCATACGCAAACAATCAAAAGCCTGCTGCACCCCAACAGAACTACCAACCACAGCCCAATTATCAACCGAGATACAGCAATCCCCAACCAAATTACCAACCAAGGCAATACAAACCAACCGCAGCAACCTAACATCACATCTTTAATGGAGAGATTCCTAGAGAAGCAAGACAAGGCTAACGCCGAAATCGCACAAAAGATCGAATCCTTAACAAACTGCAACAAAGACTTAGAAGACAATGTCTCTAAGATGGCAAAAGAACTCTCGAGTATTACACGCAGAAAAGGCAAATTTCCGGGCCAACCGGAAGAAAACCTGAGAGAGACTTGCAAAAGCATAACATTGAGGAGCGGTACAGCTTATCAGGGACCTCCCATGCCCGATCAAACTTCCGATGAGATGCATGCAGAACCATCGCATTCCGAAGAATACGAGCCACAACCACTGGAGCCGCCCGTATTCGAACTGCAGATGGACCTCATTGAGGAATAGAATGACACCGTAAGTGGAGACGAGCGACAACCCGAACCTGAATACATTTCACCACCACCCTACAAGCCACCTCTGCCATTCCCTCCAAGGACTGCCAAGCATAAGATGGAGCCGCAACTTGCGAGATTCATGGAGACACTCAAGCAATTACAAGTCACAATCCCCTTCACTGAAGCAATGCAAGCATACCCTCGTATGCTAAAAAAAACATTCAATTGTCGTGTTGTATTAGGGTTGTAAACACCCACTTCTATTGCCATCTGGAGACACTGCTAGTGTGTTGCAGAGACTTCCAATTTGAGTGTTGTATTGGGTTGCAACTACTCTCTTCTCTTGCCATCTGCAGACATTACTAGAGTGCTATATTAGGGTTGCAATACCCTCTTCTTTTGCTATCTGGTGACACTACTTAAGTGTTTCAAAAGCTTTCAATTGGAGTGTTGTATTAGGCTTGCAACTACCCTCTTTTGTTGCCATCTTGAGACACTACTAGTGTGCTGTAAAGACCTTCAATTGAGGCGTTGAATTAGGGTTGCTACTATCCTCTTCGGTTGTAATTTGGAGACACTACTAAAGTGCTACAAAGACCTACAATTGGATTGTTATAATTGGTTTACAACTACCCTCTTCTCTTTCTATCTGACAACACTATTAGAGTGCTGCAAGGACATTCAATTAGAGTGTTATTTTAGGGTTGGAACTACCCTATTTTCTTGCTATCTTGGAGACATTACTAGTATGCAGTAAAGATCTTCAACTGTAGTGTTGTATTGCGGTTGCAATTACTCTCGTGTCTTGCCATCTGCAGACATTACTAGAGTACTGTAAAGACCTTCAATTGGAGAGTTATATTAGCATTGCTACTACCCACTTCGCTTGCCATCAAGAGACAGAACTAGAGTGCTGCAAAGACCTTCAATTGAAGTGTTGTATCAGGGTTGCAACTACCCTCTGTTTCCATTTGGAGACACTACTAGAGTGCTATAAAGACCTTCAATTGGAGTATAGTATCAGGATTGTGATGACCCTCTTCTATTGCCATCTGGAGAGACTACTAGTGTGTTGCAAAAACCTTCAATTGGAGTGTTGTATTAGGTTTGCAACTACCCTCTTCTATTGCCATCCGGAAACACGACTAGAGATCAGCACAAAACTTCAATTGGAGTGTTATATTAGGGTTGCAACTACTCTTTTCTCTTGCCATCTGCAGGCCTTACTAGAGTGCTGCAAAGTACTTCAATTAGAAAGTTGTATTGGCATTGCAACTACCTTCTTCTCTAGCTATATGGAGACACTACTGGAGTGCTGCAAAGACCTCCAATTGGAATGTTGTAATAAGTTTGCAACTACCCTCTTCCATATCTATACGGTGACACTACCAGAGTATTTCAAAAACCTTCAATTGGAGTGTTGTATTAGGGTTGCAACTACCCTTTTTTGTTGCCATCTTGAGACACTACTACTGAATTTGTTATTTCTCTGTTGTTAATTTATCGTTTTAACAGAGTCGTGCAATAAAATTGATTTTATTTTTTATTTCGATCATATATATCTGTCTTTTTAATTTATCCGGGTTGCTAACTCAATGGTAGAGTACTCGGCTTTTAAGTGCGACTATGATCTTTTACACATTTGGATGAAGAAAAAAATTTGTCCAGACTTTTGGTAGAGTCTATAAGACCGCGACTGATCCTCAAAGGTAATGAATAGGAAAAAACAGCATGTCGTAATAAAAAAGATTTTATTCTTTAATTCTTTCAACTAAATTTACTATTTTAGCATTGAGTTATATTAGCATTGCTACTACCCACTTCCCTTGCCATCTAGAGACACAA
This sequence comes from Carex myosuroides, assembly GCA_028015225.1. Taxonomy (NCBI): domain Eukaryota; kingdom Viridiplantae; phylum Streptophyta; class Magnoliopsida; order Poales; family Cyperaceae; genus Carex; species Carex myosuroides. The sequence goes on along the minus strand of CM051464.1, from coordinate 15,707,836 downwards.
CTAGAGTGCTGCAAAGACTTTCAATTGGAGTGTTGTAACTACCCTCTTCTCTTTTCATCTGGTGACACAAATTATTTGCTGCAAAAACCATCAATTGGAGTGTTGTATTAGGGTTGCAACTACCCTCTTCTATTGCCATATGGAGACACTTCTAGTGTGCTGCAAGGACCTTCAAATGGGGTGTTGCATTAAGGTTGCAACAGCCCGCTTCTCTTGTCTTCTAGAGACAATACTAGAGTGCTTCAAAGTCCTTCAATTGAAGTGTTATATTAAGGTTGGCACCACCCATTTCTTGTACCATCTAGAGACACTACTAGAATGCTGTAAAAACCTTCAATTGGGGTGTTGTATTAGAGTTGCAACTACCCTCTTCTCTTGCCATCTGGTGACACTACTAGATGTTTCAAAAACCATCTATTGGAGTGTTGTATTAGGGTGACAACTACTATTTTTTGTTTCCATCTGGAGACACTACTTGTGTGCTGCAAAGTCCTTCAATTGTGGTGTTGTAATAGCGTTGAAACTACCTCTTCTGTTGCCATTTGTAGACACTACTAGAGTGCTGCAAAGACCTTCAATTGGGGTGTTGTATTAGGGTTGCAACTACCCTCTTATGTTGCCATCTGGTGACACTACTAGAGTGTTTCAAAAACCATCTATTGGAGTGTTGTATTAGGGTGACAACTACTATTTTTTGTTTCCATCCGGAGACACTACTTGTGTGCTGCAAAGTCCTTCAATTGTGGTGTTGTAATAGCATTAAAACTAGCTCTTCTGTTGCCATTTGGAGACACTACTAGAGTGCTATAAAGACCTTCAATTGGAGTGTTGTAATTAGTTTGTAACTACCCCTTCTATCTCTATACGGAGACACTACTAGAGTGTTTAAAAAACTTTTAATTGGAGTGTTGTATTATTATTGCAACTACCCTTTTCTGTTGCCATCTGGAGATACTACTTGTGTACTGCGAAGACATTCAATTGGGGTGTTGTATTGCGGTTGCAACTATACTCTTCTATTGACATTTGGAGACACAACTAGAGTGCTACAAAGACCTTCAATTGGAGTGTCGTATTTAGTTTGTAACTACCATCTTCTCTTTCCATCTGACGAAACTATTAGAGTGCTGCAAGAAAATTTAATTGGAGTGTTGTATTAGTGTTGCAACTACCCTCTTCTCTCTCCATGCGGCGACAGCACTAGAGTGTTCCAAAAACCTTCAAGTAAAAGGGTAGCAACTACCCTCTTCTCTTGCCATCTTGGAGACACTACTAGTGTGCTGCAAAGACCTTCAATTGGAGTGTTGTATTAGGGTTGCAACTACCCTCTTCTCTTGTCATCTGCATTCATTACTAGAGTGCTGTAAAGACTTTCAATTGGAGAGTTGTATTAGCGTTGCAACTACCCACTTCCCTTGTAATATGGAGACACTACTAGTGTGCTGCAAAGACCTTGAATTGGAGTGTTGTATAGGGTTGCAATTACACTATTCCCTTGCTATTTGGAGACACTACTAGTGTACTGCTTAGACCTTCAACATGAATGTTGCATTGGGGTTTTAGGGTTGTGAACATTCAATTGTAATGTAGCAAAGACACTGTTGGAGTGCAGAAAAAACATTCAATTATAGTGTTGTATTAGGGTTGTGAACACCCTCTTCTATTTCCATCTGGGGCCACTACTAATGTGTTGAAGATACATTCTATTGGAGTGTTGTATTAGGGTTGCAACTACCCTTTTCTTGTTGCCATCTTGAGACACTACTAGTGTACACCAAAGACCTTCAATTGGGGGATTGTATTAGGGTTGTCACTATCCTCTTCTGTTGCTTTTTAGAGACACTACTAGAGTGCTACAAAGACCTTCAATTGGAGTGTTATAATTGGTTTGAAACTACCCTCTTCTCTTTCCATCTGATGACACTATTAGAGTGCTGCAAGGACATTCAATTGGAGTGTTGTATTAGGGTTGCAACAACCCTCTTCTCTTGCCATCTTGGAGACACTACTAGTGTGCTGCAAAGATCTTCAATTGTGGTGTTGTATTGGTGTTGTAACTAACCTCTTCTCTTTCCATCTGCAGACATTACTAGAGTACTGTAAAGACCTTCAATTGGAAAGTTATATTAGCATTGCTACTACCCACTTTCCTTGTCATCTAGAGACACTACTGGAGTGCTGCAAAAATCTTAGATTAGAGTGTTGTATTAGGGTTGCAACTATCCTCTTCTCTTTTCATCTGGTGACACTAATTATGTGCTGCAAAAACTTTCAATTGGAGTGTTGTATTAGGGTTGCAACTACCCTATTCTGTTGACATATGGAGACACTTCTAGTGTGCTGCAAAGACCTTCAATTGGGGTGTTATAAATCCCCTGCCTGAATTGAAATCAATAAAAGCATGGAGATTAACTTTTAAATTTAAATATATTCGCATTTTTCTCTTTAAGTAGAAAAAATGTGTATAGAAGAATATATGAATATATTAAATAATTAACTGGTCCACAATTATTGTGGAAGGGAAAGAAAGTCAATGTAATAATGACCTTATTAGAGAAAAAAGAGATGAAAGGAATGCTGTGTATGAAAGTAGAATCGCCTTGAGCTGATTAGCGCGACGGATTGTTGACCCTGTTGTCGGAGTGTAACAAAACCACACATAAATTTAGCACATGTGTGTAGCATTTAAATTTACACAACAAGGTACATATCGCCTCGTATTCATTTATTTTTACGATGCTCATACATATTTCCATCAGTACAAATGTCGAAAATAAAACCTATCTATAATGAAGTTAAACCACTTCCTCCCATTCTCCCATGATATAAGAACCAAAAATACAGAGGCAAACCCCACACCTAGCCCTAGTCCAATAGAAACAGATAGCCCAATTATATCAGTAGAAGACATTAAAGGCAAACCTCTATTAAACCCATGACTTGAATGAGCTGCCACACATTGCATCGATAAAGGATTACCACACAATCCGGGGTTACTCAAGTAAGAATCATTCGAAAAGGTTGAGAACTGATGATTGGGCTTGGAGTATTTCTCCAACCAAGTTGTTGTATGAAAGATTTAGCGAAGCAAGGAAAGTGAGAGCGGTGAGTTCTTGAGGGATGGGTCCGAAAAGCTGGTTGGATGAGAGATCCAGTGACTCAAGCTGCTTTAAATTAGCAAATTCCAATGGAATAGGACCAGTAAGGACATTATGTGATAGGTTAAGCACATCAAGTGACTTGAGTTCCCTGATCTCTTCGGGTATTTCCCCTGAAAATCTATTTTGTGATAGAACCAGGGAACTGAATATGCTGAGTGAATTCTTTATCTCCATTTCTTGTCCTTTGGATATGACTGTAATTGAGTTCTGATAATAATGCTGATAATCATATGGACCCCCAAACCTAAATGTCCTAGAATATGAATTATTCACCATAGTTGACAGGCTTTCTGTTCACACAAAAGTGTATCACAAAGTTTCACTACAGCAAGCTGTAGCTTCTAAACCTTGAATTAACTTCCGACTAGACTGCAAGTGCACAATCCTATCGTATAGTTTAGTCAGGTATCGATTCACAGGACGGTTCAAAATCAAATCTGGACTCTACTTAAATCAATTAGGTACTAGAAGTTGAAGAATGTTGATTTGGTTTGTTTAATTTCCTAAGTTCAGTAATGACAGAAAGTAAAATTTGGTTTTTATCAGATAGAGAAAAGTGTTTCCAAGGTTTTCGATTTCATCTTCAACTCTGCCTCTCGGTACCACACACGACCCGCGTACTTTCATACGGGGCCCGCATGGAAGACGCGACCCGCGTACTCTCATACGCGGCCCGCGTGGACCTCGAGTGAATGCAGCAGCTGTCTGTTTCTGCGTTGTTCTTTGGTGTAAGGGTTCATTGACCGAACCTAATGTTCCTAAACCTCAACTCTCGTTTGTTGACTTAATAAACTTGGTATCGGAAATGCAATTTCACCTTCTTAGGTTTTTAATCTAAGTTAATTGTCCAGTTTACTAAAGGTAACCACTACCTCTCGATAAGTGAAAAAGTTCACCTCTCGGTTACTATTTGGTCTCGCCTTACGGCTCGTAAACCTACCTCAAATACTAAGTTTGGTTGAGAGAAACATCAAGGTCAAAGTACTAGAAAAGATGCTATAGACATCTAACAGTAGACAATCAAGAATTATTCAATCAACTTCAACAAAGCAATTAAAATACTGCTCAAACAATTAAACACTAACATTCAACACAGATTCAAACAACATGCATACAAAACAAAGTATCAAACTACATCGTAACCCTAGAAACTAAGTAAACTACTCACATATAGTCAAAAAGCAAGCAAAACAAATGATAGAAGAATAGTCATGACAAAACCCGAAATACAAAGAAGATCCGTGAAGAACTTTCGTCTTTCGCTTCTCAACTTCGTCTCCAAGCTAGCCGTCAAGTCCCAACCCTATAATCTGTCTCTTGCTCTCCAAAAATGCAGAATTAAGAATGAATCCCCTTGTAGCAAGGAATCCCCTGATATAGCCCTTCTGGCCGACCTTTCCTTCATTGAACCTCTGTTTCCTTTTCTGTTTTGTTCCTGGAATAGTCTGACGTGACTCGTGTGTAGTGTGATGCGGTCCGCGTGTCTATGTCCCTCGCGTGTGTAAACAGAGATCACGTCTATGGTCGCGTCAGGGTTTGATACGGCCCGCTTCGGATGTGACGCGGCCCGCGTGTAGGGTTCCAGAACTCACAATCTTCCCTGATTTTGCTCGTTTCCTAGAAAGTAAGAATAAAAACGCAGCAGTACCATATTCTATAGATATTCAATGTAAAAGACACGATTTAGTGGTTTAAAACACAGATTTTGGTACAGAAATTGGTCGGATTTATAGGTCAAATAACGAGATATCACTTTCAAAAATAATTTTTGGGATAGTGCCTCAGAAACGATTTGAAGAAATATCAAAAACCATTAGTGAGGGGAAAAAGGGAATTATTTGTTTTAGTTTTGGCTTCAATATTCGAAATTATGCCATAGATTGATTTGAACTTAAGACAAGTACTCTCTTGTTTTTGAGATTTCCGAGCCAAAAAGGAAATCTTTTCACCATTTGGTTATTTCTGAGATCTAGGACCTTTAGAGTGTTACAGTTCGTTAGTGTTTGGGGCAAACTTCTATTTATATTATTGCCACTCAAATATATTGTTCTAAATTTGCAACCTTCACTAATATTTTGTGGCAATGGCCCACGTAATTTGTTACTTTTCATGTTCAACACTAACAAGTAAGCATTTTCTAGAATGCAAGGTGGTATAGTACCAGTTAAATTATTATCTGAAAGCTCGAGCACTTGTAGCATTCTCGCATTAAAAATGAAAAGTGGGATCTCTCCTGTGAGTCTAGAAAAAGATAAATGAGGGTGGACTGAAATAGTCTCCCAGAGCATGGTTTGGGAGATTTTGTAATGCGATGAAAGGATATGGATATTCTCAAAAGTGATTCTGATCATACTCTGTTTTACAGGAAAAAAACAAGGAAAGATAACAATTTTGATTATTTATGTTGATGACATGATAATCACAGGGGACGACCATGATGGAATCAAAAGCCTAGAAGAAAGGCTATCTCAGGAATTTGAAATGAAGAACTTAGGAGGACTAAAGTACTTCCTTGGAATTGAAGTTATGCGAACTCAGGAAGGTATATCCTTGTCTCAACGTAAGTATGTGTTAGACTTACTTGTTGAAACTAGGATGCTTGATTAAAAACCAGTAGATACACTAGTTGTACAAAATGTCAAGTTGGGTGAGTTCTCCAACTAAGTACCGCAAATAAAGAAACGTACCAAAGATTAGTGGGTAAACTTATTTATCTATCACATACCAGATCAGATATTGCATATGCGATAAGTGTAGTGAGTCAGTTCTAGCATGCACCCAGTGAACAACACATGGAAGATGTGTTTCGAATTCTTAGATATTTGAAAGGAGCACCTGGAAGAGGTATTTACTTTAAGAAAAATGGGCATCTAAGAATTGAGGGGTACACAGACTCGGATTGGGCAGGTGATATAACTGATAAAAAATCCACCTCTGGATACTTTACATTTGTTGGAGGGAACTTGGTGATATGGAGAAGTAAGAAACAAAAGGTAGTAGCATTGTCTAGTGCTGAGGCAGAATTTAGAGGTATTGCTAAAGGATTACAGGAGCTAATATGGGTGAGGAAAATTGTGAGTGAACTCGGGTTTAAATCCGAAGAAGAAATGAAACTCTTCTGCGACAATAAGGCTGCAATTGCCATATCTCAAAATCCTGTGCAACATGATCGTACCAAGCATATAGAAGTTGATAGATATTTTATCAAACAAATCTGGAGGAGAAGGTCATCTGCATTCCATTTGTGAGAACTGAGGATCAACTTGCAGACATATTAATGAAAGGGGTCTTTAGCACAATCTTTCATGATTCACTTGTCAAGTTGGGAATGAAAGACATCTATCTGCTAACTTGAGGGGGAGTGTTAACAAGAGCTACAAAAGATTTGAAGAGAAGTGGCGCACAAGGCAACTGTGATGGTGAAGAAAAGAAACTATGTACTTAATATCCAATTGTGGCGTGAGGCAACACGAGATTTAGTTTCCAATAATTGTAATATTTAGACAATCAATGTAATAATTATACAATCCTAGATTAAGGAAGGAAATAACTAGATATGCTATATGCGAGGCTGCTGTCTATCTCCATGAAAAATCTAAAAAAATTATATTCTGTAATCTTCTTCTTGAATGAAATAAAACATGGGAGGGAAGGGAGTTTCTTGGGAGTGTTGTGTTTATATTTTCTTAGGTATGAATACTTGATATATTATATATTAACACTTACGCGCATAGGTATCCATATTTGCGCTCGTCAGTTGCAAAATCTATCAAATATTAGGCAGTCTCCCAAATAGTTAGTGGTCTCTCAGTTAATGAGCAATGCCCCAAGTAGTTAATGACCAGGAGATAAATAAAAAAAATAAACTGAAAAATAGTTAGACGCTCCCGTTGTTGGATGGGGAAATAATCCTTCCCCTACGAATAAGCTACTTCAGTGGTGGAACCAGAAATGATCGGTAGGGGAGGCCTAACTAGCTAGTTTTCTCGTCACCTCGTCGCTGAGCCCAGTCGCCAGAGGCTGGCTAAGGGGGGCCCACTGCTAGTTTTCTGGGCCAAGGTAGGCCAGGACCCAGCCTGGCCCAGGCCTTAGTTCCACCCCTGAGCTACTTCATAAGTTATCTTTGAACCATTGATTTTGTAACCTCGTGGTCCCACTAGTGCATTGCCCCTGTTGCAAAATAAAAAAAAATAATCCACAAATTATCCCACTAGTTTCTTTCGATGGTATGTCCATTTCCCATGTGTTATTGAGTTCTGACTATTTTTATGTACTTACCTTTAAAGTGAAGTCTTTATATTGTGTACAAACATCAGCGCACCATCAATAACGGTCCCACCATGTGTCTTTTTTTTTTTAGAAATCTGACAGAGGCTGTCAACAGTCCCACCCACCAAGTGTCATGCTGTATTTTTTTTGGGTTGATTTGATGGGGGACATTAGTTACAATTAATTGTGTTCATGTTGATACCATTTGTTATGAACCAGGAAGAAGCATACACTAGTACAGAAAACATGACCATACACGGTCTGAAAAGTTAATGGTACATGGTTTCTGACATAGGTTACCCGACTATATCAGCAAGCGTCGTGTATGAATAGTTGGTACGTTGTACACTGTTTTCGACTGTAACAACCCGGTAATTTTAATTATTTTTTTTAAAAATTAATTTGACCTTATTTGCAACATTTAAAAAATGAGAAAAATTGTAACACCCGTTAATTTTTTTTTATATGTAACCCTCTTTTAATTATTTTTGAGCTATTTATAATCTTTCAAAACATAAAAGTTTTATTATATAAAAATACAAACTTACAAAAAAAAAGAAAAATAACCAACGTGGCACTAAGGCCACGAAGAGGGAATTTCGCTGGTTTAAATGGAGCCCTGCCTCACTGACCTGCCGGGCCTTACTGTCAGAATTTTCTGATTTTTTATTTTATTTTATTTTTTCTTTTGTTTTCTATTATTTGATATATAGGTGTATAATCTAGCTACTACGTACTATGATATTATCAATTTGCACTAAGTCAATGTTTTCTCATTGGACTTTATTATACTAATTGATTTTATTTATAATTTAGATTTAGAACCAATCTATTTTAATATCATTTATGGATATTGTTAAATAATTTTTTTATTGCCATATTTTTTATCATTTTGTATGACAACTTTTTTTTTTCTCATAATATGTTCTCGTTGTAACGCACGGTCACGATACTAGTTTAATATATTGTAATTTGTTAATTTGACTTGTCACCCTCATTTTACGGCAAGCAAATTAAGAATTAAAATTTCCGAGTGAAGCCATGAATATATTGCTTTTCATCAACCAGTATGTTTAATTAAAGTCAATCTTGATATATAGTTGATATCATATTGGTACCTCAGTGCTGTGTGTTTTTGCTTTTACTGATATATAGTAATTATGACTAAGAATTGTACTTCTTAATTAGGCCCAGACGAAGCAATGGGCTTCGGCCCAATAAGTAATGGAATTTTGGATTCCTCGACTATATCCTTCTGAACCAAATTAACCCCTCATTTTGCAAGTACGGTTGTAATTATGACCAATTAGAAATGTCATAAACGCACAGAGCAGTTAGCTTGGTAGCCATGTGCGAACCATAAATTCATTAATTAGTCAAACTCAATGGCCGGATTTCGATGTATCCTCCATTTGTTTAATTTTAATTGTTGATTTAGTCGAGTTGAGATCATATATATATCTATTCCCAGCTGCGCTAATGTGTACTAAACGACAATAATAAATGATTAACTAACCGAGTTGTTGGATGGGGAAATAATCTTCCCTCTTACGAATAAGCTACTTCATAAGTTATCTTTGAACCATTGAATTTGTAACCTCTTAAGTCCCACAAGTGCGTTGGCCTTATTGCAAAAATATAAAATATAATTCACACACATGCATATATGTATCATGCATGAGCATGATGCCTTTCGTTGTAATGTCCCTTTTTCATTGTCTTATTGAGTTATGACTATTTTTATCATGTACTTATCTTTAAAGTGAGGTCTTGTCTTCGACATATGTCAAGATGTAGATATACTTCGCTGATCAAATTTATGCTTTTTGTCAATATAAACCAAAATAGTTGTATCGGTAGAGCAGACCTTAATTTGTTTAATAGCAATTAGTTTATTTGAAATTAAACTAGGGTGGTGTTAGGTTGTGGACTAAAGCTAAGGAGACCTAAACTGATTATTCCAACTTAGACAAGTCTAAATTATTTATATTTGGTTAAGATCTAAAGTTAGAACATAGCTTAAGGTATTTCTTGTTTAGTTATAGTTGGTGGAGGACTAAAGTTTTGAAAGCCAAAGTTAGTTAATTATTATTAATAAATACTTATTATATAATATTAATATATTAATAATAACTATAATATATTATAATATTATTATAATAAGTATTTAATATATTAACAATATAAGATATTCATTATTTAATTATATATTAATATTAATAATTAATAATAAGATACCAACTATATAATATTAATATTTTAATAATAACTATAACATATTATAATATTATTATAATAATTATTTAATATATTAACAATATAAGGTATTAATTATATAGTTATATATTTATAATAATTATTAATAATATAATACTAATTATATAATATTAATATATTAATAATAACTATATATATGATAATATTATTATAGTAATTATTTAATATATTAACAATATAACATATTAATTATATAATTATATAATTGTATGTTAATAATAATTATTAATAAAAGATACTAATTATATAAAATTATTATAATAATTATTTAATATATTAACAATATAAGATATTAATTATATAATTATATACTAATAATATATTATTATAATCATTTGATTTAGGCCATGACGTGCAATAAAATTAAACCATCATGTGAAGTGGTTTAATATAGGCCAGCCTAAAGATCGGCTTATGCCATCTTAGTCCGGCTCAATTAATGCTTGATTGGTGAAATAACGAAGACTAAATCTCTTATTCCAACCTTTAGGCCACAACTAAACATGGGATAGAAGATTAAATATCAAAATCAATATATGAATGTCAGATGTGTCTATCCAAATTCTATAATTTAGATAATTATACTAATTATAATTACTCTGCAAATAATAAAATCAATCTTAATTAATTAGGACCAGAGGAAGCAATGGGTCGGTTTCGGCCCAACTAATTTTGGATTCCTGGACTATATCCATTTGTTCAAAATAAACCCCTCATTTTACAAATATGGTAGTACTTAAAACACACAGAGCAGCTAGCCAGCTATCCTTGTGCGAACTCCAACTACTCATTTGTCTTTAATTTATTAGTCAAACTCAATTCAGATCTCGAGGTCTCCTTCATTTGTTTAATTTGGTTGATTTAGTCGAGTTCAGATCACCTATCTGTACCCGAGAACGGAGTAGGTCCGATGCCCATCGGACCTACTTTTAGGTTCAACGAGCATGATAACCGTCCGATCTAATTTAAGATTTGTGCGCACCAATATTGAGACAAACGTGCATGAATTTTAAAGTGTTCCGCACGAATCTTAAAGTAAATCGACGGTGATTAAACCCATCGAACCAGAGTAGGTCCGATGCCCATCGGACCTACTATCAAGTGTCTGTACCTAGCTGTTCTTGTGTACTAAACGACAATATTAAATGATTTACTAACAGAGTTGCTAGATTAGCCGGCCCCTTGCGAATAAGCTACTCTATAAGTTATATTTGAACCATTGACTAATTTGTAATGATCCCACAAATAAGTTGTAATCCTGTTGGAAAAACATAAAAATAATCTACACGTGTATCATGCATGATGCTTTTAGATGGTACACGTGTAGATTATTTCTATGTTTTGTTGAGTTGAGTTTAGTTTTCAAAGGCTTGATAATAGCTGCCAAACTGCCAATTGGCATATATTTTTTTCACTAGTGGAAAATGTGCAAACAGTATCGCCTCATCAGGATCGGTTAAATTAAAACACTGACACTAATACCTTTTGCATCGGGTAAACAAGATACCCGCTCTTGATTGTTACGTATCAAGATCGGTTACAGGTGTAACCGATCGAGATAACTAGTAATCAGGATCGGGATATATATCCACCGATCCAGATAATAAACAAGATCGGTCCAAAATACACCGATCTCGATTGTCAAGTATCATGAACGGTCTTTTTATTATCCGATCCTAAAGTTAACATTCAAGATCGGCTAAATAAATAACCGATCCTGGAAACATATGAATTTTTTGATTCCATAGAATAATATTCAAATTTTTTCGATTCCAGGATCGGTGAACAATTAAAAAACCGATCCTGATGAATATCTTTCTGCCATTTTTTTTTTCCTTTTCAGGCAGATATAGATATATATGTATATTGAAAATCATATAATTTCTTATCCACACCAATTATTCAAGCAACTCATTTGTGATTGACACCCATTATTCACACATGACATACAAATATGCAATTAAAACAAGAGGGATGCTTCTATGCACCTAAGGACCTATTTGTAAAATGAGCATATTTTCATTTTCAAAGTTCAAACAGTCGATCCGACCGTTCAACATTATCTCCATATTAAAATGTACTTGGAGGTCAAATTTTACATTTTTTTTGAATTTTTTTACTATTTATTAAGATGGGTACAAAATTCAATGGTCTGAATTTGACTAGTTTTGTAAAATACTTAATAAATAGTAAAACAATTCAAAAAAAATGTAAAATTTGACCTCCAAGTACATTTTAATATGGAGATAATGTTGAACGGTCGGATCGACTGTTTGAACTTTGAAAATGAAAATATGCTCATTTTACAAATAGGTCCTTAGGTGCATAGAAGAATTTGCCTTAAAACAAATATGCCAAACAAATCATAATTTAATCAAGCATCACACAACCATAAATAAAAACAACCATAATATCAATAATAAGGTAACTTGCTTAGTTAGATCATATAGATCTCAAAATGACAAGTTCATATCCAAAAGAAGTAAATTAACAAATTCATACCATATATATATAAGAAGTTAGATCATATAGCGCTAGATCTCAAAATAAACTTAATTAGTTGCAAAAAAAAATAAACTTAGTCTTCAAGAGGGCCGTCGATGCATGTTGGGCAACTCCATTCGACAAGTCGGAGGTCCTTGTTCTTCTCCTCCTCGCCAACACATTCCGGATGGAATGTGTTGCGACATGTCTCACAACGGAGCACGGCATCCTCCTTGGCCAAGAAGAGGCACTCGAAGCACTCCACCATCTCAGCAAAGGTTGGAAGAGCATTCACCTCGAGCTCAACTTCTTCACCCTCACTGTCCCCATCACCGTCACTATCCGGATCGAGGTAAGGATTTGAATCGAGAATGCAGTCAGCTAGGAGTGCCAGGGCCGGGTCATCACTATGGAAGAACTCCTTCAACTCTCGCTTGTTGAAGTGCTGTGCAAAGTCATCGCCCTTGCTGGTTATGAACCGACGGCGAGGAGGCATTTCTAATACGAGAAAATACACGTACAACGTAAAAAATAATGAAAACAAAGTGATCAAAGAAAGGAATAAGGACATTAAAACCTTGAAAAAGTGATCAATGAAAACCTACTGCAAGAAATGGCGAGTGTTGAAGGAGAGAAAATGGCAGATTTTTGAATTGAAGTTGAAAGGTTTGAGTGTGAAGAGGGGAAGAGGGGAAGAGGGGAAGGCGTCTCATTTTACGTGCCACCTTTACGTATCAGGATCGGTTATTAATAATACACCGATCCTGTATGTGCACTACCGGCGTCGGTTTCAAATAAAAGACCGATCGGGATAGTATCGGGATCGGTTCACCATAATTAACCGATCCTGAGATTAGTTTTGCATTTAATATCCATCTACCCGATATTTTTGTGATCCGTATCAGCTCTTGTCTCAAGACAATGGAAAGGGACGGTCCAGATTTACTCTCAAAGAGTCTAGTATTAATTGTGCTTTGAGATTCGTGTCAAGATCGGTTATAAAGTCTTTTTGTATTTTCAAGATTTTGTATTTTTAATAATTGTGCTTTGAGATTCGTGTCATTAATATTTAAAAAACGTCCTAGACGATTTGTAAAACGTCCTGACGATTTAATGTTAAAATCAAAATTCAAAACCAAAATTTTCATCTTCAAATGTCCAGAAGAAATCGTTGTGAGACGTTTTATAATCGTCCGAGACGTTTTCGGCGCCTCTTAGCCCCCTGTGAACCGACTCTTCCTCTCTTCTTCTTTTCTCTTCTTTTCTCTTCTTCTCTCCGCCACCCTAGCCCTTCAATCTCTACTACAACCACCACAAACCACCAAATCACTTATTTTAAAGTGATTTCTCCTCTCCTCTCAACCCTCCTTCCATTTCTCCTCTTAAAATCAAGGTTTTCTCCCTCCTTCTCTCTCTCCACCAAAACCCTAAATCTCGCCACCTTTTCAAATCCGGCAATCCGACCGTTCAATCGACGATCCGTCTTCATCATTGCACTTCTTGAGTCGTTCTCTTCACGGATTTGTACTTCAATATTCAATCGGTAATTTTCAATTTCTCTCTTCTATCAATGGCACCAAAACTCTCCAAATTGAATATCATTCGAAAGAAGAGGTCTCGCAACGATGCGGGTCAATCTAGTGCCACTGAGATTGAACAGGATACCAATATTTATCGATCCAACACCTATTTATTTAGAAATCCAATTGCTCACACCAATTTCACGGGTCAATTTTCGGATCGAAAATTATCGAATTGTTATTATTTCAACAAGGCCTCGGTTACCTTCTCATTTCCCGAGGATGACAAAATTATCGGGTTTATCCGTCATTGGCCTTGGGAAAATTTGATCACGTGTGATGAACCCTATAGTGAGATGATTACCAAAACCTTTTATTGCAATCTCACTTTCTCCGAAAACCCATTTCTTGTCAAGTCCTATGTTTGTGGCCGAGAAATCATTCTCTCTTTGGACAATGTCGCCAATTGGCTTGGGTTAGTCAATGAAGGTGAAGAAGCCTATCTTCTTCGGAATTGGCCCGAACTTGCTTTAGAATCATCCGATCACTACAAAACCTGGTTTGCTCGCCGTAACTTTGGCCTTAAATCCCTCTATGCCTCATCTCTTCCCTCTTTACATCGTTTGCTATTTCTTTTCGTTAACAATATTCTCATACCCAAAGCAACGATCAAATCTAACATTGAAAGAGGTCCAATGTACTATTTGAGGCACCTCATCTCCATGGATGAAAAACGGTTCAACATCCCTTTTATCATTCTTCGTCACATGATTGCTTGCTATTCTAGCTCTGTTGCCAATCTCCCCTATGGCCATTTAATTCATCGCATGATTCGCCTACATGGCATAACCGTCCCAAGTCATCTCATTCAAAATGAGCCTAATCATTTGCTTGATATTCTACCCAAACATGGTTGGGTCAAAAGTGTATCGGGTTCGGGTTTACCAATGATAAAACCTGACATCAGACCTATCAATGATTGGATAAATGCTCCAAATGCTCTACCTAACCAATATTGGGATCCGGATGTAGAAGAATCGCCAGCTCAACCTGAACAACCACCAATACCACCAATGGCTCAAGATGAACTTCCTGAAGGAGCGGAAAATCAATTGGCTTGGATTGTTGAACACATGCAAGAATACCAAATAGCCAATAACAACCAATTTACCGCGATCAACAACGATCTTAAAATCTTGAAGTCAAGATCACGCAAAATCCATATTCAAGGTCGCAAAAACGCCGAAGCAATTTATGATATTGATCTCACCACTTCGGAACTCGCTCGGCGCTTTGTGAAGCAATATGGTGCTTCTAGTGGTGCGTCCACTAGTGCCCCTCACATACCTTCCGAAGATTATGATGATGAAGATGATGATGATGAAGATGATGAAGAGGGTGAAGAGGGTGACGAAGGAGATGATGACGATGATCCCGAAATTTAATCCTCTATGAACTTTTACAATTAGAATTTGCTAAGTGATTGCTATGCTATGTTATTTGTGTTGCATGAACTTTTATTATTTCTATGTTGTATGATTGCACTTTTATTATTTGACTTGAACTTTGTTAGGTATATGATTGCATGTTTAATCCTAAATTGATTATCTTTCGTATGGTTATATTTGTGATGATATGCATGTTCAAGACAATTGGAATTGCAATTTAGAGCACTTGGACTGAAGAAATCATCAAGTTATTTATCAAGCATTTACCCAGAGGAAACGTTCTGAGACGTTTTTTAATCGTCTCAGACGTTTTAAGAATTCTCACAGAAATTTGAATTTTTTGACCTAAGTTAAACTAAAACGTTTTCAACGTTTTACAAAACGTTGGGACGTTTTATAAAAGAATATATCACCACGTTCTTGATACTCATCAAGATCGGTTAATAACAAACCGATGCTGGTGATTATCAGGATCGGCTAAAAAATTAACCGGTGCTGATGATTATCAGGATCGGTATTATAACTTAACCGATCCAGATACCTTGTTAATTTCTTCTCCCTTACGAGGTCTTTTAATTTGCTCCCTTTCCAGTGCGCGATCTGTCTCTGCCCTCTTTGAGGTGTTTTCGTTCTCTGAACTCTCTCTACCCGAAACAATTGTTTCTCTTCCTCATTTGTTGATCTATCTCGGTTGATGTTTGATTGAGGTAATATAAACCCGATTCCTTCATTTTTAATTTAAAATGCTAACTAATTTTAGGCACAATCCCATAGAGAATCAAGAAATTAGGAAATTCAAGTGTACGTTTTATATTTGATCTATAATTCTCGTTCTACAAGCACATATCAATCAAATTAACTTGGATTGATGAGACTCAAGAATGGTAAATTTGTTTTTATATTAGGGCTCATGTGGTGTATTTTGCTTCAAAAGCTCAACTCAATTCTCATTATTTTTGTAGATTGGCTATTATTGAGGAATCTGGTGCAACGATCTTCATCTCACTCGATTCGGCGTCGAAAAAAATTGTAAGTGCAACATGAACCTCGTGTTTGGCTTTGTGAATGAAACTTGATCATGTATTTTGATAATAGTATATATAGTTAATTAAAGGTATTTCCACCATTAGGTATCTAGCTAGAGTATTGTCTTACGAGCCACAACCCAATGAATAATGCCTTTAGGTCATAAAACCCGTTCAAAATTAATCCATTAGGGATTAATTTTGAATAGTCCCCGTTTTGGGACTGCTCTTTGAATACTTTGTCTCAATTAGGATGTGGCCACTTGTTAGTCGTGTTTTAGTATTTAAGCGAATTTCGGCAGCATTTCCTCTTAGTTCCCCGAATATTTGGGGAACTAAGGGGAAATGCTGCCGAAATTCCCTTAAATACTAAAACACGACTACCAAGTGGTCACTACTGAGACAAAGTATTCAAAGAGTGGGATAGGATGGTAACCGGCCCCATGTAAGCCCTTGAGCATACATTTAAAGTACCATATATTCCCTTGTGCTTAATTGTTTTTTCTTATAATTGCAGATGGACCGCAGTTGGATGTACGGAACATCACGTATATCCAATGAATATATGGCCGGTGTTGATGAATTTATGAAAGTTGCTACGGAAGATACGGCGAAGAATGGGACTGGGCTGATGTCGTGTCCTTGTCGTGATTGTAACAATATGAATAAATTTTCCAATCCCAACCAAGTGAGGAACCATTTAATCCGACGTGGATTCAAGCAACAATATAAGCGTTGGATATGGCATGGCGAGAGTTTGGAAACCGATATAGGTAGTGAGCATCAGGAATACCATACTGGTGGGAGTGACGGAAGTGGTGATGGACCACACGATGGGACCGATGATGCGGTGGTAGATGAAACTGAGAATGTTGATCAAATGTTACGTGATTTAGAAGAGGATTTTGATAATGATAAGCAGTACTCTGTATTTGAGAATTTGTACGAAGATTCTAATAAGGAATTGTATCCCGGTTGTTCTAAATTTTCAAAATTGAAAGGTGTATTAAAATTGTATAACCTTAAAGCATCAAACGGTTGGAGTGATAAAAGTTTTACTGCGTTATTACAAACATTGAAAGAAATGCTTCCGGACGGAAACGAGATACCATATAATGTTTACGAAGCGAAGAAAATGTTGTGTCCAGTGGATTTGGAAGTTCAGAGAATACACGCGTGTCCAAATGATTGTATATTATATCGAAATGAGTACGAAGATTTCCACGAGTGTCCAAAATGTGGTGCATCACGTTATAGTAGAAAGCATCTAACCAGCGATAAAATGGGGAGTGATAAACCGGATAAAGGACCTCCGGCAAAAGTACTATGGTACCTCCCCGTGATACTGAGATTCAAACGTTTGTTCTCAAATGCCAAAGATGCGAAATTATTGCGTTGGCATGCCGATAACCGGAAAAGGGACGGAAAATTACGGCACCCCGCTGATTCTCCTCAGTGGAGAAATATTGACAGAAGATTTCCCGAATTTGGCGGTGACCCAAGAAACCTAAAGCTCGGGCTGAGTGCAGATGGAGTGAATCCGCACAGTAGCATGAGCAGTAAGCATAGCAGTTGGCCGGTTCTTTTGTGCATTTATAATCTTCCGCCGTGGTTATGTATGAAACGCAAATACATCATGCTGACCTTGCTGATATCAGGACCCAAACAGCCCGGAAACGACATAGATGTGTATCTAGCGCCGTTGATTGAGGATTTAAGCAAGTTATGGCATCCCGGAGTGGAGATATTTGATGCATATACCAAGGAGAAATTCACTTTACGGGCCATGATTTTCTGCACCATTAATGATTTTCCGGCCTATGGTAATTTGTCGGGTTATAGTGTTAAAGGGGAAAAAGCGTGCCCTATTTGCATGGATGATACAGTCGATATGTGGCTACCACATTCCTCGAAAAATGTGTACATGGGTCATCGTAGATTTCTTCCTGCCAACAAGTTTATTCGAGAGTAAAGGATATTGAAAATCAGTTTGGGAAATGGAAAAAAAAGGCGGTGAGAAAGAAAGGGTCTCCGAAAATTACATGGAAGAAGAGATCAATATTCTGGGATTTGCCATACTGGGAGCATTTAGAGGTTCGACACTGTCTCGATGTGATGCACGTGGTTAAAAATGTGTGTGATAACATGGTTGGAACATTGTTGAATATTCCGGGAAAGACTAAGGACGGTATCAATGCCCGAAAAGACATGCAATTCTTGAACATACGGCCGGATCTACAACCGGCAGAGAAGGAAAGAGAAAAGGGTAAACTTTGCACATACCTAAAACCCGCCATGCATACGTTGTCAAAAAAAGAAAAAACAAGTTTATGTGAATGCCTTCATGGTGTAAAAGTACCATCTGGATATTCTTCAAATTTTAAGAACCTGGTTTCACTGGAGGGATTAAAATTGATAGGTATGAAGTCCCACGACTGTCATGTTTTACTGACACAGCTTCTTCCTGTTGCAATTCGGGGCATATTGCCACCGTGCGTTAGACAGACGATCACAAAGCTTTGTTTTTTCTTCAACGCCATTTGTTGCAAAGTAAATGATCCTGATACGTTAGATGCTTTGCAGAAGGAGGTTGTCGTCACTCTCTGTCACCTTGAAATGTATTTTCCGCCGTCTTTTTTTGATATAATGGTTCATTTAATTGTTCATCTAGTTAGAGAAATTAAGATGTGTGGGCCTGTTTTCTTGCGGTACATGTATCCGTTTGAGAGATACATGGGATTGTTAAAGGGATATGTGAGGAACCGATATCGTCCTGAGGGCAACATTGTAAGAGCATATGCTGCCGAAGAGGTGATTGAGTATTGTACTAATTATCTGGATGATTTAAAAGCCATCGGCATCCCTAAACCTCGGCACGGCGGAAGACTTCACGGGGTAGGCACCTTGGGATCGAAATTAATCGTGCCCTTACATACAACGATGACCCTAGCACATTTACATGTTTTGCAGCACCTCACCGACGTTCATCCTTATTTGGACGAGCACATGACTTTCTTGCGTCAACAGAATCCTAGGAAATCCGATAAGTGGTTGATTGGAGAACACAATGAAAAGTTCGAAGGATGGTTTACACGTAGAGTCATGAAAGCTCCGGAGGGAGAAAACATTAAAGAAGTTGTCAAAATGTTGGCTCTCGGTCCAGTCCATGTCGTGAAAACCTTCCAAGGATTTGACATCAACGGGTATACATTTTACACAAGAAGTCAAGATTTGAAGAGTACCGTGCAAAACAGCGGAGTGACTGTGGTAGCCGTGTCGAGTGATTTTTCAGGAGCTAAAGGTGCCGGACCATCGCATGCCTCGATGTCGTATTACGGGTTTATCGAAGAAATTTGGGAGCTAGATTACAGAAAATTTAAGATCCCGATATTTCAGTGTAAATGGGTCGACAACCGTAAGGGCGTTAAAGTTGACAACGATGGTTTCATTTTGGTGGATTTCAATAAGGTTGGATACAAGGATGATCCATTTATACTTGCAAGACAAGCCACACAAGTGTTCTACATAACTGATCCGGCCGATCGTTTAAGACATGTTGTCCTCTCCGGGAAAAGACGTATTGTCGGGATTGATAATGTAGACGACGAAGAAGCGTACGATCATTTTGATGATATACCTCCTTTTTCCACTGGCATCGCATCTTTACCAACTGTCGTGGATAATGAAACAAGTCACATGCGCAACGATCATAATGAAGGAGAATGGATTGAATAAATTTGATATTCAATGTTTTATTGGTATGTCATATCTAGACTTTTTTAATCTTTTCCGACTTGAAAAAAAACTTCAATGTTCCTGACTTAATGTGGATATTAATTTTTGTCCAGGAGGCATTATAATTACTTGACTATGGGGGTTGCATGCAAGGTGTCATAAATATTTAGGCTTTTTTGTGTTATTATTGTGTTGTTTGGTAAATTATTGTGTTATTTAGTAAATTTTGAATTATACAAATGTGATGCTAATCATGTAAATATAAATTATGTGAATGTATATTTGATGCATTACATAAATCCATTGAAATTATGTAAACAGTGATTTAGTTTTTCAAAGTACTGGATTAAATATATATGCATCAGGATCGGTTATTAAGTTAACCGAACTTGATCACAGTACGCAGGATCGGTTTTTTAACAAAAAACCGATCATGATGATATATTTTCGCGGTGATTTAATTTGGCGCCTCTCTGGCTACTTAGCGAAAATTGGTCGCCTGAATTCATTTTCAAAACTCGATCTGAGCTCACTGTCCCTCTCTCTCTCGCTAATCTCTCTCTCTCGGGCGCACTCCGCCTCCCTCGGTGCACTCCGCCTCTCTCGGTGCTAACACCGCCTCTCTCGGTGCTAACGCCGCCTCTCTCGGTGCTAACACCGCCTCTCTCGTATTCTTACGGTGCTCACGCCGCCGCCTCTCTCGCCGCTCATTCTCTCCCCGGCACCTCCAGTGCCGGTGCTATCGGTGGTGCTTCCATCTCTCTCCAACTAATTTCGCACTAATTTCGGGTAAATGCTCAAACACCTTTCAACTGGTACCTTTAACTGGTACCTTGAGTTCACCTCTGGTACCGGACTAATTTAACTGGTACCTTGAGTTCACCTTTTAACTGGTACCTTTTAACTAATTTAACTGGACTAATTTCGCACTAATTTCACTGTGTTGCTGTTGCTGGTATCGGACTTGGTTTTCATAGTTTATATTGTTCAAAGTTGTATTGTTCAAAGTTATATTGGGATCAAGGTTTACATTGTTCAAAGTAATATGCTTCCCCAAGTTTAGAAAATTCACATGTTGCTCCAGTTTTGAAAAAACAGCACGAATACACATGCTGCTCCAGTTTTGAAAATTCACTAAAAATAGCAGAAAAATCCAAATAAATCAAATTTTCACTCTAAATTGGTTGTTTTTTTATTCTCTATCTAACCGTTCAGATGGCTAGTGGTGCTGGTGAGGCTAGTGGTGCTGGTCATCGAGCTGCTCCTATCATGCCTAGTGGTGCTGGTGAGGCTAGTGGTGCTGGTGAGGCTAGTGGTGGCGGTAGCGAGCGCGCCTCGGGTGAGAAGCGAGTAAGAGGGCCTTCCCAACTTGCTACCTGCGTTAATCAGACCGGCAAGCATGTTGAATTTGATGCATTTGGGAGGCCTATTATTAATAGGCAAACCACTAAATACCCCTCGCACCTTGGGATATTGGTAAGAAGGAACGTTCCTATAACGTGCCTAGAGTGGTCTCAGGTAGAAGACGACGTGAAGGAAAAGATATGGAACCAAATCCAGGTAAATAACATGGTCCTAAGCTCACAAGCTAGCAAAGTTGAATTTAACTCACGTAAACCTTGATTAATTTCTGTTTCTTTGGCAGATGGACTGGAATATTGATGGTGATGATCAATATTTGAAGAAGAAGATAATACAAAAAATGGCAGAAATGCA
The DNA here is from genome assembly GCA_028015225.1 of Carex myosuroides. Lineage (NCBI taxonomy): Eukaryota > Viridiplantae > Streptophyta > Magnoliopsida > Poales > Cyperaceae > Carex > Carex myosuroides. The sequence goes on along the minus strand of CM051464.1, from coordinate 15,686,201 downwards.
CTGAAAGTTCAGAGTAGCTCTGACTAAGCACGTCAACGCAGGTACAAAACATTCTAAAACGTCCCGGACGATTGTCAAAACGTCTGGACGATTTAATTAAATTCTCAGATTTCCAAATAGCTTTTTAATTATGACAAAAAGTACAAAAACGTCCTAGACGATTTGTAAAACGTCATAACGATTTAATGTTAAAATCAAAATTCAAAACCAAAATTTTCATCTTCAAATGTCCAGAAGAAATCGTTGTGAGACGTTTTATAATCGTCCGAGACGTTTTCGGCGCCTCTTCGCCCCCTGCGAACCGACTCTTCCTCTCTTCTTCTTTTCTCTTCTTCTTTTCTCTTCTTCTCTCCGCCACCCTAGCCCTTCAATCTCTACTACAACCACCACAAACCATGCAAGGAAAGTACAGAGTAGCTCTGACTAAGCACGTCAACGCAGGTACGACGCCCGACCTTAAGAAGCTCTCGATCACACAAGAAGCTTGGGATGCCTTTGTCGAGTCCCGCCGGTCGGATGAATTCAAGGTCACTTTTTTTAACTATAAACGTTCAATGAACCTAATTGTTTAATTGTTCAACGATTTTCATAACTCGTAATTGTTTCTTTGGGTAAATTGCAGAATAAAAGCAGTAAGGGGAAGGAGAATCAGTCCAAGAACAAGTATAAACATTACCTGGGATCCAGAGGGTACAGCGGTGAGAAATTCCAGAATAGGCTCAAAGAAGCATTCCAGAAAATTGCAAACGATAAAGTAGTAAGTAGTGATCCGTCTACCCAGGGGTCAACTACTATACTGTCACAGGAGCAGTTTCTTGATATGTCTGTTCAGTATAGGCATGTCTCGTGGACACTAGGACACACGAAGCAGTCAGCCGATGGCGAGGAACTTCTTCATCCTAACCCGGACACAGAAGCAATCGTCAAGACTATTGTGAGGATTTAGATATTTTCATTCCTTGAAATTCAACTCTAATTTATTATGTGATAACAGGTTGCCATTGTCATTTCAGGAAGAACAACAGGAGGCTTTCAACAAAGGCTTGTTGCCCGTCGATCGTTACGACGATGTTCTAGGAAAATCTCTGCCGAATCCGGAACATGCTGGGAGGGTGAGAGGCCTTGGAGCTCTGGTGGGTATTAAAAAGGCATATCAGGGAAGCTGAAAAAGGAGGAGACACGTGCTTTCTGGGTCTGGCGCGGACATTGAACAGCGGATACAGAGAGAAGTGGCGGTGAGAGTAGAAGTTGCAGAGGCGAGAATAAAGGAAGAAATGGAGGAGAAAATGAGAGGAATGTTAGCGGAGCAAATGGCAACATTGATGGGCCGAGGAATACTCGCGGAAAGCCCAACAGCCGCTTACAGCCCAACAGCCGTTCAGAGCAGCTGCCAGTCAGTTGGACCACGGACTTCCCTCTTTTTCCCGATGGAGGTAATGCAAATAAATACATATTTTTCCATTCAAATAAAAAAAATAATTCTATTACGTACATGCCTTAGTATGTACAGCCTTAGTTGTAGCATGTACAGCCGTCGCAACGAGTATGCAGACTTCTCATGCATCGAGATGGGAAGAAGGTTGAAGTGGCTTCGGGGACAATTAATGTTCCAGTAAATCCTGGAGAGACCATTCACACGAGGCCTCTACCACCTGACCATGCAAGGGTAATGGTGGATGAAGTGGTCCCGGGTGAAGAAAACACCTCTCTACCTGTACCACATGAAGACATGCCAACCATCATCTCAGCCGTTGGCAGCTCCACCGCATGGCCGATGGAGCTGATATCCATTGATCAGGTAAAAAATGCATATTATTATTACAACTTCTTATAGTTATAAATTTGTATCTATATGGTAGAGTTTTAGTTGCTAGTATTATCTTAATTGCAGGAACCACCCAATGTTCGTACTGGTGGGGATGTGGTACAAACTGGCGCAAACATGTTTGGTGGTATCGATTTTTGCCGTTTTCCACAGTCTTATACCCTTCTGCGTGATCGGTTCTTGAGCCAACCTAACAAAGCATTTCACGTCAACCAGCCACCTGACCTTTTCCATCATGAAGAACCCCTGGTAGTCAATGCAGAGGATTTTTTGACGTTGGTTAAACCAGAGGAGTGGCTCACCGGACCGATTATTCAGATCTTCATGATGTGAGTTAACATTCGTAATAATGGTAGAATGTAGTACTTTTAATCCAAAATGAAAAAATCGAGATCACATGTATGCCTTTTTTTGCAGGTATCTGCAAAAATACAACAAGGAGGAACATCGAGAAGATGAGCGTGTTGGTTTCATGGACCCCATGAAAACAAATGAATACTTGTTGGACAGTGATGCCCAATCAAAAGAATTCGTCGAGAAATACATAAAGGATTCACTGAGAGAAAACCGGAGGAAGAAATTGATATTCATACCGTATCATCAGTTGTTAGTGCTATATATACATTCTAATTTTATTAAGTTTCTCTCATTTCGTATAAATTATAGAATGTGAGATGATACAAAACCTAATTTGCAGAACACATTGGCTCTTGGTCGTGCTTATGCCAAGCGAGAGTGAGGTATACGTGTTCAATTCTCTCAGTGTTTATTGTTCCGGTAAGACCGTTGGTAAGAAATCGGTTCCACATCACCCGAAGATCATCGATGCGCTCAAAATGTATGCTTTTCAAACTTTTATTTGTCAAATCTATAGATTTCCATTAATATTTTTCTTAGAATTGGTACTATTTTTTTCAACAGGCCCTACCAATTGGACCAGATGATTGGAGGAATTGGAAAAGGCTCTAATTTGAAGATTAATTATTGCAGGGTAAGTACTTATTTTTAAACTTCTCTTATTGTTTGTAAATTGCTAAGTTGGTGATGTTAAACGAGGGACTTAGATGTAAAAAATGGTGAAATTTGGTTATGATATGATTATAGGGACCTAGCTGCAAATTAAAATTGGTCAAAATCTATATGTGCAAAAAATGTTTAATTTTTTTAACTCTCTTGATGTGTAATGTAGTGCCCACAACAAAATGGACGTTGGGAATGTGGATATTATGTCATGATGTTCATGCACGACATAATACATCGCTTCATCCGTGATTTTCCGAAAATGAAGGTATATATACATTTATATATTTTCCAAAAGTAAGCAGTTGCTTCAAATATAATTAAGTACATATTTAATTGTGCTCTTATATCATTTAAAAAATGCAGGACTTTCCCACTAAGTACCCGGTTTACAGAATGGACGAGATTCGCAACTCGTGGTGTAACTTTTTCTTAAAGGAGGTAATCGTTCAAAAAAGTAAAACAATTTAGGATGTGATAATTTGTAATAATTTGTAATAATTTAGGAGCTTAATAATTCTAAGAGATGGTGTATCGATTTAGGAGCTTAATAATTTAGGATGTGATACTTTTCTAATAATTTAGGATGTGTATCGATTTGTGGTGATTCCTGATGCATATATGATAGGTCTCTTGTGATAATTCCTGATGCATGTGATATCCTATATAGGCCAGCAAAATATACTGGAAGCTGGCCAAATATAAAATAAATTTTTTTAAAACACGGTAACATATCAGTATCGGTTATTAATTTATTAACCGATTCAGCTAACTATCCGTATCGGTTATTAATAAAAAACCGATCGTGATAACAACCTTCTGGATCGGTTTGTATAAATAAACCGAACCTGCTAGTTATCTGAATTGGTTTTTAATAATTACACCGATCCAATTATAGCATCGGTTAGTTAACAACCGATCCAATTGTTTAATTAATTTGCCCAAATAATAAATATAGGATCGGTTGATAATAAACCGATCCTGATACTTACATTTCACAATCGGTTGTAGTTTTAACCGATCCAAATACTAACAAGTCAGGATCGGTTGGAATAAAGAACCGATGCAGATTCTAGCTTCTTGGGATCGGGTAATTAATAAACCCGATCCTGATACCTACCAATCGGGATCGGTCTTCTATTAATTATCCGATCCAGATTGTGTCTATCTGGATCGGTTGTTTAACCGATACAGTTGAGATTGACTACTTGTATCGGCTGGAACAGGATCGGCTGTAGGTCCGATCCTGATGTGCGAATATACCCGATCCTGATTCGTGTTTTTCCACTAGTGTTTGATGGTTGTCGACAATTATCGGCAATGATTATATTGATAACAAAATAAAAGGTTTAATTACAAAAATAGAAATAAATAACTCGGAATTCAAGGACCCTCATGCCCCCACCCGAAGCTATATACATGGTTCTTTAAATCCCCTCAAAAAACAGAAAAAGCCTTAAAGTAGTCCGAGCTAAATATTCGTCCACCGTTCGATCTCTAGCACGGTCTCGTCAACCAGATAATTCGAAAGTCTCTGTTTGTTGCTGAACAGTCTCTTGTTTTTCTCTCTCCACAATGCCCATACCCCTACCGCCCAAACCACATTCCAAAGGTCCCGTTGTTGGGAGGACAGGGGTCTGCCAATGTGCAACCATATCTGTTGTATGTCCACACCCGCCCGCAGCGTTATGTTGTATTGGGAGAAGAGACCTGTCCAGAACCTTGCTGCATACGTGCAATCCCACATAATATGATTCCTTGTCTCCACCATATCCCTGCCACATAAGTGACACCCCGACGGTACATTACACCCTCTGTATCGCATAACATCTTGTGTTAGGATTTTCCGGTCCAGCATAATCTAGATAAAAATTCTCACTTTCATTGGGACCTTCATTTTCCATAGCACAGCCTGATATGTCGATAAAATTCCGGTATTATGCAAGATCCTATATGCAGAAGAGCATGAGAAAATCCCCGTTGCCGTCCATCCCCATTTTCTGATATCTCCCTGGACGTCTATCGAACACGAATAGAAGGGTTTTAATTTTATCAAATCCTTTATGAAAAACGACCCACTCGTCTCGAGTCGATCTATTTGCAATGCCGATGTAATGCCATACAATGATTGCATCGTTTCTGCCCATAGTCCCGCCGGGCTACTGTCGATAGCCCATAACCACTTGGTCAATAATGCCTCGTTTTGACAACCGAGATCAATGATGCCCATGCCCCCATTTTCTCGGAGGGAGCAAACCTTTTCCCAGTTCACTAGGCAGTTAATACCTTTACAAACCTCATTATCTTTCCACAGAAAGCTCCTTCTCATTCTGTTAATATGATTGATGACCCCCAATTGGCATATATAAACTTAGAGATAGTTAAACAAGCCATGTTTAAATTTCTATTAAAGAAAAATGTTTGATCTTATTGGTTATAAACGGTAAATTGAACAAGACTTGTATTTTGGTAAAGACTTTATTGTTTGATATGATTTTAAAACATTACACATGATTTTAGATTAGAATTAGGCATTAGAGAATTTTGGCTAGGAAGCACAGCAACCATTTAGGTATATTTGTGTTAAAATTTGCATCAGAATAAGCTAGTTCTCCCTAGTTAAAATTTGCATCAGAATAAGCTAGTTCTCCCTAGTCATTGCCAATGGTTGTGAACCGTACACAACCGTAAAATTCAATGTCTGAAAATTAAATTTTCTGTCTCAAAATCAAATAATTCGAAAATCAACCAGAGGAACAAACGTTGAAACGGTTGAGTAACTGGTCCAACGGTTATAACAAAATAAACTCAGTCATGATTTAAGTAAAATATGATCTATTAAAATTCAAATTAGAATTAAGTAGGGATGAGAAATCGGAAACTCTTTTCCAAAGAATCTTCTCAAGAGGGAAACGTTCTAGCAAATTAGCAATGTTAACTTCAGAGATGTACAATAATTGAGGATTTGGTTTCATGAAAAAAATTCAAACTTTGGTTAGTCTATTGAAAACTGTACGGATCTATTATTTTTCCAGGCGAAAATTAGGAAGTTTTACATTTCTGGTAGTTTTTACAAAAATAAAAAAGAAGTTTTTTTTTTGTAAAAATAAAATATATTTGTTGTTCTTTCTTTTTACTTTTTTTCTTCTTTTGAAAAACAAAAAGGAAGGAGACAGTTCTTTTGGAGCCAGAAATACACAATCAACAAAAGCATGAAGATTAAGAATTAAATTAATTTTTTTTCATTTTCTTCATTATAAGTAGAATAACAAACAAAGGATCATGCTCATAGGCACCCAAAAAATATGCATGTGTAGAAGAATAATTTAACATATGGAATAGATTATGAAAGAGAAATGAAAGGGATTTTAGTAATGACCTTGATTATAAATGATTGCAATTGGATAGAAAATATATGAATATAGAATTGAGGAAAGACTTGACTAATCAGCCGAATGCAATTATTAAACTGATGTATTTATTGTCATTTTGAATAATCAGCGATGGAATAATTAAGAATGATTTCTATTGGAAACAATATATATATATATATATATATATATATATATATATATATGACAGGAAATTAGTGGCTGCCAAATCTTCGCAGGTCAAATTAATGGAACGGAGCGCGTGCAACATGCTCGACCAAGTACTAGATTGTTTCAAATGCTCAAATTTAATCACTTACTCCGAAAAAGCAAAAGTTAATCACAGTTTGGTATTTTGTTTTTTTTTTGTATCTTTTATAACTTTGTTTATACTTTAACATTCTGATAACAACTCCCAAAAATTGCTGTTAGCTTCAAATCATCAAAGGTGCATGCCATGTAGTTTTTTTTGCTCCTTAACCAACGTCCTCATTTATTGTTTAAGATTTTAAAGGAATTAAGAATTAAAAATATTCTGCCATGTATTTTTTTGTAAATTATAAGCACTTTATTGCAGGGCATGCAAAAAATATTACTTTTTTTTTCGTTTATTTTGATAGAACAGGTACAAGTTTATACCATAATCCGGCATAATAAATAATCTTTTTGAAATGATTGAAGAAGAATTAACATAAGGAACCATGTTTAGAACAATATGATTGAAAAAATATTTAGTCTTTACAACATGGGTTCATTGATATTTTTTGTCTCTTATTACAAAATTCATAAACTTTACAAAAAACTATTATTAGATACATGTCTTTTTGTCAAATTTTATAGTAAAATAGAATCTTCTATCGCCCATTTTCTAATGATTTACACCGATCCTGGTCTCAAGCCGATAAATTAAAAGAATTGTGGCAAGTTAGTAAATAGCTTGAAGCCTTGAACAATTATTCTATTGGTTGGGCCCTCAATAATAGATAGGAGATGGACATGAATTTCTTCGATTGGTCACTCGTAGATAGAGTGGAAAAAACGTGTTGTGCCATGCCGTGCCGTGACTTTGGTCTCGTGCCGTGCCGTGACCAAGTTAATTTTTCACGTGCCGTGCCGTGCTATGGCCAAAATGTCAAGGGGTGGTCACTGCACGCGAATGGTCACGCTACGTGAGTCACGCCGTTCCTAAACATGCTGTGACCATACGTGACTCACGTGACCATTTAATCATAATTTAAGGTTAGTTTATTCAAGATTCACCATTAAATCAATATCTAATGGTCCTAATTACACGTGACTCACGTGACTACGTGTCGTGCCGTGCCGTGACTAAATCTTTCATGTACCGTGTCGTGCCAAAGTTTCAAAAGATGGACACGGCACGCGAATGGTCATTGCACAGGACACGCGAGTCATGGCACGTAACTGACAGGCGTGCCGTTCTGTGCCGTTCCGTGCCGTTCCGTGACGGAGCTGGCTCCGCCGTGCCATTTTTCCCACTCTACTCGTAGAGTACCGATAGAATATATTGAACTTATTATAGCTGTATTATTATCCTAACCGATATAATTATTTGATGTTCTTCTAATATCGGTTAATATGATCTCCTTATTAAAATGTCCTTGAAAAATAAATTTTATATATTTTTTTAAAAAGGTTACCATTTATTGGTACAAATTAACTGTTTACGGATAGTATGTACTTTCCGAAGTATTCAGATTGAGCACCTTGTATGTGTCAATCCAAATCAAACAATAAGTTGGTTGACCTTTGAATGTTAGGTAGGCAGGGAAAGGGACATGATACGACTTTTGAGCCTAGTCGTCAAGTTAGACTTCTCTGGTCAACAACCGGAAAATTAATTGAACCGAGTGGGACATTCTTGACTAAGTACAAGTTTGTTTAAAAATCACAAATATAATTCGTTACTCTAGCTAATTGATGCAAATTAATAAATTAAACAGTAATTGTTAATTTATAAGAATTAAACATTAACAATTTAACTAACATAAACTTTGTATGATTAACGTGGAAACAGAGATGAATAGCATCCTTGAAACATTATATAATTAACAACATAGGAAAAATCTAAATGGGAAATTAAATCTAAGCTTTAAATCAGTAATTACCCAATTCTTCAAATCAGTAAGTGGGCTGACAAATGCAACCATGAAAATTACAAGATCATCTACAAAATAAGTACAAATATTACAAAGGGAACAGGAAAATTATAAAACAAAGAGCCCATTTTGTCATCTACCACCAGATAAACCAGAGAAGGATGTCATTCTAGAGGGGTGGGACATAACATAAGAATCAAATCCTTCATTCTGAAGCATTGCAAGTGTGCTAAAGTTCATATATATTGCCGATAAGTCTGGTAGGATTACATCGCCTTCCAAATATTGCACAGCTTGTCGCATGGTCGGCCTGGCACTAGATAGTGGATGAGAGCAAAGCAAACCGAGTTTTAGCACCATATCTACCTCCTCTACTGTATAATGTTCGTCTAATCTTGGATCCACAATATCAGCTAACGATCCGAATTTCCAGTTTTGTAACACCCAATTGACTAGAATCTTTTGCTCCCCTTGTGCACCAGAGTACACTGGTGTCTTACTGCAAACAACCTCTAACAAGAATGCACCAAAGGCAAACACATCAGTAAGAGGTGTTGCTTTACCAGTTCTCACAAGCTCTGGGGCAATATAACCCAATGTACCTGCCACATGGGTGGTTTGAGGGTCGGTACCACGATCGTATAGTCTTGCAAGGCCAAAGTCACCTAATCTACCATTTAAATCACAGTCTAATAAAACATTGCTTGCCTTAATGTCTCGGTGGATGACAACTTGCTCCCAATCCTCATGGAGGTATAAAAGAGCTGATGCTACTCCTTTGATAATTTGGAATCGTTGGATCCAATTAAGGGTCGGCTTTTCTTGACCATACAAATACTTGTCAAGACTCCCATTTGGCATGTAATCATATACCAAAAGGAGCTCCCCTTTACTCCGGCAATAACCCAATAATTGAACAAGGTTTCTATGCCGCAGCCGGCCAATACTCACAACCTCTGCAATAAATTGCTTAATACCTTGGTTGGATTCGTGTGTGACTCGCTTGACTGCAACTTCCAATTTGGACACAGATAAAACCCCCCTATAAACCCTCCCAAATCCACCACTTCCAAGCAACTCTTTTTCCTTAAACCCATTGGTTGCTCGGTACAAATCTTTGTATGAGAAGCGATGTGCACCAAACTCAACTTCCCAATCTTCAATCACTTCTGTGTACTTAAACCGCCTCTTCACATAAAGGAAAGCGATTAAAATAAGAATAAAGGCTGCTGAAGCGCAAGGTATCACTATGTATAAGAGTTTTGATCGGCCTTTGGAGGTTGTATGTGGGAGATTTGGTAACTTTGATAGGTCAATGGATGGTGCTGTTCCATTTAGTTTGAAGCTCCATCCAAGAATGTAATGCGAGCTCCCCAAAGAGCCAGTGGAAGAAGAAATACCAACATACATAGAATCGTTCAAAACTGTTGAGAGATTGAATTTATAAGAGAGTAGAGATTTTCTTGGCTTAGAATTTCCAAGGGGAGACAATGCAACAGATATTTGTGTCTCTTGGCTTTCATATTCAACCCATACTTGCATCGCTTTGCCACTGATAAGGCTCAAATTTTGAAAAGTACCTGAATCGTCGGCATAATAGCCAGCAGAAGCAGATTGGCTTGACTTCAAACTATTTATATCAATGCCAACATGGTTATCATTTATATCTTGGAACTCAGAGTTATAAAAAGTGTCAAGCTCAATCGCAAAAATATGATTTGTGAAATTGCCGTTGTTTTGATCATTGAGGAGGCCCAAGTATTGTTTTGGCAAGGCACCAGAGAGATTCTTCGAGGGGGAGATGAAAAAGGCAATCCCATCGCTGCTGACCTCAAGGGACTCCGAAATAATTGCAAAAACAAATGTGGTTGAGAAGGAGGAGGTGGTACTGCTGAAGCGAATTGAAGAGGGGTGGAAGGCATGACCTTTCACATACGTGTCGTTTGTTAACCTCAGAAGGCCCTTCGACTCGATGTAAGCTACACCGTCTAGGGTTAGATTTGCACCGGTGAATCCATTGAATGTAAATTCCACTTCTTGGCTGACTGAGAATGTGATTTTTAAGAGGAGGAGAAAAGCCAAAGCAAAGTTTTTAATCATTGAGAGATATAAAGTGACAAATTATTTCTTTGCCAGCAAGTTGTTGTGGATATTATTTATTCATGTGAGAGATAATTAAGGCACCAAACAGAAGCATCTAATTCAGTATACATAATAGTCGTAATTAAACAATTGACCAATAGAGCCGTCTCAGAACTGGGGAACAAATTTCTGGTAAAGTACTTGTTCTTCTGTAAATATTAATATTGACACAAATATGCATATCACTAAACTTTATAATTTGCTTGAAATTTGTAACATTGAGTATGTTCTTGGCTCAATTAAAATATGACTTAGAAGTAAGGATAGAGATAACAAATGAACTCCGAAAACATTGCAACATTAAACTTTCAACTCTGCAAGAGCAATAATGAGATTTATTATGAATGGACAATTATTGAGTGAGATTATGATACTTTATTAATTATATGCAAATAGGTTCGTGCTATGAATCCATATCTCTGTTTATAAGTTTCAAATAGTTAATCTGAATTTCTTAATATGATCTCCATATAAAATTTAATTGAAGACCACATTTTAATTTTTTTTTAGAATTTTTTTACTATTCTTTAGATAGGTAGAAAATTACTACTTTCGCATGGTTCGTAATCTTTTGGATCAAGTAATTTTTTACCTATCTAAAAGAAATAGTAAAATTATGTTAGAAAATATGAAATTAAAGAGATTGTATGGACTATTTTGAATTCAAAAACGAAAATATAGTACAGACTGACCTACATATATAGTAATAAGTAATATTGTAGCCTCACTCACCAATTATAAATAAAAGAAATTCGAAATACTAATTCTTTTAAGTAATATGACCTATATATTTAACAAAACTTAAAATTAAAGGTTATATACGAACAATCAAAGTAGTTGAAAAGTCAAAAGAGGCGATAGAAATTTATCAAATGCTATTTTTTTTTTCCTATGGTCGCTTTCTAGTACAATTAATTTGACCGTAAGACTATGGAAAGACTAATTAAAGAGACGATTGGACAGGTGACGTGAACGCTCTAACCTCCTCAACTTGGTTGACTTGACAGTATGAACTGTTTGAATTGATTCCATATCTAGGAAATAAATCTGCTGTTATTTCAAAGGGATAACAGGACCCTGTTGTTCCAATTCCAGCCGTTGACCTTTGTTGAGATTCGGACACGAAATTTTTTTCATTGAGATTCGCGCTGAAAAAACTTCGAACGGTTAGGATAAGAATAACAGTCTTGTGATCCCTTTGGAATAACAGCAGATATATATCCTCATATAGAGTGGGAAAAATGGCACGGCGGAGCTGGCTCCGTCACGGAACGGCACGGTACGCATGTCAGTTACGAGCCGTGACTCGCGTGTCGTGCTCATCTTTTGAAACTTTGGCACAGCACGGCATGACACGTGAAAGATTTTGTCACGGCACGGCACGACACGTAGTCACACGAGTCACGTGTAATTAGGACCATTAGATATTGATTTAATGGTGAATCTTGAATAAACTAATTTAAATTATGATTAAATGGTCACGCGAGTCACGCGAGTCACGTATGGTCACGACACGATTAGACACGGCGTGACTCACATAGCGTGACCATTCACGTGCCGTGACCACCCCTTGACATTTTGGTCATGGCACGGCACTTGAAAAATTAACTTGGTCATGACACGGCACGGCACGGATTTTCCAGGGGTCCCATATCTATAACAATTTTTTTGTACTGATGTCTGTTACGGGACACTAAGGAAAGGATGCACAAAACATTTCAATAGGCCTGTTGTATGTTCCTATACAATCCACCGTCAATGGCCTGTAGGATCTGGGCGATTTTTTTTTATAAATCATCATAAAAAAAAAAGTGAAAATCTGAAAGGAGGTAAATTGTGTTGGGATAAATTCAGCAATACTGCACTGCTTTGTGCCATTATGCGAAAGATTGAAGAGAATAATATTTTTCTGAACAGAAACAACACTTTATTTCCTTTCTTTCTTACTCAATTACATAGAGTTCTACAGTATTTAAAACAATACAATGTTTCTAAAATAAACACACACAACTTGCCTAAATTAAGCACCCACTACACAACATGCTAAAAATAACTAACCACTACGCTAACTAGTCCTAAAATAACTATGCTTAAAATAACCAATGCCTAACATAACCCTTGCAGTTTTTATACTGGTAAAAACTGATTCGTACATGCTCTAATCAATTTGAATTAATTTTCAACAAATTGCTTACTTTTTTACAAAAATTATCAATAGTAAAAATTATTTTCGGTACCCACTTTTGAATTCAGAACTTGAATATTGGTAAGCACTTTTCCTATCCGATTGTCTCCAATCCTCCCAACCCCACAGAAAATCAAATGAGGTATGAGATTTTGATTTTCCGAATTTTTTTTTCGGTTAGCACACTCTCTCTTTTCGCACCGAATTTAAACTTTAATTGGAAACTTTGATTAAAAAAAGGCTTCAAATGCGAACCGAAAATGAATTTCTGTATGGCACTTGCAAACCGAAATGAATTTTGGTATTGGCTTGGGAATAGTTGGAATGGGTCGCTTAATGTGGCCATCACTACTACAGAAATAACCTCCCCTAACGCCCATTTTTTAATGGTTTAAACCGATCCTAGTCTGAAACCGATAGACTGAAGGTGTTGTGGTAAGTTAGTAAATAAGTTGGATAACTCTTGTATCGGTTGTGACCTAAGGAACAAATAGTAGATATGGATAGGGCTGAAATAAGTAGTTATTTTCACTATCACTTAACCTAAAATGTCAAATATTAAGTTACAAATGTCCAAAATAGGTCGAATCAGATTACTTTGGCCATTTTCACTTGATTTTATAGAATTGCAGATTTCTGGTGTTTGTAGGGCTAAAACAGGCATAAAATTAACCATTAAGGACACACAGGTCTCAGCCATGCGGTTGACCATCCATCTGCATGCAAGTGGAAGCCGCCAAATGAATAAAAGGTACACTGCATCAGAGAAGAATAGCTCAGCGTAGGAGTTCCATGAGGATGTATGTCCAACAGCATGCGACACCCCTCAGCCGCATACGATAATTGCCAGAAAGCAATTGCAGCAGTAAACTTGGCAACCAAGCTCAACTAAGCCCACTAACACCGGATGGATGAATCACAACTCATCTCTTATCTTGACAGGAGTAGATATCTTAGTAAATTTTTAAATAGGCTAGATCTAGCATTTGCTAAGAGAGCCAATTAGAAATATCACAAAAACTCCATTAGAGTTAGGGTTAGGAAGAAGGCGAAATTAACCAAGGGATAGATACGGTGTATTGGAGATCAAGAGAGACTCTCTAGATGTATTTGTTCCATTTGTCTCTCTTCTTTATTGCTTTATCATGTCTTTTCATGGGCAAACAACCTTTCAAGGGTGATGGCTTGTAATTTTGAATTCTTATGAGTTTAATCTAGTATTTTAATTTTATTTATCTCATGAGCTTGATCTGAATTCTACTGCACTTTACTCTTTGTATTTCTATCTTAATTTGGTGTGTGCTAATCTTGTCTGTATTGTGATGGCCACATCATAGTGTTTAGGCGTATAAGGTTGACCTATTATGAGTAGAATACAATTATCTAGATCCAATAAGAGAGATAGATGTAACTGTTGATTCCTTGTGATTTGATCTCAGTTAGAAACCTAATAGCCTACAGATCTGCAGACGAATGTCGTGTTCTATAGATTACTAGTGGGATAATCTTGGATATTTCAACTACGGAAGGTAATAAAGAAGGACATAACTGTGAACATAAATCCTTCTAGTCTTGGTAATGGAGACTTATCATTGATCTCTATGCAATTGATTAGGGTAAAGTCTGGGTCCCATCTACTTACTAGTCCTTTCCGATTAGGGTGCTGTAACACGACAGTGAGCAGTACTAATACAGGATTAGTAGCCCTCAGATTTTCATCTGATATCAGCATAGGTATCACATAAGGTTTTGATCAAACCGCATGCGCATCCAACTGGAGTAGAAACTATAATTGACAGGTTTAGCACTCATAAAAGAGCTTTTCGACAAAAAACTAGATTAAATGAGTAAGACGGACATAAAGCATGATCCCTAGAATACTTCTTCTGCATACATAACCTTTACTTTAATTCTAATTGTCTTGATAACACAACTTATCCAAACAACCAAAACAACTAAACAAGCAACTAAACTTAGATTTGATTATTGTTAGATCTTTAATACCCAATTCCTGTGGACCGACACCCCGATCTATACTATACGAGAAATTCAAGAGCTTGTGAATCAATTGTAAAGTAGACAATTAGGGTTATAAATATTATTAGCTCTGATTTTGACCCATCAGTACCAATAGTAGAGATTCATCTTATTCTATCGGCATTGTTATAATAACCAATAGAATAATTTGATGATGTTCAAATATCAGTTTATAATTAGAACCGATATAAGTAAGACAGACTTCTTCTTTGGTTTTTTTTGAACCGATAGAACATAGTGACTTTTCGCGCCTCTTCACTGCAGGTCTTTAATTTTTACATTGCCCGATGTCTAATCAAATTAAATTTCTCTCCTCTCTCTCTTCTTCCTCTTTATTTCTCTACTCTCTTTCTAAGGGTTTAGTAGCTGCTCTGTTTCTCGTTTTACTATTGTGCCTCTTTTTTTCTCACTTCCCCTTCCACTTACGCAATGAAATGTGACTTCATAAGCAATGTGCACAACCCAATACTTCTCATAATCTTAGGGCTACTTGAGACTCAGGAGGCGGTGTGGACATGCGACCTCTTTACCCTTTCTCGACATCACTTGTGATATTTCGACGAAGGCTTCCTTGAAGGGGATGACTACTTTTGTTGGTAGGTTAACAAATGTTGAACATCTGGAGCTACATTTCAAGTGCGCTTGCCGTCAGGTATGCAATTTGAATGAAAGATAAATTCAATATGCCCGACTTTAGTCTAACCTTTTGCTTATAATTTTCAAAAGTTTGATGAACTATTGTCAGTAATTGTTTTGCCACTAGAACAACCGTACGTATTTCTCAAGCTGGAAAATGTCATTGTTTTATCTCTTTGTACTTCTTCATGTATTGATCAAATGATCAAATGGATTATGAGGAGTTCATCAAACATGAAGAACCTTACCATAATACAACAAGAAAAATGTGTATGTCTTTTCCCAATAGTACTACTTGTATCATACTTGCAAAAAGGGCTGAAACTAGCTACTGCACTAACTGAAGAAATCTGATCACTACTTCCATACTTGAATACTTGCATACTTGCATACTTGCATGGTTAAATAAAGATATCATTAGTAATTAAATATTTGTTATTGGTTGTAGTTTTGTTATGGTACTGAACCCTCATCCACGGTTGAGGTCAATATCTGGAAGGTTGATGACACGTTACAACTATTGATACATAGTTTGCACTCTGCAGTTGAAGAGCAACATTTTGGGTTCCTCCGTCTGAAAAATCACCCTCTTTCTAAATTTGTGATAAAGCACTCAAGTTATAATAAGATTAAGTTTCAAGGTATAATCATTAATTGTATGTATGGTACACTGGAGAATTATCTCAAGACGATCCTTTCCTCAAAGCAATAGTAAACGTGTTTTGTTTATAATTTAGAGCTCCTCTCTTTATTACATATATATGAATTTGTAAATTACTAAATTAGTTTTATTTTGTGATGGTTGTGGTGAAGCCTACTTTATATTTTGTATGTTGTAAAACATGTTGTAAAAATTAAACAATGTGAATTAAACAAATACATACTTACCTTGTTCTATCGGTTTTGTAATTGCATCCAATAAAATAAGCTACATATCTAGTGTAATTTCTGGGCCTTTTCGACATCCATGCCTTTATTCCAAAAAAAAAATCTCTCCTCTCTCTGTTAGGGTTATAGCCTTTTTGACTTCTGTTGTCTTCATCGGTTCGGAGCATTATTCCTCTGGAAGAACTGATATTAAATAAGAAGTTCAATTATTCTATCGGTTATTGTGTTGTAATCGATAAAAGTTGAGTATTCTATCGGTTGTTATTCGGTACCGATAGTATACACATGATTTTCATGCCTTTTTGACTTTTATGTCTTTAATTAGCACACCTTCTACTAAGATTATCCCTTGTTAAAACCTATTTTGTTTAACTAGCCATAAAAAAATTTAATTTTTAAAAAATGTTATCACACCAATACTCTGAAATTCAGTATTAGGGATTCCACCAAACTCAAGCCAACGATAAAAAGAATGAACAGTAAAATTGTCATGTGAAGTCCATCTCCACAAAATCTGATTAGGTTTGTCTATTAACGTAAAACTAAAAAATAGATTAACTAGAGAGCACAATTCTGTAAACAATCGTGTTTGTAACATGATGTATTTTTTTAAATAAGGGCTGTCATTATAAACTCCAATAATCATTTATTCAGTATACACACGTTATAGTACGTTATATACTATAACATCTGATTACACAATATTATCAACAACAACAACAACAACAACAACAAAGCCTTTAGTCCCAAACAACTACATAGAAATGAAACCCAACCGGTCATTACACAATATTATCAGACATAAAAATTAGAAAATAAATAACAATTCTTTAAAGAGTCTGTTCTATCATCTACCACCAGATAAACCAGAGAAAGATGTCATTGTAGAGGGATGTGACATAACATTCTCTGGTGTAGAGGGATGTGACATAACATTTTCTGGTGTCGTTGACATGGTAGAGGGAAGTGACATAACATAAGAATCGAATCCTTCATTCTGAAGCATTGCAAGCGTGCTGAAGTTCATATCTATTGCTGATAAGTCTGGTAGGGGTGCATCGCCTTCCAAATATTGCACAACTTGTGGCATGGTCGGCCTGACACTAGGTAGTGGATGTGAACAAAGCAAACCTAGTTTTAGCACCATATCTACCTCCTCTACTGTATAATATTCGCCTAATCTCGGATCCACAATATCGGCTAACGATCCAAATTTCCAGTGTTCTAACACCAGATCAACTAGAATCGTTCCCTCCCCTTGTGCACCGGGATGCAATGGTCTCTTACTGCAAACAACCTCTATCAGAAAAGCACCAAAGGCAAACACATCAGTAAGAGGTGTAGCCTTGCCAGTTCTCGCAAGCTCTGGGGCAATATAACCCATTGTACCAGCCACATGGGTGGTTTGAGGGTCGGTATCACGATCGTATAGTTTTGCAAGGCCAAAATCACCTAATTTACCATTTAAATCAGAGTCTAATAAAACATTGCTTGCCTTAACGTCTCGGTGGATGACAACTTGCTCCCAATCCTCGTGGAGGTATAAAAGGCCTGATGCTACTCCTTTGATAATTTCGAATCGTTGGATCCAATTAAGGGTCGGCTTTTCTTCACCATACAAATACTTGTCAAGACTTCCATTTGGCATGTAATCATACACCAAAAGGAGCTCCCCTTTCTTCCGGCAATAACCCAATAATTGAACAAGGTTTTTATGCCGGAGCCGGCCAATACTCACAACCTCTGCAATAAATTGCTTAATACCTTGGTTGGATTCGTGTGTGACTCGCTTGATTGCAACTTCCAATTTGGACACAGGTAAAACCCCCTTGTAAACCCT
Organism: Carex myosuroides; assembly: GCA_028015225.1. Classification (NCBI taxonomy): domain Eukaryota; kingdom Viridiplantae; phylum Streptophyta; class Magnoliopsida; order Poales; family Cyperaceae; genus Carex; species Carex myosuroides. The sequence goes on along the minus strand of CM051464.1, from coordinate 15,668,137 downwards.
CCCAAATCCACCACTTCCAAGCAACTCTTTTTCCTTGAACCCATTGGTTGCTTTGTACAAATCTTTGTATGAGAAGCGATGTGGACCAAACTCAACTTCCCAATCTTCCATCACTTCTGCGTACTTAAACCGCCTCTTCATATAGAGGAAAAAGGAAGTGAGTAAAATAAGAATAAAGGCTGCTGAAGCGGAAGGTATCACTATGACAAAGACTTTTGATCGGCCTTTGGAGGTTGTACTTGGGAGCTTTGGTAACTTTGATAGGTCAATGGATGGTGCTGTTCCATTTAGTTTGAAGCTCCATCCAAGAATGTAATGAGAGCTATGCAAACGGCAAATGGAAGAAGAAAAACCAAGGTACATAGAATCGTTCAAAACTGTTGAGAGATTGAATTTATAAGAAAGTAGAAGTTTTCTTGGCTTAGAATTTCCAATGGGAGATAAGGCAACAGTAATTTGTGTCTCTTGGCTCTCGTATTCAACCCAAACTTGCATCGCTTTACTACTGGAAAGGTTCAAATTTTGAAAACCACCTGAATCGTCAGCATAATAGCCGGCAGAAGCAGATTGGCTTGACTTCAAAGTATTTATATCAATGCCAACATGGTTATCATTTATATCGTTGCACTCCGGGTTTTTATGAGTGTCAAGCTCAACAGCAAAAATATGATTGGTGGGATTGCCATCGTTTTGATCATTGAGGAGGCCCAGGTATTGTTTTGGCATGGCAGTGGAGAGATTCTTCGAGGGGGAGATGAAGAAAGCAATCCCATCGCCCTTGTGGTCAAGGGCCTCCGAAATAATTGCGAAAACAAATGTGGTTGAGAAGGAAGAGGTGGTCCTGCCGAAGCGAATTGGAGAGGGATAGAAAGCATGACCGTACCTCATTCGAAATGTGTCGTTAGTTAACTTCAAAAGGCCATTCGACTCGATGTAAGCTATACCGTCTAGGGTTAGATTTGCGCCGGCGAATCCATTGAATGTAAATTCCACTTCTTGGGTGACTGAGAATGTGATTTTTAAGAGGAGGAGAAAAGCGACAGCAAAGTTTTTAATCATGAGCATGGCTAAAGAAACAAATTATTTCTTTGCCAGCAAGTTGTTGTGGATTTGAGAATATAAAGTGACCGGATATTAATTATTCATTTGAGAAAATAGAGGTGCCAATTCCAGAAGCGTTTACTTGTACAATTCAGCGTACATAAAGTCGTAACAATTGACCAATAGAGACGTCTGACAACTGGGGGACAAACTTCTGGTTAAGTACTTGTTCTTGTATAAATATTAATATTGACACTAAAATATGCATATGAATAAACTTTATAATTTGCTTTAAATTCGTAACATTGAGTATGTTCTTTGGCTTAATTAAAATTTGACTTAGAAGTATGGTTAGAGATAACAAATGGACGCCGAAAACGTTGCAATATAAACTTTCAACTCTGCAAGAGCACTAATGAGATTTGTCATGAATAGCCAATTATTGAGTGAGATTACGATACTTTATTAATTATATGCAAATAGTTTCGTGCTATGAATCCATATCTCTGTTTTAAGTTTTAAATAGTTAATCTAAAAATTTAATTGAAGACCAAATTTTAATTTTTATTATAATTTTTTTACTATTTTTTAGATAGGTAGAAAATTACTACTTTCGCATGGTTTGTAATCTTTAGATCAGGTAATTTTTTACCCATCTAAAAAAATAGTAAATTTATGTTAGAAAATATAAAATTAAAGATATTGTATGGACTATTTTGAATTTGAAAACCAAAATATAATACAGACTGACCTACATATATAGTACAAAGTAATATTGTAGCCTCACTCACCAATTATAAATAAAAGAAATTTCAAATGCTAATTCTTTTCCTAAGTAATATGACCTATATATATTAACAAATATTAAAATTGAAGGTTATATATGAACAATCAAATCAAAGTAGTTGAAAAGTCAAAAGAGGCGATGGAAATTTGTCAAATGCTAATTTTTTTCCTATGGTCGCTTTCTAGTACAATTAATTTGACCGTAAGACTATGGAAAGACTAATTAAAGAGACTAATTAAAAACGTGACGTGAACGCTCTAACCTCCTCAACTTAGTTGACTTGACAGTATGAACTGTTTCAATTGATTCCATATCTAGGAAATAAATCTGCTGTTATTCCAAAGGGACAACAGGACCAATATTTGCACGAATCTCAATGAAAATCGGACGTTTAAGCTTGAATTTGGATGAGGCTTTATGCAAAGCCCTTTTGACAAAACTAATCCCATTTTTTGAGTGAAATTCTTTTCACTGATCTCAGATTAATGGAAACAAGATGTTGTTGAAATTTTTATATGTCATTTAATAAAAATTCTAATAATAATTATTTCAAATTAATTTAAATTAGCGTCAGGATTTATAGAATATAAATGCACTGTTACTTTTTTTCTTTAGTTGCAAATTACAGAAGTTTCCATTTGGAAGAATCTGATAATTTATTATTATAAAAATTATCATATATAAGGATATTGTGTAGGGGTATAAAAATTATCGTATATAAGGAAATTGTGTAGGGGTATAATTTTTATTATTATAAAAATTATCATATATAAGGATATTGTGTGGGGGTATAAACAGATTGGATACGGACGGATAATGGTCAAATCGTATCCTTATCAGTTAAATTTTCGAATACGGATACAAATATGGATAGTCTCGGATAGAGATAAGAATCGGATGCTAAACAGATACAGATATGGATTGGATATCATATGGATATGAATATAAATATTTTTATTCAGATAATTAAAAAATTACATCTAAATATTTTTTTTTCATTCATTAATTAGATTAATATTTTTTATAATAAGTTTGTTGGTTACAAAACACGTATGTTAACCAAACAATAGTCATTAATCATGTCCTAGTATCATATTGTTCAACAAAATATACCAACCCAAACTTGATAACTTTCTTTCTACGCATATAAAATTAAAAAAAATTAAAAAAATCCTTGAACCAACTGCATCAACAATCATGTGACTTCATCGCCTTCTGAAAAAGCTGCATCTTCTCTACATCTTCTTCTATTTCCTCAACAAGATCACATGTCAATGCTATGCAACCAAAAAAATACAAGTAATAATTCTGTTAATATCTATCTCTTTAAGAAAAAAAAAGAATTCCTTTCATTAACAAATCCAACATTTAAAACTAAGTTAATATCTATCTCTTTAAGAATAAAAAATAGAATATAATGACTACAAGGAAAACAAAAGAAAGATAATTAATAAAAGAAAATAAAAGAAAGGATTTCATCCTCAAAGAGATAGATATTAACTGAGATCAGCAAAAGAATACACTCTAAAAGAGATAATAAAAGAAAATAAAAGAAAGGAAAGGATTTCACTCAAAAAAATATCAATTGAAGGAACCGTGTAACTTTCTTATTAACCATTTCCTTTATTCACCTTTTCAATTAATGAGATAGATGTAAGAGAGGGGAGTTAAAGGTAAAGTGGGTATTTAGGAAGAAAAATTTCTCTCAGCGCTCAATATTACAATTGTTGAGCTGAAAATAACATTCCTCTTTGTATAATTTAAGAGAAAATATAAGAGTAAAAGTAAGTAAGATTAATTAAGTGGATCCAAAGAATATTTCCAAAATTTTGAGTGTTTTGCTCTGTGTGATCAGCATTAAGTGTTTAAATCTGATTTTGGATGAGACTTTGTCCAAAACCGTTTGGACCAAACCCCCACTCTTATGAAAAAGGGCATGTTTATCTACTATTGAAAGCTGTTGGTTTTTTTGTTTCTATATTTTTCTTTTGTAAAAAAGAAGTACATTATATGCATATGCCAAGCTTAATTATTAATAAGTTATGGCACTCTGAACAAAACTGAATTCTTTTTCTTAATGCAATGAAAGTTACAGCTTTGTTATAAAAGAAAAGGTTCCATTCCCCGACCCTCAATTTCCAAAAAATCCCCGGACTAATCTTCATGTGTGGAAAGTCATGAGCTCGAAACTCAAATAAAAGATCTTTTATGGACATTAAATAAAAGTTAGTAGACCACATCATAGACTTTCTTATCAAAATAGTAATAGTAACTTAATTTCAAGTGTTAGGTGGGACTGCAAGTCTGCAACTACCTCAATTCTATAGTAGAGGTCTAAATTAGAGAAAGGGTAAAATTGTAATTTAGGAAAAATAAAAAGTTACCGTTGGAATTAACGGTACAATAAGCTTAGACCTTTATATATACCCAATAGCCATTGATTGTAAAATATATAACAAATATTCAATACAGAGAACAAAAAATACTCAATACAATACTGAGTCTTATAAATTTTACATGGTATCAGAGCGGTTCTGAGAATCCGATAACAATACCCAATAACCCGATAAAGCTTCAAGCTTCCGTGTTTTACCAGTAATTCTGATTCAATACCAGAAATACCATAGAAAATATTCAATACCAGAAATATCAGAAAAAAGGCTCAAAATCCAACTTAGAGCATACCAGAAAAAATCCATTCAGATCTGAACTGGTAAAAACCAGCAATACCAGAAAAATCACACTCAAGAGTGATCTGTTCTTATCAACTTGCCAGAAAAACCAGTAACATCTTTTCAGCAGCAAAAATACAAAAACCAGTAAAATCAGCACAAAAAAAAAAAAACCTCCCTACCAGAGAATCCAAGTGCCGTGAAGTCTCACCACTGTCGTCAAAACCCTAGTTCTAAAATGGAACCCGAAAAATGCTCCAATTGCAAAATAGGGGGCCACACCCATAACAATTGTTGGTTTCTTCGTCCTAATCTCCAACCAAAGTGGTGGAAGGTGAAAGGCGAAGGTAGTCAGGGGCGTAACCCTAAGGGGGAGAAGAGCACAGAAGGATTTGCTAAAGTGGCGCGTCCGATCGAACCGTACGAAGCGAAAATTGAAGAAAGCGGTTCAATAATAGGTAACGGGTCCGCTGCTGTAAACGGGTTGGGTGAAATCAAACCGGTAACCCGCGCGGAGCTAGGCTCAATCTTAGAAATATTAAGCGGCCTGCTGAACAGAGGGCGTTCCTCTTCAGGTTTTTCTAAAACTCATTCAATTTCACCTAGTCTGAGCTCAAAAAGTTATAGAGAAAGTATAATTTCCAGTGAACTTGGTCTAAGCCCAAACCAAGATTTATATGTCATATCAAATAAAAGAAATACTATTAGCCCAAATAAATTTGAATCCAATAAAATAAAATGTACAAGTTTAGGAAATTTGAATCAAGAACACTCCAAAAATAATTTGGATTGGATTTTAGATTCCGGTGCAACCGATCACATGACCGGAAACAAAAATTTACTGTATAATTATCGAAAGGGCAAAAGTCAAGAATATGTATATGTTGCAAATGGTGAAAAAATGGAAGTTTGTGGTTATGGCTCAATCAAGCTCTTCTTCGAAGAAATTAAACATGTTTTACTTGTAAAAAATTGCACCTCTAATTTATAATCTATAGGAAAAATTTCAAAAGAACTAAATTGTGAGATTATATTTTCATTTAGAAATGTATTTTTTCAAGATGTGACATCCAAGAAAATAATTGGTGAAGGTTTCTATCAAAATGGACTCTATTTTTTGAATAGTCAAAAATTCAATTTCAACACACAAATACAAGACATGAGAAGTTTATGGCATAAAAGAATTGGACAACCCTCCGATAAAATTTTAAAAAATATTTTTGATTTCCCAAATCTAAATTGTAGTAATTGTGAAGTATGCAAGCTAGCAAAACATATAAGACTTCCTTTTGTAACCTCAAATTCTAAAAGTAGTCAAATATTTGAACTTATTCATTCGGATGTTTGGGGACCCGCCCCGGTAGACTCTTACAATGGTTTTAAATATTTTGTTACATTTATAGATAATTTTTCACGATTAACATACTTATGTGTTTTAAAAAATAAAAGTGAAGTTTTTTCTCACTTTCAAGATTTCTCAAATTTAATTGAAAACCAATACAACACAAAGATTAAGATTCTTAGGACCGATAATGGAACGGAGTTTGTAAATCAAAATTTCTGAAATTTTTTGAAACATAAAGGAATTATACACCAAACTACTTGTGTTTATATCCCACAACAAAACGGAGTTTCCGAAAGAAAAAATCGTCATTTACTTGAAATGACAAGAGCACTTATGTTTGAAAATAATGTTCCAAAAATTTATTGGTCGGATGCTGTTCTCACCGCAACTTATTTGATAAATAGATTGCCAAGTGTTGTTCTAAACAAAAAAAGTCCACTAGAAATATTTACCAAAGAAAAATAAATATTAATCATTTACGAGTATTTGGATGTACATAATATGTACATCAAAATAAACGAGATAAACTAGATCATACTTCTATTAAAACTATTTTTCTAGGATATTCATCTCAAAAAAAGTGTTATAAATGTTATGATCCTATAAATAGTAAATTATATATTTCAAGAGATGTAACTTTTTTTGAAAATGAGCCATATTTTAAAGAAAATAAAAATAAGCTTGACAATCATATACCTACAAATAATTTTGTCATTCCTATGACCACTAATCAAATTGTGGAGTCAAGAGTTGTAGGAAATGAAGAAGAAGAAAATGAAGACGAAGATGACAACACTCTTCAAAGTGGAGCTGAGGAAGAAGAAAACGAAAATGTTGAAGAAGATGAAAATATTGAAGAAGAAGTTCCACTAAGGAGATCAATTAGCCCTACTAAACCATCAACAAGGTTACAGAATTTCGTAACCTACGAGGTTCAATATCCCATTCAAAATTATATTTCATATAACAATATTTCAAAACACCACCATGTATTTCTTATTTCAATTTCCAAAGAGGAAGAACCAAAAAATTTTGTAGAAGCCATAAGGCAACCGGTATGGTGTAAGGCAATGAAAGAAGAACTTCAAGCCTTAGAAAAAAATAATACATGGACCATTGAACCATTACCAAAAAATAAAAAACCCGTAGGATGCAAATGGGTTTATAAAATAAAATATCAAAGCGATGGATCCATAGAAAGGTATAAGGCCCGGCTAGTTGCCAAAGGGTATACCCAAACTTACGGTATTGATTACCAAGAGACCTTTGCCCCGGTAGCAAAGATGAATACCATAAGAATTTTGCTTTCAATAGCAGTAAATAACGGGTGGAACTTATTTCAAAGGGATGTTAAAAATACATTTATTCAAGGAACACTTGAGGAAGAGGTTTATATGACCCTACCACCGGGTCATGTAAAAGAAAAAAATACTAACCTTGTTTGTAGGTTAAAAAAATCAATTTATGAACTTAAACAATATCCAAGGGCATGGTATGGAAAACTCTCCCAATATTTAATTTCTCATGGTTTTAATGTAAGCCAATCCGATACATCACTATTTTCAAAACATAAAAATAGTGATACAATTATTGTTCTTGTCTATGTTGATGACATAATCATAACCGGAAATAATTATGAAAAAATTAACATTGTGAAAAAACACTTAAAAGAAAAATTTGAAATAAAAGACCTTGGTAAACTTAAATATTTTTTAGGAATTGAAATAGCTCATTCAACCAAGAAACTATTTATTTCTCAAAGAAAATATACCATTGACCTTTAAAAAGAAACGGGAAAATTAGGGTCCAAACCGGCCTCAACACCCATAGATAGCAATTGTAAACTAAATGCCGAAGATGGAGAACCGTTGGAAAATATCAACCAATTTCAACGGCTTGTAGGTAAACTAATTTACCTAACGGTAACTAGGCCGGATATATCATTTGCGGTAAGCCAAATTAGTAAATTTATGCATTCACCAAGAAAACTGCATTTGGATGCAATTGAAAGAATTTTGAGATATTTAAAGAAATCACTCGGAAAGGGTATATGGATGAAAAATAACAAATCTAACGATGTGTGTGGCTATTCCGATGCAGACTGGGCCGGGAGCTTCGATAGAAAATCAACAACCAGCTATTGCACATTTGTATGCGGAAACTTAGTCACATGAAAAAGCAAGAAGCAAAATGTCGTGGCATGATCATGTGCGGAGGCGAAATATCGTGCCATGGCATCCACCGCAAGCGAACTCACATGGATCAAACAATTGCTCAAAGAGTTGAACTTCAAAATTGATAAACCAATGAAGATGTTTTGTGATAACAATGCGGCAAGACATATTGCTTCGAATGCGGTGTTTCACGAAAGAACAAAGCATATCAAAGTCGATTGTCATTTCATACGAGAAAAAGTTCAAGCCAAGGAAATCGAAACACCTTACGTGAAGAGCCAAGACCAATTAGCCGATATTTTTACAAAGGGTCTTATTCCGAAGGCCTTTGAAGAAATAACAAGCAAGCTAGGATTAATTGATATCTATAATCCTAGCTTGAGGGGGAGTGTTGAGAATAACGATAGTTAGAGGTCTAAATTAGAGAAAGGGTAAAATTGCAATTTAGGAAAAATAGAAAGTTACCGTTGGAATTAACGGTACAATAAGCTTAGACCTTACATATACCTGCAACGCCACGTATATTGAGAGAATAGACGTGAGAAACGATCCAATTTAAATTTAGTTTTAATTAACTTAATTAGTTGGCCATGATATAAATGAAATTGATTTCCATACCAAAAGAGGCCTCAATCCAATTCAAATATAGAAGCCCATAATTATATTCATCCTTCTCCAAAACCGTAACTCTCTGTTTTGAAACCGCCCCCTTTCAATTTGAGTCCTGTACAGTACGCGTCTCCCTCTTCTAAATCCAATACCCATACGTTGTAAATGCCGCCCCATTAATTGAACCCACGATCCCCTCTGTTTATTAAATACCGTAAATCATTTTCTCAAATTTTGTTTTGTCTAAAACCCTTCCACTTCTCCATAGTTTAATTGAAAATATATTAAACAATGAAACCATGACAAAAATCAAAGAGACCTTTTCAATACCTGCCGCACCACACTCTCTCTTCTCATTTCTTCACAGCCACCAACGACGTTCCCCAAATTCTCCTCTTTTCTTTTGAAAATTCTTTATTAAGGTACTATAAAATTTCTATTATTTTGTTGCATAAGTTGAATAGATTAGAAGATGATTATTTGATCTTTATGGTTAGAATCAATTTCGTTCTTAAATTGTATAGATTCATGAATAAGTATTTCTTTTAATTAAAATATGAAAACTTAGATTATTGGTAAGAATTTCTTTAGTCATATTATAATCTGAAATTTAATGTTATTAGTAAGCATTCTTTAATTATTCTGTAATCTGAAATTTATTTATTATTAAGAATTTCTGTAATTATATTTAAAATCTGAAAACTTTACTTTATCTAGTTTGGTATTTATTTGAGATCATATAATTGGATATATATAATTATAAATAATTATATTAAATTCTGGAATTTTATTCAAGTATATATATTAATATAGAAAATACTTTGGGATCATTAATATTTATCTGGTTGATTTTATTTACTGATATATATAATTCTGGAATATACTTAGTAAGTGTTAATAATAATAGTTGATGTTAAACATTTTAATGATCTATCTAATAAATAACCACTTTAGACATAATGATTTTGGAAGAAAGTGTTATATTATTTATTAATTTTAGAAACAATTAATGTGTACATGGTTTAGGTTCACGTGGCGAGAAAGTAGAGTACGCGGACACTATTGTTAATCAACCTACGATCACATGTGCGGGTTTTCTGGACTTTGTAAAATTATTACTTATCGTTTTGTGTGCATTTATTTTTATATAGTTGAATTATGCATGTTGAATTCGAACAACCGTTTGACTTTGTTAGAAAATATTAGGATCGGATTATTCGTTGGATCAACGGACTTATATGATGTGTTGTGTTGAGTTAATATATGTGATGTGAACGGATAAGTAAAGTGAACAGGGGCCGATATGTTCGCATATCGGAATGTATACATTGGGTCCGGTGTTCGACTGGACTCCTCCTTAACGTGGCGTTGGTTGGACTTCCTGTCACGGGTCAAGACCTAGCGTAGGGTGGACTCCCCGTCTAGTGAGACAACCTCTCACTGTTGGTTGGACTTTCCAGTGAGTTGGCGGCCTCCCATTGTTGGTTGGACTTCACAGTGGGTTGGCGGTATTCTAATGTTGGTTGGACTTCCCATTGGAATGACAAGATAAATGAACTAACGGAAACTTAAAAGAAAATTAAAGTGTTTATGGCCGTAGGATTACATGGCATTAGAAACACATGAGCATTTTTATTTATTTCATTTTCATGCTTTTGAGAATTAAGTTAATTTTACAAACTCCGGGACTGGAACTGAATCCCGCACTGAGAGAATGTTCGAATCTCTCACCCGTTCCACTGTTATGTGGGTTCCAGGTAATGAGGAAGAGGCGCCAGAACAAGGTCGTGAGTAAAAACAAGCGGAAGGATCCATGTTTATGATTCAATGCCACTTATGTTTATTTGTTTTGATTGTTTAATTTTCCACTAAATTGGTACACTTGAATAGTCATGGTTGTTACCGTATTCCTAACCATGTCTGTCATGACCACTGTTGAACCTCTTTGATTATTGTTGTAAGACTATTGTTTATAATATTTAATGTGGCATTTGTGGATGTTATTGATAATGTATGCGATGTGTATACGCCTTACGTATTAATACGTGGCGGGTTGTCTCGGAGTGTGACAATATCCAATAGCGATTGATTGTAAAATATATTACAAATATTCAATACAGAGAACAAAAAATACTCAATACAATATTGAGTCTTATAAATTTTACATTAATGCAATGAAAGTTACAGCTTTGTTATAAAAGAAAAGGTTCCATTCCCCGACCCTCAATTTCCAAAAAATCCCCGGACTAATCTTCATGTGTGGAAAGTCGTGAGCTCGAAACTCAAATAAAAGATCTTTTATGGACATTAAACAAAAGTTAGTAGACCACATCATAGACTTTCTTATCAAAATAGTAATAGTAACTTAATTTCAAGTGTTAGGTGGGACTGCAACTACCTCAATTCTATAGTCATCAGTCTAAGGTCATCAAGAAACTTAGTACTCGATCCTAAAGTGATCCAAAGACTACGACTAGGAGTCAATTCAAAGACTAGGACAAGGGGACATAAATCTGCTGTGATTTTTTGAAAATCACACGACTCTTATTCCAAATCCATCCTTTCATACTTTGGAATGCACAAATTTCAAAAACTATTGTTTTCTATGCACAAACTTCAAAACAGATAAATAGATGAATTTGGAATAGCAGTCTTGTGATTCTCAAGACCAGAGTCAATTCTAAAGTGATGGCAATCTAACAGAGAAAGCTAGAACAACCAATTTACAAAAGGCCAATTAACTTTTACTTTTTATGAAAAAGGACAAGTTTATCTACCATTGGAAGCTATTGGTTTTTTTACATCTATTGTTTTTTGAAAGGAAACTTAATCTTATTACAAATTACGTCTAAATTAATAAAAAAAATAAACTATAGATAGCCCATCGGAATTTAAAAACAATTGAAGTTACAACATAACAATTATCGTGGGTGTTATGTATCAAAATAGCTATTGTTTGATACATATATGTATTTTTTATTATTTAAATGTTAGATATATGGATTATAAAGTCCTTTTGCATAGGGGGTGAGGGTTTGGTCCAAACGGCTTTGGACAAAGTCTCATCAAAAGCCAGATCTAAACCGTCCGATCTGCATCAAAATTCGTACAGATATTTAGATTCAAGGAGTCATTAAAATTTAAATATATTTGCAATCTCAATGCAAATCGGACGTTTAAGCTTGAATTTGGATGAGCCTTTGTCCAAAGTCCTTTAAACAAAACCCAATCCCTTTTCATAAAACAAAAGTTAATTGGCCTTTTGTAAAGTGGTTGCTCTAACTCTCTCTGTTAGATTAACCTGGAGGATTAAATTGCTCATACATCGACAATCAGGCGTGAAACTAGTGTATTGCGGCCGTACCGTGCTGTGTTTTGTCGTACAGTGTTTAGGCATGCCCGGAACAAGGACATGCCTGGAACAAGGACATGCCGTGCTAATACGTCAAAATTTCTAGACGTACCGTGCCGTGCCGCACAGTGTTAGAGATGAACACAACACGTTAAAAAACACATCACGGTTTGGTACGATGTGCTTCGACGTGCCGTGCTATGCCAATATGTTACTTTTAGATTTTGCAATTTGTTACCTTAAAAATGTGTAAATTTCCAAAAAATGGAAAAATATCCCGAAAGTCGAATATAAATTAGATTAGTTTCAGTTTTTTTTTAAATATTTTGTAGTATTTTTGTGTTTTGAAACAAAAAAATTCAAAAATAAATTTACAAAGTAAATTAAGATCATGTAACAAACATCCATAGCCAACAAAACATTAAGAACTTTACATAAATTCAGATAATTTTTAGCGTGGCAATACTCATTTTGAACCCTAATCCAGACCTACTGACGAAAAACTAAACCTAGTTTAGATTGAAAAATTGATCAGAGTGTGGGAACGAAAGTGGTGTTGCTTTCTATAGCGAGCTTTTAAAAAAAGGTTATATAGAAAAGACCATGTATAATGTACATATATCCAACACAGTTTCTAATTGTGTATAACATACAAAGAGTTTACAGGGTAGTCAAAGAGGCGTGAAAAAGAAAAAAGCCCTAACAGGATTTATACACGGTTATTCTTAAAAACCATTTACGATTTGTTCTGAATTTTTTTATAATGTGCTTGCTAGCATTCATGTGTTTTAATATATTCTGACCATCAACTATGTGAATGGAAATGACACTATATAATTACGACTATTTTATTATCCTACACAATCTGATGTCCAGTCTTATAGCTCACCATAGTTCGAGAGCCTACTTCTTTTAAGGTTATTCACAACTTTCTCAACAAAGGAACCTCTCCTTCGAAGTCTTGGTCTTACATCTATGGAGGAGAGGTTCCTTTGTTAAGAAAAAGCTCTCATTTAGGATTTAGGGTTTAGAGTTTACGGTCTTTTTCTTAAAAATCCTCCGCAAATCTGGGTAAAGAGTTTAACAGAGCAATTTCGGCTTCATGCAGCACATGAACCATCTACATTGCTGTTTTAATTCTATTTTCATGCACTGCATGAATCCAAACCTGCTCTGTTAAAATATTTAGCTGCACATCTGACTTATTTGTCCGCTTTGAGTTGCATGGTACCGCAAATTGACACAATATTTAAATAACAGTGCACATTGTTAAATTATCTCCAAAACAAGAATATATTTCATCAAATTCCATCCAAGCTACATCCTCAGAAAAAATAAAGCACAAATATAAAAGCATTCAATGCCCCACATTTTCAGTTCAAAACAAAGATTATTCACTACTACAAAAAACACATTTACTATCACCCCTTTATCATCTGGTGTCCTTATGTACGGATGGTGTATGTAACCAGTGGCAGCGCTGTAATTACGTTTAACTTTTTACCGACTGTTCGATCTGACCAACCGATGGCGTTGATGGCCCACCTCCTTTGCCATCGAGTATATTTTAAGTACAGTTAGTATTGAGTGACTGGCTCAACGGACGATGGCGTTGTGTTTTTTTGTTGAAATTGAATTTTTGACTATTTATAAAATAGAGTTCATTTTGAAAAAAAAAACCCTTCACCAATCATGCGCTTAGATGTCACATCTTGAAAAAATACATTTTTTTTTATGAAAATATAATCTCACAATTTATTTCTTTTGAAAGTTTTCCTATTGATAATAAATTAGAGGTGCAATTTTTTACATGTAAAACATTTTTAATTTCTATTAAGAAAAGTTTGATTGAGTCATAGCCACAAATTTCCATTTTTTTCACCGTTTGCAACATATACAAATTCTTGACCTTTGATTATTTGGTTATCATGCAATATATTCTTATTTCCAATCATATAATCGGTTGCACTGGAGTCTAAAATTCAATCTAAATTATTCTTTTGAGTACTCCTGATTTAAATTTTCTAAATTTGTACATTTTTTTGCTTTTTTGTACTATTTTCGGATTCATATTGGGCTTGTTTTATAACATTTATTTTATTTATAATGATGGACTTAGCCCCAGTTGACTGGTTTGGGCTTCTATTAATTTCAGTTTAGGCTTAACCCGTTCTAGTGAATATTGAGTTTCAGAAAAACCTGAATTGGGCTTTATTGCCTTAAATCAATTAATCAGGATATTATCCTATAAATGGATACTGTACTCTAGTGAATATTGCCTTAAATCAATTAATCCGGAATTAATCAGGATATTATCACTTACACCACATAGAAAATGGATACTGTACTCTTTTCAAATTACACTTTATTGCCTTAAATCAATTAATCAGGATATTATCCTATAAATGGAAATAGATACTGTAGTTCCTATCCAAAAATATAATGTTCCAATCATTTTATTGATGATACTCTCTTGACCCTTTTCAAATTTTACGCCTAATAAAAACTGCCGTCTCTTCTACGTACAGTGACTTTCTTAACTAAAGCTTGATCGACCCTCATCTAACACCTCTATTGGAATCCACTTGAGAGTAGGTCCGATGCCCATCGGACCTACTCTGGTTCGATGTGTTTAATCACCGTTGATTTGCTTTAAGATTCATGCGGAAAGCTTTAAACTTCGTGCGTGTCTGTTTTAATTTTCGTGCGTGTCTGTTTTAATTTTCGTGCGCACAAATATTAAAGTAGATCGGATGGTCATCATGCTTGTTGAACCTAAAAATCAGTCCGGTGGGCATCGGACCTACTCCGTTCTCATTGGAATCACCTCAAGCAGCAGGTCAACTCAAACAAAAGTTGAGGAGGTGGCCCTGTTGCATAGTCTTAGTATTAAAGCGACCTTTGAACAACTTTTTAACTTTTGAACGACTTTCATTGTTCGTATATATATAACCTTTTATTTAAATTTTTGTTCTGTATATGTTTATCTTGATTTTTGCAACTTCAAACAAATAGCATTCGGAAATTTCTTTAATTTATAATTGGTGAGTGAGGCTTCAATACTTTGTATTACGTAGGTCAGTCTGTATTATATCTTTATTTTCAAATTCTAAATAGGCGATACAATTTTTTAATATAATTTTCATATAAAAATATACTTGGAGACAAAATTTTATATTTTCTAAAATTATTTTACTATTTTTTTCGATAGATAAAAAATTACTTTATCTAAAGATTATGAACCATGTGAAACTAGTAATTTTCTATCTAGTTGAAAAATAGTAAAAAAATATAAAATTTGATCTCCAAGTATATTTTCATATGAAAATCATATTAAATGCTTGAAACTTAAAAACAAAGATATAAATTCACAGCACGAACCAAACTACATATTGGAAAGTATCATAATCTCACTCAATAATTGGCCATTAATTAATTCATAACAAATTTCATTAGTGTTATTGCAGAGTTGAAATTTTAATGTTGCAATGTTTTGGGTGTCCATTTGTTATCTCTAACTTTACTTCTAAGTAAAATTTTAATTGAGCCAAAGAAAATACTCAATGTTAAGAATTTCAAGGAAATTATATAGTTTAGTCAATTCATCAAGCAATTCAAGTCAATCTATAGTCTTACGGTCAAATTAATTGTACTAGAAAACGACATTTGGATATTTCTGGCGCCTCTTTTGTGTTTCCATCGCCATTTTTGACTTTTGAACTACTTTAAATGTTCTTATATAACCATTTAATTTTATTTTTGTTAATATAATTTTATCTTGATTTTTGCATCTTAAAAGAATTAGCATTTGGGAATTTCTTTAATTTATATTGGTGAGTGAGGCTACAATATTACTTTGTATTATATATTTAGTTCAGTTAACAAAAATTATCAATACTGAAAGTAATTTTGGGTACCCATTTTTTCTTCTGAAATTCAATTCGGTATCCAACTTCACTACTTCTCTTTGGCCGCCACAGAAAATCAAAATAAGAAAAACAATTGAATTACAAAAATCAATTCGGTATGAGCTTTCTCTCTCCTCTTTGATCTGGTCCCACTCTAATTAATAAAATATTTAATGATGGTTCAATATAATGGTTTTATTACTTCAAAAAATCGATTTTCTTTGATGATGGTTCCATATAATGGTTTGATTGCTCCAACTGTAATTAATTAAATATTTTCTCTCTCTTCTTTGATTCTCCTCTTTTATATAAATATTTGTTTAACATGATTGCACTGTAATAAGAAAAAGACTTCTTTGAAAATTTTAATCGAAGTTTCAAATTAAAGTTTAAATTCAATTTGACTTTTGGTTTCTCCTCATTTGATTTTTTGTGGCCAGTTGAGAGGATTGGAGCGAACCAGATAAGAAAACTGCGTAGTCAAATTAAAATTCGGAATCCAAAAGTGTGTACTGAAAATGATTTTCGGTATAGATGATATAAAAAAAAAGAAAAGGTTTTTATACCCAGCGACTCGTTTCCGCTTTTTACCCACGCTGATCCAAACCACTAATTAACTGTCATTAACATTATCCCCAAATATTTCGGATAAGACTTTAACTGTTTTAACGGTCCAATCAAAACTTCCTTCTTAAAAAAATTTCCCGATCTGATTTTCTCTCTCCATTTTTGTTTAAAAGAAATTGCCGATCTTTCCTCTGCAAAAACGCAAAATCTGATCTCTCCTCCCGATCTCTCTACTCCCTCCGCTTTGCTCTCTCCCCTCTCCTCTCCTCTCAACTCCCAGCGGATCATGTGCTGTTCCCAGCGCGCGACGGCAGCAACGGTGACACGCGACGGCAGCGACGGCAGCGACGGCGACGTGCGACGGCATCGACGGTGACGCACGACGGCAAAGAAAAAGAAACTTACCTGTCGACGGCAGCGACGGCGACGAAGTACTGGACCGCTTGGATGACGAAGAAGACAGCGGTGATGTCACGCTACAGGTTCGTCCCTCTTGGAGCCGATTTAATTTTGATTTCATACCTCAATTTTCTTAAATATCGAAGTAGTTTTGATTTCAGACCACGGCTTCGATTTTTCTTCAATTTCAGCCCTCGAAATCATACAATCGCGATATTGCATCTCAAACTTTGGTCCAGTTATGATTGATTGATTTTCTCATATTTTATTTGTCATTGATTCGATTTTTTCGAAGGATCTAGGGTTTTCAAATTTTTAATTAATTTTTCGTCAAATTTAGATTCTGATTTTCCACTATTTTGATTTTTGACACCATGCAATTATCGATTTGCTGATTTTGTTTTTTTCTTCAAATTGACGATCTGTATACTTTCTCGATTTCTCTGGCGATCACCAATGTCTCGACCAAATCGCGCTTCTCTCGATCAATATTTGAAAATTTTAGTTTACAACATCTATTTACAGGATCTATCTAATAGATATACATGATCTATACAATATTTTACAAGATTTATCTCCAAGGATATATGTAACAATTTACAGTATGGATACATTGATTTCACAAGATTCAGGTAACAATGTACAGTATGGTCGTATAAGTTTATCACAGTATGTAATTTATAAGATACATATAGCAATTTTACAGGATATGTGAGACAGTTTACAGTATTCACTTTGGTTAATCATAATTACAGCATCTGTTTAACAGTTGTAATCATCAACAGCATTAGACAGGATGTATTAGATAGTTTTTACTTGGGTTACAGTATTCACTTTAGTTTACAGAATATGTGCAATTTTACAGGATACATACAACAATTTTACAGGATACATAGTACATTTTTACATAATACATAGTACATTTTTACAGGAAACATATAACAATTTTGCAGGATACATATACCAATTATTAATATTTATATATGGATCTATATCATGTAAAATAAGCCTTGAATACTGTAAATTTAGCAGATGCAAATTATGTATTAGATAGTTTTTACTATTATTCACTTTGGTTACAGGATACATATAACAATTTCACAGGATACATCAACAATTTTGCAGGATATATATAACAATTTTTATTTAAAGGACATATGCAGTGCTGTACTGATTTAAATTTTATAGGTTGGACTGCTAATTTTACAGTATTGAAGTCTTGTAGTTCACATATGTTGCTTTGATAGTTTGCATCTGCTAATGGTTCATAACTCTAATTTTTAACCTTGTTTATTTATTTATTTTTTTGTAGGATGATATCTCGAAGGAACGTGTGGTTCTAGCAATAAAACTTCTCACTCATCCGAATAACGTGCACCAGAGGGTTATCAAGTGACAAACGCCATTTTTGTATTAATGGTTGTGAACAATTAAGCTTGTTTATTGAAGTTTTGTTTGGCTTGTGAACATAAATGGGTGGTAACAATTATTGTGGTTTTGAACAGTTATGGGTGGTAACAATTATGGGTGGTAACAATTATGGGTGGTAACAGTTATGGATGGTGACATCTTACAGTTGTTAGTTGTGGTTTTGAACAGTTGGTTTGGAACAGTTGTTGGTTATAGTTTATGGTTTTGAACAGTTAATTTTGTGATTAGTGAAATTTTATAGTTTGTATATGTTTTTTGGATACCATTTTACAGTATTGCAGTTTTGCTGTTAACATATGTTAGTTTTATAAGTTACATCTGCTAATTTTATAGTATTTATGTCTTTGTAGTTCCAATATGTTAGTTTTATAGTTTGTATCTGCTAATTTTACAGTATGTAAGTCTTATTTTTATAAAAAAAATACGTTAAAAAAAATACGAAAAAAATAAAAAAAATTTAAAATTTGAATTTCGAAAAAAAAAAATTTATTTTGATGCAAAAAAATTAGTTTTGCATAATTTTAGGTGTTATTTGTAAATAACTACAAGTTTGAGAAGTGGTTTGTTTTTGAAACCTTTTAGAAGCTGTCAGTTTTTCAAGTACAGTATTTTTGCAAGTTGCTAACTATTTGCAACTAACTTGGGGACCACTTCCAACTAACTTGGATTGTTAGATTTTAAATTACTTATTATACATGATTTGTTGTTGAAGTTACAGTATTGGCTATAGTGTTTTACAGTATTCGCGCAAGTCAAATGACAGTTTTTTTGGAGAAAAACTGGGGAAAGAAGCTTGAGGACAATTAGTCGCTTCCTAAAAAAAAAGTAAACAATCAATTCGGTTTCTGATTTTTGTTTTAATTATGTATAAAAAAAATCCGCCCACATCCTACAGGCCGACATTTTTATTAATATCCAAAGTTATAACAAATTAATAAATATATCCAAAATTTCTTGGTTTTTCGAAAAGTAGCTCAGTAAATTAGTTATATAATGAACTTGTAGAATACCAATTTTTACTATTTTTGGAATTTGTTTACTTTTTTTATGATTTATAAAAGATGGCACAAAATCGGCCTAATTTAGCGTAATTTTGCGTAGTTTAGCGTAATTTATTGTAATTTAGTGTAATTCAACATAATTTCAAGTAATTTAGCATAATTTAATGTAAGTCAACATAATTTCAAGTAATTTAGCGTATTTTAGTATAAATATGCTAATTATACATCAAAAGAAGTAATCTAACAAATAATTTAAAAAAAAAATTCGAATTTTCAGTGTTAGATTTCATTATCTTGCTCTTCATAGTGTCTCAAAAAAAAAAACAAAAGAAGTGGCCGGCCAGATTCTGGCCGGCTTTTGGGGATAGAAACCGGCCAGAATCTGGCCGGTTTGGATATTTTTTGAAAAACCAAAAAATTCTGGGTATATTTATTAATTTGTAATTAACTTTGGATATTAATAAAAATGTCGGTCCCACAGGCCATTGAAATCAAGTTTTGTGCGTCCTTTCCACATTGTCATGAAACAGACATCAGTGCAAAATATTCTGGTATAAATCTGGAATAACTTCAAGCAGTTCATACTGTTAAGTCAAGCAAGTTGAATAGGTTAGAGCGTTCACGTCAGGTGGATCTGTTCAATCGTCTCTTTAGTCTTACGGTCAAATTAATTTCTAGAAAGCGACCTTAGGAAAAAAAATTAGCATTTGGAATCTATCGCCTATTTAGTCTTTCTATCGCCTCTAATTTTGACTTTTGAACTATTTTGATTGTTCATATATAACCTTTAATTTTATTTTTGAAAATATATTTTTATACTATATATGTAGGTCAGTCTATATTATATTTTTTTTTTCAAATTTCAAATAGTCCATGCATTCTCTTTAATTTTATATTTTCTAATATCATTTTACTGTTTCTTTTAATTTAGATAGGTAAAAAATTATCAGATCTAAAGATTATGAACCATGCGAAAGTAGTAATTTTCTACCTACCTAAAATATAGGGTAAATTTTGCCTGAAGTCACTAAACTTTGTTTTTCACTGATTTTTTTCGCCAAAACACATCATATGATAAACACAACACATACCATGCCAAAAACATTACATTTAAAGTAAAACTGTGTATAATTAAAAAAAATTAAAAAATCAAATGAAACCCTAGATTTGAACTCAAATTAAATCCACCCTGATCTAAATATCAAAAACACTAAACTAAATTTTAATAAACTATAAAGATAAACACAACACATA
Organism: Carex myosuroides; assembly: GCA_028015225.1. NCBI lineage: Eukaryota > Viridiplantae > Streptophyta > Magnoliopsida > Poales > Cyperaceae > Carex > Carex myosuroides. The sequence goes on along the minus strand of CM051464.1, from coordinate 15,647,597 downwards.
CCATGCCAAAACCATTACATTTACCAATATGAACAACAATTACAATGACATCACATATTACATGAACAGAAAAATGAATAACATGAAAATATTAACAAAAAACTCTAGATATGAGACTTCATACATTTACATGAATAATGCCTAAGAAAAATTATGATAAACAACAAAAACAATCGAAAATTAGAAACTTCAACTCCAGTTTTGAGTCTCTCCCCTTCAATTTTAGATCTCCTCGCGAGCTTTCAAAAAAGTGGTTGAACGCTGAAATCGGACACTCAAGTGCCGTTTTATGGCCATTTGAAGTTTTCTCGTCAGAAATCAGCTTTCCGGTGAAGATATCACCTCTCTTGCCTTATCACTTGCCTTAGCCTCACCTATTTAGATTTTGTTGACTCAGAGAACGGTCAAGCACAGCCTACAGGGGAAACATGTTTTAGAAATGACTTAGAAAAAATAGAGAGATGCATTGTAACAGAAAAGCACATATCGATGACGTGAAAAAAATTGTTTTTCTTTCATCACATACGGATAATACAATAAATCCTTGTAGAATTATTACGTCCGTCTGAAAATGCACCCCAGATCTTCCAAAAATACCCTCCAACAATCATACACGGTTTTACTATTTACGACCGTGTATGAATGTTGGACCACATTTATACACGGTTGTAAACAATAAAAGCGGGATAATTTGACCCAACTAGCAAATTTTGGGAATCGTGTTTTCTTGATTTGGACACACTGATTTAATGAAAATTTTGAGCAAACATGGTGCCGTGTATGCTTTGCATTTTTGTACTAGTGAGAACATACACAATGTTACAAATTTCAAGCAAATTATAAAGCTTAGTCATATGCATATTTTAGAGTCAAATTAATATTACATAAGAACAAGTACTTAACCAGAATTTGCCCCAGAGTTCTGAGACGGCTCTATTGGTGATCAATTGTTTAATTACGACTTTATGTACGCTGAACAGTAGAAGTAAACAAGTAGACGCTACTGCTTGGTGCCTTATCTTTATATTCTCAAATCCACAATAACTTTCTGGCAAAGAATTAAATACGCCGAAGTGAGCTTCTCATCTTCAAAGCAAACAATTAGTTTTTCTTAATTAGCCATGCTCATGATTAAAAACATTGCTTTGGCTTTTCTCCTCCTCTTAAATATCACATTCTCAGTCAGTCAAGAAGTGGAATTTACATTCAATGGATTCGCCGGCGCAAATCTAACCCTAGACGGTATAGCTTACATCGAGTCGAATGGCCTTTTGAAGTTAACTAACGAAACACTTCGAATGAAATCCGGTCATGCCTTCCATCCCTCTCCAATTCGCTTCGGCAGGACCACCTCTTCCTTTTCAACCACATTTGTTTTCGCAATTACTTCGGAGGACCTTGACCTCAAGGGCGATGGGATTGCTTTCTTCATCTCCCCCAGGAATAATCTATCCGCCGCCTTGCCAAGACAATACTTAGGCCTCCTCAATGATCAAAACAACGGCAATTCCACCAATCATATTTTTGCCGTTGAGCTTGACACTGTTAATAACCCAGAGTTCAATGATCTAAATGATAACCATGTTGGCATTGATATAAATAGTTTGAAGTCAAACCAATCGGCTTCTGCCGGCTATTATGACGACGATTCTGGTGCTTTTCAAAATTTGAGTCTTTATAGTAGTAAAGAGATGCAAGTATGGGTTGAATACGAGAGCCAGGAGACACAAATTACGGTTTCCTTATCTCCCATAGGAAATTCTAAGCCAAAAAAACCTCTACTCTCTTATAAATTCAATCTCTCAACAGTTTTGAACGATTCTATGTACGTTGGTTTTTCATCTTCCATTGGCGCTTTGTATAGCACTCACTACATTCTTGGATGGAGCTTCAAACTAAATGGAACAGCACCATCCATTGACCTATCAAAGTTACCAAAGCTCCCAAGTACAACCTCCAAAGGCCGATCAAAAGTCTTATACATAGCGATACCTTCCGCTTCAGCGGCCTTTATTCTGATTTTACTCACTTTCCTTTTCCTCTATATGAAGAGGAGGTTTAAGTACGCCGAAGTGATGGAAGATTGGGAAGTTGAGTTTGGCCCACATCGCTTCTCATACAAAGATTTGTACAAAGCAACCAATGGGTTCAAGGAAAAAGAGTTGCTTGGAAGTGGTGGATTTGGGAGGGTTTACAAGGGGGTTTTACCTGTGTCCAAATTGGAAGTTGCAATCAAGCGAGTCACACACGAATCCAACCAAGGTATTAAGCAATTTATTGCAGAGGTTGTGAGTATTGGCCGGCTCCGGCATAAAAACCTTGTTCAATTATTGGGTTATTGCCGGAAGAAAGGGGAGCTCCTTTTGGTATATGATTACATGCCAAATGGGAGTCTTGACAAGTATTTGTATGGTGAAGAAACGCCGACCCTTAATTGGATCCAACGATTCGAAATAATCAAAGGAGTGGCATCAGGCCTTTTATACCTCCACGAGGATTGGGATCAAGTTGTCATCCACCGAGACGTTAAGCCAAGCAATGTTTTATTAGACTCTGATTTAAATGGTAAATTAGGTGATTTTGGCCTTGCAAAACTATACGATCGTGATACCGACCCTCAAACCACCCATGTGGCAGGTACAATGGGTTATATTGCCCCAGAGCTTGCGAGAACTGGCAAGGCAACTCCTCTTACTGATGTGTTTGCCTTTGGTGCGTTTCTGATGGAGGTTGTTTGCAGTAAGAGACAATTACACCCGGGTGCACAATGGGAGGGAACGATTCTAGTCGATCTGGTGTTAGAACACTGGAAATTTGGATCATTTGCCGATATTGTGGATCCGAGATTAGGCCAATATTATACAGTAGAGGAGGTAGATATGGTGCTAAAACTTGGTTTGCTTTGCTCACATCCACTACCTAGTGTCAGGCCGAGCATGCGACAAGCTGTGCAATATTTGGAAGGCGATGCACCCGTACCAGACTTATCGGCAGTAGATATGAACTTTAGCATGCTTGCAATGCTTCAAAATGAAGGATTTGATTCTTATGTTATGTCACATCCCTCTACAATATCAATGACATCTTTCTCTGGTTTATCTGGTGGTAGATGATAGAACTGAATCTTTGGAGAATTTTTATTTGTCTGATAATATTGTGTAATAACTCTGGTTGAGTTTCATTTCTCGCCTATCCCAATTTGTTTGGGACTAGAGGTTGTTGTTGTTGTTGTTGTTTGTAATATTGTGTAATCTGATGTTGTATATCTTTCTTTCCTCTTCAACAAGGTTATGATTCCTCTGTCCAGATTTGATGGTTCAAGTTTACCAATTCTGGTAAAATAGAAAATTGTAGCAGTTTGCCAAGTTCAGATTTGATGGTTCCAGTTTATCGAGTTCTGGTAAAATTTAATGTATAGACGCATTGCTCATATTTTTATTAGTTTGTACAGTTGCAACTATAATTGGGACTAGAACATATTCTAATTAGCAATTGGACGATAATGGACGTAGAATCCTCCCTCTCAAAGAAAAATCCTTCGTTTTGAGTCTACCATGCTTCGTCTTGGACCCTATATATACTTCGAATCCTACCTACATTAGTGAGATTGAGAGATTGTTGAACTGATGTTCTCTAAACTCTAAGAGTGAGATGAGTGAAGGGAGAAGTGAGAGGAGAGAAATAAATAAGGAGAAGAGAGAAATTTATTTGATTAGATCGGGATAATGTGATAATTAATGACATAGAAGTCAAATAGGCACGAAAATCGTGTATATAATATCGGTACCAAAAAACAACCGATAGAATATACAACTTCTTATATCGATTACAACACAATAACCGATAGAATAATTGAACTTCCTATTTAATATCGGTTCTTCTAGTGGAATAACGATCTGAACCGATAGAATAAAATAGTTAAAGACAACCGAAGTCAAAAAGACTACTAACCCTAACAGAGAGAGGATATTTTTTTTTTTTGAGGAAAATTGCAGAAATTTATTTAATTAGACAGGAGGGGATATGGAAGTCGAAAAGGCCCAATAATTACACAAGATATGTAGCTTCTTTTATTGGATGCAATTACAAAACCGATAGAATAAGGTAAGTATGTATTTGTTTAATTTACATTGTTCAATTTTTACAACATGTTTTACAACATTTTTTTTTTAAAAAGGCAAAAAAGCCCATTTCATTTCTGAAATATAATAATTACAAAGACCAGTTTTTATCTATCCAATAGGCTAGAATTCATGTTCTCTCTTTCCAAACCAAAAATTTAGTAAAAGGCAATATAACCGCCAAAGCTTGCTATTAGCAAGGCACCAAAAGTACGCTAAATTTGCTAAAACTAAGCCACAAAGTATAACTATACGGAAAAATTGGTGAAGCATCTTTATTTTTCCACTACGGTAACACCTCGGCAGCAGCAGCTCCTTGCTGTCCAGGGACCTCAACACCCGAGTAGGAAGGCACTAGCTCCATCGGCATGTACTGGTTCAAAGGAATTGCATCTTCTATGACCGGCAGCCACTCTCCAACAGCATTCTTAACTTTCTTGCTCATGTTTCCTGCCCAATAAGAACAAAGAGATTTAATTAGTAAAATCAGATTTCTAGCACTTTTAACATCACAAGCATTGAAACAAACCTCATTCCTATGTTTCCACAAACTCCAACTAACTGCACTAAGTATAATTAAGAATCATGTTCTATCTAGAAAATCGAGAGAATAAGCAAATGCAAGTATACTATCCCTAGTTGTCCATGATTGCATTACAAATTGACTTTTGCCTAACCAAAACCAAATTTATTGAGCTAATGTACAAGTGATAAAGAAATGGTCAATCGATTCATGGTGTAAACAGAACTGACATTTAGGGTCTCCAACCCACCCTTTAATGGCTAAATTGTCTTTGGTTAAAATGGTATTATGTGAAACTAGCCACATGAATACTCTAATTTTTGGTGGTACCGGCAAGTTCCACCATATCATTGCATGTTTTGGTTGATACCCACCAAAGTTTAAATATATTTGCATGAATCTCAATGCAAATCGGACGTTTAAGCTTGAATTTGGTTGAGCCTTTGTCCAAAGTCCTTTAAACAAAACCCAATCCCTTTTCATAAAACAAAAGTTAATTGGCCTTTTGTAAAGTGGTTGCTCTAACTCTCTCTGTTAGATTAACCTGGAGGATTAAATTGCTCATACATCGACAATCATGCGTGAAACTAGTGTATTGCAGCCGTACCGTGCTGTGTTTTGTCGTACAGTGTTTAGGCATGCCCGGAACAAGGACATGCCTGGAACAAGGACGTGCCGTGCTAATACGACAAAATTTCTAGACGTACTGTGCCGTGCCGTGCCACACAGTGTTAGAGATGAACACAACACGTTAAACAACACATCACGGTTTGGTACGACGTGCTTCGACGTGCCGTGCCAATATGTTACTTTTAGATTTTGTAATTTGTTACGTTAAAAATGTGTAAATGTCCAAAAAAATGGAAAAATATCCCGAATGTCAAATATAAATTAGATTAGTTTCAGTTTTTTTTTAAATATTTTGTAGTATTTTTGTGTTTTGAAACAAAAAAATTCAAAAAAAAATTTACAAAGTAAATTCAGATCATGTAACAAACATCCATAGCCAACAAAACATTAAGAACTTTACATAAATTCAGATAATTTTTAGCGTGGCAATACTCATTTTCAACCCTAATCTAGACCTACTGACGAAAAACCAAACCTAGTTTAGATTGAAAAATTGATCAGAGTGTGGGAACGAAAGTGGTGTTGCTTTCTATAGCGAGCTTTTAAAGAAAGGTTATATAGAAAAGACCGTGTATAATGTACATATATCCAACACAGTTCCTGAACAAATTGTGTATAACATACAAAGAGTTTACAGGGTAGTCAAAGGGGCGTGAAAAAGAAAAAAGCCCTAACAGGATTTATACACGGTTATTCTTAAAAACCATTTACGATTTGTTCTGAATTTTTTTATAATGTGCTTGCTAGCATTCATGTGTTTTAATATATTCTGACCATCAACTATGTGAATGGAAATGACACTATATAATTACGACTAATTTATTATCCTACACAATCTGATGTCCAGTCTTATAGCTCACCATAGTTCGAGAGCCTACTTCTTTTAAGGTTATTCACAACTTTCTCAACAAAGGAACCTCTCCTTCGAAGTCTTGGTCTTACATCTATGGAGGAGAGGTTCCTTTGTTAAGAAAAAGCTCTCATTTAGGATTTAGGGTTTAGAGTTTACGGTCTTTTTCTTAAAAATCCTCCGCAAATCTGGGTAAAGAGTTTAACAGACCAATTTCGGCTTCATGCAGCACATGAACCATCTACATTGCTGTTTTAATTCTATTTCCATGCACTGCATGAATCAAAAACTTCCCTGTTAAAATCTTTAGCTGCAAATCTGATTTGTTTGTCCGCTTTAAGTTGCATGCTACCGCAAATTGACACAATATTTAAATAACACTGCACATTGTTAAATTATCTCCGAAACAAGAATATATTTCATCAAATTCCATCCAAGCTACATCCTCAGAAAAAATAAAGCACAAATATAAAAGCATTCAATGCCCCACATTTTCAGTTCAAAACAAAGATTATTCACTACTACAAAAAGACATTTACTATCGCCCCTTTATCATCTGGTGTCCTTCTGTACGGATGGTGTATGTAACCAGTGGCAGTTGTAATTACGTTTAACTTTTTACCGATTGTTCGGTCTAACCAACCGATGGCGTTGATGCCCCCCCCCTCCTTTGCCATCGAGTATATTTGAAGTACAGTTAGTATTGAGTGATTGGCTCAACGGACGATGGCATTGTGTTTTTTGTTGAAATTGAATTTTTGACTATTTAAAAAATAGAGTTCATTTTGAAAAAAAACCCTTCACCAATCATCCCCTTAGATGTCACATCTTGAAAAAATACATTTTTTTTTATGAAAATATAATCTCACAATTTATTTCTTTTGAAAGTTTTCCTATTAAGAAAAGTTTGATTGAGGCATAGCCACAAATTTTCATTTTTTCACCGTTTGCAACATATACAAATTCTTGACCTTTGATTATTTGGTTATCATGCAATGTATTCTTATTTCCAATCATATAATCGGTTGCACTGGAGTCTGAAATTCAATCTAAATTATTCTTTTGAGTACTCCTAATTTTTTTTTTGAAGAAAAATATGGGTCTAGCCCGTATTTCATTAATTATAATCCATTACATAAGTGATGTAATAGTGAAAACGAAAAAACAAAAATGCCCAAAACAGTTGAGCAATTAAATGAAACGAACGAAACGAAAGTAAAGAAAACATAGAGAGATTGCATTGGAGTCCTTAAAATAAACTGTAACCCCTTCTAAAATTTCCTTTCAAATTGATGAATTCGCGCCTCCTGTCAACAGTACACAACTTCTTATTTTAATGCAAATACGCCCATTGTTCTTTCACTTCGTTGATTAATTCCTCCACCGTCTTGTTTTTATCTGTAAAGACCCGTGAGCATCTCTCTCGCCAACATATGAACATGGCCAGTAGCAAAGCTTCCCTTGATCGCAGTTCTCCCTTTTTGTGCACCACCCACATCTGTGCCGCCTGTCTCTTTAATAAGAACCTCCAATTCCATGCTGGTAGTGCAAGTGCATGGTTCATCCGGTGATACAGTGTTAACACGTAGTCGCATTCAGAAAAAAGATGAGCTATGGTCTCTCCCGCTTTTCTACACATCACACAAATACTTGGCATGCTCCAGCCCCTTTTTTCGAGATTGTCCACCATTAGTATCTTCCCATAGTAAGTCAGCCATGCAAAGACTTTTATCCTCGGAGGGACCTTCATCTTCCACACCTTGTGAATCATGACTCTGAATATTGGTCCTTCTTTCATATGCCGATATACTGACTGTACTGTGAATTGACCATTATTGCTTAATTGCCAATGTACCGTGTCTTGTTCATCAACTATTACCGGTCTGCCTAGCAGTATATTAGACAACATCTCTAGTTGTTCAATAAATTGCAAAGATCCAATCAAGTTGAATAGAAGTGTAATGTCTGGCAAATTGAGTACTTCTTGTAATGAAATATCCGGATCCGTTGCCTCCCAGTATAATAACTGGAATTCATCCTTTAGCAAACCATATCCCCAATTATGATGCCAAAATTTAATGTGGGTCCCATTGCCCACTTCCCATTTCATGTTTGTGTTAATCAACGCTTTTGTGTTCTTGAAAGCTTGATTAAAAAATCGATATGTCGGCGTGTCGCATAGTCTTCCGTTATGTGATATTGTAATGGCAGATTTCCAAAGCCTCATTTCAGGCATACACCAGTACCAATACCATTTGGCCAGTAGAGCATCATTGAACACCCGTAAATCAATTACTCCCAAGCCCCCCATTTTCTTTGGTTTACATACAAGCTCCCAATTTGCCAGTATTATACCCCTCCCATCTGGACCGTTCTTCTTCCAGAGAAATCTTTGCCTAGTCCTGTCAATTTCCTTGATAACCCATACCGGTAACCTAAATACCGACATAAAATAAGTTGGTATAGAGGAGAGTACTGCGTTGATGAGAACCAATCTCCCTGCGATTGATAATTGCGTTGCGGCCCACCCTTGCAATCTATTATTGATCTTCTGAATTAATGGAAGGTATGCTGCTTTCGGTAATCTTCTGTCTGATAAAGGTAACCCTAGATACGTAAAAGGAAAGGAGCCTTTCTTGCAGCCTAACATGTGTACCAGATTCTGATAGTTATGTTCCCCTTCTACCGAAAATAGTATTTCCGATTTTTCCATATTAACTGATAAACCAGATAACAGGTGGAAGATCTTCAACACAATTTTAAGTGCTTGAATTTGCCGTTCCTCTGGCTTGACAAAAAACAACGAATCATCTGCGTAAAGCAGACATGGTCGCATATCATGAAACAGCAATTGCCATGTGCCATTAGACTTCAGTTTGTCTAACCACCTCGGAATGAATTCCATAGCCAGGATGAATAACAAAGGAGATAAAGGGTCACCCTGACGCACTCCTCTTCTCAGAAATATTTTTTTACCCAGCAGCCCATTGATGATTATTTGCGAAGACCCACTTAATACACAATTTGAGATCCAGGTTATCCATTTGTCTGGGAACCCCAAACTCAGCATTACCTTAATTAGGAAGTTCCAACTGACAGTATCGAATGCTTTGTGGATATCAGCCTTAAAGAGAGCCAAAGGAACCTTGTTTTCATTTGCTATGTGAAGAATCTGTTGTGCATATAAAAACCCCTCCGTTATTTGTCGTCCCTTAGTAAATCCCGTCTGACTATCTCTCACGATGAGAGGGATATAAGGCTGAAGTCTATTTGCTAAGACTTTTGAAATGATCCTTTGTACTCCATGCAGAAGACTTATCGGTCTGTAGTCTTGTGGCCTCCTCTTTTTTGGGTAATAGAACAATGTAAGAGGTATTCAATTTCTCCATTTGCAGTCCGTTGTTTAAAGCTCCCAATATGACCAAGTATATGTCAGGTAATAATACATCCTTGAACTCTTTGTAAAACTCCCCAGTGAAACCGTCCGGACCGGGGCTTTTGTTTGACGGCCACCCATTAATTACCTGTAATATCTCGTCCTCTGTGACATCGACTGTTAGGTTGTGGAAATTTGTATTGACCTCATATAATTGTGTCCAATTAACTTCTGGCATCTGTTGCGATGCTGTGCCCATCAGATTTATGTAAAGATCTCTGAAAGCTTCGGCCTTTTTAGCTTGGGAAGTATGTATTTCTCCCCGGTATTCAACAGCATCGATTGCATTCCTCCTCTTACGTGAAGTTGCCATCGAATAAAATATTGGGTATTTCTGTCTCCTTCTAACTCCCATCTTAATTTGGCTCGCTGTCTCCAGATACCTTCTTCAAGAACCGCTAACTCTGCATATCTTCTCTTTATTTGCAAAAAAACCCATTTTTCCAGTCTGGTAATACTCCTTGCCTCTTGAACACGGCCAATCCATTCCATAAATCTTCTCCAAGATTTTATTTGTAGCTTTATGTTTCCTATATGACTCTGTGTCCATTCCTTTATGCCTTTTTGCAATGCGCTGAATTTGTTGTTGAGATCTGTAGGATGGACAGCCAAGGTCATCTGTGTCCATGTGGTTCTGACAAAATCCTTGAACTGTGAAGAAGCCAACCATATGTTCTCAAACCTGAAGAATAACGTCTTTTTGAAAGCTGTACTTGCCGTGTATAGAAAGGGCGTATGATCTGAAGAAGTGTTGGCTAAAGTCTCTTGTTTAGAGTTTGGAAAAGCCTGACTCCAGGAGTTTGATATCAAGAATCTATCCAATCTTGCCATTGTGGGAATTTCTCTTGTATTTGACCAGGTATAAGAATTTCCTGTCAGAGGTAGATTCAATAGGTCTAGTTCCATAAGGAGATTAGCAAATTTCGCCGATTCTCTCCAGTTTCTCTCCAGTTATCATCTTCTGGCCTGATGTGTTGTAGCTCTTGAAAAAACTGTCTTCTGGCACTGTGTGTATTTGGTCCGTATACCGCCGTCAATTGAAAATCTACTCCGTTTTGTTGCAGTATTAAAGAAACCGTATAAGTCCCAATATACTTGTCTATCTTCTGGAATTTATTCTGATTCCATGCCACAAGGATGCCCCCCTTTGTTCCTCTTGCTCCCAAATATTTGAATTCCTTAAATCGCCTTCCACAACTCTCTTTAAGCAAAATTTCATTTACTTCTCTCAACTTTGTTTCTTGAAAACTCAAAATGTCCGGTTTTTCTAAGATAACCGTCTGTCGGACAGCCAGTCTTTTGGTCTTCTCATTAAGACCCCCCATATTCCAAGACAAGATTTTAATTTTTGCTACTTTATCCATAATAACAACATAACTTCTCTTTACTAATAAGAAACCGATACATAGGCAGTGCCCACTGACTACCCATCTTACCCCTTGCATTCAACCCAAAACAACTCTTGAGCATATTACTCCAACTCCCTCCTAGACTCCAATTTACCCATCTTCTCTTTGCTCCACACATCTTGGCAACAAAGGACTTAACTACTAAACTTAAGACAAATTTAAGTAAAATACTTATCATATTTAAACACAACTTCTAAAACAGACAGCTTGAGATTGGGCAGGTAAGTTAGCCCATCACCACCCGTGCGACCTCATCTTCCATTTTCCCATTAAATGTAATGCCCGCCATCTTGACCACCATTTCCGCTTGTTCAAAGCTGAGAGGATTCAAGCTCTCTAAGTATTCCTCCTGTACCAGAGATGCCTTGCCCCCTTTCTTGCCCATCTTCTTTTTGCCAGAACCATAGCGAATCCTTCCTGTTGCGTATTTCTTCTGTAGCCGTGGACTGCGACGCACCTCCAGACTTGGCGGAGTTGGTTTAGCCTTCCTTGCCTGCCCCTGTTCCACATTGCAAATCGCCCTCTCTTCTGACTGTGTCTCAAACGTGTCAGACTGCCTGTAAAGACGGAGAGGATATCCCGGTGGATGGGTTGGGTCCTCGTTTTCTATTTCAGCCGGCCCAATATTATTAAAATCCGGATTGACCAATAGGCTGGACTGCACATCGATTGCAGGCCCTTTTGATAAAGGCCCAACTCCTCCAACTCCAGATTTAATTTCCTTTTGCAGCCCAATTACATTTCCGTCCTCCTCCAGAATTTCCACTAGCCGTTCTTTTGAATTTGTTTTTGGTGGTCCCTCTGTCATTAATACAACTGGAGGCTGGGAACCGTTGAATCCAATCTTCCAGGTTGACTCAGTATTAGAACCCGAGATCACCACATTAAATGTCTGTATACCCGAACTGGCCATTGTTGTTACATTGTTCCGGGTGACAACCGTCTGCACTGGAGTTATCTTCATTCCCGAAGTAGTATTAAGAACTGGGAAATCTTTATTACGTAGAACCCCAAGCGCCCCTTTAGATAATATACCCACGGCAATTAATTTTTCTCGAAGTTCATCAGCCCACTCATTCATCGGTCTTGTCCAGTTGGAACCTGCACTGGATGTGTCCCTTCCATCACCGTAACCCCTATGATGGCCATTTCCCCTGCCTCTGTTTCCCACCGGAGATGATCTGTCCTGATTATAGGGCCCAGCACCACTGTTGCCCCGCCTCTGACCTCTACGACGTCCACTTGAATGGTCACCTTCTTGGTTTGGTGGCGGTGGAAATTCATAATGTATCCAGCCGTCAATGTCCACCCTAACATCCTTATGGTATGGATTGACAGAAAGGTCCAAGTTGAACGGGACATGTGCGGCATCCTTGGTGGCCACTAGCATGGTTAAGTAATCATAGTTTCCATTGGTGATATATGGCGCGAACCTTAACGGGTAACCAAAACCCGCTACCAGCGTTGTCAAGTCCGCTCGATTCCAGTGTTGCAGTGGGAGACCGTAAACTTTTATTCTGACCCTTCCTCCCAAAGGTTTGAAGGCCATTTGGAGGGCCGGTGAATATGGATGAAGGTTAATGGTGATGTTGTGGCCTACGTAAAAGGTGCCTTCATTGATAGCGCTTTTCGCCATATCAGCGTCAGGAAATAACAAAAGTACATCCCCAAAATCATCATGGATGGTATAGACAGGGAAATCTCTTGGGTCCCTACGAAAGTGTCTCGCCATAGAAACCGCTATCCTTCGTTTCAGTTCCGGATCAACCCTGCCTGGACCTGCAAAAACGAAAGCTGCGCTATCGAAGAAGCGGTTTGCCGGTGCCAGCCCTTCACGAGGAGCCAGATAGACATTGAGGGAGTTAGGCCTTCTGTCCCACAGGTCAGCAGGGCATGTGAGCGGCATAGTTTGCCAATCTCTGGGAGCGGCATAAGGGTCAATCGGATTCATGTTGGTGGTGTCCGGTTCCGTTCTAGTTGGCGCTGGCTTGGTTGCTGCTGAGTGATTGCTGTTATGCGGAGGAGGGTGTGAGGTAGTGTTTGTGTTGAGGGTATGATCCTTGGGTAGAGGATTTGGATTAGATTTATAAGGAGGATTGGGACGCCTGGTATTCCTTGGTCTTCCTGTCATGAATGCCGGACAGTTTTTGATAATGTGACCCGGTGTGTTGTAATGTAAGCATCGTCTCGGGTTTGCACAAACCGCCTTTACATGTCCCTTCAATAGGCACTTGAAACATTTCTGTTGTTGCCGTAATTTCCTTGCATGTATACTTAATGGCGACTCTTGGTTTTTCCATTGCCCTGTTGATGTAGTGTGAACTCTTCTCTTTTTTCGAGTGACCACAGTCCAGCCTGAGGCGTCGTCATCATGATTTGTGGTTTCAAGGTTTGAAGATTGACTCTGGTCATGAACGATTCCCCTTCCTTGCACTCGAGAATCGCAAACGTTTGGGTGGTCTTCCATTGAATCATTGTGCTGATGAAACAGCTGTGCTGATGCTGTAACTATTCCATTATTGTCTTTAGAAAGAATGCGAAGGACCGGATGAGCGCCTATAAGTATCAGGTCGTTGTTTGTAATCGGAATCTGCTGTGTCAGAGCCGTCTGGGGGATGCTGTCACCTCCGTAGCCTGGATGTACTTCCTGAGGGAGTTGAGTACTGCACCGGAAGTGAAGAGCTTTTAGTAGTATCTTTGTACGGGAGATCATCTCCGTTGTCGTGTATCTCCGGTTTGTCGTTAGCTGTTGCGCCTGCTTTTGTCGCCTTTGGGGTCGCCTTTAGAATCGCCTTTGGAGTCGCCTTTGTCGCCTTTGTAGTCGCCTTTGTCGCCATCTCCCCTTTTCTTTTTTTAAATTACTTTAGTAAATATCAATGATCAAATATATTTCTACTACTTTAGTACCATTAGCGAAGAAATATGGAGCTTCTTTTTTTAAACCCTAAACTCCTGATTTAAATTTTCTAAATTTGTAAATTTTTTTGCTTTTTTGTACTTATTTTTGGATTCATATTGGGCTTGTTTTATAACATTTCTTTTATTTATAATGATGGACTTAGCCCCAGTTGACTGGTTTGGGCTTCTATTAATTTCAGTTTAGGCGTTCTAGTGAATATTGAGTTTCAGAAAAACCTGAATTGGGCTTTATTGCCTTAAATCAATTAATCAGGAATTAATCAGGATATTATCACTTACACGACATAGAAAATGGATACTGTACTCTTTTCAAATTACACTTTATTGCCTTAAATCAATTAATCAGGATATTATCCTATAAATGGAAATAGATACTGTAGTTCCTATCCAAAAAAATAATGTTTCAATCATTTTATTGATGATACTCTCTTGACCCTTTTCAAATTTTAGGCCTAACAAAAACTGGACAAATATCCTCTCCGGTACCGTAAAAGATTCCCTTCACTTTACGGTTTGAGATTAACTCCCAGGCGCTTTGGGATTCGGGCTGACAGAGGGGCAGTATTATTGGGCTTTGAGATTCATGCCAAGTTAAAAAGAACGGTCCAGATCAAGTAATTGAAAAAGATTTCCTATTACGATACCGGGGGCGATGTGAATTCAAAAGTGCTCTCTTCTACGTACAGTGACTTTCTCGACTAAAGCTTGATCGACCCTCATCTAACACCTCTATTGGAATCACCTCAAGCATGCAGCAGGTCAACTCAAACAAAAGTTGAGGAGGTGGCCCTGTTGCATAGTCTTAGTATTAAAGCGACCTTTGAACAACTTTTGAACTTTTGAACGACTTTCATTGTTCGTATATATATAACCTTTTATTTAAATTTTTGTTCATATTTATGTTTATCTTGGTTTTCGCAACTTCAAACAAATAGCATTCGGAAATTTCTTTAATTTATAATTGGTGAGTGAGGCTGCAATACTTTGTACTACGTAGATCAGTCTTTTGTATTACGTAGATCAGTCTGTGTTATATCTTTATTTTCAAATTCTAAATAGGCGATACAATTTTTTAATATAATTTTCATGTAAAAATATACTTGGTGACAAAATTTTATATTTTCTGAAATCATTTTACTATTTTTTTTAGATAGATAAAAAATTACTTTTCCTAATGATTATGAACCACGTGAAACTAGTAATTTTCTAAGTTGAAAAATAGTAGAAAAATATAAATAATATAAAATTTGATCTCCAAGTATATTTTCATATGAAGATCATATTAAATGCTTGAAACTTAAAAACAAAGATATAAATCCATAGCACGAACCAAACTACACATTGGAAAGTATCATAATCTCACTCAATATAATTGGCCATTAATTAATTCATAACAAATTTGATTAGTATTATTGCAGAGTTGAAAGTTTAATGTTGCAATGTTTTGGGTATCCATTGGTTATCTCTAACTTGACTTCTAAGTACAATTCTAATTGAGCCAAAGAACATACTCAATGTTACGAATTTCAAGGAAATTATATAGTTTAGTCAATTCATCAAGCAATTGAAGTCAATCAATAGTACTAGAAAACGACCTTAGCAAAAAAATTAGCATATTTATCTTTCCATCGACATTTTAATATTTCTGGCGCCTCTTTTGTGTTTCCATGGCCTTTTTTGACTTTTGTTGACTGTTCGTATATAACCATTTATTTTTATTCTTGTTAATATATTTTTATCTTGATTTTTACATCTTAAAAGAATTTGCATTTGGGAATTTCTTTAATTTATATTGGTGAGTGAGCTACAATATTACTTTGTATTATATATTTAGTTCAGTCTGTATTATATCTTAGTTTATAAATTCCATATACAATCTCTTAACATATATAATTTTTCATATAAAAATATATTTGAAGACAAAATTTGGATAAATTTTGCTGGAGGTCACTAAACTTTGTTTTTTCTCACGAATTAGTTACTCAAATTTGATTTGTCTCTTTGTAGCTACTGAACTTTTCATTTACTCCAATTAAGTCACTTTATAACTTTTTCGTCCAAATATTAACGGAGTATGCTCATTCCGTCAAAAATACCAATGGAAAATTTATATTTTATTAATTTTTTTGGATGAAAAAATTATAGGGTGACTTGATTGGGACAAATTAAAAGTTCAGTGGCTATAGAGGGACAAATCAAAGTTGTGTGACCAATGCGTGACAAATAACAAAGTTTAGTGACCTCCAGCGAAATATACCCCAAAATTTTATATTTTTTAACATGGTTTTACTATTTCTTTAAGATAAGTAAAACATTACCTGATCTAAAGATTATAAACAATGCGAAAGTAGTAATTTTCTATCTATCTTAGAAATAGTAAAAAAATTCTAAAAAAATGTAAAATTTGGTCTTCAAGTAAATTTTATATGGAGATCATATAAAGCAATTCAGACTAACTGTTGGAAACTTAAAAGCAAAGATATAGATCCATTGCACGAACCGATCTGCATCTAATAAAGTATCATAATCTCACTCAATAATTGGCTATTCATGAAAAGTTGCATTAATGCCCTTACAGAGTTAAAAGTTCAATGTTGCAATGTTATCGGTATCCATTATTTGTTATCTCTATGTTCTCTAATAGCACCTAGAGGGGGTGAATATGGGTCGTTTAAAATTTTAACCCTATTCGGTTTGATATTGACGTTGAAATAAATATTGAGTGCAAGTGTTTGTAAATATGTAGTTTTTGGTGGAATCAAGAACTTGTAAAGTAAGGTGCAGTAAAGTAAATAGATAGAGTTAAGAAAGTTGACACAGGAGATGTTACCCGGTATCAGCAGCTAAAGACCTACGTCTCCGGGCATCGTGACTGGCGTGACTTTCTATTACCCAACAAGAAAGGAATACAAGTTCGAATCAGCAAGACAACACTCCAACAGTCCAAAGAAAAGGAGCACAAATAGCTCAAACAGAGGAGCACAATAACTCAAGAGCGAGCACAACAACTCAAAGTAGGCGAGCACAACAGCTAATAAGTCCAAATCACTCCCTAACTTTCACTCTAATTTCACACTGATTAATTTAGGTGAATTGAATTTGAGGTTGTTGCAAAGGATATAGATTGTTAAGCACAAGCAACAATGGACTGTACTAAACCTCTCAAAGGATTTCAAAAGTGGAGACTCAAATGCTATAATCTTAGTTTGAGGTAAATGACCCGAGCCCTCTATTTATAATGAGATTACAGAATCTCATAAAATGGAAACAAATATATGGTTTGATCCACACCCATAGTGATAGTCAGTTAACCGTCACAACGACTGGGGCAAATCTCAAGATCTGCAGAATTAGGATTTCATAGTTTTGCTTGTGCTTAGTTTGCACTATTGACTTGCCTCGTTAATTTGAATTTTAAATTTGGGTTTTTGCCTTGCAACGGCTAGACTCAGGCAGTCACCACCACATACCTACTTTACCATACTTTTTTACATAAATAAAAATTGATAAATTTGAAATGGTAAAGTATGATCTTCATAATATTCATGATCCAGCATCCAATCAGTATCTGATCATTCCATATAGGTCGTGTGAATCATGTATATGATAGTCATGTATCCAATCATTCCTTATAGCTCGTGTAGATCATGTATCTGATCATTCCATATAACTTGTCAAAACAACTTGTCATGATACTTGTCTTTAACTTGATTTGACCTTTTAATATAGCAATTAAACCTGCAAACATCTCAAACAAAGAAACTGTATAATTCAATATTTATATATTTTACAAATTAGTTAAACACCATAAAAGATTGCTTACAACAACACTCTAAACATCTGAGTCAAATTTTAATTGAGCCAAAGAACATACTCAATGTTACGAATTTCAAGGAAATTATAAAGCTTAGTCATATGCATATTTTAGTGTCAAAAGTACTTAACTAGAAATTTGTCCCCCAGTTCTGAGAAATTTATTTTATAAACTATCGTCAAAAAATTTAAAAACCATAAACCGGATTAATTGTTTACATTTTTTAACAAAAATTATCAATACTGAAAGTAATTTTCGGTACCCATTTTTTCTGAAATTCAATTCGGTCTCCAACTTCACTACTTCTCTTTGGCCGCCACAGAAAATCAAAATAAGAAAAACAATTGAATTACAAAAATCAATTTCGGTATGAGCTTTCTCTCTCCTCTTTGATCTGGTCCCACTCTAATTAATGAAATATTTAATGATGGTTCAATATAATGGTTTGATTACTTCAAAAAATCGATTTTCTTTGATGATGGTTCAATATAATGGTTTGATTGCTCCAACTGTAATTAATTAAATATTTTCTCTCTGTTCTTTGATTCTCTCCTCTTATATATAAATATTTGTTTAACATGATTGCACTGTAATAAGAAAAAGACTTCTTTGAAAATTTAAATCGAAGCTTCAAATTAGAAGTTTAAATTCGATTTGATTTTTGGTTTCTCCTCATTTGATTTTTTGTGGCCAGTTGAGAGGATTGGAGAGAACAGGATAAGAAAACTGCATAGTTAAATTAAAATTCGGAATCCAAAAGTGTGTACTGAAAATGCTTTTCGGTATAGATGATTTTTAAAAAAAGTAAACAATCAATTCGGTTTCTGATTTTTGTTATAATTATGTATAAAAAAAATTCTCCCACATCCTACAGGCCATTGAAATCAAGTTTTCTGCGTCCTTTCCACATTGTCATGTAACAGACATCAGTGCAAAGAAATCTGTTATAAATCTAGAATAACTTCAAGCAGTTCATACTGTTAAGTCAAGCAAGTTGAAGGAGAACGGAGCAGGTCCGATGCCCATCGGACCTACTTTTAGGTTCAACGAGCATAATGACTGTCCGATCTAATTTAAAATTTGTGCGCAGGAAAATTGAAACAAACATGCACAATGTTTAAAGCGTTCCACACGAATCTTAAAGCAAATCGACGGTGATTAAACCCATCGAATCATAGTAGGTCCGATGCCCATCGGACCTACTCTCAAGTGAAGGCCCATCGGACCTACTCTCAAGTGAAGTTGAAGAGGTTGGAGCGTTCACATCACGTGGACCTGTTCAATCGTCTCTTTAGTCTTAGGGTCAAATTAAATTCTAGAAAGCGACCTTAGGAAAAAAATTAGCATTTGGAATCTATCGCCTATTTAGTCTTTCTATCGCCTCTAATTTTGACTTTTGAACTATGTTGATTGTTCGTATATAACCTTTAATTTTATTTTTGTTTATATATTTTTATACTATATATGTAGGTCACTTTGTATTATATTTTCGTTTTCAAATTTCAAATTTTCCATGCAATCTCTTTAATTTTATATTTTCTAATATCATTTTACTGTTTCTTTTAGCTAGGTAAAAAATTATTAGATCTAAAGGTTATGAACTATGCGAAAGTAGTAATTTTCTACGTATCTAAAATATAGGGTAAATTTTGCCTGAAGTCACTAAACTTTGTTTTTCACTGAATTTTTTCACCAAAACACATCATATGATAAACACAACACATACCATGACAAAAACATTACATTTAAAGTAAAACCGTGTATAATTAAAAAGAATTTAAAAATCAAATGAAACCCTAGATCTGAACTCAAATTAAACCCACCCTAGATCTAAATATCAAAAACACTAAAGTAATTTTTAATAAACTATAAAGATAAACACAACACATACCATGCCAAAACCACTACATTTACCAATACAAACAACAGTTACAATTATCACATATTACAAGAACAAAAAAATGAATAACGTGAAAATATTAACAAAAAACTCTAGATATGAGACTTCATTCATTTATATGAATAATGCATAAGAAAAACTATGATAAACAACAAAAACAATCAAAAATTAGAAACTTCAACTCCTGTTTTGAGTCTCTCCCCTTCAATTTTAGATCTTCTCGCGAGCTTTCGAAAAAGTGGTTGAACGCTGAAATCGGACACTCAAGTGCCGTTTTATGGCCATTTGAAGTTTTCTCGTCGGAAATCATCTTTTCGGTGAAGATATCACCTCTCTTGCCTTATCACTTTCCTTAGCCTCACCTATTTAGATTTTGTTGACTCAGAGAACGGTCAAGCACATCCTACAGGGGAAACATGTTTTAGAAATGACTTAGAAAAAATAGAGAGAGATGCATTGTAATAGAAAAGCACACATTAATGTCATGAAAATATTTGTTTTTCTTTCATCATAGACGGATTATACAATATATTCATGCAGAATTGTTATGTCCGTCCGAAATTGCACCCCAGAACTTCCAAAAATACCCTCCAACATTCATACAGGGTTTTACTATATATTTACGACCGTGTATGAATGTTGGACCACATTTAAAGCAAATCGACGGTGATTAAACCCATCGAATCAGAGTAGGCTCGATGCCCATCAGACCTACTCTCAAGTGAAGTTGAAGAGGTTGGAGCGTTCACATCACGTGGACCTGTTCAATCGTCTCTTTAGTCTTAGGGTCAAATTAATTTCTAGAAAGCGACCTTAGGAAAAAAATTAGCATTTGCCCATCACGTGGATCTAATTTTGACTTTTGAACTATTTTGATTAATGTTCGTATATAACCTTTAATTTTATTTTTGTCAATATATTTTTATACTGTATATGTATGTCAGTCTGTATTATATTTTGGTTTTCAAATTTCAAATAGTCCATGCAATCTCTTTAATTTTATATTTTCTAACATCATTTTACTGTTTCTTTTAGATAGGTAAAAATTTATCAGATCTAAAGATTATGAACCATGCGAAAGTAGTAATTTTCTACCTATTTAAAATATAGGGTAAATTTTGCTGGAAGTCACTAAACTTTGTTTTTCAGTGATTTTTTTCACCAAAACACATCATATGATAAACACAACACGTACCATGCCAAAAACATTACATTTAAAGTAAAACCCTGTATAACTAAAAAAAATTAAAAAATCAATTGAAACCCTAGATCTGAACTCAAATTAAACCCACCCTAGATCTAAATATCAAAAACACTAAAGTTTTAATAAACTATAAAGATAAACACAACACATACCATGCCAAAACCATTACATTTACCAATACAAACAACAGTTACAATTATCACATATTACATGAACAAAAAATGAATAACATGAAAATATTAACAAAAAACTCTAGATATGAGACTTCATTCATTTACATGAATAATGCATAAGAAAAACTATGATAAACAACAAAAACAATCGAAAATTAGAAACTTCAACTCCAATTTTGAGTCTCTCCCCTTCAATTTTAGATCTCCTCGCGAGCTTTCGAAAAAGTGGTTGAACGCTGAAATCGGACACTCAAGTGCCGTTTTTTGGCCATTTGAAGTTTTCTTGTCGGAAATCATATTTTTGGTGAAGATATCACCTCTCTTGCCTTATCACTTGCCTTAGCCTCACCTATTTAGATTTTGTTGACTCAGTGAATGGTCAAGCACAGCCTACAGGGGAAACATGTTTTAGAAATGACTTAGGAAAAATAGAGAGAGATGCATTGTAACAGAAAAGCACAGATTAATGTCGTGAAAAGATTTGTTTTTCTTTCATCACATACGGATTGTACAATATATCCATGTAGAATTGTTACGTCCGTCCGAAATTGCACCCCAGAACTTCCAAAACTACCCTCCAACATTCATACATGATTTTACTATATATGTACGACCGTGTATGAATGTTGGACCACATTTAAAGCAAATCGACGGTGATTAAACCCATCGAATCAGAGTAGGTTCGATACCCATCAGACCTACTCTCAAGTGAAGTTGAAGAGGTTGGAGCGTTCACATCACGTGGACCTGTTCAATCGTCTCTTTAGTCTTAGGGTCAAATTAATTTCTAGAAAGGGACCTTAGGAAAAAAATTAGCATTTGGAATCTATCGCCTATTTAGTCTTTCTATCGCCTCTAATTTTGACTTTTGAACTATTTTGATTAATGTTCGTATATAACCTTTAATTTTATTTTTGTTAATATATTTTTATACTATATATGTAGGTCAGTCTGTATTATATTTTCGTTTTCAAATTTGAAATAGTCCATGCAATCTCTTTAATTTTATATTTTCTAAAATCATTTTACTGTTTCTTTTAGACAGGTAAAAAAATTATCAGATCTAAAGATTATGAACCATGCGAAAGTAGTAATTTTCTACCTATTTAAAATATGAGGTAAATTTTGCCGGAAATCACTAAACTTAGTTTTTCAGTGATTTTTTTCACCAGAACACATCATATGATAAACACAACACATACCAAGCCAAAAACATTACATTTAAAGTAAAACCCTGTATAACTAAAAAAAATTAAAAAATCAATTGAAATCCTAGATCTGAACTCAATTTAAACCCACTCTAGATCTAAATATCAAAAACACTAAACTAAATTTTAATAAACTATAAAGATAAACAGTCCAAAGAATGGTCATGCACAGTCCTCGCGAACTTTGCAAAAAGTGGTTGAACGCTGAAATCGGACACTCAAGTGCCGTTTTATGGCCATTTGAAGTTTTCTCGTCAGAAATCGTCTTTTCGGTGAAGATATTGCCTCTCTTGCCTTATCACTTGCCTTAGCCTCACGTATTTAGATTTTGTTGACTCAGAGAATGGTCATGCACAGTCTACAGGGGAAAGATGTTTTAGAAATGACTTAGAAAAAATAGAGAGAGATGCATTGTAACAGAAAAGCACAAATCGATGATGTTGAAAAATTTGTTTTCTTTCATCACATATGGATTATACAATAAATCCATGTAGAATTGTTACGTCCGTCGGAAAATGCGCCCCAGAACTTCCAAAAATACCCTCCAACATTCATACATGGCTTTACTATTTACGACCGTGTATGAATGTTGGACCACATTTATACATGTACGGTTGTAAACAATAAAACTGTGGATAATTTGACCAAACTTTCGGAGGAAATTTTCGGAATCGTGTTTTCTTGATTTGGACACACTGATTTATTGAAAATTTTGAGCATACATGGTGCCGTGTATGCTTTGCATTTTTGTACTAGTGAGAACATACTCAATGTTACGAATTTCAAGCAAATTATAAAGCTTAGTCATATGCATAATTTAGTGTCAAATTAATATTTACATGAGAACAAGTACTTAACCAGAAATTTGGCCCCCAGTTCTGAGACGGCTCTATTGGTGATCAAATGTTTAATTACGACTTTATGTACGCTGAACAGTAGAAGTAAAGAAGTAGACGCTTCTGCTTGGTGCCTTATTTCTCAAACTTTATATTCTCAAATCCACAATAACTTTCTGGCAAAGAAATACACCGAAGTGAGCTTCTCATCTTCAAAGCAAACAATTTGTTTTTCTTAATTAGCCATGCTCATGATTAAAAACATTGCTTTGGCTTTTCTCCTCCTCTTAAATATCACATTCTCAGTCAGCCAAGAAGTGGAATTTACATTCAATGGATTCGCCGGCGCAAATCTAACCCTAGACGGTATAGCTTACATCGAGTCGAATGGCCTTTTGAAGTTAACTAACGAAACACTTCGAATGAAATTCGGTCATGCCTTCCATCCCTCTACAATTCGCTTTGGCAGGGCCACCTCTTCCTTCTCAACCACATTTGTTTTCGCAATTACTTCGGAGGACCTTGACCTCAAGAGCGATGGTATTGCTTTCTTCATCTCCCCCACGAATAATCTATCCGCCGCCTTGCCAGGACAATACTTAGGCCTCCTCAATGATCAAAACAACGGCAATTCCACCAATCATATTTTTGCCGTTGAGCTTGACACAGCTAATAACCCAGAGTTCAATGATCTAAATGATAACCATGTTGGCATTGATATAAATAGTTTGAAGTCAAACCAATCGGCTTCTGCTGGCTATTATTCCGACGATTCTGGTGCTTTTCAAAATTTGAGTCTTTATAGTAGTAAAGAGATGCAAGTATGGGTTGAATACGAGAGCCAGGAGACACAAATTACGGTTTCCTTATCTCCCATAGGAAATTCTAAGCCAAAAAAACCTCTACTCTCTTATAAATTCAATCTCTCAACAGTTTTGAACGATTCTATGTACGTTGGTTTTTCATCTTCCATTGGCGCTTTGCATAGCACTCACTACATTCTTGGATGGAGCTTCAAACTAAATGGAACAGCACCATCCATTGACCTATCAAAGTTACCAAAGCTCCCAAGTACAACCTCCAAAGGCCGATCAAAAGTCTTATATATAGTGATACCTTCCGCTTCAGCGGCCTTTATTCTGATTTTTCTCACTTTCCTTTTCCTCTATAGGAAGAGGAGGTTTAAGTACGCCGAAGTGATGGAAGATTGGGAAGTTGAGTTTGGCCCACATCGCTTCTCATACAAAGATTTGTACAAAGCAACCAATGGGTTCAAGGAAAAAGAGTTGCTTGGAAGTGGTGGATTTGGGAGTGTTTACAAGGGGGTTTTACCTGTGTCCAAATTGGAAGTTGCAATCAAGCGAGTCACACACGAATCCAACCAAGGTATTAAGCAATTTATTGCAGAGGTTGTGAGTATTGGCCGGCTCCGGCATAAAAACCTTGTTCAATTATTGGGTTATTGCCGGAAGAAAGGGGAGCTCCTTTTGGTATATGATTACATGCCAAATGGGAGTCTTGACAAGTATTTGTATGGTGAAGAAAGGCCGACCCTTAATTGGATCGAACGATACGAAATAATCAAAGGAGTAGCATCAGGCCTTTTATACCTCCACGAGGATTGGGAGCAAGTTGTCATCCACCGAGACGTTAAGCCAAGCAATGTTTTATTAGACTCTGATTTAAATGGTAAATTAGGTGATTTTGGCCTTGCAAAACTATACGATCGTGATACCGACCCTCAAACCACCCATGTGGCAGGTACAATGGGTTATATTGCCCCAGAGCTTTCGAGAACTGGCAAGGCAACACCTCTTACTGATGTGTTTGCCTTTGGTGCGTTTCTGATGGAGGTTGTTTGCAGTAAGAGACAATTACACCCTGGTGCACAATGGGAGGGAACGATTCTTGTCGATCTGGTTTTAGAACACTGGAAATTTGGATCATTAGCCGATATTGTGGATCCGAGATTAGGCAAAGATTATACAGTAGAGGAGGTAGATATGGTGCTAAAACTTGGTTTGCTTTGCTCACATCCACTACCTAGTGTCAGGCCGAGCATGCGACAGGCTGTGCAATATTTGGAAGGCGATGCACCCCTACCAGACTTATCGGCAATAGATATGAACTTTAGCATGCATGCAATGCTTCAAAATGAAGGATTTGATTCTTATGTTATGTCACATCCCTCTACAATATCAATGACATCTTTCTCTGGTTTATCTGGTGGTAGATGATAGAATAGACTCTTTAAAGAATTTTTATTTGTCTGATAATATTGTGTAATAACTCCGGTTGAGTTTCATTTGTGGCCTATCCCAATTTGTTTGGGACTAGAGGTTTTGTTGTTGTTGTTGTTTGTAATATTGTGTAATCAGATGTTGTATATCTTTCTTTCCTCTTCAACAAGGTTATGATTCCTCTGTCCAGATTTGATGGTTCAAGTTTACCAAATTCTGGTAAAATAGAAAATTGTAGCAGTTTGCCCAGTTCAGATTTGAAGGTTCCAGTTTACCGAGTTCTGGTAAAATATAATGTACAGATACATTGCTCATATTTTTATTAGTTTGTACAGTTACAACTACAATTGGGACTAGAACATATTCTAATTAGCAATTTTTTTTCTACGCAAGTTTTTATGTTATTTGCTTCGAGCTTGCAATTTACTTTTGGTTTTTATGGTATGACTTATATATTAGCTTATACTCAAATACATATTTAAATAACAAGAGGGATAATTGGACAATAATGGACGTAGAATCCTCCCTCTCAATGAAAAATCCTTGGTTTTGAGTCTACCACGCTTCGTCTTGGACCATATGTATACTTCGAATCCTACCTACATTAGTGAGATTGAGAGATTGTTGAACTGATGGTCACTAAACTCTAAGAGAGAAATTTATTTGATTAGATTGGGAAAATGTGATAATTAATGAGATAGAAGTCAAATAGGCGTGAAAATCGTATATATAATATCAGTACCAAAAAACAACCGATAGAATATACAACTTCTTATATCAATTACAAATTCATATATTATACGTAATAAAGAGAGGAACTCTAAATTATAAACAAAACACATTTACAATTGCTCCGAGGAAAGGATCGTCTCTAGTGTACCGTACATACAATTAATGATTATACCTTGAACCTTAATCTTATTATAACTCGAGGAACCCAAAATGTTGCTCTTCAACTGCAGAGTGAAAACTATGTATCACTAGTTGTAACGTGTCATCAACCTTCCAGATTTTGACCTCAACCATGGATGAGGGTTCAGTACCATAGCAAAACTACAACCAATAACAAATATTTAATTGCCAATGATATCTTTATTTAACCATGCATGTATGCAAGTATGAAAGTAGTCAGATTTCTTCAGTTAGTGCAGTAGCTAGTTTCAGCCCTTTTTGCATGTATGATAGAAGTAGCACTATTTGGAAAAGACTTACACATTTTTCTTGTTGTATTATTGTAAGGTTCTTCAAGTTTGATGAACTCCTCATAATCCATTTTATCATTTGGTCAATACATGAAGACATACAAAGAGATAAAACAATGACATTTTCCAGCTTATGAAATATCAGTTGTTCTAGCGGCAAAACAACTGCTGCAATAGTTCATCAAACTTTGGAAAAATATAATCAAAAGGTTAGAATAAAGTCAGGCATATTGAATTTATCTTTCAATCAAATTACATACCTGACGCAAAGCGCACTTGAAATGTAGCTCGAGATGTTCAACATTTGTTAAACTACTAAGGAAAGTAGCCATCCTCTTTAAGGAAGCCATCGTCGAAATATCACAAGTGATGTCGAGAAAGGGTAAAGAGGTCCAGAGGTGCTCCAACCTCTTTGACTACTTTCACGTCCACAACGCATCCTTAGTCTCGAGTAGCCCTAAGATTATGAGAAGTATTGGGTCAGACAATTTGCTTGTGTAGTTACATTTCATTGCGTAAGTGGAAGGGGAAGTGAGAAAAAAAAAAGAGGCGCACTAGTAATAGGGAAACAGAGCGGCTACTAAACCCAAACAAAGAGAGTAGAGAAATAAGGAGGAAGAAGAAAGAGTGGAGAAAAATTCAATTTGATTAGACAGTGGGTAATGTAAAAATTAAGGACCTACAGTAAAGAGGCGCGAAAAGTCACTATATTCTATCAGTTCAAAACACAACCAAAGAAGAAGTTTGTCTTTCCTATATCGGTTCTAATTATAAACCGATATTTGAGCATCATCACATTATTCTATCGATTACAATAACAATACCAATACAATAAGATAAATCTCTACTATAGATACGCACAAAAAAACGGATAGATGAAAGTGGGCTATCTGTACTATTGGTTTCTTAGATCACAACCGATACAAGAGTTTTCCAACTTATTTACTAACTTGCCACAACACCTTTAGTCTATCGGTTTCAAACCAGAATTGGTTTCAACCGTTAAAAAATGGGCGTTACAAGAGGTTATTTCTGTAGTAGTGATAGATGGCCACATTAAGTGACCCATTCCAATCCTTTCCAAGCCAATACAAAAATTTATTTTCGGTTTGCAATTGCCATACATAAATTCATTTAGGTTTGCATTTAAAGCTTTCTTTTAATCAAAATTTCCAACTAAAGTTTAAATTCGGTGGGAGGAGAGAGAGTGCAGGGACCGAAAATAAATTCGGAAATCAAAATCTCATACCAAATTTGATTTTTGGTTTCTCGTCATTTGATTTTCTGTGGCCGGTTGGAGGATTAATTGGAGAGAACCGGATAGGACAAGTGCATACCGAAATTCAAATTCGGAATTCAAAAGTGGATACCGAAAATGATTTTCAGTATTAATAATTTTTGTAAAAAAGTTAAGCAATCAACCCCTTTCAGATCCTACGTACAGGCCTATTGAAATGTTTTGTGCGTCCTTTCCTCAGTGACATCAGTGCAAAAGAAATCTGTGATAGATTTGGAATCACTTTAAGCAGAAGGAGGTTAGAGCGTTCACATCACATGGATTACGGTCAAATTAATTGGGTGTACTAGAAAGCGACCTTAGCAAAAAAAAAAAAATAGCATTTGGAATTTTCTATCACCTCTTTAGTCTTTCTATCGCCTCTTTTGACTTTTGAACTACTTTGATTGATCGTATATGACCTTTTATTTTAATTTTTGTTCATATATTATTATCTTGATTTTTGCAACTACTTTTGAACTACATTCTGAAATTTCTTTAATTTATAATTGGTGAGCGAGGTTACAATATTTTGTACTACATATATAGGTCAGTCTGTATTATATCTTTGTTTTTGAAATTTCAAATAATTAATACAATCTCTTAACATAATTTTCATATC
This sequence comes from Carex myosuroides, assembly GCA_028015225.1. Lineage (NCBI taxonomy): Eukaryota > Viridiplantae > Streptophyta > Magnoliopsida > Poales > Cyperaceae > Carex > Carex myosuroides. Next base: position 15,619,234 of record CM051464.1, on the reverse strand, counting down.
AAAATATACTTGGAAACAAAAATTTACATCATTTAAAATCATTGAACTATTTTTTTTAGGTAGGCAAAAATTGCCTAATTTAAATATAAACCATATGCAAAACTAGTAATTTTTTATCTATCTAAAAAATGGTAATTTTTTTTAAAAATATAAAATTTGGTCTCCAAGTACATTTTCATATGATGGTTATATTAAACAATTCAGATTAACTGTTTTCAAACTTAAAAGCAGAAATATGGATCCACAACACTAATTAATCGATCTGCACATTATAAAGTATCATAATCTCACTCGATGTTATAAACTTAAACGCAGAAATTTTTTTTTGTCCATTTGTTATCTCTAACCATACTTCTAAGTCAAATTTTAATTTTGCCAAAAAACATACTCAATGTCACGAATTTCAAGAAAATTATAAAGTTTAATCATATGCATATTTTAGTCTCAATATTAAATTTACACAAGAACAAGTACTAAACCAGAAATTTATCCCCCAGTCAATTCTGAGACGGCTCTATTTGTCAATTGTTACGACTTAATGCACGCTGAATTATACAAGTATACAAGTACTAGACGCTTCTGCATGGTGCCTTAATTATCTCTCACATGAATAAATAATATCTGCACACTTTATATCCTCAAATCCACAACAACTTTGTTTCTTTAGCCATGCTCATGATTAAAAACTTTTCTTTGGCTTTTCTCCTCCTCTTAAAAATCACATTCTCAGTCAGCCAAGAAGTGGAATGCACATTTAATGGATTCTCCAGCGCAAAGCTAACTCTAGATGGTGTAGCTTACATCGAGTCGAATGGACTTTTGAGGTTAACAAATGACACGTCTCAAGTGAAGGGTCATGCCTTCCACCCTTCTTCATTTCACTTCGGTAGGACCACCTCATCCTTCTCAACCACTTTTGTATTCGCAATTATTTCGACGAATCGTAAACTCAGCGGTGATGGGATTGCCTTCTTCATCTCCCCCACGAAGAATCTTTCCTCGGCCTTGCCAAGAGAATACTTGGGCCTCCTCAATGATCAAAACCTTGGCAATATCACCAATCATATTTTTTCCGTTGAGCTTGACACTTTTGAAAACCCTGCGTTCAACGATACAAATGATAACCATGTTGGCATTGATATAAATAGTTTGACATCAAGCCAATCCACTTCTGCCGGCTATTATGCTGACGATTCAGGTGCTTTTGAAAATTTGAGTCTTATCAGTGGTAAAGCGATGCAAGTATGGGTTGAATATGAGAGCCAGGAGACACAAATTACTGTTGCCTTATCTCCCATTGGAAATTCGAAGCCAAAAAAATCTCTACTCTCTTATAAATTCAATCTCTCAACAGTTTTGAACGATTCTTTGTTTGTTGGTATTTCTTCTTCCACTGGCACTTTATAGAGCTCTCATTACATTCTTGGATGGAGCTTCAAACTAAATGGAACAGCACCATCCATTGACCTATCAAAGTTACCAAACCTCCCAAGTACAACCTCCAAAGGCCGATCAAAAGTCTTGTACATAGTGATACCTTGTGCTTCAGCAGCCTTTATTCTTATTTTAATCGCTTTCCTTTTCCTTTATGTGAAGAGGTAGTTCAAGCACACAGAAGTAATTGAAGATTGGGAAGTTGAGTTTGGTCCACATCGCTTCTCATACAAAGATTTGTACAACGCAACCAATGGGTTCAATGAAAAAGAGTTGCTTGGAAGTGGTGGATTTGGGAGGGTTTACAGGGGGTTATTACCTGTGTCCAAATTAGAAGTTGCAGTCAAGCGAGTCACACACGATTCCAACCAAGGTATTAAGCAATTTATTGCAGAGGTTGTGAGTATTGGCCGGCTCCGGCATAGAAACCTTGTTCAATTATTGGGTTATTGCCGTAGTAGAGGGGAGCTCCTTTTGGTATATGATAACATGCCAAATGGGAGTCTTGACAAGTACTTGTATGGTCAAGAAAAGCCGACCCTTAATTGGATCCAACGATTCAAAATTATCAAAGGAGTAGCATCAGGTCTTTTATACCTCCATGAGGATTGGGAGCAAGTCGTCATCCACCGAGACGTTAAGGCAAGCAATGTTTTATTAGACTGTGATTTAAATGGTAGATTAGGTGATTTTTGACTTGCGAAACTATACGATCATGATACCGACCCCCAAACCACCCATGTGGCAGGTACAATGGGTTATATTGTCCCAGAGCTTGTGAGAACTGGCAAGGCAACACCTTTTACTGATGTGTTTGCCTTTGGTGCCTTCCTGCTGGAGGTTGTTTGCAGTAAGAGACCATTACATTCCGGTGCACAAGGGGAGCGAATGATTCTAGTTGATCGGGTGTTAGAACACTGGAAATTCAGATCGTTAGCCGATATTGTGGATCCGAGATTAGGCGAATGTTATATAGTAGAGGAGGTAGATATGGTGCTAAAACTAGGTTTGTTTTGCTCACATCCACTACCTAGTGCCAGGCCGAGCATGCGACAAGCTGTGCAATATTTGGAAGGCGATGCACCCCTACCAGACTTATCGACAATATGTATGAACTTTAGCATGCCTGCATTTCTTCCGAATGAAGGATTTGATTCTTATGTTATGCCACACCCCTCTACAATGACATATGCATCTTTCTCTGGTTTATCTGGTGGTAGATGATAGAACGGACACTTTAAAGAATTTTTATTTATTTTCTAATTTTTATTTGTCTGATAATATTGTGTAACGACCGGTTGGGTTTCATTTCTGGCCTACCGATTGTTTCCAGAATGGTGCTCTCTAGTTAATCTATTTTTTAGTTTTACGTTAAGAGACAAACCTAACCAGATTTTGTGGAGATGGACTTCACATGGCAAATTTACTGTTCATTCTTTTTATCGTTGGCTTGAGTTTGGTGGAATCCCTAATACTGAATTTCCGAGTATTTGGTGTGCTAACATTTTTATAAATATTAAATTTTTTTTATGGCTTGTTAAACAAAATAGGGTTTTAACAAGGGATAATCTTAGTGGAAGGGCTTGGTCTGGTGATAGGCAATATGTATATTGTTCAGAGATGGAGTCAGTTGATCATTTATTTGTGGCTTATCATTTATTTGTAAGGTTCTTCAAGTTTGATGAACTCCTCATAATCCATTTTATCATTTGATCAATACATGAAGAAGTACAAAGAGATAAAACAATGACATTTTCCAGCTTGAGAAATACGTACGGTTGTTCTAGTGGCAAAACAACTACTGACAATAGTTCATCAAACTTTTGAAAATTATAAGCAAAAGGTTAGACTAAAGTCGGGCATATTGAATTTATCTTTCATTCAAATTACATACCTGACGGCAAGCGCACTTGAAATGTAGCTCCAGATGTTCAACATTTGTTAACCTACCAACAAAAGTAGTCATCCCCTTCAAGGAAGCCTTCGTCGAAATATCACAAGTGATGTCGAGAAAGGGTAAAGGTGCTCCAACCTCTTTGACTACTTTCACGTCCACAACGCATCCTTAGTCTCGAGTAGCCCTAAGATTATGAGAAGTATTGGGTCAGACAATTTGCTTGTGTAGTTACATTTCATTGCGTAAGTGGAAGGGGAAGTGAGAAAAAAAAAAGAGGCGCACTAGTAATAGGGAAACAGAGCGGCTACTAAACCCAAACAAAGAGAGTAGAGAAATAAAGAGGAAGAAGAAAGAGTGGAGAAAATTTTAATTTGATTAGACAGTGGGCAATGTAAAAATTAAGGACCTACAGTAAAGAGGCGCGAAAAGTCACTATATTCTATCAGTTCAAAACACAACCAAAGAAGAAGTTTGTCTTTCCTATATCAGTTCTAATTATAAACCGATATTTGAGCATCATCACATTATTCTATCGATTACTATAACAATACCAATACAATAAGATAAATCTCTACTATAGATACGCACAAAAAAACGGATAGATGAAAGTGGGGTATCTCTACTATTGGTTTCTTAGATCACAACCGATACAAGAGTTTTCCAACTTATTTACTAACTTGCCACAATACCTTTAGTCTATCGGTTTCAAACCAGAATTGGTTTCAACCGTTAAAAAATGGGCGTTACAAGAGGTTATTTCTGTAGTTAGTGATAAATGGCCACATCAAGTGACCCATTCCAAATCTTTCCAAGCCAATACAAAAATTCATTTTCGGTTTGCAATTGCCATACATAAGTTCATTTCGGTTTGCATTTGAAGCCTTCTTTTAATCAAAATTTCCAACTAAAGTTTAAATTCGGTGGGACGATAAATTCGGAAATCAAAATCTCATACCAAATTTGATTTTTGGTTTCTCGTCATTTGATTTTCTGTGGCCGGTTGGAGGATTAATTGGAGAGAACCAGATAGGAAAAGTGCATACCGAAATTCAAATTCGGAATTCAAAAGTGGATACCGAAAATGATTTTCAGTATTAATAATTTTTGTAAAAAAGTTAAGAAATCAACCCCTTTCAGATCCTACAGGCCTATTGAAATGTTTTGTGCGTCCTTTCCTCAGTGACATCAGTGCAAAAGAAATCTGTGATAGATTTGGAATCACTTTAAGCAGAATGAGGTTAGAGCGCTCACATCACATGGATTACGGTCAAATTAATTGGGTCTACTAGAAAGCGACCATAGCAAAAAAAAAAAAAAATAGCATTTGGAATTTTCTATCACCTCTTTAGTCTTTCTATCGCCTCTTTTGACTTTTGAACTACTTTGATTTGATCGTATATGACCTTTTATTTTAATTTTTGTTCATATATTATTATCTTGATTTTTGCAACTACTTTTGAACTACATTCTGAAATTTCTTTAATTTATAATTGGTGAGTGAGTTTACAATATTTTGTACTACGTATATAGGTCAGTCTGTATTATATCTTTGTTTTTGAAATTTCAAATAATTAATACAATCTCTTAACATAATTTTCATATCAAAATATACTTGGAAACAAAAATTTATATCATATAAAATCATTGTACTATTTTTTTAGGTAGGCAAAAATTGCCTAATCTAAATATAAACCATATGCAAAACTAGTAATTTTTTATCTATCTAGAAAATAGTAAATTTTTTTTTAAAAATATAAAATTTGGTCTCCGAGTACATTTTCATATGGAGTTATATTAAACAATTCAGATTAACTGTTTTGAAACTTAAAAGAAGAAATATGGATCCACAACACTAATTAATCAATCTACACATTATAAAGTATCATAATCTCGGTCGATGTTATAAACTTAAAAGCAGAAATAATTTTTTTTGTCCATTTGTTATCTCTAACAATACTTCTAAGTCAAATTTTAATTGAGCCAAAAAACATACTCAATGTCACGAATTTCATGAAAATTATAAAGTTTAATCATATGCATATTTTAGTCTCAATATTAAATTTACACAAGAACAAGTACTAAACCAGAAATTTATCCCCCAGTCAATTCTGAGACGGCTCTATTTGTCAATTGTTACGACTTAATGTACCCTGAATTATATAAGTATACAAGTACTAGACGCTTCTGCATGGTGCCTTAATTATCTCTCACATGAATAAACAATAGCTGCACACTTTATATCCTCAAATCCACAACAACTTTGTTTCTTTAGCCATGCTCATGATTAAAAACTTTTCTTTGGCTTTTCTCCTCCTCTTAAAAATCACATTCTCAGTCAGCCAAGATGTGGAATTCACATTTAATGGATTCTCCGGCGCAAATCTAACTCTAGATGGTGTAGCTTACATCGAGTCGAATGGACTTTTGAGGTTAACAAACGACACGTCTCAAGTGAAGGGTCATGCCTTCCACCCCTCTTCAATTCGCTTCGGTAGAACCACCTCGTCCTTCTCAACCACTTTTGTATTCGGAATTATTTCGACAAATCATAAACTCAGCGGTGATGGGATTGCCTTCTTCATCTCCCCCACGAAGAATCTTTCCTCTGCCTTGCCAAGAGAATACTTGGGCCTCCTCAATGATGAAAACTTTGGCAATCCCACCAATCATATTTTTGCCGTTGAGCTTGACACTTTTGAAAATCCTGCGTTCAACGATATAAATGATAACCATGTTGGCATTGATATAAATAGTTTGAAATCAAGCCAATCCACTTCTGCCGGCTATTATGCCGACGATTCAGGTGCCTTTCAAAATTTGAGCCTTATCAGTGGTAAAGCGATGCAAGTATGGGTTGAATACGAGAGCGAAGAGACACAAATTACTGTTGCCTTATCTCCCACGGGAAATTCTAAGCCAAGAAAATCTCTACTCTCTTATAAATTCAATCTCTCAACAGTTTTGAACGATTCTATGTTTGTTGGTATTTCATCTTCCACTGGCTCTTTGGAGAGCTCTCATTACATTCTTGGATGGAGCTTCAAACTAAATGGAACAGCACCATCCATTGATCTATCAAAGTTACCAAACCTCCCAAGTACAACCTCCAAAGGCCGATCAAAAGTCTTATACATAGTGATACCTTGTGCTTCGGCAGCCTTTATTATTATTTTAATCGCTTTCCTTTTCCTTTACGTGAAGAGGCGGATTAAGTACACAGAAGTGATTGAAGATTGGGAAGTTGAGTATGGTGCACATCGATTCTCATACAAAGATTTGTACCGGGCAACCAATGGGTTTAAGGAAAAAGAGTTGCTTGGAAGTGGTGGATTTGGGAGGGTTTATAGGGGGGTTTTATCTGTGTCCAAATTGGAAGTTGCAGTCAAGCGAGTCACACAGGAGTCCAACCAAGGTATTAAGCAATTCATTGCAGAGGTGGTGAGTATTGGCCGTCTGCGGCATAGAAACCTTGTTCAATTATTGGGTTATTGCCGGAGTAAAGGGGAGCTCCTTTTGGTATATGATTACATGCCAAATGGAAGTCTTGACAAGTATTTGTATGGTCAAGCAAAACCAACCCTTAATTGGAACCAACGATTCAAAATTATCAAAGGAGTAGCATCAGGTCTTTTATACCTCCACGAGGATTGGGAGCAAGTTGTCATCCACCGAGATGTTAAGGCAAACAATGTTTTATTAGATTGTGATTTAAATGGTAGATTAGGTGATTTTGGCCTTGCAAGACTATATGATCGTGGTACCGACCCTCAAACCACCCATGTGGCAGGTACAATGGGTTATATTGCCCCAGAGCTTGCGAGAACTGGTAAGGCAACACCTCTTACTGATGTGTTTGCCTTTGGTGCGTTCCTGTTAGAGGTTGTTTGTAGTAAGAGACCAGTGTACCCCGGTGCACAAGGGGAACGAATGATTCTAGTCAATTGGGTTTTACAAAACTGGAAATTTGGATCGTTAGCCGATATTGTGGATGCGAGATTAGGCGAATGTTATATTGTAGAGGAGGTAGATATGGTGCTAAAACTAGGTTTGCTTTGCTCACATCCACTACCTAGTGCCAGGCCGAGCATGCGACAAGCTGTGCAATATTTGGAAGGCAATGTACCTCTACCAGACTTATCGGCAATATATATGAGCTTTAGCACGCTTCCAATGCTTCAGAATGAAGGATTCGATTCTTATGTTATGTCAAATCCCTCTACAATGACATCTTTCTCTGGTTTATCTGGTGGTAGATGATAGAACAGACTCTTTGTTTTCTAATTCATATTTAAATGATAATATTGTATAATCAGATGTTATTATTGGAAATTGTAAACTTAATTATTTGTCAAATGTAATACTTAATGTTGGAACTCTCTAGAAGTCATGTTGTAGTCTTCTAGGATGTCTTGGAAGATGAAAAAATGTATCTCGGAAATAGAGGAGGTTTATGAGAGGATTAAATGTTATTTAATGATAGTAGAGTGTGTAGAAAGTTCCTATGAGTCTATATAATATGGAATAAGTTTTTTAATTTAAGAAAGTAAGAGAATATTGATAATAGAAGTTTAATTTATATCATAGAGTGTGCTCTTTTTCAGTATTAAATATATTAAGTTCATATCAAATACTAACAAATTGGTATCAGAGCGAAGGCTAAACTCCACGGGAATTCGTTGGGACAAGTTTTGTTGATGCGTCTTACAAAGAACAACTACGGTAATTGGAGTATAGAAATGAAGACCTTGCTTGGTGTACATTATGTGTGGTAAGTAGTTGAAGTCGGCTATGAAGAGCCGGGGGCAACGGCCAATCATACAGCACATCAACTGAAGGCGCTCAAAGAAACCCGTATGAGAGATAAAACCACACTTTACCTCGTTTTTCAAGCAGTTGATAAATCTGGTTTTGAGAAGATTGCCGGTAAGACAAGATCAAAGGAGGCATGGGAGATATTCGAGAAGAAATTGATGTTGCTGGTACCATAAATCTGGTTTTGAGAAGATTGCCGGTACTGATCTGTACTGAATAAGGACTTCATGTACTCATGTAGTATTTGTACTGATGTTGCTTCGGAGTTCAAATTGATGATTGTAAATATATAGTTTTTCTATTTATTTGATTTTTGGTCGTTATATAAATTGATGATTGTAAATATATAGCTAGGTTCCGAGTAGCTAGTCCAAAATAGATGGCACCATCGATCCAAAAGGTTTAAATACTAGTTGTATATAAAATAGATGTTATATTTTTACAAAATTGTATCAGTTTGCCATATCGTACTGGACTATTGAGTACCACTATCGAGAGCGGATCCTATATATGTCAGTTTGGACTTAGTCCATATTTCTTTTTTATTTGCAGGTGCTGCGGTCTAGGAGGGCATGTGCCCATGCCATCCAGCTGATGGCGACAAAGGGTTGGCGGAGAATAGGTTGCTACATGCTCAGGCATGACATTGGTACCGTGGAGCATGCCAGTTTCGCGGGCTGACTGGTAGATATGCTGAAGTCCGCCAATGTGAATCCTCACTGACGTGAGATTAAGTCCAATGAGAGCTCGGAGACTCATATCACTGGCCGTATCCTCGATGAGGATGTAGATCGGCCTAGCTATTCCACGATGTATACACCATCGTATCCTCCCGGGGACCACGACCATGAGTCTGGCAGGTCACAGATCATGACTTTGCGACCACAACAACGGATGCCTTATTCACGACATCGCCACCGGCGACGTACCCCAACACCTTACAGAAGGATGCCGGTGATAACACTTTTCCTCCAGGCACCAACCACCATACTGATTCACGCTGACCGGTTACTTGTATTTTTTAAATGTTGGATTGTAGTTTTATTTAGGTTGGATTGTAGTTAGGGGTGTTAAAATGGTCGGTTCGGTTGAAATTGAAGTAAAAGTAAAATAGTCAAACCAAACTTTTTTTTGGTTTTCAAAAATAGAACCGAACCAAACCGATTAAATTTATCAACCGATTAAGAATCACTAGTACAAAAAACTCCTTCACCGACCCTTAACCACCGACTGTTTTAAGGGAAGCATCAGTGTTGCTCATACTACACTGACCCTTTTATTAAATAACAGTCAGCGTTGTTGTTCAACACTGACGCTTTAAAAACAGTCAGTGTTGGTTATCAACACTGACGGTTTAAAAAAAAACAGTCAGTGTTGGTTGTCAACACTGACGGTTTTTAAAGCGTCAGTGTTGAACACCAACACTGACGGTTTTTAAAGCATCAGTGTTGGTACTCAACACTAACGCTTTAAAAACAGTCAGTGTTGATAACCAACACTGACTGTTTTTTAAAAACCGTCAGTGTTGATAACCAACACTGACTGTTTTTAAAGCGTCAGTGTTGACCACCAACACTGACTGTTTTTATAAACCGTCAGTGTTGAACACCAACACTGACTGTTTTTAAAGCGTCAGTGTTGATCACTAACACTGACGCTTTAAAAACAGACAGTGTTGGTGTTCAACACTGACTATTTTTTAAAAACCGTCAGTGTTGATAACCAACACAGACTGTTTTTAGAGCGTCAGTGTTGGTGTTCAACACTGATTGTTTTTTTAAAAACCGTCAGTGTTGAGAAATAAATCCTGTAATTATGCTGGTATCTAGTCCTAAACCGACGAGCGCACATACCTATGAGAAATGATTTACTATTTAATTTGACATATCATCACCATAATTTTTGTGTGTTAATTTAAATTTCAAGTTTTTAAAAATGTTCTTGAATCTTTTATCTTCTTCTATATCACATGGAGTATTTGTGAATTAAAAATTATAAAATATGGAGTTTACTTGATACCGGATCAAAGGGTAAAAATATCAATATACATATTTAACTATGACTAACCTTGGATTTTTTTTGTTATGTTGATGTTATAATAAAGAAACTCTAATTTTTTAACAATATGTCTTACTTGTGGTATTGAACAAGATCAGTATTTTCGACTTGTCATTTGGAGCGTAAAACAAAATTATTAATGTAGCATTAGGTGTTGTCATGATGAACGTGGCATCGAAATTCAATTCGTGAAAAAAAAAATAATAACACGAGTAATGAGCTGGAACCTGATCGAATTCAATTCTTCTCTGCTCATTGCACCACTCAGACTATTTTCTTATCCGAATCTCATACCAAAAGCCAAAGGCTAGCACTCTTGGACTTGCCAATCTGATTTATATATGTCCTAAACTAATTGGGACTTATAAAATAATTTATAAATAATTTATTAGGGTTGAATTTTATTTAGAAATAATAATTTATGTGTATTATGTGAATTTTATTTAACAATTATATTTATTTTTCATATTTTTGTTTGTTTCATTTTTCATTCTATTTTACATTTTTTCCTTAATTTTTTTTTTCAAATATCATAATTAAAAATATATTATTTTGGTTTGAACATTTCATTGAACACATGTAATACATTAATTTATTTAATAAAATCAAGTTAAAACTTAAAATCTTTCAAGTTTTTACAAATACGAATTTAATAATTACAAGATAATGCAAGAAGACGGAGAATCCTAAAGAAAATCACAAGTTATATGAAATGTGATTTCAACCGGGATTTTGCGTCTGTTGACAAATTTTATAAGGCAATCCAATGAAGTAATTTGTGGATATTTTACATAAACAATTAAGTCTTCCAAAATTTATAATATATTTTTAAACTTTGATTAGTTGTTAAGGAAGTACGTACATAAATAAATAATATGATAATTTAATTTATGTTAAACAAAATAAAAATATGTGCATTAGAAACTTAGAATTTTGTAAATTTAAATTGTAGATAGATTTTATGTTAGTCTTGAGAGGAAAGTGAAATTAATTTCACTTGAATATTTAAAAAAAAAATTGAATTTATAGATGCAATAAATATTTTATCGTTGTAATTCATAAAATATAAAAATAGGATTGAAATTATATTTGGTAAGACGTTCGTTGTATAGTGCTTAAAAATTTGTTAATGAGGGAATGGAAAACCTAGCTAATACAACGTAAATTACTAATTAATTGTTTTATCAAAAAATTGTAATGCTTGTTTATTAGAATGAACATATTATATTTAATAAGTATGATTAGTAATTTACGTGATTAGTGAAATTTAGACAATTAACATCAAATTTTGACTTTAATTAATTAGAAAATATTTTGTAATGAAAATTATATTAGTAATATTTGTACAATAATTAATGTTATAACATTTTTATTGCTTAATTAAATGATTTTAACACATTATATTATATAGCATTACATGCATATTGCATATATGACTCACATCTTCTATCATGAACATGAAACATAATCTCTTGTTTCATGAGTTAATGAAGACGCACAGGAATATGTCATCCGTGGGTCGATCAGAACTGTTTAAATTAAAGAGCACTACATTTATTGTCTTGCATCCAAGTTTGATCAAAATTTGTTTTTATTTACCCATCCATCTAGTTAACCGAAAATTGAAGCATCGTATGGCCATAAACACTTCATGTTGGATCGAAGCTCATACATAATAAAAATTCCGTACTTTTATGTTGGTTACATTTAGTGTTCTCCCTTGATCATTTTAAAAAAGATTTGGAATGATTTCACTGCAGATCAACCGTTGATTTCCTGCGTGAAAATGAACGGTCCGATCCGAAACTTCATTTTATGTTAATTTTATTGTCAATTTTTTTGTAATTTTTAATTCACTGACCGTTTTTATTCCAGAACCGTCAGTGTTGATACTATTACTGATTGTTTTCAAAACCGTCAGTGTTGATATACTACACTGACCGTTTTTAATTAGTAACCGTCAGTGTTGAGGTCCTATACTGACTGTTTTTATTTCAGAACCCTCAGTGTTGATTTTCTGTACTGACTGTTATTTTTTTTTTTGGAGCAGCCAGTGTTTCATTATTTACTGACTGTTTTGTTCGGAGCCGTCAGTGATTTCCTTCCCAAAATCTTCACTCCCGGTTTACCATTTTCGATCTGCCGCGAAAGTTTTCATTTTCCCTCTTCTTTTTCACGAAAATACTCTTGCGATCTCCCAAAACCCAAAATCAATCTCCCAAAAATTCATTTCCCTCGCGATCTCCCAAAAGATCGCATTGCTGCCTCTTTGTTTCCCTCTTCGTTTCCGCCTTGCTGCCTCCGCCTCCGCCGAGCACCCGAGCACCTGAGCACCCGCACCAGTATTCTAGCACCCGCTGGAGCGCCCGAGCACCAGACACCCGCACCCGACCACCCGCCTTGCTGCCTCGCCCCACACCCGCCTTGCCGCCTTGCTGCCTCGCCCCGCATCCGATCAACAAAGTACTTCCGTTTTCAAATTATTTCCAATTCAAACCAATTTTGATTGTGCAATTTGTTGATATGTTGATTTTACAATTTTGCAAATTTGCCCTCTCAGCCTCAAGCCTCAAGCAGACCATTTAACCCTCTTCTTTTCGTAGCCTGTGTTATCTGTATTAATTCTGAATTGTTACTTAAAATTTTTCATAATTGTCCCTAGATCTGGTACATTATATAATTTAATGAATATGTTGTGTAGTCAAGTAGGATTGAAAATGACATGTTTTGGAGGGACACTAAGCATCAATTAATGCTATCAAGGCAGGCGGCTCTATATTGAAAAAGAAACAAAGATCAGTAACTTTTTGAAGAGTGTAAATTTTGTGGAGAAAATGTTGTATACTGCTACTGCAGTCAGAGAGAGATGAGATCCAAGAAGATTTTATATTATTTGAATTGAAATTTGATTAAATCATAGTAGTTCTATTCTGTTGTACAATACCTCACTATTTATAGATGCTTGAGGCTGGTGCTGTTTGCATATTATAACAAGATTACAGCACCTCAACCTATGTTGGTAAATTGGTACCGCAATTATACCTCAACCTATGTTGGTAAATTGGTACTGCAATTATACCGCGCCCTATGCTGGTGTTGTAGTATTTTATTTGGGACTTACCACTCTTACCTATGTTGGTAAATTGGTACTGCAATTATATCAGAACCTCTCTTATTATTCTGAATTGTTACTTAAAAATTCATCTTTTTGGTGGCATTTATTTATTTGTGTGTTTTTCTTAAAAAATTTGTTATCTGAATTTAATTATTATGATATAGATATGATAGACTTAATAAAACATGACGTGCTTTTACAATTAGAAACACGTAATCCAGAATCCGTAAATCCAAAATAAAATAGCAAATGAGTTTAAATCTTACAGTTCTGAATTGAAGACATCTTTAAGCGGAAGCGTTAATACTGCGATTTTCAATGATTTTCCTGATAACTGATGATGGACACAGCGTTTTCTCTTAATAGCGTTTTCTCTTAATTCAGTAGTAAGAGATAGAGAGACGTTATTCTGATTGGTTTTCTGTATCTTATCAGGCAATCAATTGGGACCAGTATCTATTAATAGCAACAGATTTTTCCATCAAAAATGCTGAAGCCCTTTCGTTCATTTCTTTGAATGAACCTGGTGCATATTAATAACATAGGCCATAACATAATAAAATAAAACTAACATTCTCCCACTTGGCCGTAATGTTATAACATAATAAAGCACATATTAAAAATTGGCCAATATAATTTTCATTAATCATGAACCTGTTCAGTTAGAAATACCAAACCAAACTAATGTAATCAGAATAACAAATGTCGTTATTCGATCCCCATTAATTATAACAATGGTACTCTTTCCAACAATGGTTAGTAATTTTCATTCGGTCCTCATAAGTAATTTGCTTAGATTAAATAAAATTATGCGCATCGTAATAAGCAAACTTATAAATTCAAAGTCAATACATAATTAAATATTCAGTACATAACATAATATATATATATATATAGTTTACAACAACAAAATTATAATACATTAACTAAACCCATGCCGGCAACATGCTCTTTGTAAAGAGTGGGTGGTAGCGCTTTTGTTAGAGAATCAGCTAACATAGCTCTTGTATTAATATGTTGTATCATAATAGTACCATCTTTGACTTTGTCTCTAACAACAAGATATTTGATGTCAATCCACTTAGACGCACCACTTGATTTGTTATTCTTAGAGAAGAAAACAGCAGCCTCGTTATCACAAAATAAGGTGAGTGGCCTCGCAATACTGTCAATTACTTGAAGTCCTGGTATAAAATTCTTCAATCCACTTAGACGCACCACTTGATTTGTTATTCTTAGAGAAGAAAACAGCAGCCTCGTTATCACAAAATAAGGTGAGTGGCCTCGCAATACTGTCAATTACTTGAAGTCCTGGTATAAAATTCTTCAACCAAACTGCTTGACCAGTAGCATGAAAACACGCCACAAATTCTGCTTGCATAGTGGAAGATGCCCTTAAAGACTGCTTAGCACTCTTCCATGAAATTGGTCCCCCTGCAAGCATAAATATGTAACCTGATGTGGATTTCTTACTGTCGACACATCCAGAAAAATCTGAATCAGAATAACCAATAACTTCAAGGTTATTTGACTTCTTGTAAGTAAGCATATTATCTTTTGTCCCTTGCAAATAGCGTAAAACTTTCTTGGCAGCTTTCCAATGTTCCATTCCTGGATCAGTTTGATATCGGCCAAGCATACCAACTGCAAATGCAATATCAGGACGTGTACAAACTTGAGCATACATTAGACTCCCTACTACCGAAGCGTATGGAATTTGCTTCATTTGAGCACGTTCTATTTCATTTTTAGGACATTGAAACTTGCTGAATTTGTCACCCTTGACAATAGGAGCAACACTAGGGGAGCAATTGTGCATATTATATCTTTTAAGCACTTTCTCAATATATGCTTTTTGGGATAAACCTAATATCCCACGAGACCTATCTCAGTAAATTTCAATTCCTATAACATAAGAGGCTTCACCAAGATCCTTCATTTCAAACTTAGTTGATAGAAAACGTTTTGTCTCATATAACATGTCCAAATCACTGCTTGCTAATAAAATATCATCCACGTACAAAACGAGAAAGATAAATTTACTCCCACTAACCTTGAGATATATGCATTGATCTATTGTATTTTCTTTAAATCCAAATTCGGTTATGACCTCATCAAACTTGAGATACCACTGTCGTGAAGCTTGTTTTAACCCATATATTGAACGTTTTAACCGACATGCCATATGTTCCTTGCCTTGTACAACAAACCCTTCAGGTTGTTTCATAAAAATTTCTTCATGCAAGTTACCATTAAGAAATGCAGTTTTCACATCCATTTGATGTAGTTCTAAATCGTAATGAGCTACAAGAGCTAAAATAATTCTTAATGAATCTTTCTTTGAGACAGGAGAAAATGTATTATCAAAATGTACACCTTCTTGTTGCGTAAACCCTTTAGCGACTAATCTGGCCTTAAATCTGTCAATGTTACCTTTTGAGTCTGTTTTTGTTTTATAGACCCATTTACAACCTACAGGCTTAACCCCGACAGGTAACTCAACAAGATCCCAAACTTCGTTAATTTCCATTGATTTCATTTCGTCATTCATGGCTTCTAGCCATTGAGATGATTTATCGCTCATAATTGCTTGCTGGAATGAGTTAGGATCTTCTCCATGACCTATATCACATCCTTCTTCTGTAAGGTATACGATATAATCATCAGGTATGGCAGATCTTCTCTCTCTTTGCGATCTACGTAAGGGTTCATGTGGCAGACTAGGAGTTTCATCAACATTAGGAATATCATGAACATGAGTTTCTTCATTAGTCTCTTGCATATGAGGTATAGAATTTGTAACCTCTCGAATTATCGAAATTGGAACATAAATACGATTTTCCTCGAGGTTTACAGTTCTATTTACATTACTCCCACTAACGTTGCCATTTTCAAAAAATACAGCATGTCTAGTCTCAACTATTCTAGTGGTATGTGACGGGCAATAAAATCTAAAACCTTTGGATCTCTCTGGATAACCAATAAAATAACAACTAATGGTTCTGGAATCAAGTTTCTTTAGTTGCGGATTATAGACTTTTGCTTCAGCAGGACAGCCCCACACACGTAAGTATCCTAATTGCGAATTTCTGCCAGTCCACAGTTCGTAAGGTGTTTTTGGAACAGATTTACTAGGAACCCGATTTAGAATATGTGTGGCTGTTTTTAAGGCTTCTGTCCACAAAAAATCCGGCAATGTGGTATTGCAAATCATACTTCGTACCATATCCATTAGTGTACGGTTACGTCTTTCAGCAACTCCATTCTGTCGAGGATCTCCCGGCATTGAGTACTGATGAACAATACCATTTTCTTGAAGAAATATAGCAAATGGGCCTGGACTTTGACCAAGGTCGGTGTGTCTACCATAATATTCACCGCCTCTATCTGATCGCACTACTTTAATTTTAAGGTTATGTTGATTTTCAATTTCAGCCTTAAAAATTTTGAATTTATCTAGTGCTTCAGATTTTTCATTAATCAGATACACATAACCATAACGAGAATAATCGTCAATGAAAGTAATAAACGATTTATGCCCGTTAATACCCGGAGTAGGAAAAGGACCACATATATCAGTATGAATAATTTCTAATAGTCCCCCACTTCGAGTGGCTCCTTTCTTATTTCCCTTGACAAATTTTCCTTTAACACATTCTACGCAGTTGTCGAAATCAGAAAAATCTAATGCCGGGAGAATTTCATTTCTAATGAGACGTTGCATTCTATCTCTTGAAATATGACCCAACCTGCGATGCCATAATTTGGAAGAATTTCCAACATCACGATTTCTCTTAACTCCACGTTTATGATTAACACTAGTAATATTCATAGATAACAGAGATTCACAAAAGGAAGAATCCAAAAATAATTTATATAGATTATCACATAATAATCCAGAACCAACAAACTTAGAGTTATGATATAGTTTCAACTCATTATTTCCAAACTGAAACATAAAACCACATGCATCAAGTCTAGAAACAGAAATTAAATTCCTAATCACACTAGGAATATAAACTACATCATGTAAATCAAGAATAAAGCCACTCTTCAAAATCAAACGAAGAGTTCCAACAGCCTCGACTTCAGCCTCTAGTCCGTTAGCAACCTTAAGTTTCCTTTCTCCCTTTTGAAGCATCCTCACGGAATGGAATCCCTGCAATGAGTTCGTAATGTGCACAGAGGCACCAGTGTCAACCCACCACGTATTTAAGGGAATATCAACTAAAAAGGTTTCACAAATCATGAAATTTAAATCATTACCCTTTTTAACGAGCCAATCTTTAAACTTCACACAGTCCTTCCTCATGTGTCCACGTTTCTTACAGTGGTGACACTTAGGAGCATGCACGGGTTTTGTACCAGATGTACTTGCCTTGTTAATTCCAGTAGCCGAATTCACTTTATTTTTACCTTTACCATTGTCTTTCATTTTCGGTTTTGGACTTTGAACAGCAATATGTGCATAATCAGGTTTCTCAGCCTTAATCCTTTCCTCTTCTTCAACACACATGGCAATTAATTCGCTCATTTTCCACTTTTCTTTCTGCGTATTATAATTGATCTTGAAAGGACCAAATTGTGCAGGAAGAGAAGTCATAATGAAATGAACTAAAAAGCCTTCAGAAATTGCCATATCCATGCCGTTTAATTTTGCGGCCATATCATTCATCATCATGATATGTTCACGTACACCGCTTGTCCCATTATACTTGGTGGTGAGCATTTTCATTATGAGAGTACTTGCATTAGCCTTAGAAGTACTTTTAAACTGCTCTTCAACAGAAGCCAAATACTGTTTAGCAGTGAATACAGTATTTGCATTATCCTTCTCAGGAATGCCTCCTCTTATAGCAGATGTAATAGTACTTTTCATAATCATGAGAGACATGCGGTTTGAGCGCTCCCATTTTTCTAAATTATTTTTATCATCATCAGTACTTTTATCTGTAATAGTAGGTTTGTCCATTCGTAATGCCTGGTCAATATCCAGAACACCAAGACAAATCTCAATTTGCTCTTTCCAAGTGGAAAAATTAGTTCCGTTCAATGGTATTATTCCAGAGATTTGAGCATGAACATTATTCAATGCTGCATTAGATTCAGAAAAAAAAATGCTTACTATTATCAAAGATAAATCCACAAATAACATAATAACATTAAATCAACTGTATATATATAGAGGGACTAACAATAATTATACTGAAATAAATAATAAAACGCTAAATTATATTTCAGTTCTATCATAACAATTGTTGCATAAAATCCAATTTATATCACCGTTGGGCAGAAATAAATTGAATTGCTAAAATAAAGAAATTCATTTAATAAATCATAATGGCAATTAAAGTTGGTAAAATTAACCTTTATAATTTATTACATGAAGAAAACATAATTTTATTAAAATTAATTTGTATCACCGTTGGGCAGAAACAAATTAAAACAAATAAATTCATTTAATAAATCATAATGGCAATTAAAGTTGGTAAAATTAACCGTCATAATTTATTAAATGTATTTTATCATAATAATAACGTTAAAAAATAATGTCTAAAATTATTTATATGAAATATATATAATAAATTTCTGCAACAGAAAATTAATTAGACCAAAATTATATATTAATTCATATAAAACCATAGAAAATACCAATATAATACGGACTGTGCAACAGATATACACATATAGGTTTTTGTACATGCAATCCCATCTTATCCTATCATATAACATATAGTCTAGATCCAATACAACACATATAACACACAGTTCGGTCCTTCCTCTTCATTAGCCACTTTTGCCAAAACGCATGGCTGTCATCGAGGTTGGACCGAAGTTTTGTTCATCATAAGTTGCATCAGATCCAATATAGCAAAATAGAGATGTGCATGTGAGGCCTCTTGGGAGGTTAAAGGTCTCCAACTTTTGCATCTCCCATGAATTTTAATAATAGAGAATAATGATGAATTGTTTCAAGAATAATAAATTCAAAAAATTAATAATTCTCAAAATTTATATGAACCAAAGAATTTTTAAAAAACAAAATTAATAATTCTCCGATTAAAATTAGTAATTAATCCAAAAAAAAATTTTACTCTCGGATTAATCCAAAATTCATCCAAAATGAATTTGTCAGTTTAAATTCGTCGTTCATAATATTTATACGAAAAAAATTATTGCATCTTATATGAATTTACGGTGGCTCTGATACCAAATGATAGACTTAATAAAACATGACGTGCTTTTACAATTAGAAACACGTAATCCAGAATCCGTAAATCCAAAATAAAATAGCAAATGAGTTTAAATCTTACAGTTCTGAATTGAAGACATCTTTAAGCGGAAGCGTTAATACTGCGATTTTCAATGATTTTCCTGATAACTGATGATGGACACAGCGTTTTCTCTTAATAGCGTTTTCTCTTAATTCAGTAGTAAGAGATAGAGAGACGTTATTCTGATTGGTTTTCTGTATCTTATCAGGCAATCAATTGGGACCAGTATCTATTAATAGCAACAGATTTTTCCATCAAAAATGCTGAAGCCCTTTCGTTCATTTCTTTGAATGAACCTGGTGCATATTAATAACATAGGCCATAACATAATAAAATAAAACTAACAAGATAATCATTGATTTTTCTTTTTGCATGTTCAAATAAATGATAATTTGACAGACTCATAGGTATTGAGCCTTGCTGCCTGTTTACTTAAGGCAAATCATCCTAAAATTGATTGTAGGAGGAGAGAAGTAGTAGGAGAGATTAGAAGAAGTAGTAAGGCAAATAAATGATTTTTCTTTTCTGTTTATTGTAGGAGGAGAGAAGTAGTAAGGCAAATCATCCTATAATTATTCTGCCTGTTCAAATAAATGATTTTTCTTTTCTGTTTATTGTAGGAGGAGAGAAGTAGTAAGGCAAATCATCCTAAAATTGTTTCTGTTTTTCATAGAAAAAAGGGAGTCAAAGAATTAGAAGAAGAAGAAGATCTCAACTCTGACAAGTCAAGCTCTTTTTCATTCTTGTCTCCAATTATGCTGAATTCTTACTTAAAAGATTCTTAATAGTTAACTTGGAATTTTAAGGCCAATACATGTTTAAAACTATTTTTAACTTTAAACTTGGATTAACAGTTCCATGTGGCATTTTTACTTGATTGAAGGAAAAAAAAAACAATGACTTACAAGTGCTGACCTGTTCCAATATGGATATGATATTAATTTTTTTAGTTTCTTTTTTCTTTTTGCTTAACTTGAGTTTAGTTATCTACAACATGCACTTCTAATACAACAGACTTCTAAGTTCTAATACAACATGCACTTCTAACTTCTAATACAACATGCACTTCTAAGTTCAGTTATCTACAGCATGCTTCATGGTATCTTTTATTAATTTGTCTTTTAAATTTATGCTTCATGGTATCTTTTTGTTGGGTCTTTTGTCCGTAGAAATCAGCAAGAGATAAGGAATTGCAGCATGGATCGGCAAAGCAACGAAGGGGATCTGCTCTAGTAATGTATAATCCTCTCTTCTTGATTCCTATTTTAAATTCATTAATGTGTTTTAGAAAGACGAACTTTATGATTTAATCATTTCGTGCCCCTACCAAACTTCGAAATGTCTTGTGTACCTTGGAACACAACATTCTTCTCTAAGATTTTTGAGAAACATTACCTATTGAGATTTCTAGTTTTTCAATTTTAATTGTCTTATAGTAAAAGCAAAGCTGGTAGTAGGGGAAAAGAGAAGAAAGGAATAAAGCAGAATAAGATACGAGATCAACTCGAGAGGGCACCTCCTGCCACGTCTAGATCATTACCAGACATGGGAGCCCTTTGCATTTGATGTAGTGCTTGTGTTCTTACCTTCTTATCTAGAATTTTATCCTGGAGATATTGGTAGGTAAGAAACGACCGTATTCCATTTTTGTTTTATACATTAATTGTATGACTAGGTTGGGTTAACTTAGTAGTATGCCTAGGTGGATCCGATAACCTACTATAGGGCCACACCATAGGTGCCATAGGTGGAAAGCCTTCCTCCTAAGTATCTTACTGGTATAAGTGATTTATTTCTGAGAAACCAAAATTAATGTTTACTAGTGAGACATTTGCAAATTGCCCCCCCTGTGTTAATAGATATTACAGAAAGGTCTTTTAATTGGATCTTTTGTGGTTAGTTTCCTACTGATCTTGTCAAATTAGCACATGTTTGAGCATTAATTTTTTTTTTTGTTGTATATTCCTCCAATGAATAAAGTATCAGTTTTCCACATGTGAATACTAATAAAGACTCTCATTTATTGCAAACTTCATTTTGGAACAGTATAATTTAGTTGCAGCTTTGGGATTTCACACCTCATGGCGACATGGAACTGATCAAAGTCTAAGTAGGTACATATTGGCACAGAAAGACATGGAACTGGTGTATTGCTATACCAGTATAGTGAGTACCAGGTAGGTCCTAGGTATTTTCTGTTTTAATTCCCATTTCACCCCTATGTTTGATTTTGTTTCAGATTCGGAGTGGACGCCGGCAACATGGATGAGGTGCAGCAGCTGAGGGCAAAATGGTCATATTTCTTAAAGGTATTAATCATTTAATCTAAAATGTTAATAAAACAAAGTTACAGCAGAGGCCTAATGTGTTGAACAAAGTTACAGCAGAGGCCTAATGTATTCAATCAAAAAGTTGGACCCACCACCAAAGGCCATCTTGTCAGTACATGCAACAATTTGATTATGTAATTTCAAGTTTTTTAGTTTTTAGAAAAAAAATGTGTTGATATTATTGTTTTTCCTCTCAGGGTCTTACTACAAAAGAAAGAAAAAATCTTGACCCAACAGCCGTTCCTTTTGCCAGAGGCTTTGGTTCAGAGATCCAAGGGCTTCGAGAAGGGTCTACTCTACTAGAAGTGGTATACAAATAAAAATTCTCTATGTTTCTTATCTCTAGTTCTTACTTTAGACTTTAAATATTGTAAATTGAATTACTAGCTGTTAATCTAGGCATTGCCCACACTTTGGCTAGCTAATCTGGGTAGAATAGGAGGTTTTAATTATGTTGATTTTACTTTACCTTTATTTTCAACGAGTGCTTGATGTAATTAAACAATGTACTGGTTTGATATGTGAAATGGAAGCCTAAGGGTATTTGTGAATGAATATGGGTTATGTAAATTTTTTTTATGTTGTCTAAATTATTTGCATGATATTTTGTTTAATGTCAATGAATGTTGAATGGTAATTATGACTAGTAATAATATGGATGCTAGCCCCGATACAAGCAGAATTATGCCAAAATTTTATACCAACACCGACTGTTTTTAGGTCCTACACTGACTGTTTTGAAAGCGTCAGTGTTGGTGCTCAACACTGACGCTTTAAAAACAGTCGGTGTTGGTGTTCAACACTGACGCTTTAAAAACAGTCGGTGTTGGTGTTCCACACTGACGCTTTAAAAATAGTCGGTGTTGTGTTCAACACTGGCGCTTTAAAAATAGTCAGTGTTGAACCCAACACTGACTGTTTTTAGAGCGTCAGTAAAAGGTAACCTTCACTGGCGCTGGCTTTACTGACGCCGCTATAACAGTCGGTGTAGGGGTATTTGAACAGTTAGTGAAGGAGTTTTTTGTACTAGTGAATCAAACCAAACAAACTGAAGTAAAATGCTGTTTGTTCGGTTCAAACCGAAGTAAACGTATTGGTACCATTATTAATGAAAAGTATACATTTTCATACACAAATTGTTCAATTCCATGCTAAATATGTAGATGTTCTTAAATATTTAAACCAAAATGAAAGAATGGAAGTGATGATTGAACCAAACAAAATATAAACCAAACTTGAACCATTATAATTTGATAGGTTCGGTTTGATCGGTTTTAAAAAGTCTAAGCTGAACCGATCCAGTTAAACCGAAATAATTCAAAAATTTAACCGAACCAATCCATTTAAACCAAAAAACTGATCCATTTAAACCGAATTTTTTTTATTTGGTTGAAAACTGAACAAACCGAACCGTTTGAACACCCCTATCGTAGTATTTTTGTATTGGATTGTAGTATTATTCATGTTGGATTGTAGTATTTTATGTTAAATTATCTTTTACTGTTTGTCATATATATTAGTTCATTTGGATGTCTCTTTAGCATAACAAAACAAAACCCTAATCATACCAATATAAAAAAACAATACACTAATCAAGGAACATCGTTGAACATTACGGTCAATATGTAAATACAAAAAAAGACATAGAAACATGTAAAAATTATTTAACACAACAGTTAATATGTTATGTAAAATCATGCATATAACAAAAAATAATATAACATCCTAAAAATGAAAGAAAATGATAAAATACCGTACCGCTGGCTCTTCCACTGGTAGTCTTCATTAGACTAGTCTACCTCTGGAAAAACCAGCGGTAGGGGCATTTTTAAAAATATTTAAAAATTGAGGTCAACTTTGGAAAAAAAAATTTCTGAGGGTATATTAAAATTTTTGGTAGATCCAATGTTAGACGCAAAAGAGCTTTTAGAAAAGCTAATAAGCTAGGAGATATTTTTAGGAAGACTATTCTAAAAACAGCAATCAATTATTGGTGTTGTTCCTGCTCAATAAAGGAGCTTTTACAAATGAATGGACGAATTCCATGAATCAAAATTAAATTGGGCCTTGAAGGGACATTTATATTTGGATCACATATCAGTAACCAAAATTAAGTTTCATCTTCAAACTTTTTTGGGCCTTTGATAAGGCCCAGCAGAAGATCAAGCCCCATGTTTAACAAATAAAACATGCATTGACCTAAAAAATTAAGCTCTTTTATTGTAACAGTAATAAATAAACAAATAAACATTCTATTTGTGTTCAACAAATTAACATTGCTCCAAAAATCTCAATTTTTGTTGAGCTTCGCTATTTCGCGCTGTTTTTTCTTGAGCTTCTTTGTGAGATCGAATACAGGAACTGGCACTAGGCAGTGTTTAAAAAAAAGGCCTATCAATCGTTGGCGGCGACCAAACTTTGGATCACGGATTTTTCCGACTAATCGGTCGATTATTTCTAATTATGACTGATTATTTCCGATTATTCCTGATGAATCGCTTGACGGTAACCTATCTGTCGGACGAGTACATACCGTTATTTACAACACTGACACTTGACACTAGGGTCGTGGCATAATCATATTTTTTGCATTAATATACATTTTTTTTAATAAATGTATGCATGTGTTTTCTACCTTCAAGTAAAGTAATTTCATACCAAACTTTGAATCATTTTAATAGAATGTAGGGTTTTCAAATGTAATGCCAGAAAGTTTATTTCTAAACGGAATGAACTGTTCAGATCATGGATGGGTGGACGTATGGACCTTAGACAGGAGATTCGATTCTTTAAGTAATTTTAATATATACGTTCTTAATTGCTACAAAATCACTGTTTTAAGGAGATTCTGGACCATTCGAAAAAGTGATATTGCACCTATGTAAAAAAATAGTAAAAAAATTTTAAAAAATATAAAATTTGGTCTCCAAGAATATTTTATTAGGAAGATCATATTGAGCTGTTCGGATCGACTGTTCGGACTTTGAAAATGGAGATAAAGGATGTGGAGTATATTGGAGCACAAAATGTTCGTGCATTTGAACCCTCCTCTAATAATAATAATTAATAATAATAATAATAAAAACAACAACAACTTGATCAGAAGGGGCTGCTTAACAACAAAAACATATTATAATTAGATCTAGAGTACCTCTAACGTACCCCTGAGAGACATTATTACAAAGCAAACAACTGATAACATGAAAGTGACAAAAAATGCTAGTGCTCAAAATAAAATACAGGGACTTCAAATCATTTCAAAATAGCAAATGAACTCTGGACATATACAATTAAAATGTCTGGACTAGTGGTGGTTGTCTAGGTCCAACTTGGGTTTTTGTGTTTGGATTTGTCCAAGGGTTTGGGCGCCCTTGAATTTAAACAAGTTTTAGCCCTAATTTGAAGGCATTGGGCTTGATTTGTGGTTGTTTTGGTAAAACTAGCTTGATTTATGGTTGTTTATCCATCTAATTAACTTGATTTGGAGCTATTTTTGGTTTGGTTTATGGTTGTTTGTGATCGTGTAGGACCAACTGACTGTTGATTTATGAAATCGTAATGATATTGATCTCCAAAATGTTTTTCACTTTAAAGGGTATAATTTAATTTGGTTATTAGAAAACTAATTACTAAATGAGAAGGGTTCCAATACCTCATGTTTTTCATACCTCATCATACCTCATATTTTATATCTTCATTTTCAAAGTCTAATATGTCGATCCAAACTGTTTAATATGATATCTGTACTAAAATATGCTTGACGATCAAACTTTATAATTTTCGAAATTTTTTGCTATTTTTTTAAATAGACAAAAAATCACTGTTTTTGAATGGTCCAAAAACAGTGGTTTTGTACCTATCTTAAATAAGGAGTAAACAAATTGCAAAAATTATAAAATTTCATCCTCAATCATATTTTAGTATGGATATCATGTTGAGCGGTTTGGATCAACAATTTGGACTTTAAAAACGGAAATATACAATATGAGGTATGATGAGGTATTGGAACCCTCCTCTTAATAAATAAAATTATTTGTTATAATAAATTACTTTTTTAATATTAAACAAGTATGTAACTGCATATTATATTTCAAGTATAAAATTATCTTTTATAATAAATTATCTTTTTCAAGTATGTAACTGCATATTTTTAATATTAAACGAGTTATATTTAGTAAAAGTTTGTGCAAATAATTTTTTTTTAATATTTAAGTTGTTTTTTTAACATATATACATTTTATATTTCTGAATATCTGTCTAATGATTGTATGAATATCATTGATGACGGCTTACTTTATCCTAAATTAATTTGAAATTTATAAATTTTACATATAAATGTATCACCAATAAAATAAATTTTACATATTAAAGCCCGTAGGCAAGTACAAAGCAGAGAGTTACGTTCCATAGGACCTATCTAGCTCTAACTCTATATAATATCTGTTTGTCGAATATCTTTGTATCTGATCCTATTATCCTATCATCTCTATCTATATAAAATCACTCTAATGCCGGGTAAATATATAACATAGACAGAGAGTTACGTTCCATATATATATATATATATATATATATCGGACCTAGCTAGTTCTAACCTATATAATTCATATCTGTTTGTTGAATATCTTTGTATCTCGAATTATCTTTATAAAATCACACTAATGCCTGGGTAAATATATAACGTAGGCAGAGAGTTACGTTCCATATGTATATATATATAGGACCTAGCTAGTTCTAACCCTATATAATTAATATCTGTTTGTTGAATATCTTTGTATCTCGAATTATCTTTATAAAATCACTCTAATGCCAGGTAAATATATAACATAGGCAGAGAGTTACGTTTCCATATATATATATCCGGTCACTTTATATTCACAAATCCAAAACAACTTGCTGGCAAAGAAATAATTTGTTTCTTTAGCCATGCTCATGATTAAAAACTTTGTTGTGGCTTTTCTCCTCCTCTTAAAAATCACATTCTCTGTCAGCCAAGAAGTGGAATTTACATTCAATGGATTCACCAGCGCAAATCTAAACCTAGACAGTATAGCTTACATCGAGTCGAATGGCCTTTTGAAGTTAACTAACGACACATTTCAAATGAAGTACGGTCATGCCTTCCATCCCTCTCCAATTCGCTTCGGCGGGACCACCTCTTCCTTCTCAACCACATTTGTTTTCGCAATTATTTCGGAGGTCCTTGACCAAAGGGGCGATGGGATTGCTTTCTTCATCTCCCCCTCGAAGAATCTTTCTGCCGCCTTGCCAAAACAATACTTGGGCCTCCTCAATGATCAAAACAATGGCAATTCCACCAATCATATTTTTGCTGTTGAGCTTGACACTCATAAAAACCATTTGTTCAATGATATAAATGATAACCATGTCGGTATTGATATAAATAGTTTGAACTCAAGCCAATCTGTTTCGGCCGGCTTAATAGTTGACGATTCAGGGGCTTTTCAAAATTTGAACCTTGCCAGTCGTAAAGCGATGCAAGTATGGGTTGAATATGAGAACCAAGAGACACAAATAACTGTTACCTTATCTCCTATTGGAAAGCCTAAGCCAAGAATACCTCTGATCTCTTATGAATTCAACCTCTCGGCAGTTTTGCACGATTCTATGTACGTTGGTTTTTCTTCTTCCACTGGCACTGTCCTTAGCTCTCACTACATTCTTGGATGGAGCTTCAAACTAAATGGAACAGCACCATCCATTGACCTACCAAAGTTACCAAAGATCCCGCGTAGAACCCCCAAAGGCCAATCAAAAGTCTTAGACATAGTGATACCTTTGGCTTCAGTGGCCTTTATTCTTATTTTAGTTGCTTTCCTTTTCCTCTATGTGAACAGGTGGTTCAAGTACACAGAAGTGCTTGAAGATTGGGAAGTTGAGTTTGGTCCTCATCTCTTCTCATACAAAGATTTGTACTGAGCAACCAATGGGTTCAAGGAAAAAGAGTTGCTTGGAAGTGGTGGATTTGGGAGGGTTTACCGGGGGGTTTTACCTGTGTCCAAATTGGAAATTGCAGTCAAGCGAGTCACACATGAATCCAACCATGGTATCAAGCAATTTATTGCTGAGGTTGTGAGTATTGGCCGGCTCCGGCATAGAAACCTTGTTCAATTATTGGGTTATTGCCGGAGTAAAGGAGAACTCCTTTTGGTATATGATTACATGCCTAATGGGAGTCTTGACAAGTATTTGTATGGTGAAGAAAATCCGACCCTTAATTGGATCCAACGATTCAAAATTATCAAAGGAGTAGCATTAGGTCTTTTATATCTCCACGAGGATTCGGAGCAAGTCGTCATCCAACGTCTCGGTGGATTGTGATTTAAATGCTAGATTAGGTGACTTTGGCCTTGCAAGACTATACGATCGTGATACCAACCCTCAAACCACCCATGTGGCAGGTACAATGGGTTATATTGCCCCAGAGCTTGCAAGAACTGGCAAGGCAACACCTCTTACTGATGTGTTTGCCTTCGGTGCGTTCTTGCTAGAGGTTGTTTGCAGTAAGAGACCGTTACATTCCAGTGCACAAGGGGAACGAATGATTCTTGTTGTTCGCGTGTTAGAACACTGGAAATTCGGATCGTTAGCCGATATTGTGGATCCGAGATTAGCCGAATGTTATATTGTAGAGGAGGTAGATATGGTGCTAAAACTAGGTTTGCTTTGCTCACATCCACTACCTAGTGCCAGGCCGAGCATGCGACAAGCTGTGCAATATTTGGTAGGCGATGCACCCTTACCAGACTTATCAGCAATATGTATGAACTTTAGCACGCCTGCAATTCTTCCAAATGAAGGATTTGATTCTTATGTTCTGTCACACCCCTCTACAATGACATGTTTCACTGGTTTATCTGGTGGTAGATGATAGAAATTAAAAGACAACTGATAATATTGTCTAATCAAATGTTAGAGTATATAACGTGTGTATACTCACTAAAGAAATGTAATTTGTAATAAGACTAAATTTCCTTCGGCATGGAGTGCACCATCGATCTAAAAGATGTAAATACTAGTTCTATATAAAATAGATGTTATAAGTTTAGAAAATTATATTGTATCAGTTCGTCAAGTTCAGATTTGATGGTTCCAGTAACTTATACATTACCATGTTGAAGTTATGTATTACATGAATTATGTGATTAATGAAATTTACGCAATTAATGAACCAATTCGTCATTTATTGATATACAAAATTGGAATTGAAAAATATAGTAATGAAAATTACGCGATAATGAATGTTCGGACGTGTTTCTAATCTAAGTACAATATTTGTATACATAAAATAGCATATTGTTACATGCATTTTGCCGTAACAACTCATATCCTTTATGCATGTCATGCAACATGATCTCCAGTTGTGTGAGTTCATGAAGGCACACACAAATATTAAAAAGTCTCCTAAAAAGTAACCCCACTTCAAACTACCTTTTCGTACTTCCAAAGACACTATTTAATGACCCTCCTCGGGACTAAAAAAAGCTAATCTAAAAAGGCATAGTAACAGAAACTTTTTGACCCAATTTAAAACCCACTAACAACTCACAACCTACTAATGAATAACACACAGCCCAAAACTGACCACTTCTCTTGACACGCCTTTTTAATTATGATGCCTTCTGATTCTGGAAACATGTAAAGCATAAAAGTTGTAGATAATTGTGTAAAATTTGCAGAGTCCAAAATTCATCTTAATCCGAGTTCGTATGAGCCAGATATGATCAAAATACTGAATGGTGTCAAACTGTCCTGAAAACGGTCCAGACAGCTTGGTCCATTGCTGACCTGATTTAGGTTCATCTTATCTTTGGCTACGATAATATAAACTTCGGAAGGCTTAACCATTCTCAAGATGGCATTCAATTTCATGACATGATACATGTTACTGCGTAGTTTGATAGGTGACCTGCGTGGTGTCAATAATGGTGATGTTGAAATTATCTTACTACAAAAATAAACAGAAGTGTGAAACTTGTAGATTAATCCTAATTAATAATTATTGAATATTAGATAAATACACTAATGCCTTCATTTTTGGCCATGCTTTGAAGATCGAAGCTTCATCAAGATGTAAAAACACATCTTCATGGCAAAAGATCAGCAATGTTTCAGCTTCAATTGAGTGTCCAGTTAGCATCGTCTTGCACCAATATATATATACTCCCTGTACCAGGGTTTATGTTACGAAGCCAAATATCTTGCCTGTGGGCAGAAAATTCCTGCTAGCAAGGTCCATCTATCCATCCATCCTTGATCTAAACAGTCATAATTATAATTAAAGTATAGAAAATATTTGGTTTTGAGAAGACACAATTCATACTTCAATTATGACTGTTCAGATATTCATGGATGAATGAACGGAGAATCTGCGAAGTCATGAGAGGGAGTCGAACGGTCGACCTTTGGGTAACCATAGTCCTAGGACTTATTCTCCTAGCCAACTCGGCTACTGCCCCATCTCCGAGATTCAGTTCTTTAAGTTATTATATATATGCTCTTGATTGCTATGTTGACCATCTTTCCAGGCCATTAAGATGAAAGGTACATATTGTTCAACGTTTCTCTTCTAAATTTGTTTGAGCCCATCTTTCCAGGCCATTGATTTTCCCATCCTATTCCTTCCTTTTCCCTAGTTTAAATTCGGTGGGAGGAGAGAGAGTGTGGGGACTGAAAATGAAATTTAAATTAATTTTAAATTTGGTGGGGACCGAAAATAAATTTCGGAAATCAAAATCTCATACCGAATTTGAATTTTGATTTTTCCTCATTTGATTTTCTGTGACCAGTTGGGATGATTGGAAAGAACCGGATAGGAAAAATGCATACTGAAATTCAAATTTGGAATACAAAAATAGGTACCAAAAATGATTTTTCGTACTGATGATTTTTGTAGGAAAGTAAGTAATCAACTTGGTTTCCGATTTTCTTTTTTTTATGATGGTTTATATAAAAAATTCGCGCAAATTCTACAGGCCACTGGCCACTGACGGTGGATTGTATAAGAACACAGAACATCAATCGCAGCTTCATGTAACAGTCACACATCAGTACAAAAAAAAAATCTGTGATAGATTTGGAATCACTCAAGCAGCAGGTCAAGTCAACCAAATTGAGGAAGGTTAGAGCGTATATAGTCCTAGTCAAATTAATTACTAAAAAGCGACCTTATAAAAAAAATCTAGATATTTTGACTCTTCAACGACTTTGATTGATCGTATATAATCTTTTATTTTAATTTTGGTTCGCATATGTTTATCTTGATTTTTGCAACTTCAAACAATTATCATTCGGAAATTTCTTTAATTTATAATTGCTGAGTGAGGCTACAATACTTTGTACTAAGTAGGTCTCTGTATTATATCTATGTTTTTTTTTTAATTCCAAATATTCGATACAATCTCATAATATAATTTTCATAATAAAATGTACTTGGAGGACCTTCAAAAAAAAGTACTTGGAGAATTTTATAGTTTTTAAATCAATTTACTATTTTTTTAAAATAGGTAAAAAATTACCTTCATCTAAATTTGAACCATGCGAAAGTACTAATTTTCTATCTATCTAACAAATAGTAAAAAATTCTAAAAAAATATAAAATTTTGTCTCCATGTACATTTTCATATTGAGATCATATTAAGCAATTCACATTAACTATTTGAAACTTAAAAGAAAATTCTAACAGCAGAAAATTTACAAAGAAGAGGTTGGAACATGCCTACCATGTGGGTAATGTGTAGATCACATTGTGAATCACTAATGCAGCTATTTACGGAATGTCACTTCGCTTTGGAACTATACAATGTCATTTCTGGAGAATAATTTTAAGAAGTGGGGGGCTCATAGATGGATAGTGAAAAAAGAGGGGGACAAAAAGGCCATGGAAAATACTTCTTTTTGCAATGTTTATATGCTCGAGAGAGATGTTCAAGAATCTGTTCAAACTCTACAAGATCTGATAATAGAGATTGCAAGATCAGTGGAATTATTTACACTGAATGAAGAGTTCTAAGTTATAAATTTCATTCAATTTCTTTTATTATACTATTTTTAAAATTCAACTATGTTGTATTACTTTTCAACTTGTACCCTGGTTTTGTCACACCCCAAATTTTGACCATTCGGAGCATGATTATAATATCATCATTGCACTTTTCCTTGGTCTGTCAACCTGCGTCGCCAATAGAAAGGAAAACAAAATATAAAACGGAGTCAGCTACAAAGCTCATTAACCGGTTATTTAACGATGCGCTTCTCTATAATTAGCTTAATTTAACAACCATTCAAACAGGCCGGATTAATTCACACAAATGCTCATCAAATTATGTATGCATATTTAACCGGCGATAGCACGTTGGTCTAGGTTATTCATAAAACAATTCACATCATATTCACATAGTTGGAATCCCATCATACAGGCGATTCCCAACTTCCACAACACACAATTCCTTAAACTGCCAATCCAATGGGAAATCTATCCAACATTGGAAGGCCGCCAGCCCACTGGGAATTCCAACCAATAGTGGGAGGCTACAATCACAAATCCAATTCCAACCTCAGACCCGCTATTCCGTTAAATATACCATCATAATCCAATATGCAATACCAATATTCAAATCAACCATACAAAACAAAAATACAGATTATAGAGAAGTCCGGTTACTTGATACGAGATGTTCGGAATTTCAAATCGGATTGCAATGACATATTAGAATCACGGCGACATAGTCGGAATTCGAATCGAACATTGATATTAATTATCAAAAAAATGTCGTGAGAAGATTTCTTTACTTCTTTCTATTTTCCTTTTCTTTTTCTCTCTCTTTAATTTAATCTCTTTTTCGTGGTTCTTTTTCTTTTCTTATGTGGATGCGGCAGGGAATGGACATGATCATAGGAAAATTGAAATGGGGAGCGGATTAATACAAAATAGAGAGGCGGCAGGAGAATAAAAAGGAGGTGCAATGGGAGTTGCTTGCCCTTTTTTATTAAAAATATAAAATTAGTTATATAATTGATTATAATTCCATAGTGTGAATCACGTGTAAATGAAGAGTTACCAAAATAAAGAATATTCAGACGAAGATATGACTGAAAAATATATTTAGTATATTTCAATAATGTTAGAGTACTAATGAAAATAGTTATGACATATAACGAATGCAGACATTCATGATATTTGATAATATACAAAATTAGATATAAATACGGTTACATATGTGATTTACGAAAAAGAAAAACATAAAAATTTTACGATTTCATTTCTATAAAAAATTTTAAAGTAATATAATTATAAATAAAATATGTTACCAAACAAATTGATAATCTTTATTATATTATGAAAAAGTTTTGTAAGCATAAATAATAATTCCACAAACTTTTCAAGATGTTACATTCTTCCCTCCTTTAAAAAGAATTTTGTACTCAAAATTCAAATATAAATTGTAAATAAGTGTACCACGCGTCTGTTGCGCAACAATGGGCCATTAGTGCTCTTGCTGAATTGAAAGTTTAATGTGGCAATGTTTTGGGTGTCCATTTGTTGTCTCTAACCTTAAGGACATACTCAAGGTTACGAATTTCAAGAAAATTATAAAAATTAGTCATACGCATATTTTAGCGTCAATATTAAAATTTACAGAAGAACAAGTACTTAACCAGAAATTTGTCCCCCAGTTTTGAGACGGCTCTAAGATTGGTGAATTGTACAAGTAGACGCTTCTGCTTGGTGCCTTATCCGCTCAGAATAAAAAATATCCGCTCACTTTATATTCTCAAATCCACAACAACTTGCTGGCAAATTAAGAAATACGCCGAAGTGAGCTTCTCATCTTCTAAGCAAATAATTTGTTTCTTTAGCCATGCCCATGATTAAAAACTTTGCTTTGGCTTTTCTCCTCTTAAAAATCACATTTTCATTGAGCCAAGAAGTGGAATTTACATTCAATGGATTCTCCGGCACAAATTTAACCCTGGAAGGTGAAGCTTACATCGAGTCGAGTGGCCTTTTGAGGTTAACAAATGACAGTCCTGAAGTATGTGGTCAAGCCTTCTACCCCTCTTCAATTCGCTTCGGCAGGACCACCTGTTCCTTCTCAACCACATTTGTAATTGCAATTACTTCGGACGACCTTGGCCTCAGCAGCGATGGGATGGCCTTCTTCATCTCCCCCTCGAAGAATCTCTCTGCCGCCATGCCAGGACAATACTTGGGCCTCTTCAATGATCAAAACAATGGCAATCCCAATAATCATATTTTTGCTGTTGAGCTTGACACTGTATATAATCCTGATTTCAACGATATAAATAATAACCATGTTGGCATTGATATAAATAGTTTGAAGTCAAACCAATCGGCTTCTGCCAGCTATTATGCCGACGATTCAGGTGCTTTTCAAAATTTGAGCCTTATCAGTGGTAAAGCAATGCAACTATGGGTTGAATACGAGAGCCAAGAGACAAAAATTACTGTTGCCTTATCTCCCATTGGAAAGTCTAAGCCAAGAAAACCTCTACTCTCTTATAAATTCAATCTCTCAACAGTTTTGAAAGATTCTATGCACGTTGGTTTTTCTTCTTCCACTGGCCCTTTGAATGCCTCTCATTACATCCTTGGATGGAGCTTCAAACTAAATGGACCTGCACCATCCATTGACCTATCAAAGTTACCAAAGCTCCCATCTACAACCCCCAAAGGCCAATCAAAAGTCCTAGACATAGTCATGCCTTTCGCTTTAGCGGCCTTTATTCTTATTTTAGTCGCTTTCCTTTTCCTCTATGTGAAGAAGCAGTTTAAATACACAGAAGTATTTGAAGATTGGGAAGTTGAGTTTGGTCCACATCGCTTCTCATACAAAGATTTGTACCGAGCAACCAATGGGTTTAAGGAAAAAGAGTTGCTTGGAAGGGGTGGATTTGGGAGGGTTTACAGGGGGGTTTTACCTGTGTCCAAATTGGAAGTTGCAGTCAAGAGATTCGCACACGAATCCAACCAAGGTATGAAGGAATTTATTGCAGAGGTTGTGAGTATTGGCCAGCTCCGGCATAGAAACCTTGCTCAATTATTGGGTTATTGCCGGAGTAAAGGGGAGCTCCTTTTGGTATATGATTACATGCCAAATGGAAGTCTTGACAAGTATTTGTATGGTCTAGAAAACCCGACCCTTAATTGGATCCAAAGATTCAAAATTATCAAAGGAGTAGCATCAGGTCTTTTATACCTCCACGAGGATTGGGAGCAAGTCGTCATCCACCGAGACATTAAGGCAAGCAATGTTTTATTAGACTGTGATTTAAATGCTAGATTAGGTGACTTTGGCCTTGCAAGACTATATGATCGTGGTACCGACCCTCAAACTACCCATGTGGTAGGTACAACGGGTTATATTGCCCCAGAGCTTGCGAGAACTGGTAAGGCAACACCTCTTACGGATGTGTTTGCGTTTGGTGCATTCCTGTTAGAGGTTGTTTGCTGTAAGAGACCAGTACACCTCGGTGCACAAGGGGAGCGAAAGATGCTAGTCAATTGGGTATTACAAAACTGGAAATTCGGATCATTCGCCGATATTGTGGATCCGAGATTAGGCGAATGTTATATAGGAGAGGAGTTAGATATGGTGCTAAAACTAGGTTTGCTTTGCTCACATCCACTACCTAGTGCCAGGCCGAGCATGCGACAAGCTGTGCAATATTTGGAAGGCGAAATACCCCTACCAGACTTATCACAAATATATGTGAACTTTAGCAAGCTTACATTTCTTCAGAATGAAGGATTCGATTCGTATGTTATGTCACGTCCCTCTACAACGACATCTTTCTCTGGTTTATCCGGTGGTAGATGATAGAACAGACTCTTTGTTTTCTAATTTTTATTTTACTGATAATATTGTGTAATCAGATGTAATTGTTGAGAATTGTAATCTTAATTATTAGTCAATTGTAATAATTAATATTAATTGGAACTCTCTGGAATTTTCCTGAATGTATTATTACTTGATGTTGGTATTATCTAGAAGTCATGTTGTAGTCTTCTAGGATGTCTTCAAAGATGAAAAAACGTATCTAGGAAATAGTGGAGTTTTATGAGAGGATTAAATGTTATTTAGTGATAGTAGAGTGTGTAGAAATTTATTTGGGTCTATATAATATGTAAGGAGTCTTTTCAATGTAAGAGGTAAGCGAATATTAATAGTAGAATTTCTGTTATAAAATATTCTTTTTTCCACTACTAAATATATTAAGTTCATATCAAATACTAACAAATTGGTATCAGAACCATGGCAAGCTCCGTGGTGAAATCGTTGGGACAAGTTTTGTTGCCGCAACTTATAAAAAGCAACTACGATAATTGTAGTATACAAATGAAGGCCTTGCTCGATGCTGAAGATGCGTGGGAAGTAGTTGAAGTCAGCTATGAAGAGCCGGCGGCAACAGCCAATCAAACGGAAAATCAATTGAAGGCGCTCAAAGAAACCCGTATGAGAGATAAAACCGCACTTTACCTTATTTTTAAAGCAGTTGATAAATCTGGTTCTGAGAAGATTGCCGGTAAGACAAGATCAAAGGAGGCATGGGAGATACTCGAGAAGAAATACAAAGGTTGCATTTGTCAGTCCACTTACTGATTTGAAGAATTGGGTACTGATCTGTATTGAATAAGGACTTCATGTACTCATTTAGTATTTGTACTGATGTTGCGGTCTATGAGGGCATGTGCCCATGCCATCTGGCTGATGGCAACAAAGGCATGGCGAAGAATAGGTTGCTGCATGCTCAGGCATGACGGTGGTACCATGGAGGATAACGGTTTAGGGGGCTGACTGGTAGATATGCTGAGGTCCAGCAACGAGAATCCTCACTGGCGTGAGATTTAAGTCCGACGAGAGCTCGGAGACTCACATCACTGCCGGTAACATGCCACAGCCCCCAGATGATCATATATGGTCACTGGTCGTACCATGAGTGGTTGTCGTGTTTACAAGGTTAGTGTGGTTACTGTTCTTTTTTATTTTTCAAGTTAGTAGTTATTAAGTACCAAAACTAATATTATTTGAATGTAGGTTACGCAACAGGTGACTCAGGAGCCGTCATTCAGTTTGGAGGATTTTGTACCAGATGAGGATGCAGATCAGCCGAGCTATTCCACGATGTATCGATCATCGTATCCAGCATTGTATCCTCCCAGGGCCCACGACCATGAGTCTGGCGGGTTACAGAACCATGACTTTGCGACCACAACAACGGATGCCTTATCGGCGACATTGCCACCGGCGACGTACCCCGACACCATATAGAAGGATGCCGGTGATAGCACTTTTCCTTCAAGGACCAGCCAACCACCATACCGATTCACGCCGACCGATTACTTGTATTTTTTTTAATGTTGGATTGTAGTTTTATTTAGGTTGGAATGTAGTTAGGGGTGTTCAAATGGTCGGTTTCGGTTGATATCGAAGTAAAATAGTTAAATCAAACTTTTTTTTGTTTTAAAAAATAGAACCGAACAGAATAAACTGAAGTAAATTTCGGTTTGTTCGGTTCCAACCGATGTAAATGTATTGGTACCATGATTAATGAGAAATGTACATGTTCATACACAAAATATAAACCATACATGAACCATTATAATTCGATTGGTTCGGTTTAGTCAGTTCTGAAAAGTCTAAACAAACCGATTCATTTAAACTGAAATAATTCATTAGTTCAACCAAATCGATCCATTTAAACCGAAAAACCAATCCGTTTAAACCGAAATTTTTCGGTTCCGTTAAATTATAGTTTTTTTCATGATTAGAGCCGTATGATGTACATATTTGTAGAGAAACACACTGAAAAGGGAGAAGATATGTGTACCATAGGTTACCAGTGTGCTATATGAACCTGGATTTCGCTCCATGACCCAACAGAAGATATGCTAAACATTAAACAAAAGATACATTGATAATCTAAAATAAACAAACAGAAGATATATTCAAAAAATATTATATAATAATATGATAAACATGCTAAATATTAATTAGAGTTTAAACTTTTTCGATATGTAAAAAAATATTAAACACTTCTCATTTAATTATAAAAAATAATAATTAATAAGTAATGTTATGTTATTATTCAATCTATTTATTTAATTGAATTATTGATTATTTTATTAACAAAGAAAATTGTATAATATCAAATATTTAAGAAAGAAAAGTTGGATTTCTCACAATTAATTTCATGGTATAACCAAACTCTCATGTTAGCACATTGTCATAATCATTCCCGTGCATATCCGTACTCATGGGTTCCTACATTTTTAAAAGTAGATTTTAATTCCTATCAAATTCCATCACGTGTAATCCCGTGACATCCGAACAGACCCTTAAGGAATTAATTATGGTAGCCCACGGTGGATTGTATAAGAACATACAACAGGCCTATACATTCAAATCAAATTTTGTGCGTCCATTCCTCGGTGTCATGTAACAGACATCAGTACAAAAAAATCTGTGATAGATCTGGAATCATTTCAAGCATGCAGCAGGTCAAATCAACTAAAAATTGAGGAGGTTAGAGCGCCCTGCCTGTTAAGTCATTCTATAGTCTTAGTCAAATTAATTACTAAAAAGCGACCTTAGCAAAAAAATCTAGATATTTTGACTCTTCAACGACTTTGATTGTTAGTATATAACCTTTTATTTTAATTTTGGTTCATATATGTTTATCTTGATTTTTGCAACTTCACACAATTAGCATTCGGAAATTTCTTTAATTTATTTGCAAAACCAATCGTTTTTTTTTCTGTGGAGGAGAAATATTGAACTAGTCAGAAACAATGTACTTGGAGATAAAATTTTATATTTGTTAAAATTATAAAAAATTACCTTATCTAAATTTGAACCATGCGAACGTAGTTCTATCTATCTAAAAATAGCAAAAAAATAAAAAAAAATATAAAATTTGATATCCAAGTACATTTTCACATGGAGATCATATTAAGCAATTCAAATTAACTGTTTGAAACTTAAAAACAGATATATGAATCCATAGCAAAAACCAATCTGCACATTATATATAAAGTATCATAATCACACTTAATAA
Source organism: Carex myosuroides (assembly GCA_028015225.1). Lineage (NCBI taxonomy): Eukaryota > Viridiplantae > Streptophyta > Magnoliopsida > Poales > Cyperaceae > Carex > Carex myosuroides. Next base: position 15,580,213 of record CM051464.1, on the reverse strand, counting down.
TTGGGCATTAATTCATTAAATTATTTAAATTCACCGTCTCAAAATCAGTGTCCCTTTGTTATCTCTAACCTTTTCCAAGTCAAATTTTAACTGAGCCAAAGAACATATGTCAAAAAATTCAAGAATATCATAAAGCTTAGTCATATGCATATTTTAGTGTCAATATTAATATTTACAAAAGAACAATTACTTAACCAGAAATTGTACAAGTAGACTCTTCTGCTTGGTGCTTTATCCACTCAGAATAAATAATATCCACTCAATTTATATTCTCAAATCCACAACAACTTGCTGGCAAATTAAGAAATACGCTGAAGTGAGCTTCTCATCTTCTAAGCAAATAATTTATTTCTTTAGCCATGCCCATGATTAAAAACTTTGCTTTGGCCTTTCTCCTCTTAAAAATCACATTCTCATTCAGCCAAGAAGTGAAATTTACATTCAATGGATTCTCCGGTGCAAATTTAACCCTGGACGGTGAAGCTTACATCAAGTCAAATGGCCTTTTGAGGTTAACAAATGACATGGCTGAAATAAAAGGTCATGCCTTCTACCCCTCTTCAATTCACTTCGGCAGGACCACCTCTTCCTTCTCAACCACATTTGTATTTGCAATTACTTCGGACGACCTTGGGCGCAGCAGCGATGGGATGGCCTTCTTCATCTCCCCCTCGAAGAATCTCTCCTCCGCCTTGCAAGGACAATACTTGGGCCTCTTCAATGATCAAAACAATGGCAATCCCACTAATCATATTTTTGCAGTTGAGCTTGACACTGTATATAACTCTGATTTCAACGATATAAATAATAACCATGTTGGCATTGATATCAATAGTTTGAAGTCAAACCGATCTGCTCCTGCCCGCTATTATGCCGACGATTCAGGTGTTTTTCAAAATTTGAACCTTATCAGTCGTAAAGCAATGCAAGTATGGGTTGAATACGAGAGCCAAGAGACGAAAATTACTGTTGCCTTATCTCCCATTGGAAAGTCTAAGCCAAAAAAACCTCAACTCTCTTATAAATTCAATCTCTCAACAGTATTGAAAAAAAAAATGTACGTTGGTTTTTCTTCTTCCACTGGCCCTATTTATAGCTCTCATTACATACTTGGATGGAGCTTCAAACTAAATGGACCAGCACCATCCATTGACCTATCAAAGTTACCAAAGCTCCCACTTACAACCCCCAAAGGCCGATCAAAAGTCCTAGACAAAGTCATGCCTTTCGCTTTAGCGGCCTTTATTCTTATTTTAGTCGCTTTCCTTTTCCTCTATGTGAAGAAGCAGTTAAAGTACACAGAAGTATTTGAAGATTGGGAAGTTGAGTTTGGTCCACATCGCTTCTCATACAAAGATTTGTACCGAGCAACCAATGGGTTCAATGAAAAGGAGTTGCTTGGAAGTGGTGGATTTGGGAGGGTTTACAAGGGGGTTTTACCTGTGTCCAAATTGCAAGTTGCAGTCAAGCGAGTCACACATGAATCCAACCAAGGTATCAAGGAATTTATTGCAGAGGTTGTGAGTATTGGCCGGCTTCGACATAGAAACCTTGTTCAATTATTGGGTTATTGCCGGAAGAAAGGGGAGCTCCTTTTGGTATATGATTACATGCCAAATGGGAGTCTTGACAAGTATTTGTATTGTCAAGAAAAGCCAGCCCTTAATTGGATCCAACGATTCAATATTATCAAAGGAGTAGCATCAGGTCTTTTATACCTCCACGAGGATTGGGAGCAAGTCGTCATCCATCGAGACGTTAAGGCAAGCAATGTTTTATTAGACTGTGCTTTAAATGCTAGATTAGGTGACTTTGGCCTTGCAAGACTATATGATCGCGGTGCCGACACTCCAACCACCCATGTGGTAGGTACAATGGGTTATATTGCCCCAGAGCTTGCAGTAACTGGTATGGCAACACCTCTTACTGATGTGTTTGCCTTTGGTGCGTTCCTTCTAGAGGTTGTTTGCAGTAAGAGACCGTTTCAACCCGGTGCACAAGGGGAAGGAATGATTCTAGTCGATCGGGTGTTAGAACACTGGAAATTCGGATTGTTAGCCGATATTGTGGATCCGAGAATTGGCGAGTGTTATACAGTTGAGGAGGTAGATATGGTGCTAAAACTGGGTTTGCTTTGCTCACATCCACTACCTAGTGCCAGGCCGAGCATGCGACAAGCTGTGCAATATTTGGAAGGCGATGCACCCCTACCAGACTTATCGGCGATAAATATGAACTTTAGCAGACTTGCAATGCTTCATAATGAAGGATTCGATTCTTATGTTATGTCACATCCCTCTACCATGTCAACGACAATGACATCTTTCTCTGGTTTATCTGGTGGTAGATGATAGAACGGACTCTTTAAAGGATTGTGATTTATTTTGTAATATTTATTTGTCTGATAATATTGTGTAATGATCGGTTGGGTTTCATTTATGTATAGTTGTTTGGGACTAAAGGCTTTGTTGTTGTTGTTGTTGATAATATTGTGTAATCAGATGTTATAGTATATAACGTGTGTATACTACAGAAATGATTACTGGAGTTTATAATGACAGCCCTATTTAAAAAATACATCATGTTACAAACACGATTGTTTACATAATGGTGCTCTCTAGTTAATCTATTTTTTTGTTTTACGTTAAGACACAAACCTAACCAGATTTTGTGGAGATGGACTTCACATGGAAATTTTATTGTTCATTCTTTTTATCGTTGGCTTGAGTTTGGTGGAATCCCTAATACTGAATTTCAGAGTATTTGGTGTGCTAACATTTTTCTAAAATTAATTTTTTTTTATGGCTTGTTAAACAAAATAGGTTTTTAAAAAGGGATAATCTTAGTAGAAGGGGTTGGTCTGGTCACTAGTACAAAAAACCCCTTCACCGACCCTCAATCACCGACTGTTTTAATATGTAACAGTCGGTGTAGAGACTGCTAGTAAAATCGTAAATAAGAAGAACCTCAACACCGGCTGTTCCATTACAAAAAACCGTCAGTGAACCAACACCGACTGTTTTTTAAAAAAACAGTCGGTGTTGCTCATACCCTACACCGACTGTTTTTTATAAAAAACAGTCGGTGTTGAGCAGTCACCAACACCGACTGTTTATTTAAAAAACAGTCGGTGTTGCTCACACCCTACACCGACTGTTTTTTGTAAAAAACAGTCGGTGTTGAGCAGTCACCAACACTGACTGTTTTTTAAAAAAACAGTCGGTATTGGTGATACCCTGCACCGACTGTTTTTTTTAAAAACAGTCGGTGTTGAACAATAAAATTCGGAACCGTCAGTGATTTCTCTGAAAATTTTCGTTCCCGGGTTTCTCCGCCAAACCCTTATAAATTTACCTCTTCTCAGTTTCAATTCACTCTTCTAAATTTCCCTCTTATAAATTCACCGCCAAAGGAGATCGCAGAGGAGATCGCCTGAGGAGACCGCAGAGGAGATCGCAGAGGTACCCGCCTGAGGAGACCGCAGAGGAGATCGCCTGAGGAGATCACAGAGGAGAAGGTGTGCGCGGAGACCTGAGGAGCTCACTGCTGCGCGGAGAAGGTGTGCGCGGAGACCTGAGGAGCTCACTGCTGCGGCGGAGAAGGTGTGCGCGGAGACCTGAGGAGATCACCTGAGGAGCTCACTGCTGTGCGTGGCGGCCTGAGGAGCTCACTGCTGCCACTGGTACAGTACCAAAATCAAAATAGGCATCTGATCCGTCGACCTCATCTGATCACTGCTGCCACTGGCACTGGTAAAACGTCCCTCCCTCTCGATTTCGTTGCTATTTGAAATGAGATCTATGGTTGTTTCTTGTAGTTAATCGGTTGTGTTGAAGAAATGCTGGGATCGGGATTGATTTGAGGTCTTTGTTTCTTCAGTTTTTTATGTTAATTCGTGGAGACTGGGAGCTTTTTGGTTTCCAGTTTTACAAATTTCTCAGACCTGGCTTAGAGAAAAGCATCGGTGGGTTGTGTATATTAGGGCTTGCATTTCCTTAGTGAAAACTGTGTCTTCAGCCTAACAATTGTACCAGAAAGATACTTGCAATTGTAGGAAAAATTGAATCACGAATTAGAAAAATTAGGATGAACTGAAAGTTTTGTTGTTTACTTCTTATTTTTTTCCCCATTTTTTCATACATCTTAGGATATTCTAACAATATGTTAAAACTGACAAATGCAGTCAGAGATAATTGATCGACTTACTAAGAGTTACCTTTCATTAACTTGTATCTATCTATGGATGTCAGATCTGAATTGGGTAAAAAAAATCGAAGTCAAGGTTTGTTCTTTGGATTTCCTTAATTGGTAAATGAAGCAATGCATATTGATTAGAAGGGAAAGGAATGATTTAGGCTTTTGTGCTGTGATGGTCATTATTAGGTCTCTTAAATTAAATGGCAAGATCTATCTACTGAAGTCTATAACATTTTTAAAAATCAAGCATGTTGCATTTATGATATCTGAAAGTTTATTTGTAGTAACTTAGAGAACCTTTCTCTGGAAGGAACTTTGGCTTCTGAGCTTGTGCAACTCCAGCAATTGAAAGCTCTGTAAGCATGTCTTCTTTTCACTTTGAGTTGACATTGACATATGATGCATCTATTTTAAGATAATAATCCGGTGTCAGCCAGATTTGTATTTTTCAACTAATCTTGGCGTTTCTCATTTGATTTAAATATGACCTTTACAAGAGAAAGTAATTGGACCAGTATTTTTTTGCTTGTTTGTCACTAATGTAAATATTTATCATGGCAGTCTACTCCGTAATAACAAATTTTCCGGAGGTATACCAACAGAAATTACTAGCCTTGCAATGTTGGAGGTTTTGGACTTGCGAAATAACAAATTGACGGGTCAAATTCCTGCAGAGATAAGAAATATGCAATCCATTGAGCTTCTGTCAGTTCAAATTTCACTAATATCACATTTTTATATCTTATCTTTATTTGCCCTAAAAAAGCATTAAACTTTTCTTTGAATATCATGCTGCAGTTTACTTTGCAACAATGAATTTCATGGCAATAAACCTAGGATTCAAAGGGCTACATTCATATTTGATCTGGACCATCCGTGTAATTCAGATAATGAATTTGAATTAGTACAAAATTAGACATTCTAAGGTGAATTAGTACAAAATTAGACAGAAATTAGTAACATTATATGCATTGAGCAGCTATAGCTATATTAGAGTTACAATCTATATTAGAGTTGGCACTGACCCTGATTGCAATATTTGCTCTTGACTATCTTGCATACATGGAACTTGAAATCAGTGCTGCTGAGGAAAGATCTTTAAAGAAGGATGTTCCAAAGAGTGAGGAGGAATTTGAGAAATTGGTACGGAGCTCGCCTAATAGCAGCTATGTTTGGATCAATTACATGGCATTCATGTTGGATGTGGAAGATGTTGGGAAAGCACGCTCAATTGCTGAAAGGTAACTTATATTACAATTAAACTGTCTCAAAAGCGTTGCATCTGAAATTATAAGTTTGAATACATTTCACAAGTAGTGTGTTCTACAATTCTTCTGTATTAATTTTGATCTTCCTTTTCTTTTCATGGTGAAAGGCCTTGAGAACAATAAATATCAGAAGAGGAAGAAAAGAATAGAAGCGCTAGCCTCTTGGTGACAACAAGTCGTAGTGTTGTTGTATTGTAGTGTTGTTGTATTGTAGCAGCAGAAGGTACTTTTTGTTGGTTTTTGCGCAAGACAAACAAAGAACAGAGACACAGAATTTCTAGATACAAAAAACAGAGACAAAATATTTCTGCTGAAATAAAACTCTATATCTTCTTAATAAAAACTGATTACAACTTCTGAATATATAGCACAACTAATAGGCTGAACCTAGACACTTGCTACATATCAGGACTCAACTAAAAATAGAAAAAACTAACCCCACTACTTCTTCTAATTAAAGACAAACACTCTTCAGCAAGTAATCTAATTATAGAACTTCTATTACACGCTAAACAATTCTAAAACTGCTGCTACTGCTGCTCTAAATCTGGAACTGCTGCTCTAAATTCGGATTCTGATTTTTGTATCAATATTCAACACTCCCCCTTGATACAAAATCCCCAACTCCAAGTGCTGATCTAAATTGTTCAAATTTGCTTCGTGCCAATGCCTTCGTAAGCACGTCTGCTACCTGCTTGTCGGTATTGACATATCTGACCTCAACATCACCATTTGTTACAAGGTCACGAATGAAATGAACTCGTATGTCAATATGCTTGGTCCTTCCGTGAAATGCTGGATTTTGCGTCATTGCTATTGTTGATTGGTTGTCACAAAATATCACTGTAGGCTGCTGTTGGTCTTGTTCAAAATCTGCTAGTATGCGCCTTAACCAAACTGCTTGACATGCTGCTGAACTGACTGCTGAATATTCGGCCTCAGTGGTTGACAATGCTATGGTTGCTTGCTTCTTTGAGCTCCATGAAACTGCACCTGTGCCTAGTGTAAACATGTGCCCGGATGTGCTCTTTCGATCTTCTGCACAACCTGCCCAATCACTGTCACTATAACCGACTAACTTGAAGTTGTTAGTGCTTTCATACCACATACCATAGTCAGCTGTTCCTGCAATATAATTCAAAATTCTCTTGGCTGTGCCAAAGTGATGCTTTGTTGGGTTTTGCATGTGCCTTGAGACCACACCAACTGCGTAAGAAATATCCGGCCTTGTGTGAGTTAAATACATCAATCCACCAATCAAACTTCTGTACTTAGTAGCATCAGCTGGACCCGAGCCATCATCCTTTTCTAGCTTCTCATTCACATTCATGGGAGTTGATGCTATCTTGCTTTCCTTAATCCCAAATTTCTTCAAAAGATCACTTGCATACTTCCTTTGAGATACAAAAAAGCTACCACATTCTTGCTCTACTTCCAAACCGAGAAAATAATGTAACAACCCAAGATCAGTCATCTCGAATTCTCCTTTCATATTGATCCGAAATTCATCTAACAACCTTTCACTTGTGCTCATATAAATCATATCATCCACATATAAGCACACAATTAACAATTCTCCTTTTTCACCCTTTTTAACATACAAATTGGGTTCACTCTTGCTTCTCTCAAAACCAGAATTGATGAAATACGAATCAATTTTGCTATACCATGCCCTTGGTGCTTGCTTCAAACCATACAACGCCTTTGTTAGCTTGTACACACAATCCTCCTTGCCTTTCACCTCAAAGCCTCTTGGTTGCTCAACATAGACTTCCTCTATTAATTCTCCATTGAGAAAGGCAGATTTGACATCAAATTGATACACATTTCTTTTTAATTGGGCTGCCAAGGCTAACAACAATCTCACCGTTTCAAACCGTGCAACCGGTGAAAATGTTTCTTCATAATCTACGCCATATTCTTGTGCGTAACCCTTTGCCACAAGTCTAGCTTTGAACTTTTGAACACTCCCATCTGGACCGAATTTAGTTTTGAAAACCCATTTTAAACCAATGACATTTTTACCTTTAGGAAGTTCCATCAATTCCCAAGTTTTGTTCTTTTCGATTGCTTGTATCTCTTCTTCCATTGCCTTGCACCATTCTCCCTTTCTTGCGGCTTCTTCATAGGTTGTAGGATCTGAAACGAAGAGAATTTGTGTAGTTTCATACAACTCTTGCACAGTTTTGGTCTTTCTACCAGCAGTTATATCGGGACTGCGATTACGCCTCCTATAAACCTTTGTTGCAGTTTCGGTTCTTGAATTCTCATGTGCAGAACTCGGGTTCTCTTGTTCAGAATTAGAATGGTTGCTAGTTTGATCTTCTACTTCAGCACTTTCGGCTGGTACAAGCTCTATCTCCTCTTCGGTTGTACCCCACTTCCAATTTGCATTTTCATCAAAGATTACATTTCTACTCACCATAATCTTACCATTGTTTGGGTTGTACAATCTATAACCTTTAGATTGTATGCAGTAACCAATAAACAAGCATTTTTCTGATTTTTCGTCCAGCTTTGTTCTTCTTTGTGATGGTATTAAGGTATATGCAATACAACCGAATACCCTTAGATGCCCAACTCCAGGTTTTCTTTCAAACCATGCCTCAAAAGGAGTTTTATTCATCACGGCTTTGGTTGGAGAAAGATTCAGAACATAAACTGCAGTTGCTACTGCTTCTGCCCAGAAAATATTCGGCATACCTTTAGATTTCAGCATACTTCTTGCTAGTTCTACTACCGTACGGTTCTTGCGTTCAGCTACACCGTTTTGCTCAGGTGTATACGGAGTGGTCAGCTGCTGTAGCACCCCTTCTTTCTCACAAAATTGCTTGAATTCTTTTGATTGGAACTCACCACCACGATCTGATCTTAACGCTTTCAGCCTAGCCCCTGTTTGCGTTTCTGCCATGGCTTTAAACCTTTTGAACAGCCCAAATGCTTCACTTTTATAACTAAGAAAATATACCCATGTCATCCTGCTATAATCATCGATAAATAGCATGAAATACTTACTTCCTCCCATGGATTCAACCTCCATAGGCCCACATAAGTCAGTATGCACCAATTCGAGTACCTTGGTTGCACGCAACGACTGATCTTTTGGAAATGGCAGCTTTGATTGCTTGCCTAACACACATCCTTCACATAACCCAATTTCACCAATTTCGGGTAACCCATTCACCATTTTCTTTTGATTCAACAATTTTAAACCATTCATGTTTAGATGGCCATACCTTAAATGCCATAGCTCGCTTGAACTAATCTCCTTGGCTGCAAGTGCCTTGTCTTTCACCTTGGTTATCTCCAGAGGGAACAAGTTGTTTTGTGTCTTCTTGATAGTTGCCATCGTCTGATCCATGGCTGCATCAACAATTCTACAATTGTCGCCTTCAAACTTGATGGTACACCCGCTGTCCATCATTTGACCGATGCTAAGTAGGTTGTGGGATAGTTGAGGAATATAGTACACATCATGTAGTATCCGTGTATTGTGACTGCTGGTCTGCACGGCTATATTCCCTTTCCCTTCAACTTGAATCTCTTTATCATCACCAAGCTTTACCACCTTCTTGTATGATTCATCTAATTCATCAAAAAGATGTTTAAAACCCGTCATATGGTTTGAGCAACCGCTGTCCAAAAACCAGATTTGAATTTCATCTGATTCTTCATCGGTTTTGGCCATGAACAACCGTGCTTGATTGCCCTTCTCTTCAACAAAAGAAGCCTGTCCTTCTCTTTTCTTCTTGTAACAGTCGGCTTGCATATGACCGGGCTTGTGGCAGTAATAGCACTCCACGTCTTGACTTTCTTCTCTCTGTTTCTTGTAGCAATCGGCTTGCATATGCCCTTTCTTGTGACAATAGTAGCATTCTACATCTTTTTTCGGTTGATTAGATTGCTGCTGATTGTAACTTGGCTTGCCTCTGCCTCCGCTGCCTTGATTGCTTCGACCTCTGCTGTAACCTTGGCCTCTACCTCTGCCTTGCTGTTGGCTTCTTGAGGAATTGCCCTTGGTATAAAAAGCTTTGGTGTCATCCTTCACCTCTGATCGGTTGAGTCGAACTTCATGGACCTGCAGTGATCCCATCAACTCATCAAACGTGTAGGTGGACAGATCTTTGGATTCTTCGATTGCCGCCACCACGTGATCAAACTTGGTTGTTAGGCTGCGCAACACCTTCAATACAACCGTTTTTTCTGGAAGATCTTCTCCACAGCTTCGGATTTGGTTGACTATTGTTGAAACTTGCGTGAAGAAGGATTGAACTGACTCGCCTTGTTTCATGCTCAAAGTCTCAAACTCCTGTCTCAAGCCCTGCAACTTGATAGCTACTACCTTGGAACTTCCCTGAAATGCGGTTTTCAGAGTAGACCAGGCCTCGTTTGCTGTTTCTGCTGCTGCAATCTTCGCAAACACCGATTCATGTACGGCTTGCTGAATGAAGAAGAGCGCCTTTGCATCTTGCTTGGCTGTTTCTCTTGGTGTCGGATCAGGATTCGGTATTCCCTTGTTGACTAGTTCCCACAAGCCTTGAGATTTCAGCATAGTTCGCATCTTGATGCTCCAGAATTCGTAACTCTCACCCTTGAACAGAGGTACCGTCTGACTGGACATGCTGATGCTGTTACCTACTTCAGCCATTGAATCAACCTGGCTCTGATACCAATTTGTTGGTTTTTGCGCAAGACAAACAAAGAACAGAGACACAGAATTTCTAGATACAAAAAACAGAGACAAAATATTTCTGCTGAAATAAAACTCTATATCTTCTTAATAAAAACTGATTACAACTTCTGAATATATAGCACAACTAATAGGCTGAACCTAGACACTTGCTACATATCAGGACTCAACTAAAAATAGAAAAAACTAACCCCACTACTTCTTCTAATTAAAGACAAACACTCTTCAGCAAGTAATCTAATTATAGAACTTCTATTACACGCTAAACAATTCTAAAACTGCTGCTACTGCTGCTCTAAATCTGGAACTGCTGCTCTAAATTCGGATTCTGATTTTTGTATCAATATTCAACACTTTTGGGTCTTGGATAGCTCTTGGATAAGGTGAGATCTTTCTAAAACTTTATAAACTCGCAATCCACATTCCAAAAAGGTTTTCTAGATCCTAAATTTATATCCATGCTGGTAATGACTTCTACATTGGGTACATAATTCATTAGAGAATCTTTGTTGTTGGTGCACTGCATAAAACCATACTGGCTCTGTTAATATCTTTACCCACCGAACACTCCACATAATTTTCTATGCAGAACCCGGCAGGGATAAGGGGACCAACACAATTTCATCATGCTTTACAGATTGGGATGCATTGCATTGAATTGTAAGGTACTGGTACAAGTGTAGAACAGAATGTGTGGGGTTTTGGTGACCAGGCAGGGCAATTATCAGTCACATTCATCCCAGACAAATTTCCAGTTTTTACTCCCAAATTTATGGCTGGTGGTTCCAGTGGCTTTTATTTGTATATCAAAATCATGTGGAGAGTATTTGGATGGTGAAACTTAGAGAGGTAGTTTCCTGATTTATTATGAAAATATATAAATATCCAAGTCATCTTACCATAAAAAGTAAAAGAAGTATTGAACAAAATTCGGTCCGATGCAAGGGCGAAGTTGTCCGGTCCACATCAAGATTCGTATGCATTTTATCTCGATGAATCCGTACAATTGTCTAACAGTTGTAGTGTTGTTGTATTGTAGCAGCAGAAGGTAATTTTGGGTCTTGGTGACAACAAGTCTGGAGAGGAGAAAAGAATAGAAGCGCTAGCCTGTTCCAAGGTTTCTTAATCTTGTCACTATTCAGACTAATATAACTGTAAGGGTTTAATTACACTTTTGTAATAGGAAGTTCTATGCGCTAGCCTCTTCCAAGGTATTACAGTCTGTCAATTTCTTACCATTAGTGATTGCCTCAGGTGCTGTTTTTTTGCACCAGCCAAGGGATATGTAAATGGTGTTATATATGTAAATGGTGTTACAGTGCTGTCAATTTCATTTGTTTTCAATTTTTTTATAATATGTAAATGGTGTTATATATGTAAATTTTGTTATAGTGTGTTTTTTTGTGAATGAAATATGAGTTATGTTGTTTATTACTGTCTTATATATGTAAATTCTGAACTTCTTAGCTGAGTAATTAAAATGTAAGATGACTCAAATTTTGGCTTGCCAATTGTCACGTCTACAGGTGCAAAAAAAAAAAAAAAAAAATTTCGGTGTTGGGCACCTACACCGACGGTTTTTGGGAAAAAACAGTCGGTGTTGGGCGCCTACACCGACTGTTTTTTCCAAAAAACCGTCGGTGTAGGTGCCCAACACCGACTGTTTTTTCAAAAAAACAGTCGGTGTTGGGTGCCTACACTGACTGTTATTCACCCGTCAGTAAAGATTTATCTATACCGTCGCCGCCATCACCGACGCCTCAATAACAGTCGGTATAAGTGTTTTTTAATAGTCGGTGAAGGGGTTTTTTGTACTAGTGATATAGTGATAGGCAATATGTATATTGTTCAGAGATGGCGTCAGTTGATCATTTATTTGTCGCTTATCATTTTGCTAAGTATATATATATGTTCAATATTTGAGTGCAATATTGTTGTTGACTTACGGGAATTAGATTATTGCATCCCTCTAAAAGATGCTAATTTAGTCGAGATAATTTGTGGTGCTGTTTTATGGAATTTATGGCTTGATTGAAATAAAATATTGTTTAAAGCTGTACAGATTCAAGGTGTAGAGGTTTTAGGGGCCAAGATTAATGTTGTAGGCCAGAAATGTAAAGTAAACAACAATTGGGACTAGAACATTCTAATTAGCAATGTTTTTTATTAGTTCTTATATATTATAGTTTGTACAGTTGCAGCTACAATTGGGACTAGAACATATCCTAATTAGAAATATTTTTTCTATGCAAGTTTTTATGTTATTCGTTTTGAGGGGAGCTCGACGGTGGTTGGATCTAGCCGGTCTGCCGTGGTGACTCCTCTCATAGCTTATACTAAAATAGTGGGCTCACATCTTGCAATTTACTTTTGGTTTTTATGATATAACTTATATATTAGCTTATACTAAAATACATATTTAAATAAGAAGAGAGATTATTGGACAATGGTTATTTGACAATCTTAAAAATGAACTTGAAAAAAAATTGAAAATCAGAAAACAAATTTAATGGTATGGACATAGATGTACCCTAACAATTAAAGTTCATGTGATTTTAATATTATTTTATAATGCATGCATCAAAGTTCATGAAGCCTGAGATTTGTTGGTGAAGAATGAAGATGGAGAAAATAGTGTTCTTAAGTCTTTGAAATGCTAAATGATGTAGCATGCATGTGCAGTTCCAGTCTCAATTTTGTGCAGTTCCAGTCTCAATCTTTGAAAGGCTAATTTGTTTGGGCCCATCTTTCTGGCACAATTGATTTTTTTCCTTTTCTTCAGCCCGGTTCGGTCTTATCTGCCAACTACACTACATATAAAACTGTTAAATTTAAGGAACCTATAACCCGTTCGACCACTGACAACTGATCCTTGATGAAATTGCCCCTTGTGTCTTCTTCTCTTTAATCCCTTTCTTTCTCCTTATATAAATGAAATCTGTCTGGTACATTGACATATTAGCACACTAATATGCATGCTTAAATTTCTCAGGTGATTTTGGTCAAACACATAATAACTATATCTCATTGCTTCAAGACAGAGGGTTTAATTGGGTTGACTCTTAGTTTCCAAAATAAATGACTCAAAACTAAAATTTAATTATGAAGGGATGGGGTGGGGGCAGAGGTGGAGCCTGACTTTCAGACTATGGGGGTCAAACTTGAATGGGGGTCAAGCATATAAAATTTTTCTACTATAAATGAGGTCAATTTCACACCATACATAATATTTTACTTTAAAGTATATGAGAAATAAGTTATAAATACAAAAAAAAGAAAATGAATGGGGGTCAATTGATTCATTAAAGGTAGATTCGCCTCTAGGTGGGGGGGATAACACTAGGGGCGGAGGTAGACTTTCAAATAAGGATCCTGATAATTGTCCCCGCACCCCAATCCCCACATTATCCCCGCACTTAACTTCCATAACTACTATGGGGGACCACTAAAACATTAATAGAAGGAGATTATTTAACAGGAAGTATCAAAGTATTTAACAGGAACAATATAAGTATTAATCTCTATGAGGGGAACTATATTTTCGTACTTAAATAATGTCCCTGCACCTCTGTCCCCGCACTGTCCCCGCACATAACTTCCATAACTAATTTGGGGGGACCGTCCCCACACAATTTTCTTATATAATCCGTATCGTCCTCCACAATTTCTTAAGTATTAATACCTATGAACAAAAATATTTGTACCTATGCATGGAAGTATTTATACCTATGCACGAAAGTATTTTAACGTAAATAATTGTCTCTCCAATCAAATCTCTCAAACTTTCCCGCACCATAAATACATGTGGGGGACCACTCAAACTAAATGGGGGGGACCAGGGGGGGCATACAAGTTTCTTAAAATATCAATATTGTCATAACTATATGGGGGGCCGCAATACTTAATATATTTTTACATATGGCACTAGATGACACCTGAAAGTATTAATCTCATGTATTGAAAGTATTTACATCTATGCACTAAAGTATTTATATGTATATACATTGTACAATGTTTAATTTTCAGGCGTTTGATCATATTAAGTTACGCATCAAAGTATTAATATCTTATTTTGCAAGTATTGATACCTATACACTAAAGTATTTTTACCTATGGGGTCAACTTTTTTTGTTATAAGAAGGTTGATGCAGAGATACGGGGTCCTACTTCATTAGAGGAAGGTTGACGCGAGAACCATTGGGAGACTAGAAAAGGAAAATCATCATATCAAGTTTCGGACAGTAACGGAAAACTTCACATGCAAATCGGCTTACCAAGCTTTCATGGACAGTCCAAGAATTGACAATACAATAAGAAGAATTTGGAAATTGAAAGTGCCACCAAGATTTGAAGTCTTCGCATGGTTGATATCATTAAACAAGATTCTCACAGTGGATAACCTAAACAAGCGTGGATGGAGCCTCACGAATGGGTGCATTATGTGCAAGATGCAAGCAGAATTAGTTTCTCACTTATTCAATAAGTGTATACAAACAAAGTTGTTATTTAGATTAATAGAACTCAAGATGAACGTCATGATACCGGGAGGATTGTCAAATGAGCATGAAGACACTATAAAAAGTTGGAAGGAAATCAAGTTTAGGAAGAAAGAGAGATCAATCTTGCTAATCGCACAATTTATTATATGGAGAGAATGATGTGCTAGAACTTTCAAAGAAGAAGCATGTAATCTGATGCAATTAGCGGAGCAGGTGGAGAGTCAATGGAGATACAGTTCAACTACAGGCGCATAAGGAAAACGGAAGGCTTGCAAATAATTAAAATTAATTAATTTTATAATTTTGTACTTTTATTTCCTATTTTGATTTTATATTTTCTTTTAAAACTAGTTTTATTTTATTTTACTTTATGCTCAAATGTTTTGAGCAGAATTGTGTTTTTCTTCTAGTTACATATCCCTTGTAACTTAAAACGATTAATGAAAAAGGGCTAG
This sequence comes from Carex myosuroides, assembly GCA_028015225.1. NCBI lineage: Eukaryota > Viridiplantae > Streptophyta > Magnoliopsida > Poales > Cyperaceae > Carex > Carex myosuroides. Next base: position 15,565,104 of record CM051464.1, on the reverse strand, counting down.
ACCCTGTTTCTTTGTCAAAAAAAAAAAAGTTTCGCACGCAAGTATTAATATCTTTCTTTACAAGTATTTATCTGTTATTTCTCAAGTATTTATATCTACGAAAGGTTAATATGGGGATAAGTGCAGAAACTGGGAAAGGGGACCATATAATTGGTGGGGACTATGATACAACCTTCCTTTATTGTAGCTACGGGGACAAAGAGGGGATAGACGCGCGGGGATGAATATAATTATTCTTCAAATAATAAGGGACAAATGTATATCCAAAGTCAATCATATAATTTTTCACAAAAAGTATGGGATTAATTATATAACCCCCCCCCCCCCCCCCCCCTCTTACTCAATAAAACCCATAAATTGATAAAGTTGCTTTTATTAGATAAGGGAGATGAACAAGGGCAATTTCGTCAAAAAAAAATGTAGACAATAAAGTTCTCATATTAATCTACTTGGTCTTTAAACTTGTTGTGGAAATATATAACGTCATAACATTTAAATGGATAAGCATCTAAATTTAAACTTTTAACGAAAAAATATATAAAACTCTGAGTTATGACTAATTGGCTGTTTGGTGCATTTCCCATGCTACTACTGCTGCTTTTCCTATGTGGGTTTGGTTCACCACTATACAAGTTACAGTTGGTCCTATTTACAGTGACACAGTGAGATGCATCAACAAAAAAAAAAGCTATTTTTTTATTTATAGCATTTTTTTTATCAAAATGAGGTAAATTAAGGCCTTTAGTACCATTGAAAACACAGTTTTACAAATCGTCATCAAACCTTTGGTACCTATTTGTTGAACTCTAAAAATTTGAGAAAATATAATCTGGGAATAAACAAAATTATTTCCTGAAACTTGGTGAAGAAAACAACACGAGAATTAATTTCTTAAAAAAGACGCCAATACACAAATAAAATATAATTACCATTAAAATTAAATTTATCACAATTGAAAAGATCAGTAAAGTAACCTAATTGGGTGCATAAATGTGGAATTTATCACATCATATCCCATAATGTCATCAACTTCATTCTGCAAATTTTCTTCTTTGTCATATTTTGAGGATAATAGTGTGTATCAGAAGCACCCTGTTGCTATAGTGGTGGTGTAGATGGAGCCCACCGCAGCTGATGAAATAACAGTCGACACAGACTAGTTTTGATTCTTATTTTCTTTAACTTCTTGTTTCTTTATTGATTTTCTTTTTAACTGTATGTCGAATTCATTAAATTAATTTCTTTTATATATCTTGTTTCTTTAATTTCTTGTTATACGTTTCTTAATTTCTTTTTTTACTACTTGCAAGAAGAAAATACAATTATATTATATTGATTTTTAATTCTTATAACTAGTGACAATTATATGATATTTTAAAGTTCCATATAACTTTACCGTTTTTGAGTTAATGTTAAAAAATATAAATAATTAATTTATAAAATTAATTAGTTTTTATTGATTTTCTCTAATATCCTATGAAATTACTTAATTTTTATTTTGTAGTGCATTCTTATTTTTTTTTTATTACTTTTGCGCCTTAAAACTTTTTTGGGCTGCCCGAATTTTGTAATATAGAGAATGTATAGGATCCAACCCACTAGAATGGAATGAAAACTTATATATATTCCTACACAAAAATGTGCGTTCTTTCCTCAGTGTCAGGTAACAGACATCAGTACAAAAAAAATCTGTGATAGATATCTGTAATCACTCAAGCAGCAGGTCAAGTTGAGGAGGTTAGAGCGTTCACGTGGCACCGTTCAATCGCCTCTTTAGTCTTTCCATAGTCTTAGTCAAATTAATTACTAAAAGCGACCTTAGCAAAAAATCTAGATATTTTGACTATTCAATGACTTTGATTGATTCTATATAATCTTTTATTTTAATTTTGGTTCATATATGTGTATCTTGATTTTTGCAACTTCAAACAATTATCATTGGGAAATTTCTTTAATTTATAATTGGTGAGTGAGACTAGTCAGGCTACAATACTTTGTACAAGGTAGGTCTCTGTATTATATCTATGTTATTTATTTTTTAATTCCAATAGTGGATACAATATCTTAATACAATTTTTATATAAAAATGTACTTGGAGATAAAATTTTATATTTTTTTAAATCATTTTACTATTTTTTTCAGATAGGTAAAAAATTACCTTATCTAAATTTGATTGATGCGAAAGTACTAATTTTCGATCTATCTAACAAATAGCAAAAAAATTTAAAAAATATTTATCTTTCTCCAAGTAGATTTTCATATGGAGATCATATTAAGAAAGTCAAACTAACTATTTGAAACTTAAAAGCAGAGATATGGATTCATAGCACGAACCGATATTCACATTATAAAATATCATAATCTCACTCAATTCATGAAAAATTTCATTAGTGCTCATGCAGAGTTGAAAGTTTAATGTTGCAATGTTTCGGTGTCCATTTGTTACCTCTATCCTTACTTCTAAGTAATATTTTAAGAGTGAGGCTACGGAGCTATGCATAGCACCAATTGGGTCCATACTACGGCTCAAAATTTGACTTTTCAAAATCCTAACGGTCGATCCGAACCGTTCAACATAATTATAAAATGAATATGTACTTGCAAACCAAATTTTATATTTTTTCGAATTTGTTTACTATTTTTTCGAAAATCACTTGATCTGAACATTCTGGACCATCCAAAAACAGCCTATCTAAAAAAATAGTAAAAAAAATCGAAAAAATGTAAAATTTGGTTTGCAAGTACATATTCATTTTATAATCATGTTGAACGGTTCGGATCGACCGTTATGATTTTGAAAGTCAAATTTTGAGCCGTAGCACGGACCCAATCCGTGCTATGCATAGCACCGTAGCCTCACTCATATTTTAATTGTGCCAAAGAATATACTCAAATGTTACGAATTTCAAGCAAATTATAAAGTTTAGTCGTATGCATATTTTAGTGTCAATATTGATATTTACACAAGAACAAGTACTTAACCAGAAATTTCAAGGTCAATTGTTTAGGACTTTATGTACGCTGAATTGTAGAAGTACACGCTTCTGCTTGGTGCCTTATCTCTCACATAAATAAATAATATCCGCTCACCTTATATTCTCAAATCCACAATCACTTGCTGGCAAAGAAATACGCCGAAGTGAGCTTCTCATCTTCTAAGCAAATAATTTGTTTCTTTAGCCATGCTCATGATTAAAAATTTTGCTTTGGCTTTTCTCCTCCTCTTACAAATCACATTCTCAGTCAGCCAAGAAGTGGAATTTACATTCAATGGATTCTCCGGCGCAAATTTAACCCTGGACGGTGAAGCTTACATCGAGTCGAATGGCCTTTTGAGGTTAACAAAGGACACGGAAGAAATAAAAGGTCATGCCTTCTACCCCTCTTCAATTCACTTCGGGAGGACCACCTCTTCCTTCTCAACCACATTTGTATTTGCAATTACTTCGGACAACCTTGGCGTCAGCAGCGATGGGATGGCCTTCTTCATCTCCCCCTCGAAGAATTTCTCCGCCGCCTTGCCAGGCCAATTCTTGGGCCTCTTCAATGAACAAAACTACGGCAATTTCACCAATTATATTTTTGCGATTGAGCTTGACACTATGTATAACTCTGAGTTCCGAGATATAAATGATAACCATGTCGGTATTGATATAAATAGTTTGAATTCAAGCCAATCTGCTACGACCGGCTATGATGCCGATGATTCAGGTCCTTTTCAAAAATTGAGCCTTAGCAGTGGTAGTGCCATGCAAGTATGGGTTGAATATGAGAACCAAGAGACACAAATTACTGTTACCTTATCTCCTATTGGAAAGCCTAAGCCAAGAAAACCTCTGCTCTCTTATAAATTCAACCTCTCAGCAGTTTTGCATGATTCTATGTACGTTGGTTTTTCCTCTTCCACTGGCTTTTTGTCTAGCTCTCATTACATTCTTGGATGGAGCTTCAAACTAAATGGACCAGCACCATCCATTGACCTAACAAAGTTACCAAAGCTCTCACTTACAACCCACAAAAGCCGATCAAAAGTCTTATACATTGTGATACCTTTCGTTTCAGCGGTCTTTGTTCTTATTTTAGTCACTTTCCTTTTCCTCTATGTGAAGACGCGGTTTAAGTACGCAGAAATAATTGAAGATTGGGAAGTTGAGTTTCGTCCACATCGCTTCTCATACAAAGATTTGTACCGAGCAACCAATGGGTTTAATGAAAAAGAGTTGCTTGGAAGTGGTGGATTTGGGAGGGTTTACAGGGGGGTTTTACCTGTGTCCAAATTAGAAGTTGCAGTCAAGCGAGTCACACACGAATCCAACCAAGGTATTAAGAAATTTATTGCAGAGGTTGTGAGTATTGGCCGGCTCCGACATAGAAACCTTGTTCAATTATTGGGTTATTGCCGGAGCAAAGGGGAGCTCCTTTTGGTATACGATAACATGCCAAATGGGAGTCTTGACAAGTATTTATATGGTCAAGAAAAGTCGACCCTTAATTGGATCCAACGATTCAAAATTATCAAAGGAGTAGCATCAGGTCTTTTATACCTCCACGAGGATTGGGAGCAAGTCGTCATCCACCGAGATGTTAAGGCAAGCAATGTTTTATTAGACTGTGATTTAAATGGTAGATTAGGTGATTTTGGACTTGCAAAACTATACGATCGTGATACCGACCCCCAAACCACTCATGTGGCAGGTACAATGGGTTATATTGCCCCGGAGCTTGTGAGAACTGGCAAGGCAACACCTTTTACTGATGTGTTTGCCTTTGGTGCCTTCCTGCTAGAGGTTGTTTGCAGTAAGAGACCGTTACATTCCGGTGCACAAGGGGAGCGATTGATTCTAGTTGATCGGGTGTTAGAACACTGGAAATTCAGATCGTTAGCCGATATTGTGGATCCGAGATTAGGCAAATGTTATATAGTAGAGGAGGTAGATATGGTGCTAAAACTAGGTTTGCTTTGCTCACATCCACTACCTAGTGCCAGGCCGAGCATGCGACAAGCTGTGCAATATTTGGAAGGCGATGCACCCCTACCAGACTTATCGGCAATATGTATGAACTTCAGATGCCTGCATTTCTTCCGAATGAAGGATTTGATTCTTATGTTATGCCACACCCCTCTACAATGACATATGCATCTTTCTCTGGTTTATCTGGTGGTAGATGATAGAACGGACTCTTTAAAGAATTTTTATTTATTTTCTAATTTTATTTGTCTGATAATATTGTGTAATGACCGGTTGGGTTTCATTTCTGGCCTTCCCAAAGTTGTTGTTAAAAATGTGATACAAAATTAGATTGAAGGTTCTAGAGGCACTGGTACTGCTGGCCAGATTTAGAGTTGCAGTTTTTATCAAGAATAGAAACGTGTAACATGTTCTAGGAGTCCTATAATTAGATTACTTAGTGGAGAGTATGTGTCTTTAATTAGGAGAGTTAGTGGGCTGGTTAATTTCCTATTTTTAGAGTAGATTAGAGTAGTGGATGTGGGGGAACAGCAGTTTCCTTTTTTAGTTTCTGTTTTATGTTAAATACTTGAGTTGTAGTCCGAAATAATTATTGAGTTAATAAGAATTTCTGCAGCAAATTCAACTCTTTCAATTTCCGCAATCTTAAGTTCTTTCCAACATTTGGTATCAGAGCAAACTTCGATCAACAAACTCCAAAACTCTGAAATGGCGGACAGCAGCTCCACCACAGTCAATGTTACTCAACCAGCAATTCCTCTGTTCAAAGGCGATAATTATGAGTTTTGGAGTATCAAGATGTCAACCTTGTTCAAGTCACATGGTCTATGGGACTTGATAGCAAATGGTGCACCAGAACCAGATCCGAACCAGCAAGAAACTCAGAAGAAAGATGCAAGGGCGCTGTTCTTCATCCAACAAGCAGTTCATGATACCATCTTCTCGAAAATTGCAGCAGCCACCAACGCAAAGGAGGCATGGACAACCTTGAAAACAGCATTTCAAGGAAGTTCTCGGGTTATGGCAATTAAGCTTCAAGGTCTACGCAGAGATTTTGAAACATTGCAGATGGACAAAGAAGAATCGGTGCAGATTTTTCTGTCAAGAGTACAAGGAGTTGTCAACCAAATTCGAGCATATGGAGATACCATCTCAGAGCAAACCGTGGTGGCCAAGGTGCTAAGAAGTCTAACAACGAAGTTTGATCATGTGGTGGCGGCAATCGAAGAGTCCAAAGATCTAGCAACCTACACTTTTGATGAACTCATGGGGTCACTGCAGACTCATGAAGCAAGGATGTCAAAAGCTGAAGATAAAGGTGACGACAAGGCGTTTTACACGAAGGGGGAGTCATCAAGAGGCAGATCTAATGGCTACCCAAGAGGCCGAGGCAGAGGAAGCAACAACTCAAGCCGAGGCAGCCACAATCCCAGCAGAGGACGGGCTAATTCCAGCAGAGGAGGTAGAGGCCGAGGTAGAGGTGATCAAGCAAACTCATACGACGATTCTAAGAAGGACGTCCAATGCTACTATTGCAACAAGTACGGGCACTATCAAGCAGAGTGCTATAAGAAACAAAGGGACGAAAGTCAGGCCAATTATGCAGAAGAAGATGATGCACAACCGACCCTCTTCATGGCTAGTAGTTCGGATGACAAGATTGATGCAAGCAGCATTTGGTATCTCGATAGCGGGTGTTCAAATCACATGACCGGGTTCAAGCAGTTGTTTGAAGAGCTTGATGAAACATACAAGTTGAAGGTTAAACTTGGTGACAACAAACAAATTCAGGTAGAAGGAAAGGGCACAGTGGCAGTGCGCACCAAAGGAAAAGGTACGAAACTCTTGCACAATGTATATTACATCCCGGACTTGACTCAAAATCTGATGAGTATCGGGCAATTGATGGAAGGTGGTTACTCCATTGTATTTGAAGGAAAAACTTGTGTAATAAAATCCGAAAACCAGGTATTGGTAGAGGTGAACATGGCAACCAATAAATTGTTTCTCTTGGAGGTTTCAAATGTAAAGGAAAAAGCAATGGTTGCAAGAGATTTGAACCAATCTGAGTTATGGCATCTTAGATATGGTCATTTGAATATCAATGGTCTTAAATTGTTGAACCAAAAACAAATGGTCCATGGTCTACCCGAAATCAACCAAATAGGTGTTTGTGAAGGGTGTATATTCGGTAAACAAGCCAAGTTTCCATTCCCAAAAGGCCAAGCCAAGAGAGCAACACAAGTACTTGAATTAGTTCATGCGGATTTGTGTGGTCCAATGCAAACCGAATCTCTTGGAGGCAGCAAATACTTTCTTCTTTTCACAGATGATTACAGTAGGATGAGTTGGGTGTATTTCCTACAAACCAAAGGAGAGGCATTCAAAAATTTCAAGGTGTTTAAAGCTTTTGTAGAGAAGCAATCTGAAAAGAAACTGAAGGTGTTAAGAACGGACCGAGGAGGTGAGTTTCTCTCAAAAGAATTTATAAATTTCTGTGAAAACGAAGGGATTCACCGTGAGTTAACCACACCCTATACACCTGAGCAAAATGGGGTTGCAGAGAGAAAAAATAGAACAGTTGTAGAGATGGGTAGAAGCATGCTCAAATGCAAGAACCTACCGAACAAATTCTGGGCTGAGGCAGTTGCAACTGCGGTGTATGTGTTGAATGTTTCACCAACGAAAGCTGTGATGAATAAAACTCCGTTTGAGGCATGGTTTGAGAGGAAACCAGGGGTAAGTCATCTAAAAGTATTTGGATGTATAGCCTATGCATTGGTCAATCCACAAAAGAGAACCAAACTTGATGAAAAATCTGAAAAATGTATTTTCATCGGGTATTGTTCACAATCCAAGGGATACCGGCTGTTTAATCCAGAAAATGGCAAGTTTTTGGTAAGTAGAAATGTGGTATTCGATGAAGAATCAAGATGGCAGTGGGAGGATGATGTGCATCAACCACAAATTGAAGAAACGATGGAAGAAGTTGAAGCAGCAACTGCACAAGAAGAACCAGCCAGCAGCAGTTCCAGTTTGGATGATTCAAGTGCATCAAATGATGGGTCTATACCCGACATGCCTTCAAGAAAATTCAAAACTATACAAGAGCTGTACGAAACAACTCAAGTCCTTCTCGTTGCAGACCCAACAACCTATGAAGAAGCCGCAAGAATGGGAGAATGGCGCAAGGCAATGGAAGAAGAGATACAAGCAATCGAAAAGAACAAAACTTGGCAATTGATGGAACTTCCTAAAGGTAAAAATGTCATTGGTTTAAAATGGGTTTTCAAAACTAAATTTGGTCCAGATGGTAGTGTTCAAAAGTTCAAAGCTAGACTTGTGGCAAAGGGTTATGCACAAGAATATGGCATAGATTATGAAGAAACATTTTCACCGGTTGCACGGTTTGAAACAGTGAGATTGTTGTTAGCCTTGGCTGCCCAATTAAAAAGAAATGTGTACCAATTTGATGTCAAATCTGCCTTTCTCAATGGAGAATTGATAGAGGAAGTCTATGTTGAGCAACCAAGAGGTTTTGAAGTAAAAGGCAAGGAGGGTTGTGTATACAAGCTAACAAAGGCATTGTATGGTTTGAAGCAAGCACCAAGGGCATGGTATAGCAAAATTGATTCATACTTCATCAATTCGGGTTTTGAGAGAAGCAAGAGTGAACCCAATTTGTATGTTAAAAGGGGTGAAAAAGGAGAATTGTTAATTGTGTGCTTATATGTGGATGATATGATTTATATGGGCACAAGTGAAAGGTTGTTGGATGAATTTCGGATCAACATGAAAGGAGAGTTTGAGATGACTGATTTTGGGCTGTTACATTATTTTCTCGGTTTGGAAGTAGAGCAAGAACATGGTAGCATTTTTGTATCACAAAGAAAGTATGCAATTGATCTTCTAAAGAAATTTGGGATTAAGGAAAGCAAGATAGCAACAACTCCAATGAATGTGAATGAGAAGCTGATAAAGGATGATGGCTCAGGTCCAACCGATGCTACCAAGTACAGAAGCTTGATTGGAGGGTTGATGTATTTAACTCACACAAGGCCGGATATTTCTTACGCAGTTGGAGTGGTCTCAAGACACATGCAAAATCCAACAAAACATCACTTTGGCACAGCCAAAAGAATTTTAAATTATGTTGCAGGTACAACAGATTATGGTGTGTGGTATGGAAGCTCGAAAAACTTCAACCTGGTCGGCTACAGTGACAGTGATTGGGCAGGCAGTACAGAGGATCGAAAGAGCACATCCGGGTACATGTTTACGCTAGGCACAAGTGCAGTTTCATGGAGTTCAAAGAAGCAAGCAACCGTGGCGCTGTCATCCACTGAAGCCGAATATTCAGCAGTCAGTTCAGCCGCATGTCAAGCAGTTTGGTTGAGGCGCATACTAGCAGATTTTGAACAAGAACAACAGCAGCCTACAGTGATATTTTGTGACAACCAATCCACAATAGCAATGACGCAAAATCCAGCATTTCATGGAAGAACCAAGCATATCGACATACGTGTTCATTTCATTCGTGATCTTGTGACAAATGGTGATGTTGAGATTAAATATGTTAATACGGACGAACAAGCAGCAGATGTGCTTACGAAGGCATTGGCACGTAGCAAGTTCGAACAATTCAGATCAGCACTTGGAGTTAGAAATTTTGCATCAAGGGGGAGTGTTAAAAATGTGATACAAAATTAGATTGAAGGTTCTAGAGGCACTGGTACTGCTGGCCAGATTTAGAGTTGCAGTTTTTATCAAGAATAGAAACGTGTAACATGTTCTAGGAGTCCTATAATTAGATTACTTAGTGGAGAGTATGTGTCTTTAATTAGGAGAGTTAGTGGGCTGGTTAATTTCCTATTTTTAGAGTAGATTAGAGTAGTGGATGTGGGGGAACAGCAGTTTCCTTTTTTAGTTTCTGTTTTATGTTAAATACTTGAGTTGTAGTCCGAAATAATTATTGAGTTAATAAGAATTTCTGCAGCAAATTCAACTCTTTCAATTTCCGCAATCTTAAGTTCTTTCCAACAGTTGTTTGGGACTAAAGGCTTTGTTGTTGTTTTTGTTGATAATATTGTGTAATCAGATGTTATAGTATATAACGTCTCTATACTACAGAAATGATTACTGGAGTTTATAATAACAGCCCTTATGTAAAAAAATACATCATGTTACAAAAACGATTGTTTACAGCTCTCTAGTTAAATCTATTTTTAGTTTTACGTTAAGTGACAAACCTAACCAGATTTTTTTTATGGCTTGTTAAACTAAATAGGGTTTTAACAAGGGATATTCTTAGTAGAAGGGGTTGGTCTGGTGATAGGCAATATGTATATTGTTCAGAGATATCGATGGAGTCAGTTGATCATTTATTTGTCGCTTATCATTTTGCTAAGTCTATATGTTCTTGGATTACTACTTATAATAGGTTTGTATTTGAGTGCAATATTGTTGTTGACTTGTGGGAATTAGATTATTGCATCCCTCTAAAAGATGCTAATTTAGTTGAGAAAATTTGTGGTGCTGTTTTATGGAATTTATGGCTTCATAGAAATAAAATATTGTTTAAAGATGGACATATTCAAGGTGCTCTGGTTTTAGGGGCCAAGATTAATGTTGTAGGCCAGAAATGAAAAGTAAACAACAATTGGGACTAGAACATATTCTAATTAGCAATGTTTTTTATTAGTTTTTACATATTAGTTTGTACCACTTCAACTATAATTGGGACTAGAACATATTCTAATTAGAAATATTTTTTCTATGCAAGTTTTTATGTTATTTGTTTGGAGGGGAGCTTGACGGTGGTTGGATCTAGCCAGTCTGCCGTGGTGGCTTCTCTCTTAGCTTATACTAAAATAGTGGGCTCACATCTTGCAATTTACTTTTGGTTTTTATGATATAACTTATATATTAGCTTATAGTAAAGTACATATTTAAATAAGAAGAGAGATTATTGGACAATGGTTATTTGACAATCTTAAAAATGAACTTAAAAAAAAATTGAAAATCAGAAAACAAATTTAATGGAATGGACATACAGGTACCCTAACTATTAAAGTTCATGTGATTTTAATATTATTTTTATAATGCATGCATCAAAGTTCATGCAGCTTGAGATTTGTTGGTGAAGAATGAAGATGGAGAAAATAGTGTTCTTAAGTCCCTGAAATGCTAAATGATGTAGCATGCATGTGCAGTTCCAGTCTCAATCTTTGAAAGGCTAATTTGTTTGGGCCCATCTTTGTGGCCCAATTGATTTTTTCCTTTTCTTCAGCCCGGTTCGGCCTTATCTGCCAACAACACTACATATAAAACTACTAAATTTAAGGAACCCATAACCCGTTCGACCACTGACAACTGATCCTTGTTGAAACCAAAACTACCACCTCTCCCATCTTCACTTTAAATATGTTAGATAAAATGCTTAGAACTAATTAAATTTACATAAGAAATGTTATTGGACGAAATTGCCCCTTGTGTCTTCTTCTGTTTAATCTCTTTCTTTCTCCTTATATAAATGAAATATGTCTGGTACATTGACATATTAGCACACTACACATAATATTTTACTTTAAAGTATATCCAAAATAAGTTATAAATACAAAAATAATTGAAAATGAATGGGGTCAATTCATTGAAGGTAGATTCGCCTCTGGGTGGGGGATAACATTTGGGGCGGAGATAAAGTTTCAAATAATAAGGGTGTGTATATCCAAAGTCAATCATATATTTTTTTCACAAAAACTATGGGATTAATTATATACCCCCATTTTCTCTTACTCAATAAAACCCATAAAAATAGATAAAGTTGCTTTTATTAGATAAGGAAGATGAACAAGGGCAATTTCGTCAAAAAAATGTTGACAATGAAGTTCTCATATTAATCTACTTGGTGTTAATCATTTTGTGGAAATATATAACGTCATAACAATTAAATGGATAAGCATTTAAATTTGAACTTTTAAAAAATATATATATAATAATCTAGTTATGACTAATTGGGTATTTGGTGCATTTCCCATGCTACTGCTGCTGCTGTTCCTTGCAATTAAGCTTTTATCATGACTTCGTATCGTATCAGTAGATAAGTTTGGTCTATACCGTATTATCATTCGATTTTTGTTTTTATTGTCCTTAGACCCCAAAACACTAGCAGCAGTGTTGTTTGATTCGTTATCTCAAGTAATAATTAAATGAACCAAGTGCAAACAAAATTTCCATAATTTTATTCTGGCATAAGGCAGGCGTCCGTTGGTAGTTGGAAATTCCTAACCTCCGTATTACTATAGAGGCACTGTTATGCAAAGTGAGATGATCTGAACCGTTCTTTTAACTTTGCATGAATCTCCAAGCACAAATAATATTGGCTCCCTGTGTTATCCGACTAGGCAACGTTTTTGAATTAATTTGAAGCCGTAAAGTTGTGAGCCCCACGGTGAAGTAATACAAAAGATATGCGTCCGATTGTTGGTCCAATTCCCGTGGTTTTTTCACAAATTTGTGTGCTTTTCCTATGTGGGTTTGGTTCACCACTATACAAGTTACACTACTAGAATCTCCGTTTTTATCAAGAGTAGTAAAACACATTTCCAAGTGTGTGAAGGGTTCATGGAAATAAATCGACTTTTTTGACACCGTAAACTATTTCCAAAGGGCAGCCCATGAAAAAAGTTACTCATGGAAATATTTCCTGCTTGCCCATGGAAATGTACCATTTTCGCCCTTGGAAAAAGTTTTGCATGACCCGCGACCCGCCAAACAGACCAAAAATTATATTATTGAAGGTGCATGGAAATACTTAACCACTTGCGTATGGAAATAAGTCTGAACAAATTGGACATACTTTTTCCATGGGCTGGCCGTTGGAATTGTTTTGTTCATTCTGATTATAATATTTTATAGTGCAGGTTCATGGAAATACTGGGACAAATGCGCATGGAAATATTTTACTGATCCAGTTTATATTATTTTATGGCTGGACATACCTTTTCCATGGGCTGGCCGTTGAAAATGTTTTGTTCATTCTGATTATAATATTTTATAGTGAAGGTTTATGGAAATACTGGGACAAATGCGCATGGAAATGTTTTACTGATACAGTTTATATTATTTTATGGTGGACATACTATTTCCATGCACTGGCGTTGGAAATGTTTTAATTCCTGGAGACAGCAACATTGTGTAGATCTCCCTTTGAATTGTCTAAATAAACAAATCACAGTTGCAAGCAAGATTTAATTGTGATAAATTGAAACATTAGATTGAAAACTTAAATTTTGATATTTGGAATAACCCAATATATGAAATTTTGATACAAAACATTATGGCAGCAAGCAATATTGAATTGATAGAAAATATTGTGGCAGCAAGCAATATTGCCTCTTGTGTAATCCTACAAATAAGGGTGAGTAAAATTAGCTTTAAAATTGTAGCAACTAATTAATCATGTTTACCAGTACTAACTCAATCTTTGTGTCTCAATTCCCTAGAATATAACAAAAAAAATATAATGTAAAGTAAATTCAAATGCAAAAAGTAACACATACATGTATTGCTTAACCAATTAATATTCTTGATCGGATTGCTCGGAATAATCGGATTCCCACGAATCTTCTTCATCATTGTGATACTCTTGCTCCATGTCATGATCTTCATCATTTCCGTCCCTCGCCATTGATTGTGGTGCATTTGATGTTGTTGGCGAAATTGAAGTTCGATCGTCTACTAGTTCGAACTCGTCCTCTCCAAGGACCATTCCATCTCAATCAAAATCTCGTCTATTTGGTGCCGAGATTGGATTATCCAGCCTTTCCTCTTGGTAAAATTCAATGTTTGCATCGGCACTCCCGTCACGAAACATTGTTTTCGGGCTTGCTTTCATCGCCACCTACCATGGACGTCTATTTGCTTTTTTCGATGCATATGGTAGGTAGCACACTTGGGTAGCTTGAGCTGCTAATACAAACGGCTCATAAGTTGCAAGTCGAGAAGTATGTTTAACCTCCACAATTCCATGTTCTTGGTCCACCCTTATACTGTTTACTATGTCGAACCAATCACACCTAAAGATAGCTACCATGTGGGCATCATATTCTAGCTCAATGACCTCTTGGAGAACACCATAGTAGTCGGTTGGTATGTCATTCTCCGATTTCTCTCCTTTGATGCAAACACCGCTACTTTGAGTAGTCTTGTTTTGCCCATATGTTTGTGTGTGAAATCGATAACCATTGACTTCGTACCCATCGTAGAAGTATTCTTGTTTGCTACGTGTGACTCCTGCCATTCGGATGTAGTCATCACAATATTCACGGGAATTTAGTACTTTTTTGCGTAACCAATCTGCGAACCCATTTTGATGAACTTTTGGCAAATCATGTAGGCTTGTGGCTACTCCAGAGTTGAGCATGCATGTATCAAACTCTCTACACATTCCAACATATAAAGAAATTAGATATTGGTAGGTTTTATAATAGATACCTTTCAAAGCATTAAAAGGAAATAAATTATAAAGATTGTACCCCATGTACTTCTCCGAGATCTCTGGACAGTTGAGGACAACATAGGTGTGCGCAGCCTTCCAATCCTCATCATTGAGAGGCCTTCGTCTTTCCCTGCCCATGGTACGGCCCGGAGTATCGAATATCGATAGATGTACCCCTGAAGACTCTATGTTAGATTTGTCTGCAAAATAGTGGGTGGAAAATGTACCAATTTCTTTGGCAATTGTAGCCTCAACAATTGAACCCTCAACTTGTGCCTTGTTCGTGACTCTTATCCTCTGTTCTTTGTTGCGCCTGTATTTGCATCAATGGTTTAGGGTTGTTAGGTACATCTCTCAGTATAGTTTAGAAGTAGAAGTAGTATATAAGCTAAATGTTTCGTTCTTTTGAACAAAAAAACAAACCTTTCACATGGATACATCCATCGGGAGCCTACAGGCCCACCCATTCTAGCCTCGTATGCTACATGCACCACAAGATGCTCCATCGAATCGAAGAAACTAGGCGGGAAATTTTTTTCTGCCTTGCACATTGTGACGATGATACCCGCTTCTAATTTTTTCAAACGGGATGTATCAAGCTCCTTGGCACAAATCTCTCTAAAGAATGCTGAAATCTCACATAAAACATCCCATACGGGATCCGGGACGAAGTCCCAAAATGCAATGGGGAAGAGGCGCTCCATGAACACATGTAGATCATGACTTTTAAGACCGGTGAGGGTGCAAGTGGTTAGGTTAACACACCTATCCCAATTCGATGCGTAGCTATCAGAAAACCTTACCTTCTTGAGCCATGTTAAAACAACCCTCCTTTGATCAGGATCGAGTGCGAATGGTGCCTTTGATTTTTTTTAACTTTCCCAGGTTGGTTTCAGAAGGAATTAGGTGTTGGTTGGGACGATCACAATAAAGAGCCAAATCCTTTCTAGCTTTTTCATTATCCTTGGTTTTGTCACCCTTGCCTAAAAGCGTGTATAACAAATTTTCTGTGAAGTTTGTCTCCAAATGCATCATATCCAAATTGTGTTGCAACAGATTATCTTTCCAGTAGGGTAAAGTCCAGAAAATACTCTTCTTTTGCCAATGGTACGTATCACCATAACCTGGAATCTGTTGTAATCCTGACTCTTTACCCCATTCAATATATGGGATCAAAGACACTATATCGAGCAGCTGCTCTCCCGTCAATATTGGTGGTGGCCCATTAGTCTCGACTCTGTCTTTTATGAAATTCTTCGTATCAAGACGGAATGGGTGGTCCAGAGGCAAGAAGCATCTATGACAGTCGAACCAACATGCTTTTCCACAATGGGAAAGTTGAAAGGCCTTTGTCTTATCCATGCAATAAAAACACCCCAACCGGCCTTTTGTACCCCACCCACATAGCATCTCATAAGCAGGGTAATCACTCACCGTCCAAAGTAGTGATGCATACATCTCAAAATTTTCTCTTTTATAACCATCCCATGTCATCTCTCCATGTAACCACAATTTTTTTAATTCGTCTATTAAAGGTTCGAGAAGAATGTCCATGTCCCGACTAGAATGCTTTGGTCCCGGGATTAACAGCGTGAGAAACATGTTATCTTCTTTCATTATCATCTCAGGTGGTAGGTTATACGGAAAAACAAAGACCGGCCAGCATGAATATGGAGCTGCACTCGAGTTGAAGGGCATGAATCCATCCGTGGTTAACCCCAACCAAATATTTCTCACCTCTTCCGCAAAATTGGCATGTTTTCAAGCGAAATGCTTCCAAGCGTCACCATCCGACGGGTTGACCATAAACCCGGGTTTGACCCGCACACCCTCCTTATGCCACCTCATATTGTGGGCAGATTTGGCGGACATGTACATCCTTTGCAATCGTGGTGTGATTGGTAGATAACGGAGTATCTTTTTTAGAACGGATTTTGCCTTCTTATTGGGTCCGGGAGGCTTATATCTTGATTCGCCACAAACATCATACCGTGTCTTCTTCTTCTTATCTCCTTTGTAATATAGCATACAAAAATTTGGGCAAACATCTATTTTCTGATGATCGATGCTCATTTCTTGAACCAACCGCTTGGATTGGTAGAAATTTTTCGGCATTCGTTCACCAGAAGGGAGGGTTCTTTTAATTAGACCCATTATATCATCAAAAATTTTTTGGCTCAATTGGTGTTCCGACTTCAAACTATGGCATGTGTCACAACCGACAAGACGATGTGTGTCTCGCATTTCAAATCACCCACCGAGTTAACATTCCAAAGCGGTGTATTGGATGATTGCATCATATCGAAGAATTTTTTAGCAGCTCCAGCAGGTTGTGGAATGTGTTAAATTTCTTTCGAACTGTATGTGGAATGCGTTAAATTTCTTATTATATTTTGTTTCTTTAATTTCTTATTATATGTTTATTATTTTCTTTTCTTACTGCTTGCAACAAGAAAATATAATTATATTAGTTTGATTTTTAATTTTCTTATTAATGTTATCTTGAAGACTTGTAGTACTACTAAGATGTTAATTCTTATAGCTAATAACAATGTCATCTTATTTTGGAGTTCTATATAACTTTGTATCGTTTTTGAGTTAGCGTTCAAAAATATAAATAATAAATTTATGAAATTACTATTTTTACTGATTTTCCTCTAACATCTTATTTTGTTGATATTTTTGGAAAATTGTATAAATATTTTTTTTGTAGTGCATTTTAATTTTTTTTATTTCTTAATTTTCGGTAAAAAGCTAAATCTATAGTTCCAAATTAAATATATATACTATACATATCATCAATTTTGTGTGATTTAAACAAATTATACTGACAACTAATAAATGAGTTATTCTTGTTGGTAGTATATTTGAATATTTATATTGCATGAACTAGCTTCATGAGATAGTGTATGCATGAAATGAAATTTGTTTGTGTTGACTTGTTATTTTCATTGCTTTTTTACACGTGTATGTTTCATCTAAAGCTCACCTCGCCAATTTTTCAACCTTAACAATTCCCTTTATAAGTAGAGAATCTACATAATCCTTGCGCCTTAAAACTTTTTTGGGCTGCCCGAATTTTGTAAGCCCGCTCAATATATAGAGAATGTATAGGATCCAACCCACAAGAATGGAATGAAAACTTATTTATATTCATACACAAAAATGTGCGTTCTTTTTTTTTTGTTTTTTTGATTGTAAGCCCGTAGGCATAACAGACAGGTAACAGACATCAGTACAAAAAAATGTGCGTTCTTTCCTCAGTGTCAGGTAACAGACATCAGTACAAAAATGTGCATTCTTTCCTCAGTGTCAGGTAACAGACATCAGTACAAAAAAAATCTGTGATAGATATCTGGATTCACTCAAGCAGCAGGTCAAGCTGAGGAGGTTAGAGCGTTCACGTGGCACCGTTCAATCGCCTCTTTAGTCTTTCCATAGTCTAAGTCAAATTAATTACTGAAAAGCGACCTTAGCAAAAAAATCTAGATATTTTGACTATTCAATGACTTTGATTGATCGTATATAATCTTTTATTTTAATTTTGGTTCATATATGTGTATCTTGATTTTTGCAACTTCAAACAATTATCATTGGGAAATTTCTTTAATTTATAATTGGTGAGTGAGGCTAGTCAGGCTACAATACTTTGTACAAGGTAGGTCTCTGTATTATATCTATGTTATTTATTTTTTAATTCCAAATAGTCGATACAATATCTTAATACAATTTTTATATAAAAATGTACTTGGAGACAAAATTTTATATTTTTTAAAATCATTTTACTATTTTTTGTAGATAAGTAAAAAATTACCTTATCTAAATTTGATTGATGCGAAAGTACTAATTTTCGATAGGGTCCGCCTAGCTCTCCCCCGTGAACAATCCCCCGTTTCATCCCCCGTCAGTTGCATTAATTAAGGTAGTTAGTTATTTAGAATTTATAACTGTCAGTGTATTTTAGGAATTTGCAGAAGTATTCATATGTAGCACAACTAGTATTCATCCATCTATATGAAGGTATTCACATTTGCAATAGAAACATATTTGGATATATTATAACAAGAAAGTAGGGGACAAACAACATGTGTGGGGGACCGCACAACTGTCAGAGCATTAATTAAGTGGGGGACCGCATAACCGTCAGCGCATTAATTAAGTGGGAGACTTCTAACTACCTTCAGCTCATTTTAGAAATTTACAAAAAAAGTATTCATCTGTAATACAACTAGCATTCATCCATCTATATAAATGTATTCATCTTTGCAATAGAATCATATTTGGACACATCAATCACTCATCTTTTACACGTTTTTAGAGATGGGTTTTTTTTTCTCCGTTCAATCTAACCAATATTTCTGACGATCTGTGAGAAATTTTGCAAATCTAAAACCACGAATGTCTTCTACACAATTTTCTCTTTCAAATGAGATCCATGATGACATACTTTCGAGTTGTCCGTTGCACAAGTATTCACACCTCGTCATGCAAGTATTCATCCTGCATTAAGCAAGTATTCATCCTCATCGTGTAAGTGTAAATAGTTAATGTACCAAGAGTATTAAAAACATATGTGCATACCAAACAAATAAAAATTATTCATCCATAAGATATCAAGTATTCATACATATAAGTTAAAGTATTTATGCCTAAGATATTAAGTATTCATCCATAAACGTTGAAGTATTCATCTCTAAAACATTAAGTATTCATCCATATGTACTTAGTACGCACTGTTCTAATTCACCATTAATGAAGCTTTGTTCTTTGCAAATAACTCGGATCTGACCCGGCGGAGGCGGATCTGACCCGGCGGTCGACAATGATGGATCTACTCCGGCGGAGGCGGAGGTGGGAGAGAGAGGAGGCGGAGGTGGGAGGTGGGAGACGGAGGTGAGAGACGGAGGTGGAGGTGGGAGAGGGAGGCCGAGAGGGAGAGGTGGGAGAGGCGGGCGGAGGCGCAGAGGGAGAGGTGGGAGAGGCGGGCGGAGGTGGAGGCGGAGGTGGAGAGGGAGAGGTGGGAGAGGTGGGAGAGGGAGGGAGAAAGAGGAAAGAAATAAATGGAGAAAATTGAGTAATTAATTTGTAGGGCCATTAGGTAGTTAGAATTTTGAATTATAGTTAGAAAAGGTAGTTAGTTAGTTGGGGGATGAAATGGGGGATGGATAGATGGGGGAAGATATAATTACCCTTTTCGATATATCTAACAAATAGTAAAAAAAATTAATTTTTTTTTTATCCAAGTAGATTTTCATATTGAGATCATATTAAGCAATTCAAATTAACTATTTGAAACTTAAAAGCAGAGATATGGATCCATAGCACGAACCGATATTCACATTATAAAATATCATAATCTCACTCAATTCATGAAAAATTTCATTAGTGCTCTTGCAGAGTTGAAAGTTTAATGTTGCAATGTTTTCGGTGTCCATTTGTTACCTCTAACCTTTCTTCTAAGTAATATTTTAATTGTGCCAAAGAATATACTCAAATGTTACGAATTTCAAGCAAATTATAAAGTTTAATCGTATGCATATTTTAGTGTCAATATTAATATTTACACAAGAAGAAGTACTTAACCATAAATTTCAAGGTCAATTGTTTAGGACTTTATGTACGCGGAATTGCATAAGTAGACGCTTCTGCTTGGTGCCTTATCTCTCACATGAATCAATAATATCCGCTCACCTTATATTCTCAAATCCACAATCACTTGCTGGCAAAGAAATACGCCGAAGTGAGCTTCTCATCTTCTAAGCAAATAATTTGTTTCTTTAGCCATGCTCATGATTAAAAATTTTGCTTTGGCTTTTCTCCTCCTCTTACAAATCACATTCTCAGTCAGCCAAGAAGTGGAATTTACATTCAATGGATTCGCCGGGTCAAATCTAACCCTAGACGGTATAGCTTACATCGAGTCGAATGGCCTTTTGAAGTTAACTAACGACACATTTCGAATGCAGTACGGTCATGCATTCTATCCCACTCCAATTCGCTTCGGCAAGACCACCTCTTCCTTCTCAACCACATTTGTTTTCGCAATTATTTCGGAGTACCTTGACCTCAGGGGCGATGGGATGGCCTTCGTCATCTCCCCCTCGAAGAATCTCTCCGCCGCCTTGCCAAGACAATACTTGGGACTCTTCAATGATCAAAACGATGGCAAGCCCACCAATCATATTTTTGCCATTGAGCTTGACACTGTATATAACCCTGAGTTCAATGAGACAGATGGTAACCATGTTGGCATTCTTATAAATAGTTTGAACTCAAGCCAATCTGCTTCTGCCGGCTATTATGCCGACGATTCAGGTGCTTTTCAAAATTTGAGCCTTGTCAGTCGTAAAGCGATGCAAGTATGGGTTGAATACGAGAGCCAAGAGACACAAATTACGGTCGCCTTATCTCCCATTGGAAAGTCTAAGCCAAGAAAACCTCTACTCTCTTATAAATTCAATCTCTCAACAGTTTTGAACGATTCTATGTATGTTGGTTTTTCCTCTTCCACTGGTTCTTTCTATAGCTCTCATTACGTTCTTGGATGGAGCTTCAAACTAAATGGAACAGAACCATCCATTGACCTATCAAAGTTACCAAAGCTCCCACGTACAACCCCCAAAGGCCGATCAAAAGTCTTATACATAGTGATACCTTTCGCTTCAGCGGCCTTTGTTCTTATTTTAGTCGCTTTCCTTTTCCTCTATGTGAAGAGACGGTTTAAGTACGCAGAAGTGATTGAAGATTGGGAAGTGGAGTTTGGTCCACATCGCTTCTCATACAAAGATTTGTACCGAGCAACCAATGGGTTTAAGGAAAAGGAGTTCCTTGGAAGTGGTGGATTTGGGAGGGTTTACAAGGGGGTTTTACCTTTGTCCAAAATGGAAGTTGCAGTCAAGCGAGTCACACATGAATCCAACCAAGGTATCAAGCAATTTATTGCAGAGGTTGTAAGTATTGGTAGGTTCCAGCATAGAAACCTTGTTCATTTATTGGGTTATTGCCGGAAGAAAGGGGAGCTCCTTTTGGTATATGATTACATGCCAAATGGGAGTCTTGACAAGTATTTGTATGGTGAAGAAAAGCCGACCCTTAATTGGAACCAACGATTCAATATTATCAAAGGAGTAGCATCCGGTCTTTTATACCTCCACGAGGATTGGGAGCAAGTCGTCATCCACCGAGACGTTAAGGCAAGCAATGTTTTATTAGACTGTGATTTAAATGCTAGATTAGGTGACTTTGGCCTTTCAAGACTATACGATCGTGGTACCGACCCTCAAACCACCCTTGTGGCAGGTACAGTGGGTTATATTGCCCCAGAACTTACGAGAACAGGCAAGGCAACACCTCTTACTGATGTGTTTGCCTTTGGTGCGTTCCTGCTAGAGGTTGTTTGCAGTAAGAAACCATTATACCCCGGTGCACAAGGGGAGGAAATGATTCTAGTCGATCAGGTGTTTAAACACTGGAAATTTGGATCGTTGGCCGATATTGTGGATCCGAGATTAGGCGAGTGTTATGCTGTAGAGGAGATTGATTCGGTGCTAAAACTAGGTTTGCTTTGCTCACATCCACTACCAAGTGCCAGGCCGAGCATGCGGCAAGCTGTGACATTTTTGGAAGGCAATGCACCCCTACCAGACTTATCAACAGTATATATGAACTTTAGCACCCTTGCAATGCTTAAGAATGAAGGATTCAATTCTTATGTTATGTCACATTCCACTACAATGTCAATGGCATATTTCTCTGGTTTATCTGGTGGTAGATGATAGAACGGACTCTTTAAAGAATTTTTATTTGTTTTCTAATTTTTATTTGTCTCAGAATATTGTGTAATGACTCCGATTGGATTTCCTTTTAGCCTAGCCCAACTTGTTTGGGACTAATGGCTTTGTTGCATGTTGTTGATAATATTGTGTAATCAGATGATATAATATACACCATGTGTATAGTGAAGAAATGTTTGTGAATTAATGACAGCCCTTTTTGAAAAAAGGATCCAACTAATTGCCCCCAAACTTCATTCCCCGATTTTTCTCCAAACTCAACTGTCACTACTTTGAATCCCGTAAACCTCTTCCGAGAATATTGTAAACCGTTGCACAAGTGGATGTAAACCTCTTCTTAGAATCTTGTAAACCGTTGCACAAAATGTGGTCAAAAGTAGCCACCTTTTCATTATCATGTTGTCCCCGATCAAAAATAGAAACTAACCGCTTTGATCAGAACCACTTGGACCACTTGTCGAACTTTGACCGGGAGCACCGGGACAACTTCTAGAAGTTATCTAATGACTTACCAACTAACCCGGGACCACTTTGGACACTGTAAACCGTCTCATTGTATCCTATAAACCGTTTCTTTGAATACTATAAACTTGAAAAAAAAAAATCTTTTTTACATCTATATCTAGATAATATTTCCAATTGTTTCAACAATATTGTAAACCTTATGACATAACTCTGTAAATCGTTTCTGTGATTAGTGTGTTGAATATTTTGTATATAGGATTTTTAGGTCTATTTTTTACTCTTTTGGTTATAAAATTTAGAGAAATTTAGATATATACCCATCACAACTTCAGTAATTAGATATTTACCCATCAAAACTTTTAAATTATCTATTTCCCCATCTAAAGTAGTCACATATTTTATTAATATCCCCATATCTTGATTTAATCAATTTAAAATAAATATTAATATTAATAAAAATATAAATTACAATTCTGTCCTTCTCTTCAAAATACATGAGTTCTTTACTATTCATCAATAGCATCATTTCTTTTTTTTATCAACCGTTGGATTTATTTTTGTTCTTTTTGTTGAATTTCCCTTGCCTCTTTCCAATTACACACTGTTAATGTGGAATTTTTTGACATCCGGGTATGATATGCCGTGTATGGTCACATTTTATGTACTAGTGAATACCGCATTTTCTGTTTCCAATTCCCAAACAGAAAATGATTTTCGATTTACAATTATAAATGGCACATTGCGGTTTGCAATTGCCATACCGAAATTCATTTTTGGTATGCATTCGAAGTCTTTTTTTAATCAAAAATTTCTATTAAAGATTAAATTCGGTGGGAGGACAGAGTGTGGGGACCGAATATGAATTTTGGATTCATTTTAAATTTGGTGGGAGGAGAGAAATTGTGGGGACCCAAAATAACTTTTGGAAATCAAAATCTTATACCAAATTTGATTTTTGGTTTCTTCTCATTTGATTTTATCTGGCCGGTTAGAAGGATTGGAGATAATCCGGTAGGAAAAGTACATACCAAATTTAAATTCCGAATTAAAAAGTGGATACTGGAAATGATTTTCGGTATTGATAATTTTTGTAAAAAACTATCGCTTTCCAAACTTTTTTTTATGGTTTATTAAAAAAAGTTCGCCCAGATCCTACAGGCCACTGACGGTGGATTGTATAAGAACATGCAGCAGGCCTATTGAAATCATGTGTTGTGCGTCCTTTCCTCAGTGTCAGGTAACAAAGACATCAGTAAAATAAAAAAATAAAAAAATCTGTGATAGATTTGGAATCACTGAAGCTGTCAAGCAGCAGGTCAAGTGTCAACCAAAAGTTGAGGAGATTAGAGCGATCACGTGGCCCGGCCTGTTCAATCGCCTCTTTAATCTTTCGCTAGTCTTAGTCAAATTAAGTACTAAAAAGCGACCTTAGCAAAAAAATCTAAATATTTTGACTCTTCAACGACTTTGATTGGTTCCTATATAATCTATTATTTTAATTTTTGTTTATATATGTTTATCTTTATTTTTGCAACTTCAAACAATTAGCATTCGGAAATTTCTTTAAGTGTAATTGGTAAGTGAGGCTACAATACTTTGTACTATGTAGGTCTCTGTATTATATCTTTGTTTTTAAATTTTAAATTGTCGATACAATCTCTGAACATAATTTTCATATAAAAAAGTACTTGGAGACGCAATTATTATTTTTTAAATCATTTTACTATTTCTTTAGATAGGTAAAAAAATTACCTGATTTAAATATGAACAATGCAAAATAGTAATTTTCTATCTATTTAAAAAATAGTAAATAATTCAAAAAAAAATGTAAAATTTGATCTCGAAGTAAATTTTCGTATGGAGATCATATTAAGCAATTCAAATTAACTATTTGAAAGTTAAAAGCAGAGATATTGATCCATAGCACGAACCAATCTGCACAGTATAAAGTATAATAATCTTGCAGAGTTGAATGTTTAATGTTGCAATGTTTTGGGTGTCCATTTGTTATGTCTAACCTTACTTCTAAGTCAAATTTAATTGAGCCAAACAACATACTCAATGTTACGAATTTCAAGCAAATTATAAAAATTAGTCATATGCATATTTTAGTGTCAATATTAATCTTTACAGAAAAACAAGTACTTAACCAGAAATTTGTCCCCCAGTTCGGAGACGTACGGCACTAATTAATATAGGTCAATTGTTTATGACTTTATGTACGCTGAATTATACAAGTAGATGCTTCGGCTTGGTGCCTTATCTTTGAATAAATAATATCCGCTCACTTTATATTCTCAAAACCACAACAACTTGCTGCCAAAGAACAAAGCCGAAGTGAGCTTCTCATCTTGTAAGCAAATAATTTGTTTCTTTTGCCATGCTCATGATTAAAAACTTTGCTTTGGCTTTTCTTCTCCTCTTAAAAATCACATTCTCAGTCGGCCAAGAATTGGAATTTACATTCAATGGATTCGCCGGCACAAATCTAACCATCGAGGGTGTAGCTTACATCGAATCAAATGGCCTTTTGAGGTTAACAAATGACTCGTATGTGAAAGGTCATGCCTTCCACCCGTCTTCAATTTGCTTCGGCAGAACCAGCTCTTCTTTCTCAGCCACATTTGTTTTCGCAATTATTTCAAATTACCTTGACCTCAGCGCCGATGGGGTTGCCTTCTTCATCTCCCCCTCGAAGGATCTCTCTGCTGCCTCGCCAGGACCATACTTGGGCCTCCTCAATGCTCAAAACAACGGCAATCTCACCAATCATATTTTTGCGATTGAGATTGACACTTTTATTACCTCTCAGTTCCAAGATATAAATGATAACCATGTTGGCATTGATATAAATAGTTTGAAGTCAAGCCAATCGGCTTCTGCCGGCTATTATGATGACGATTCAGGTGCTTTTCAAAATTTGAGGCTTATCAGTCGTAAAGCAATGCAAGTATGGGTTGAATACGAGAGCCAAGAGACACAAATTACTGTTGCTTTATCTCCCATTGGAAAGTCTAAGCCAAGAAAACCTCTACTCTCTTATAAATTCAATCTCTCAACAGTTTTAAACGATTCTATGTATGTTGGTTTTTCTTCATCCACTGGTGTTTTGCATAGCTCTCATTACATTCTTGGATGGAGCTTCAAACTAAATGGACCAGCACCATCCATTGACCTATCAAAGTTGCCAAAGCTCCCACGTACAACCCCCAAAGACCGATCAAAATTCTTATACATAGTGATATCTTTCGCTTCAGCAGCCTTTATTCTTATTTTAGTCGCTTTCCTTTTCCTTTATGTGAAGAGGCGGTTTAAGTACGCAGAAGTGATTGAAGATTGGGAAGTTGAGTTTGGTCCACATCGCTTCTCATACAAAGATTTGTACCGAGCAACCAATGGGTTTAAGGAAAAAGAGTTGCTTGGAAGGGGTGGATTTGGGAGGGTGTACAGGGGGGTTTTACCTGTGTCCAAATTGGAAGTTGCAGTCAAGCGAGTCACACACGAATCCAACCAAGGTATCAATCAGTTTATTGCAGAGGTGGTGAGTATTGGCCGGCTCCGGCATAGAAACCTTGTTCAATTATTGGGTTATTGCAGGAAAAAAGGGGAGCTCCTTTTGGTATATGAATACATGCCAAATGGGAGTCTTGACAAGTATTTGTACGGTCAAGAGAGGCCGACCCTTAATTGGATCGAACGATTCAAAATTATCAAAGGAGTAGCATTAGGTCTTTTATACCTCCATGAAGAATGGGAGCAAGTCGTCATCCACCGAGATGTTAAGGCAAGCAATGTTTTATTAGACTGTGATTTAAGTGCTAGATTAGGTGACTTTGGCCTTGCAAGACTATACGATCGTGGTACCGTCCCTCAAACCACCCATGTGGCAGGTACAATAGGTTATATTGCCCCAGAGCTTACGAGAACTGGCAAGGCAACACCTCTTACTGATGTGTTTGCCTTTGGTGCGTTCCTGCTAGAGGTTGTTTGCAGTAAGAGACCGTTACACCCTGGTTTACAAGGGGAGGGAATGATTCTAGTCGATGAGGTGTTAGAACACTGGCAATTTGGATCGTTAGCCGATATTGTGGATCCAAGATTAGGCGAATGTTATACAGTAGAGGAGGTAGATATGGTGCTAAAACTAGGTTTGCTTTGCTCACATCCACTGCCTAGTGCCAGGCCGAGCATGCGACAAGCTGTGCAATATTTGGAAGGCGATGCACCCCTACCAGATTTATCGGCAATATATATGAACTTTAGCACGCTTGCAATGCTTCAGAATGAAGGATTCGATTCTTATGTTATGTCAAACCCCTCTACCATGTCAACAAAATCAGAGAATGTTATGTCACATCCCTCTACCTTGCCAACGACACCAGAGAATGCTATGTCTCATCCCTCTACAATGACATCTTTCTCTGGTTTATCTGGTGGTAGATGATAGAACGGACTCCTTATAGAATTTTTATTTATTTTCTAATTTTTATTTGTCTGATAATATTGTGTAATGACCGGTTGGGTTTCATTTCTGGCCTTCCCAAAGTTGTTTGGGACTAAAGGCTTTGTTGTTGTTTTTGTTGATAATATTGTGTAATCAGATGTTATAGTATATAACGTGTGTATACTGAATAAATGATTACTGGAGTTTATAATGACAGCCCTTATTTAAATAAATACATCATGTTACATACACGATTGTTTACAGAATGGTGCTCTCTAGTTAATCTATTTTTTAGTTTTACGTTAAGAGACAAACCTAACCAGATTTTGTGGAGATGGACTTCACATGGCAATTTTACTGTTCATTCTTTTTATCGTTGGCTTGAGTTTGGTGGAATGCCTAATTCTGAATTTCTGAGTATTTGGTGTGCTAACATTTTTCTAAAAATTAAATTTTTTTTATGGCTTGTTAAACAAAATAGGGTTTTAACAAGGGATAATCTTAGTAGTAGGGGTTGGTCTGGTGATAGGCAATATGTATATTGTTGAGAGATGGAGTCAGTTGATCATTTATTTGTCGCTTATCATTTTGCTAAGTCTATATGGTCCTTGATTACTACTTATAATAGGTTTTAATTTGAGTGCAATATTGTTGTTGACTTATGGGAATTAGATTAATGCATCCCTCTAAAAGATGCTAATTTAGTTGA
Source organism: Carex myosuroides (assembly GCA_028015225.1). NCBI lineage: Eukaryota > Viridiplantae > Streptophyta > Magnoliopsida > Poales > Cyperaceae > Carex > Carex myosuroides. The sequence continues at coordinate 15,537,224 of CM051464.1, read as the reverse complement.
GATAATGTGTGGTGCTGTTTTATGGAATTTATGGCTTGATTGAAATAAAATATTGTTTAAAACCTGTACACCTTGATTGAAATAAAATAAAATGTTGTTAACTTTTCATTTCTGGCCTACAACATTAATCTTGGCTCCTAAAACCTGTACACCTTGAATCTGTCCAGCTTTTAAGGTGTACAGGTTTTAGGAGCCAAGATTAATGTTGTAGGCCAGAAATGAAAAGTTAACAACAATTGGGACAAGAACATATTCTAATTAGAAATATTTTTTCTATGCAAGTTTTTTCTGACGTTATTTGTTTCGAGGGGAGCTCGACGGTGGTTGGATCTAGCCGGTCTGCCATGGTGACTCCTCTCTTAGCTTATACTAAAATAGTGGGCTCACATCTTGCAATTTACTTTTGGTTTTTATGATATAACTTATATATTAGCTTATACTAAAATACATATTTAAATAAGAAGAGAGATTATTGGACAATGGTTATTTGACAATCTTAAAAATGAACTTAAAAAAAATTGAAAATTACAAAACAAATTTAAAGATATGGACATACATGTACCCTAACAATGATGTAGCATGCATGTGCAGTTCCAGTCTCAATCTTTGAAAGGCTAATTTGTTTGGGCCCATCTTTCTGGCCCAATTGATTTTTTCCTTTTTTTCAGCCCGGTTCGGTCTTATCTGCCAACAACACTACATATAAAACTATTAAATTTAAGGAACCCATAACCCGTTCGACCACTGACAACCGATCCTTGTTGAAACCAAAACTACCATCTCTCCCATCTTCAGTTTAAATATGTTAGATAAGATGCTTAAAACTAATTAAATTTACATAAGAAATGTTATTGGACGACATTGCCCCTGTGTCTTCTTCTCTTTAATCCCTTTCTTTCTCCTTATATAAATGAAATCTGTCTGGTACATTGACATATTATAGCACACTAATATGCATGCTTAAATTTCTCAGGCGATTTTGGTCAAACACATAATAACTATATATCATTGCTTCAAAACAGAGGGTTTAATTGGGTTGACTCTTATTTTCCAAAATAAATGACTCATAACTAAAATTTAATTATTAAGGGATGGGGTGGTGCAGGGGCAAAGCCAGATTTTCAGACTATAGGAGTCAAACTTGAAAGAGGGTCAAGCATATAAAATTTTTCTACTATAAACGGGAATCAATTTCACACTATACATAATATTTTACTTTAAAGTATATCAAAAATAAGTTAGAAATACAAAACAAATTGAAAATGAATGGGGGTCAATTGACACCATCATTGAAGGTAGATTCGCCCCTGGGTGGGGGGATAACATTAGGGGCGGAGGCAGACATTCAAATAAAAAGAGTCAAATGTATATCCAAAGCCAATCATATATTTTTTTCACAAAAATATGGGATTAATTATATAACCCCATTTTCTCTTACTCAATAAAACCCATAAATTGATAAAGTTGCTTTTATTAGATAATTGAGGAAGATGAACAAGGGCAATTTCGTCAAAAAAATGTTGCCAATGAAGTTCTCATATTAATCTACTTCGTCTTAATCATGTTGTGGAAATATATAACGTCATAAGATTTAAATGGATAAGCATCTAAATTTAAACTTTTAATGAAAATATATATAATAATCTGAGTTATGACTAACTGGCTGTTTGGTGCATTTCCCATGCTACTGCTTTTGCTGTTCCTTGCAATTAAGCTTTAATCATGACTTCGTATCATATCAGTAGATAAGTTTGGTCTATACCGTATTATCCTTTCGATTTTTGTTTTTATTGTCCTTGGACCCCAAAACACTAGCAGCAGTGTTGTTTGATTCGTTATCTCAAGTAATATTAAATGAACCAAGTGCAAACAAAATTTCCATAATTTTATTCTGGCATAAGGCAAGCGTCCGTTGGTTGTTGGGAATTCCTAACCTCCTTATTACTATAGAGGCACTGTTATGCAAAGTGAGATGATCTGAACTGTTCTTTCAATTTTGCACGAATCTCAAAACACAAATAATATTGGCTCCATGCGTTATCCGACTAGGTAACGTTTTGGAATTAATTTGAAGCCATAAAGGTGTGAGCCTCACGGTGAAGTACTACAAAAGATACGCGTCCGATTGTTGGTCCAATTGCCGTGGTTTTTTCAGAAATTTGTGTGCTTTTCCTATGTGGGTTTGGTTCACCACTATACAAGTTACTAGTTGGTCCTACTTACAGTGACACTGTGAGATGCATCAACAAAAAGAAAAACTATTTTTTTATTTTCTAGCATTGTTTTTTATCAAAATGAGGTAAATTAAGGCCTTTGGTACCTCTTTATTAACATTGAAAACACAGAGTTTTACAAATCGTCATCAAACCTTTGGTACCTATTTGTTGAACTCTAAAAGTTTGAGAAAATATAATCTGGGAATAAACAAAATTATTTCCTGAAACTTGGTGAAAAAAACAACGCAAGAGAATTAATTTCTTGAAAAAGATGCCAAAAAGAACTAATTCTTGAAAATCATAAACAAATGAAATATAATTACCATTAAAATTAAATTTATCACAATTAAAAAGATCAGTAAAGTAACCTAATTGGGTGCATAAATGTGAAATTTATCATATCCTATCACAAATGTCATCAACTTCATTATGCAATTTTTTTTTTTGGTCATATTTTGAGAATAATGGTGTGTATCAGAAGGACCCTGTTGCTGCAGTGGAGGTGTAGATGGAGCCCACCGCAACTGATGAAATAACAGTCGACACAGACTAGTTTTGATTCTTAGTTTCTTTAACTTCTTGTTTCTTTATTGATTTTCTTTTCAACTGTATGTCGAATTTGTTAAATTAATTTCTTTTATATATCTTGTTTCTTTAATTTCTTATGATACGGTTCTTAATTTCTTTTTTTACTACTTGCAAGAAGAAAATAAAATTATATTAGTTTGATTTTTAATTCTTATAACTAGTAACAATTATATGATATTTAAGTGTTCCATATAACTTTATACCGTTTTTGAGTTAGTGTTCAAAAATATAAATAATTTATTTATAAAATTAATTAGTTTTTGTTGATATTCTCTAATATCTTATGAAATTACTTAGTTTTTATTTTGTAGTGCATTCTTATTTTTTTATTACTTCTTATTTTCGGTAAAAAGCTAAATATATAGTTCCAAACTAAATATATATACTATGCATATCATCAAATTTGTGTGATTTAAACTAATTATACTCGCAACTAATAAATGAGTTATCCTTGTTAATTGGCAGTATATTTGGATGTTTATTTTGCATGAACTAGCTTCATGAGATAGTGTGTATGAAATGAAATTTGTTTGTGTTGATTTGTTATTTTCATTGCTTTTTGTTACATGTGTATGTTTCATCTAAAACGCAACTCACCAAGTTTGCAAGCTTAACAATTCGCTTATACATAGAGGATCTACATAATCCTTGCGCCTTAATAATTTTTTGGGCTGCCCGAATTTTGTAAGTTTGCTCGATATAGAGAGAATGTATATATAGTATCCAACCCACACAAATCTAATGAAAACTTAATATATATTCCTACACATTAATATTCCTAGGGAGATATGGCGGGAATCAGGATTGAGGAAATCGAGGGATGGGTCGGGGACACCTACAAGTGCCAGGTCAGAGAAGAACGATAATCCGCTATGCGTCATGTAAACCAAGCCGCTTGCTAAATTGTCCGCTGAGCGGGATTGTTCAGCGGCAAATTCGGCATCTGTGCTGATGAGAGAATACATTTCCTTAGAAATGCATTTGCATCTGTTGAGGCATTTGAAAGGGAGACGGGGTAAGATTTTTTGGTCTTTGAGCTTTTTGATAGAAATAAATTTAACAATGTAAAATGTATTGTATGTTGAGACAGATGAGTATGTTGTAAAACATATTGTAAAAATTAAACAATGTAAATTAAACAAATACAAATGTAATGATTGTGCCTTTTCGACCGATAAAAGAAGCTACATATCTAGTGTAATTATTGGGCCTTTTCGACTTCTGTCTTTAATTTCACATCCTTCCCTGTCTAATCAAATAAATTTCTCCCTTTTTTTTAATGTTGGATTGTAGTTTTATTTTGGTTGGAATGTAGTTAGGGGTGTTCAAATGGTCGGTTCGGTTGATATCGAAGTAAAATAGTTAAATCAAACTTTTTTTTTGTTTTAAAAAATAGAACCGAACATAATAAACTGAAGTAAATTTCAGTTTGTTCGGTTCCAACTGAAGTAAACGTATTGGTACCATGGTTAATGAAAAATGTACATTTTCATACACAAAATATAAACCATACATGAACCATTATAATTCGATCGGTTCGGTTTAGTCAATTTTGAAAAGTCCAAACCAAACCGATTCATTTAAACTAAAATAATACAAAAGTTCGACCAAATCAATCCATTTAAACCGAAAACCCGATCCATATAAACCGAAATTTTTCGGTTCCATTGAATTGTAGTATTTTTCATGATTAGAGCCGCATGCTGTACAAATTTGTAGAGAAACACACTGAAAAGGGAGAAGATATGTGTACCATAGGTTACCAGTGTGCTAAATGAACCTGGATTTCACTCCATGACCCAACAGAAGATAATATGCTAAATATTAAATAAAAGATACATTGATAATCTAACATAAACAAATAGAAGATACATTGAAAAAATATTATATAATAATATGATAAACATGCTAAATATTAATTAGAGTTTAAACTTTTTCGACAGGTAAAAAAATATTAAACACTTCTCATTTAATTATAAAAAATAATAATTAATAAGTAATGTTATGTTATTATTCAATCTATTTATTTAATTGAATTATTGATAATTTTATTAATAAAGAAAAATGTATAATACCAAAGATTTTAGAAAGAAAAGTAGGATTTCTCACAATTAATTTCATGGTATAACCAAACTCTTATTTTAGCACATTGTCATAATCATTCCCGTGCATATCCGTACCCATGGGTTCCAATATTTTTAAAAGTATATTCTAGTTCCCGTCAAATACCATCCCGTGTAATCCCATGACATCCGAACAAACCCTTAAGGAATTAATTATGGTAGCCCACGGTGGACTGTATAAGAACATACAACAGGCCTATACATTCAAATCAAGTTTTGTGCGTCCTTTCCTCGGTGTATGTAACAGACATCAGTACAAAAAAATCTGTGATAGATCTGGAATCATTTCAAGCATGCAGCAGGTCAAGTCAAGTAAAAGTTGAGGAGGTTAGAGCGCCCTGCCTGTTACGTCATTCTATAGTCTTAGTCAAATTAATTACTCAAAAGCGACCTTAGCAAAAAAATCAAGATATTTTGACTCTTCAACGACTTTGATTGTTCCTATATAACCTTTTATTTTAATTTTGGTTCATATATGTTTATCTTGATTTTTGCAACTTCACACTATTAGCATTCGGAAATTTCTTTAATTTATTTGCCAAACCACTCGTTTTTTCTGTGGAGGAGAAACATTGAACTAGTCAGAAACAATGTACTTGGAGATAAAATTTTATATTTTTTAAAATTATAAAAAATTACCTTATCTAAATTTGAACCATGCGAAAGTAGTAATTTTCTATCTTTCTAAAAATAGTAAAAAAATATAAAATTTGATATCCAAGTACATGTTCACATAGAGATCACATTAAGCAATTTAGATTAACTGTTTCAAACTTAAAAATAAATATATGGATCCATAGCACAAACTAATATGCACATTATATATAAAGTATCATAATCTCACTCAATAATTGGCCATTAATTCATTAAATTATTTACAACTCACCGTCTCAAAATCAGTGTCCCTAATTTGTTATCTCTAACCTTACTTCCAAGTCAAATTTTAATTGAGCCAAAGAACATATGTCAAAAAATTCAATAATATTATAAAGCTTAGTCATATGCATATTTTAGTGTCAATATTAATATTTACACAAGAACAATTACTTAACCAGAAATTGTGCAGGTAGACGCTTCTGCTTGGTGCTTTATCCGCTCAGAATAAATAATATCCGCTCACTTTATATTCTCAAATCCACAACAACTTGCTGGCAAATTAAGAAATACGCTGAAGTGAGCTTCTCATCTTCTAAGCAAATAATTTATTTCTTTAGCCATGCCCATGATTAAAAACTTTGCTTTGGCTTTTCTCCTCTTAAAAATCACATTCTCATTCAGCCAAGAAGTGGAATTTACATTCAATGGATTCTCCGGTGCAAATTTAACCCTGGACGGTGAAGCTTACATCGAGTCAAATGGCCTTTTGACGTTAACAAACGACATGGCTGAAATAAAAGGTCATGCCTTCTACCCCTCTTCAATTCGCTTCGGCAGGACCACCTCTTCCTTCTCAACCACATTTGTATTTGCAATTACTTCAGACGACCTTGCCCTCAGCAGCGATGGGATGGCCTTCTTCATCTCCCCCTCGAAGAATCTCTCCGCCGCCATGCAAGGACAATACTTGGGCCTCGTCAATGATCAAAACAATGGCAATCCCACTAATCATATTTTTGCCATTGAGCTTGACACTGTATATAACCCTGATTTCAACGATATAAATAATAACCACGTTGGCATTGATATAAATAGTTTGAAGTCAAGCCAATCTGCTTCTGCCAGCTATTAGGCCGACGATTCAGGTGCTTTTCAAAATTTGAGCCTTATCAGTGGTAAAGCAATGCATCTATGGGTTGAATACGAGAGCCAAGAGACACAAATTACTGTTGCCATATCTCCCATTGGAAAGTCTAAGCCAACCAAACCTCTACTCTCTTATAAATTCAATCTCTCAACAGTTTTGAAAGATTCTATGTACGTTGGTTTTTCTTCTTCCACTGGCCCTTTGAATACCTCTCATTACATCCTTGGATGGAGCTTCAAACTAGATGGACCTGCACCATCCATTGACCTAGCAAAGTTACCAAAACTCCCACGTACAACCCCCAAAGGCCAATCAAAAGTCCTAGACATAGTCATGCCTTTCGCTTTAGCGGCCTTTATTCTTATTTTAGTCGCTTTCCTTTTCCTCTATGTGAAGAAGCAGTTTAAGTACACAGAAGTATTTGAAGATTGGGAAGTTGAGTTTGGTCCACATCGCTTCTCATACAAAGATTTGTACCGAGCAACCAATGGGTTTAAGGAAAAAGAGTTGCTTGGAAGGGGTGGATTTGGGAGGGTTTACAGGGGGGTTTTACCTGTGTCCAAATTGGAAGTTGCAGTCAAGAGATTCGCACACGAATCCAACCAAGGTATGAAGGAATTTATTGCAGAGGTTGTGAGTATTGGCCGGCTCCGGCATAGAAACCTTGCTCAATTATTGGGTTATTGCCGGAGTAAAGGGGAGCTCCTTTTGGTATATGATTACATGCCAAATGGAAGTCTTGACAAGTATTTGTATGGTCTAGAAAACCCGACCCTTAATTGGATCCAAAGATTCAAAATTATCAAAGGAGTAGCATCAGGTCTTTTATACCTCCACGAGGATTGGGAGCAAGTCGTCATCCACCGAGACATTAAGGCAACCAATGTTTTATTAGACTGTGATTTAAATGCTAGATTAGGTGATTTTGGCCTTGCAAGACTATATGATCGTGGTACCGACCCTCAAACTACCCATGTGGTAGGTACAACGGGTTATATTGCCCCAGAGCTTGCGAGAACTGGTAAGGCAACACCTCTTACTGATGTGTTTGCCTTTGGTGCATTCCTGTTAGAGGTTGTTTTCAGTAAGAGACCAGTGCACCTCGGTGCACAAGGGGAGCGAAAGATGCTAGTCAATTGGGTCTTACAAAACTGGAAATTCGGATCATTAGCCGATATTGTGGATCCGAGATTAGGCGAATGTTATACAGGAGAGGAGTTAGATATGGTGCTAAAACTAGGTTTGCTTTGGGCACATCCACTACCTAGTGCCAGGCCGAGCATGCGACAAGCTGTGCAATATTTGGAAGGCGATATACCCCTACCAGACTTATCAGAAATATATATGAACTTTAGCAAGCTTACAATGCTTCATAATGAAGGATTCGATTCTTATGTTATGTCGCATCCCTCTACAACGACATCTTTATCTGGTCTATCCGGTGGTAGATGATAGAATAGACTCTTTGTTTTCTAAGTTTTATTTTACTGATAATATTGTGTAATCTGATGTAATTGTTGGGAATTGTAATCTTAATTATTAGTCAATTGTAATAATTTATATTAATTGGAACTCTCTGGAATTTTCCTGAATGTATTATTAATGTTGGTATTATCTCCGACATTTTTATTAATATCCAAAGTTTAATACAAATAATTAATTATGCCCAGAATCGGACCCATTATCGAAAAATACCCAAGCCGGCCAGAAAATGGCCGGCTTAGTCCCTCCCTAAGCCGGCCATTTTCTGGCCGGCTTGGTACCTTTTTTTTTTTTTTACCAGCATTTCACCCTATATATAACCCCATTTTCTCTCTCCTTCTCACAACTCTCTCATCTCACAACCGGATTTGAGCTCTTCTTTGAGGTAATTTTTTTTTATCTAATTTAATTTGTAATTTATTTATTTTAGGGTTTAGGTGTTAGAATTTAGATTATATTGTTGTAATTTAGTGTAATTAGCTAAGTTGACCAATATTTAGTGTATTTTGGTCATTTTGACCATAATTAGGCTGATTAAGCGTAATTTTACCGAAATTAGCACAGATGACCAATATTTAGGATATTGTGGCATTTTTTATCATAATTAGGCTCATTAAGCGTAATTTCACCGAAATTAGCACAGATGGCCAATATTTAGAGTATTTTGGCATTTTTTACCATAATTAGGCTAATTAAGCTTAATTTAGATTAATTAGCACAGTTGACCAATATTTAGGGTATTTTGGCATTTTTTACCATAATTAGGCTAATTAAGCGTAATTTAGTGTAATTAGCACAGATGACCAATATTTAGTGTATTTTGGTTATTTTGACCATAATTAGGCTGATTAAGCGTAATTTTACCGAAATTAGCACAGATGACCAATATTTAGGGTATTTTGGCCTTTTTTACCAAAACTAGGCTAATTAATCGTAATTTAGTGTAATTAGCACAGTTGACCAATATTTAGGGTATTTTGGCCTTTTTTTACCATAATTAGGCTAATTAAGCGTAATTTAGTGTAATTAGCACATATGACCAATATTTAGTGTATTTTGGTTATTTTGACCATAATTAGGCTGATTAAGCGTAATTTTACCGAAATTAGCACAGATGACCAATATTTAGGGTATTTTGGTCTTTTTTATCATAAATAGGCTCATTAAGCGTAATTTCACCGAAATTATGTTATTTTAGACATCATGATGCCTAGAGCACGGCCTACCCTGCTTCCAGTAGTGGACGAGCCGATCAGTACCAGCAGCACGGAGCACATCAGTCCTCTTCTGTGGATTCCCCACAGCGAGCATCGAGTCTCACTGGCTTCTCGTGAGGTACGTTCTTTTTCATAGATTTTCTTTAAATTTTATTGGGTTTAAATTTTATTATGTTATCACCATGCGGATTACCTTTTTCAACGCAGGACACGGATCTTCTAGATGTGAAGTTGCGGTGCGTGCACATGAAGTACTACGATGTGATGGAGCCATACCTCGTCAACCTGGGTCTCTACCAGGTTGTGGACATCGTGCGGACCGAGAAAAGTATCATCAATGCATCTCTCATCGCTGGACTGGTGGAGCGATGGCGTCCCGAGACGCACACGTTTCACATGCCGTTCGGAGAGATGATGGTGACTCTCCAGGATGTGAGTGCTCTCTGGGGTTTGCCTATCCGTGGCACACTCGTCGGCGGCGTCTCTGACAGCACCAGATTCGCAGGTTATGTCGATGAGTTGTTGGGAGCTGAGCCTTCCTATGTCATTGGGGAATATGGGAGGTCGAAGTTCCATTTGCGGATGACGAGGTTACGGCAGCACTTCATCGCGGGTCTCTCGGCAGATTCCACCGAGCTGGAGATTCAGAGGTAAAATTTATAACTTGTTTGTACTAATCAATTTATAATACGATGATTATATTAGAATTTTTATATGTTTTGTATTGCAGATATACACGGGGCTACGTGATGGACCTTTTTGGTTCTGTCATGTTTCCTAATTCCAGCGGTGACCAGATGCCGATGATGTATCTCCCGTTGCTGATGAACCTTGAGCGGTCGTCGACGTACAACTGGGGTGGGGCTGTCCTGGCATATCTATACTCCCACCTGTGCCATAGTAGTGCGGTAAGTTACCAACTCTTATTTTAGTGTAAATTATTTAATTAATCAATCCATCAAAATACACTGACGTGTAATGTTCTTGAAAATGCAGCCGAAAGCGAAGCAGATGTACGGGCCGGTACTCCTGCTTCAGCACTGGTCGTGGTCACGGCTACCGGTGGGCCGTCCTATCCCCAATGAGGCGCCGGATTGGGGAGAGCCTTGTTTGTTTAGATGCCCGGTATACGCCAAGAAGTGGTACGGTTTCCACCACTACTTGGATCGGACCCACGGTGCTACCGTTGGGATCAGGCCTATCCGGTCAGAGCTTCAGAGTTTGCCTGAAGCTCTTGTTGAGTGGACGCCGTACGACGAGTTGTACGCGGAGTACCTCTTGCCGGGGAATGTGTGTGACGAGCAGGAGCGGGCGATGTGGTTCTATCGAGAGCCACTCATACACTTCTGGACAGTGGAGCACCACTATCCAGATCGGGTGCTCTGCCAGTTTGGTCGAGCGGCGTTGATTCCTGCAGACCCATCTTTGCCGCGTCCCACGCACAGAGCCCTGCACAGGTAAGTCGTAGTCTATTGTATTTATTGTCAAATACATCAAATTACTTGATAGCTTTGTATTGCAACTAATGTCTTCCTTACAGCGTACACCACCGAGGGCGACTGGATAAGGACTGGAGCACCCATTTCGGTCCGTACTACAGGACGGCCCAGGATCCTCAGCAGACCCATTTCTATCATGAGCCAGATGGGATCATTCAGACCAAGGGAGATCCCCAGTTGAGTTACGATGTATGGTACACGCAGGTCTGCATGGCGAGTGTCTATCTGCAGGGTGATTACGGTGCCCATCTCCGCGACAGGATCAAAACCGATGATGGTTACCATCCCAACGGCCGTGCATGGGTTCGCTAGGTAAATCACCTAAAACCACATAGTTTTGGTCTAACTTAGTAGTTCATCAAGGTTTGATCTGACATGCCAAATTTTTTTCAGCTTCTGGCCGCGATCAAGGAGTGCGGGCATGAGATTGCCATGCTGGGAAAGAAGAACTGGAGACGGCTTGGGTACCGTGTCCTCAAGAAGAATGCGAATGTGGTTGAGGATGCCGGACACAGTGGAAAGATCATCGGTATGCTGCGAGGTGTCGGAGAGAACATCAACTGGCGTGAGATAATTCCGACCGAGCCTGACCCTAGCCCGGTTCTGCTAGATGATATGCCATCTTCCCCCGATTCGCATCCAGAGTGGGACTACCATAATTGGATATTGTCCGGCATTGGGTGGACGGCATGGTACGACGAGCATGGACGTCCGGTGCAGCCTCATGTATGTCATACTTCAGTATCTGTCAGGTTTTAATAAATTTCTTCATTCAGATCAAATTTAATAATTTATGTGTATGATTGCAGGGTCCAGCAGAGATGCCACCACAGCCACCACCTGCGGAGACCGATACTTCTGAGTACGAGTCCCTCTCGTGCAGTCTCCAGGACTTCGGGGTATTCGATGAGAGTTTCATGTCGGCACCGGCATGGCCCCGATATGGCACAGAGATGCCGCATGATGGACAGGCTAGTGGTAGCGGGTCTCATACTCAGCCTGCCTTTGGGACTGGGTTTGCCGCATCTATCTTCGTTACACCTCCGCCAGTACCGACAGTCTCCACGGGCGATGCGAGATGGGATACTGCCGAGCAGATACTCAGGTATGCCGATGCCCCAGATGAGCCCGAGAGAGACGGAGCCTGGCCGCGCTGGCGCCGGGCGAACGCCGGAGTACCGCCTCATCGATATTCCCCCTCTCCGTTTTAGTTGTATTTTTACTAGTTTTGTTCTATTTATATTTGATATACTATTTATGTTTGGTATATTTGGATTATCCTATATTTTGGTTCTTGTGTAAGTGTGCTTTTATGGTACTATTTTTATATTTTACAGATCAAAATAAATTATCATGATAATGCTAAACATAAAATATTACAACATTAAAATAGTAGCACAACATAAAAAATAATATAGCGTATTGTAATGTAATGTAATGTAATTTAGCGTAATTTAACATAATATAGTGTTATTCAATATAATTTCAATTAATATAGCGTATTTTAGTATAAATATGCTAATTATATCAAAAGAAGTAATATAACAAAAAATTTAAACAAAAAATTTCAAATTTTCAGTGTTAAATTTCAATATTTTGATATTCATAGTGTCTCTCTTTTAAAAAAAAAAAAAAAAAAAAAAAGGTACCAAGCCGGCCAGAAAATGGCCGGCTTAGGGAGGGACTAAGCCGGCCATTTTCTGGCCGGCTTGGGTATTTTTCGATAATTTGTCCGATTCTGGGCATAATTAATAATTTGTATTAAACTTTAAATATTAATAAAAATGTCGGGTATTATCTAGTAGTCATGCATGTTGTAGTCTTCTATGATGTCTTGGAAGATAAAAAATGTATCTAGGAAATAGAGGAGTTTTATGAGAGGATTAAATATTATTTAGTGATAGTAGAGTGTGTAGAAATTTATTTGGGTCGATATAATATGAAAGGAGTCTTTTCAATGTAAGAGGGTAAGAGAATATTGATAGTAGAAGTTAAATTTCTGTTGTAAAATGTTCTTTTTTCCACTAGTAAATATATTAAGTTCATATCAAATACTAACAAATTGGTATTAGAACCATGGCAAGCTCCGTGGTGAAATCTCTGGGACAAGTTTTGTTGCCGCAACTTATAAAGAACAACTACGATAATTGTAGTATACAAATGAAGGCCTTGCTCGGTGTTGAAGATTCGTGTGAAGTAGTTGAAGTCAGCTATGAAGAGCCGGCGGCAACAGACAATCATACGGAAAATCAATTGAAGACACTCAAAGAAACCCGTATGAGAGATAAAACCGCACTTTACCTTATTTTTAAAGCAGTTGATAAATCTGGTTCTGAGAAGATTGCCGGTAAGACAAGATCAAAGGAGGCGTGGGAGATACTCGAGAAGAAATACAAAGGTTGCATTTGTCAGTCCACTTACTGATTTGAAGAATTGGGTACTGATCTGTATTGAATAAGGACTTCATGTACTCATGTAGTATTTGTACTGATGTTGCTTCGGAGTTCAAACTCTTAATTAGTCAAAATCTGGTAGCAGTATGTGTTGGGAGAAAAATGTAACTGGTCCAGCATTAGTTTTCCATTTATTTGATTTTTGGTTGCTATATAAATTGATGATTGTAAATATATAACTAGGCCAATATAGATGGCACCATCGATCGATCCTAAAGGTTTAAATACTAGTTTTATAAAAAATAAATGTTATATTTTTTAGAAAATTATATAAGTTTGCCATATCGGATCCTATGTCAGTTAATAAGTTACAATAAGTTAGATTTACACAAGTTAGTCCTACTACTCAATTACTTCACATTTTACTATGGTTTAAATACTTATTAGCTTATTCCGGACGGATCAGCTAATAAGTTAGATTTACACAAGTTAGTCCTACTACTCAATTACTTCACATTTTATTATGGTTTAATTTGATACGCAACTAATATGTTACTAGTATCGTACCCGTGCGTTGCAACGGAACATAATATAAGATTGAACATTAAGATTGCATAGAGAGACAAATAATAAATAACATTTAAGCTTTATTTTCAATTTAACATAGTGTATATATAGGAGCCAGGGTGTGTGGAGTTGTAAAAACTTTTATATTATTTTAATACAATTGTTAGCAAATGCTAACCTTAAAAAAAACAGTAAAAAAAACAATAATAAATGAAAAAAATTGATCAAATATAACATGAATGAAATTCTTGAAGTATCATTGTCAGTGTGGATGTACTCTAACATTTTTGAAATAAACATACAAAATATGAAAGTAGAGTTCTCTAATTTCATAATATGTTACAATTACATTTATACAAAATGAATCTAAGAATTTTTTTTCTGACACTAAATAATAAATAAATTAAATAAGGAAATAATGAGTAAATTGTATCTTGATGCTTACAATTTGCAGTTTGTACAAACACAATTTAGAAGATTTGCATGGATACAGATCTGAATCGTTCAGTTGGTGTATAAATCAGTTTTAATAAGTCGTCAACTTGTTAGAATTTGCCTATAAATAGGCATATTAAATGTTGGCAACAATATCAGAAAAGATAATGAAGAAATATTTAGATGTATCTTCTTGTGCCAAAAAATATAAGAATTAAAAAAAAATTTAAATAAAAGATATGTTACCTCAACATCAACAAGCAAGAGATGATCTGTATAAGAACAAAGTTTCCATTCTCATTGCCGTGGGGTTGGGATGATTTGTATAAGAACAAAATTGGAAAATATATTCTAGATTTTCTCCACATGTTCGGAAAGATCGAATAATTTCCATTTTCATTAGCGAAAATATAGCAAGAGATGCACGTAGATAGTGAAAAGGAGAAATAAGGAAACAAAGAAAAAATTGCTAAAAAGTAAAAACCAAAGTTTATTCAATTTTAATTGTAACATATCGTGTGGCAGTGTGTGTGGAGAGTATATTTTTAACTTAATTTAGATTTCTACATGTAAAAAAGATGTATTTAATCAAAAGAAGACATATTATTTGATTGGAGGGCTGATATTAAATTCGAAATTCGATCTTTCAATCGTAACCGTTGGCGGATCAGGACATCTACGTGCTTAATATAAGAATGGAGATTATTGATATGCAGGGCCTCTCACATGGCTCAGGGTACCGACTGGAGTGTGCACTTTCACGAGCATTACCACAAAGTGCAAGACCCTGAGCCTTTTTTGCTCCTCCGACTTGTTGGGATATCGGATGTGGCTCGAGCGGGTGTGCATGTGCTCTGTCTACCTCCAAGAAAAGTATGGTGAGACTCTTTGCCAGAGGATACCATGTGAACACGATGAGCAGAACACAAGGGGTTACTTATCCGCTGGTCCAGGCATGACTCGCGCGGTAAAATACCTAATATTTTTTTTATAACTTGAATGTTTATTAACTTTAGTTCAGATTTCTTTTTTATTTGCAGGTGTTGCGGTCTATGAGGGCATGTGCCCATGCCATCTGGCTGATGGCGATAAAGCCATGGCGGAGAATAGGTTGCTGCATGCTCAGGCATGACGCTGGTACCATGGAGGATAATGGTTTAGGGAGCTGACTGGTAGATATGCTGAGGTCCGGCAACGAGAATCCTCACTGGCGTGAGATTAAGTCCGACGAGAGCTCGGAGACTCACATCACTGCTGGTAACATGCCACAGCCCCCAGATGAGCATATATGGTCACTGGTCGTACCATGAGTGGTTGTCGTCTTTACAAGATTAGCGTGATTACTATTCTTTTTTATTTTTCAAGTTAGTAGTTATTGAGTACCAACACTAATATTATTTGAATGTAGGTTACGCAACAGGTGACTCGGGAGCCGTCATTCAGTTTGGAGGATTTTGTACCAGATGAGGATGCAGATCAGCCGAGCTATTCCACGGTGTATCCATCACCATATCCAGCATCGTATCCTCCCAGGGCCCACGACCATGAGTCTGGCGGGTTACAAAGCCATGACTTTGTTGGATCTCTCTTAAGGCCGGTTATTAATTTATGATTTCTCAAATTATGCACACACACTCACGGATTGAAAGAATAAAAGAAGGAACAAGCAAATAAGACAGAAGTTTTTTTGTGATGCTCTCTAATCACATCGTTTTCTGGTTTTCTCATATATATAGACATAATACAAAACTGCCCACTACCATTACATCCCATGTTTAGAACTCTAAAATTAGAGCTAACCAATTTAAACTTTCCTTAAATAACTACTACTCTATTTTCAGCAACATGCTGATTCTAAATTCTAACTTCCTAAAATATAAACCCGTAAATAGACAACCCGAATTGGAGAGAGTCCGAACAGCTGGACCCGAACTTGTGTTTGGACTCGGACTATGGACTGGACTCGGACTTGGACAACTAGATTAACTCATCAGACTTTGCAACCACAACAACGGATGCCTTATTGGCGATATTGCCACCGGCGACGTACCTCGACACCATATAGAAGGATGCCGGTGATAGCACTTTTCCTTCAAGGACCAGCCAACCACCATACTGATTCACGCCGACCGATTACTTGTATTTTTTTTTTATGTTGGGTTGTAGTTTTATTTAGGTTGGAATGTAGTTAGGGGTGTTCAAATGGTTGGTTCGGTTGATATCGAAGTAAAATAGTTAAACTTTTTTTTTGTTTTAAAAAATAAAACCGAACAAAATAAACTGAAGTAAATTTCGGTTTGTTCGGTTCCAACCGAAGTAAACGTATTGGTACCATGATTAATGAAAAATGTACATTTTCATACACAAAATATAAACCATACATGAACCATTATAATTTGATCGGTTCGGTTTAGTCAGTTTTAAAAAGTCTAAACCGAAGCGATTCATTTAAACTGAAAAAATTCAAAAATTCAACCAAATCGATCCATTTAAACCGAAAAACCGATCCATTTAAACCGAAATTTTTTGGTTCCGTAGAATTGTAGTATTTTTCATGATTAGAGCCGCATGCTGTACAAATTTGTAGAGAAACACATTGAAAAGGGAGAAGATCTGAGTTGTACCATAGGTTACCAGTGTGCTATTATGAACCTGGATTTCGCTGCATGACCCAACAAAAGATAATATGCTAAATATTAAACAAAAGATACATTGATAATCTAACATAAACAAACAGAAGATACATTCAAAAAATATTATATAATAATATGATAAACATGCTAAATATTAATTAGAGTTTAAACTTCTTCGATATGTAAAAAACTATTAAACACTTCTCATTTAATTATAAAAAATAATAATTAATAAGTAATGTTATGTTATTATTCAATCTATTTATTTAATTGAATTATTGATAATTTTATTAATAAAGAAAATTGTATAATACCAAAGATTTTAGAAAGAAAAGTAGGATTTCTCACAATTAATTTCATGGTATAACCAAACTCTCATTTTAGCACATTGTCATAATCATTCCCGTGCATATCCGTACCCATGGGTTCCTACATTTTTAAAAGTAGATTCTAATTCCCGTCAAATCCCATCCCGTGTAACACCATGACATCCGAACAAACCCTTAAGGAATTAATTATGGTAGCCCACGGTGGATTGTATAAGAACATACAACAGGCCTATACATTCAAATCAAGTTTTGTGCGTCCTTTCCTCGGTGTCATGTAACATACATCAGTACAAAAAAATCTGTGATAGATCTGGAATCATTTCAAGCATGTAGCAGGTCAAGTCAACTAAAAGTTGTGGAGGTTAGAGCGTTCACGTGGCCCTGTTAAGTCATTTATAGTCTTAGTCAAATTAATTACTAAAAAGCGACCTTAGAAAAAAAATCTAGATATTTTGACTCTTCAACGACTTTGATTGTTCGTATATAACCTTTTATTTTAATTTTGGTTCATATATGTTTATCTTGATTTTTTCAACTTCACACAATTAGCATTCGGAAATTTCTTTAATTTATTTGCAAAACCACTCGTTTTTTCTGTGGTGGAGAAACATTGAACAAGTCAGAAATAATGTACTTTGAGAAAGTAGTAATTTTGAACCATGCGAAAGTAGTAATTTTCGATCTATCTAAAAAATAGTAAATAAATATAAAATTTGATATCCAAGTACATTTTCACATAGAGATCATATTAAGCAATTCAGTTAAGTGTTTCAAACTTAAAAACAAATATATGGATCCATAGCACAAACCAATATGCAATTATATATAAAGTATCATAATCTCACTCAATAATTGGCCATTAATTCATTAAATTATTTACAACTCACCGTCTCAAAATCAGTGTCCCTAATTTGTTATCTCTAATCTTACTTCCAAGTCAAATTTTAATTGAGCCAAAGAACATATGTCAAAAAATTCAAGAATATTATAAAGCTTAGTCATATGCATATTTTAGTGTCAATATTAATATTTACACAAGAACAATTACTTAACCAGAAATTCTACAAGTAGACGCTTCTTGGTGCTTTATCCGCTCAGAATAAATAATATCCGCTCACTTTATATTCTCAAATCAACAGCAACTTGCTGGCAAATTAAGAAATACTCTGAAGTGAGCTTCTCAACTTCTAAGCAAATAATTTGTTTCTTTGCCATGCCCATGATTAGAAACTTTGCTTTGGCTTTTCTCCTCCTCTTAGAAATCACATTCTCATTCAGCCAAGAAGTGGAATTTATATTCAATGGATTCTCTGGCGCAAATTTAACCATGGACGGTGAAGCTTACATCGAGTCGAATGGCCTTTTGTCGTTAACAAACGAAAGGGCTGAAGTATATGGTCATGCCTTCTACCCCTCATCAATTCTCTTCGGCAGGACCACCTCTTCCTTCTCAACCACATTTGTATTTGCAATTGTTTCAAAGAACCGTCGCTTCAGCAGCGGTGGGATGGCCTTCTTCATCTCCCCCTCAAAGAATCTCTCCGAGGCCATGCCAGGACAATACTTGGGCCTCTTCAGTGATCAAAATAATGGCAATCCAACTAATCATATTTTTGCCGTTGAGCTTGACACTGTAGCTAACCCTGATTTCAACGATATAAATAATAACCATGTTGGCATTGATATAAATAGTTTGAAGGCAAGCCGATCTGCTCCTGCCCGCTATTATGCCGACAATTCACGTGCTTTTCAAAATTTGAGCCTTATCAGTCGGAAAGCAATGCAAGTATGGGTTGAATACGAGAGCCAAGAGACAATAATTACTGTCGCATTATCTCCCATTGGAAAGTCTAAGCCAAAAAAACCTCTGCTCTCTTATAAATTCAATCTCTCAACAGTATTGAAAAAAAATATGTATGTTGGTTTTTCTTCTTCCACTGGCCCTATGCATAGCTCTCATTACATACTTGGATGGAGCTTCAAACTAAATGGACCAGCACCATCCATTGACCTATCAAAGTTACCAAAGCTCCCACGTACAACCCCCAGAGTCCTACACATAGTCATGCCTTTCGCTATAGCGGCCTTTATTCTTATTTTAGTCGCTTTCCTTTTCCTCTATGTGAAGAAGCAGTTTAAGTACACAGAAGTATTTGAAGATTGGGAAGTTGAGTTTGGTCCACATCGCTTCTCATACAAAGATTTGTACCGAGCAACCAATGGGTTTAATGAAAAGGAGTTGCTTGGAAGTGGTGGATTTGGGAGGGTTTACAAGGGGGTTTTACCTGTGTCAAAATTGGAAGTTGCAGTCAAGCGAGTCACACACGAATCCAACCAAGGTATCAAGGAATTTATTGCAGAGGTTGTCAGTATTGGCCGGCTTCGGCATAGAAACCTTGTTCAATTATTGGGTTATTGCCGGAAGAAAGGGGAGCTCCTTTTGGTATATGATTACATGCCAAATGGGAGTCTTGACAAGTATTTGTATGGTGAAGAAAATCCGACCCTTAATTGGATCCAACGATTCAAAATTATCAAAGGAGTAGCATTAGGTCTTTTATATCTCCATGAGGATTGGGAGCAAGTCGTCATCCACCGAGACGTTAAGGCAAGCAATGTTTTATTAGATTGTGATTTCAATGCTAGATTAGGTGACTTTGGCCTTGCAAGACTATACGATCATGATACCGACCCTCAAACCACCCATGTGGCAGGTACAATGGGTTATATTGCCCCAGAGCTTGCAAGAACTGGCAAGGCAACACCTCTTACTGATGTGTTTGCCTTTGGTGCATTCCTGCTAGAGGTTGTTTGCAGTAAGAGACCATTACATTCCAGTGCACAAGGGGAACGAATGATTTTAGTTGATCGGGTGTTAGAACACTGGAAATTTGGATCACTAGCCGATATTGTGGATCCGAGATTAGGCGAATGTTATATAGTAGAGGAGGTTGATATAGTGCTAAAACTAGGTTTGGTTTGCTCACATCCACTACCTAGTGCCAGGCCGAGCATTCGACAAGCTGTGCAATATTTGGAAGGCGATGCACCCCTACCAGACTTATCAGCAATATGTATGAACTTCAGCACGCCTGCAATTCTTCCAAATGAAGGATTTGATTCTTATGTTATGTCACACCCCTCTACAATGACATCTTTCACTGGTTTATCTGGTGGTAGATGATAGAAAAGACAACTGATAATATTGTCTAATGAAATGTTATAGTATATAGCGTGTGTATACTAAAGAAATGTAATTTGTAATAAGACTAAATTTCCTTTCGAAGAATCTCTCTCTTTCTTTCCTCTTCGGCAAGATTATGATTCCTCTGTCCAAATTTTGTCTTGTTCTGCTCTTCATTGCTTAGACCACTCTCTCTTTCTCTCCGAATGGACTGCACCATCGATCCAAAAGATGTAAATACTAGTTCTATATAAAATAGAAGTTATATTCTTAGAAAATTATATTGTATCAGTTCGCAAAGTTCAGATTTGATGGTTCCAGTTTACCAAGTTCCAGTAACTTATACATTACCACGTTGAAGTTATGTATTACATGAATTATGTGATTAATGAAATTTAAGCCATTAATGAACCAATTCGTCATTAATTGATTGAAAAATTGGAATTGAAAAATATAGTATTGAAAATTACGCAATAATGAATGTTAGGACTGTTGGGTGTACGGGTTTTCCTAATTACTTTAAAACCTAAAACCCTAGGATCCTATGCAAGAAAATAAAGTAAATGTGCAGCGGAACTTACTATCCATCTTCAAAAGGCCTCCTTATTGTCAATCGGACAATATCCTTGGCTCTAGATTGATTGAGATCCTTGTCTTGACTTGAGAGCTCCTAGAACTTGACTCGTTTGGCTTTTGGGCTCTTCCAGGGCTTCGCAATCACACCTTCTCTTTTCTGAACTTTCCGAATACAAAGAACAGAGTATATTTTCTGTAATGGAGCAGCAAAATTGGTGATGATTGCAGCCATGGAAACCCAACCTTTATATACACATCGATCTGATCAAAATTAGCTCTCATGGCATTCTATTTTGGTCATAACTAACCCTAATGAGTTAGTTTTCTTATTTTCAGGTTAATTTCCTTCTCCTAAAAATATCAATTACAAATTTTCAGATTTTATTCCAAACAAAACTGTAGCAACCGACACTGTAGCACGCGGTACAGTAGCATTCGGTACAGTAGCAAATTCCGAATAATTCCGAAAATTCATACGAACTCCGTTTTGTCCGAAATTTGTTTCTAAATTTCCGTAAAATCATGAAGATTCATAATTGATATTTTAAACTTTATTTTAACCTAAAATAATATGTGTATTAATTAAATTAATTATAATCGGTCCATTAACAATTATAATTAATTTAAATCTTATTTCTATACGTTTTCGGATCCAAATCCTTATTAAAATACGTACAATGCCATTCCTTAATTAATCACTTATTTTGGCATTAATATTTGTGACAGTATGAGACATATAATTATAATACACGCATGTCCAACTTAATTATTGTATTTAGACGTCTCTAAATCCAACAATCTCCCACTTGGACAAGTGTAACCTTTTAACTTATATGTCCTTATCTTTATTGCATGCAAACTTTTCTGCCTTTTACTTATCGTATTTTCTGTACAATTCCGTCCATCAATTATACTAACGGGGGACCTAAGCGGCAGTTGTTACATTTATATTTATGCGTAACTAAACCGACATAGATCACATTGTCATCATAATTGAATGACATGAATCTGATTTGGACGTATAGTTTGGAAATTACACACGAATGTGATTATAGTGTGACTATTTCCAATTGGGTCAGCTTTAAACTTTAAACTTTAAACTGTAGTGAGGTCATTAAACTTTAAACTTTAAAGAGAGAAATAATGATAACAACTGATTGCAACTTGTATATTCCTTTATACACATCCTTTTACAAATTACATAACATAGAACATCTCTGAAAACAAAATACAAAATCAGACTCCCACATTTTCTAAGTAACCTAAATAGGTATGACGCCCATACGAGCGACATGCTCGTGAAACTTCTTGGGCGGCAATCCCTTAGTAAGCGGATCTGCTATCATGGTGTCTGTACCTATGTGTTCTATACATAATTCATTATTTTGAACTCTCTCTTTTACAACCAGAAACTTGATATCAATGTACTTCGATTTCGATGAACTCCGGTTGTTAGTGGCGTACAACACAGCTGAATTATTGTCACATAATAATTTTAGTGGTCTCTGGAGAGATTCCACAACTCGCAGCCTTGTGACAAAGTTCTTTAGCCATACGCCATGATTTGATGCTTCGTAGCATGCAATGAACTCGGCTGCCATAGTGGAGGAGGCTACCAATGACTGCTTAGCGTTCTTCCATGACACGGCACCGCATGTCATCATAAAGATGTATCCTGATGTTGACTGCATGCTGTCGACACATCCTCCAAAATCAGAATCGGTATATCCAATGACCTCGAGCTGTTCCGATCTCCGATACGTGAGCATATAGTCCCTAGTTCTCTTTAGGTATCTCAACACTCGCTTGGCTGCCTTCTAGTGTTCCATACCTGGGTTACTTAAATATCTCCCTAGCATTCCAGTAATGAACGCAATATCCGGACGCGTGCATACTTGTGCATACATGATGCTACCTACGGCTGAGGCATAGGAAATATCTTTCATGATGTTTTTATCTAAGTCAGTTTGGGGACATTGTTTTAGACTACACTTATCTCCTTTTGATACAGGGGTATCTCCTGGTTTACTGTTTTGCATGCCAAATCTTGTTAGAATCTTATCGATATAGTTCCTCTGGGATAACCTTAGAATACCTTGAGATCTATCTCTAAGTATTTCAATTCCTAGAACAAATGATGCATCACCAAGATCTTTCATTTCAAAGTTCTTAAATAAAAAATTCTTAGTTTGATGCAACATGTCCTTATCGTTACTGGCAAGCAATATGTCATCTACATATAAAACCAAGAAAATAAATTTACTCCCACAAAACTTAAGGTATATACATTCATCTACTATGTTAGACTCAAAACCAAATGAGCTAACAACTTTGTGAAACTTATGATACCATTGTCGAGATGCTTGTTTTAGACCATAGATAGATTTCTTAAGTCTGCAAACCATAGACCCTGCATCACCTGATACAAAGTTTTCTGGCTGCTTCATATATATCGTTTCATCAATGTCACCATTGAGAAATGCTGTCTTTACATCCATCTGATGAAGTTCTAAATCATAATGTGCTACAAGCGCCAATATAATCCTTAAAGAGTCTTTCGATGAAACTGGAGAGAAAGTCTCTTTATAATCAATGTCTTCTTTTTGTGTGAAACCTTTCGCAACAAGACGTGCCTTGTATTTTTCAACATTGCCTTTAGAATCCCGCTTAGTCTTAAATATCCATTTGCAACCAACGGGTTTCTTGCCTTTAGGCAACGGAACGATATCCCAAACGTCATTGTCGTACATAGATTTCATCTCTTCATTCATGGCATTAATCCACATTTGAGAATTAGAGCTTTCCACAGCTTGTTTGATATTAACAGGATCATTTTCAAACATGCCAATGTCAAACTCATGTTCTTGAAGATATGCATAATCTTTCGATTGTGTAGATCTTTTCTCTCTAGTAGATCTCCTAATTGGCACAGGCTCTAGATTTTCTTGAGGTTCATTTACAACTTGATCTTCAACAGGAGGAGGAACATCATTACCAACTTCTGAATCTCCCACAGGCCCTAGGCCATCAACATTGGTCATGGCAATGTCAGGGTTTGGGTTGGATTCAGGTCCATTTGTGTTCTCTATTCCATGTTGAGTTTCTAACTGAGTTGTTTGGGATGATGAAGTTTGCACATTGTCAAAAGATGTATTTCTAAACGCAATCGGAATTTGAACAAAACCAGGACTTTGGTCCATAGTCTCATTCTCATTCGTCTCTTCTTCTTCAAAAATACTATCTTTTGTCATATCTCCCCCCACAAACTCATTATCCTCAAAAAATTTCGCACTTCCTGACTCAAAAACTATATGTTCTGTTGGATTATAAAATTTATACCCCCTAGATCGTTCAGAATAGCCTATAAAGTAACAACTAACGGTCCTTTCGTCCAGTTTCTTTTCACTTGGCTTATAAGGCCTAGCTTCACATGGACATCCCCAAACTCTCAAATGATTCAAGCTAGGCTTGCGCCCAACCCATAACTCGTAAGGGGTCTTGTTAGTTGTTTTAGTAGGCACTCTATTAAGTATGTATGCTGCAGTCTTTAAGGCTTCTCCCCACAAATTCTCAGGTAGAGTTGTACGAACAATCATACTTCTCACCATGTCTTTAAGGGTGCGATTTCGCCGTTCAGCAACACCATTCATTGTAGGTGAACCTGGCAATGTATACTGAGGCACAATTCCGCATTCCTCTAAGTATTTTGCAAAGGGACCTTGACGCTGTTCTCCTGATCCATCATAACGACCGTAGTATTCACCACCACGATCAGAACGAATGGACTTTATACGTTTGTTAAGTTGTAACTCAACTTCCGTTTTGAACTTTATGAACACGTCTAATGCTTCCGCCTTTTCTTTTATTAAGTAAATATGACCATATCTTGAATAATCATCTATGAATGTGATAAAGTAACGGTGACCATTTCTTGTAGCCTTTGGAAAAGGACCACAGATATCCGTATGAATCAATTCTAAGACATCATTACATCTTTTTGCATCATACTTACGTTTATTAGTTTGTTTTCCCTTTATACAATTTACACAATCACTTAAGTTTGTAAAATCTAAAGGTTGGAGAATATCATTAGACACAAGACGTTCTATCATTTTCATAGAGATATGTCCTAATCGCTTGTGCCATAATGTTGCTGATTTCTCACAAGTTAATTTACGTTTTCTATTATCTATATGCAGTGCCTCTGAATGTGAAGTGTCTATATCTAGAAAATAAAGATTATCATAAGAAGACAGGATACCAGAAGCAAGAAGCTTAGAATTTTGACACAAACTGAAATTTCCATTACTAAATGAACATACATAACCATTTTTGTCCAAATAAGATACAGAAATTAGGTTCCTTCTGAAGGATGGAACCACTAAAGCATCAAAACTTAAATAAAATCCTGTCCTACATAATAATCTAAATTTTCCTATACTTTTCACTTCTACTTTGTTGCCATTTCCTACGTAAACGTAGCGCTCCGCCTCATTTGGCTTGCGATGGCTTAGGCAACCCTGCATCGATATACTGATGTTAGACGTTGCACCTGAATCTATCCACCAAGTATATCTAGATACAAAACTTAAATTAACTTCAGAACAAACTAAAGCGAGAGACATACTTTGTTTTCCCATGAGGGGCTTAATCTGACTTAGATTCGACATTATGTTTAGATCTGAAAATTCAAGAATAAAGGAATAATTTAGACACGATGCGTCACGATTTGATCCTTAATCATAATTCTAAAATCTATCTAAAGGCCTGTGTAAAACTATTTGCTCCATTAAATCTTTAGCCAAAACACCATTCACTAATGAAACACCTTTGGGTGCAATCATTACCTTCAGGCACTCTGGTGTAGTGAATAAAGTACAAACATGTAACCTTTTTGTCAATCAACCTTTGGGTCAAATTAACATATCCATGAACTAACGACCAGGCCAGTCAACGGGGGGAGGAGGATCACAGACGGATCACTTATGTTCCAAGCCCCCGATGCTTTTCTAGACATCGCTAGCCCATGTGTGTTGCAACTTATTTTTTATACACTACCCTTATGCACTAAACAATTTCAGCAAGCGCTAACCCTCCTTTGGGAAAGCTAACACTCATATCCATTTCTAGCACGTCATTTTAAACTTGTCATGTGCCACCTTGCACTTGTCTCGCACAAAGAGGTCCGTTTGCGAACAATCAGTGCTCAACTTGTACAAAATGACACACGTAAATCCTAATTGCCTTTAAATAGATCCTAAAACTATGCCTAAAGCCTATTCTAGGACGTATCCTAAAATGACTACTCGTCCTAAATAGAATATAGTAACTAATGGGAGCTTTAATTAATTAGAATAAACTAATTTTCATATGTTAACTATATTCATCAAAAAATAAATACTAGGCTTTAGAAACACTTTAGTATTCTCCAAAATATAATTTTAGAAATACTTTATGCTTTTATTTAGAAATAGCGAAATAATTTTATTCAGAAATATCTAAATAACTTTATGCTTCTATTTAGAGACAACTAAAACTTTGTGCTTATATTTGGAAATAACCAAATAATCTTATTTAGAATTTACTAAATAACCTTATGCTCAAATTAGCTATAATAATGACAAGAATTTAGTATATATATATATATTATCCCACCCTTAATTAGCGTTAAATACTAATTATAGATAATGGCTAAATTCTATAACTAATTAGGCTAATAATAGCATACTTTACTTAATAACTTAATAACTATAGTAATTATAATTAACATAACCTAAATTACAATTACTTACAGTTATTCCTAAGGTATGTAACCGGTAATGATCTAGAGATAACTAACTTTCAGATATGTAAAGTTTCAAAAAAACCGAAAAAAAAACTGCAAAAACAGCCTTTCTTGCGCCAATTACTTATTTTTCCAAATTTCAGAAACGAAAAATTCTAGTTTGTTGCATAATTAAACCTTTCGAAGTCAGAATCAGCGCACCTTCGTATATTTCACCAAAATGTGATAAATTATGCGAATCAAAATCAAAACCATCAAACAAAACCTCTCCAAGATCGCACGAAGCGCAAGGATTGGCACAATTCGAATATTCGATTAAAATACGCATAAAAAATCGATTAAAGCAAATTTTAACAACTATTTGCAACAATTAAATTCGATTCGAAAAACAGAAAATAATTTACAAACAATTGAAGATGGCATAACCTTTTCTCTAGATCATAATTACCTTAAATTCCTGCATAGATGGCTCTGATACCACTTGTTGGGTGTACGGGTTTTCCTAATTACTTTAAAACCTAAAACCCTAGGATCCTATGCAAGAAAATAAAGTAAATGTGCAGCGGAACTTACTATCCATCTTCAAAAGGCCTCCTTATTGTCAATCGGACAATATCCTTGGCTCTAGGTTGATTGAGATCCTTGTCTTGACTTGAGAGCTCCTAGAACTTGACTCGTTTGGCTTTTGGGCTCTTCCAGGGCTTCGCAATCACACCTTCTCTTTTCTGAACTTTCCGAATACAAAGAACAGAGTATATTTTCTGTAATGGAGCAGCAAAATTGGTGATGATTGCAGCCATGGAAACCCAGCCTTTATATACACATCGATCTGATCAAAATTAGCTCTCATGGCATTCTATTTTGGTCATAACTAACCCTAATGAGTTAGTTTTCCTATTTTCAGGTTAATTTCCTTCTCCTAAAAATATCAATTACAAATTTTCAGATTTTATTCCAAACAAAACTGTAGCAACTGACACTGTAGCACGCGGTACAGTAGCATTCGGTACATTAGCAAATTCCGAATAATTCCGAAAATTCATACGAACTCCGTTTTGTCCGAAATTTGTTTCTAAATTTCCGTAAAATCATGAAGATTCATAATTGATATTTTAAACTTTATTTTAACCTAAAATAATATGTGTATTAATTAAATTAATTATAATCGGTCCATTAACAATTATAATTAATTTAAATCTTATTTCTATACGTTTTCGGATCCAAATCCTTATTAAAATACGTACAATGCCATTCCTTAATTAATCACTTATTTTGGCATTAATATTTGTGACAGTATGAGACATATAATTATAATACACGCATGTCCAACTTAATTATTGTATTTACACGTCTCTAAATCCAACAAGGACGTGTTTCTAATCTAAGTACATTATTTTGATACGTAAAATAGCATATTGTTACATGCATTTTGCCGTAACAACTCATATCTATCATGTCATGCAACATGATCTCTAGTTGTGTGAGTTCATGAAGGCACACACAAATATTACATCCGTTAGTCAATCTGAACCGTTCGAACTAAAGTTTAGGGTTTAGGGTTTAATTGTAGCAAAGTTTGGTAAAAATTTATGTTGATTATCCTGTCCATCCAGCTAACGGAATATTGCGTCATCGATCGAATGGCTATAAACACTTCACGTTGGATCAAAACTTAGACATAACCAAACTCGAGAAATTTTGTATTGTTTATGTTTAGAGTTTTCTCTTGATCATTATTAAACTGATTTGGAGTCATTTCATTGCAGATCGACCGTTGATTGATAACGTAAAAATGAATGGTCCGAAAGATGTAAAAAACTACGAAATTATATAAAATTGACATTTATAAGTATTATTTGGCCATATAAGATGTAAAAAAGTAGAAAATGTTTATTTTGAAATTTTTTCATATTATTTGTTGTACAATTATTACTTAAATTGTATATTTGCAAAATAATTGCCGTCCGATGGGAGATGAATGGTCTTGATTTCAAAGGAGGTGTCCATTTTAGAGGATGTGGGTGGGAGTCCATATTCTCTAAGGTAACTCAACATTTCTGTTTAAATCTGCCCTAGGTGAAAGGCAATGGATCCTTCAATGTTCGTGCCAAAATAGATCCAACGTCCCCTATGTAAAATAGAGAATTTTTTTTTACCTCAGGTGATACAAATTCGTTGGTAGGTGTCTCTAAGCAAATGTGATACAGAGAGAGATTTGCTCTTTGGGATACTCAGTGTATTTTTTCTGAAATCCAAACCCACCCGCTCTCTTTCGAAACCAAATCCAAACCTCAATACTCCTCTCCACCATCTCTCAACTCTCTAAGCAAAGCTGATTGCGCGCAGTGGCCGTCACTGACCTCTCCACTCTCTCCACTCTCTCTTGGCGCGAGTTGTGAGATACCGTCAGGCCTAAAAGTGCGACCCTTTCTTCTTCTTACAGGGGAATAGCTCGATAGAGGTAAAATTTGCTCTTTTCGGTTCTTATTTTGGTATTCTAGTTGTGTATTTGTGTCAATTTTGATAAAACCCGAGGCTTGAGTATATGGTGTTGGTAATTTGAGATAAACGCCTTGATGTTTGATTTTCTTGTACAAATAAGACCTAAGAGAGGAGGACCAATAGACAGCCCAGTAGGTGGGTGTAAGATCAGATTAAGAGAGAAGGACAAGATCGAGGGCCCAGTAGTTGGTCTTTTTATGTTGTCTGCGAAATTAGTCAAGTAACATTAGTTGGTCTTTTTGTGCTAAAGCTGTTTGTGAAAATGAGTGAACAAAAAAAAAAGAAATAAATACATTGTTTGTTTGCTTTCATGCTCACCACACTTGAACCATGTAGGAAATAATCAACCATACACCAATAACTTATCAAGTATAATTCAGTGACCAAAATTTGGCACTTCAATTTCATCAATCTAGGAACTAACATGTGTTGCACATACGGTATTTGCTGAGAACGAGAGGCAACACAAGTATTTTGAAGTTGAAGTTGAGAGAATAAGAGTTGAAGCCCAAAAATGAATTGCAGAGGCTGAAAAAAGTTGTAAGATTGATTTAGAGGTTTGATCTCTCTCTCATTTTTTGCTCACTTTTTTTATCTATGATTACAAGGTGATTGTGTTATGCACGCTTTCTATGATCTCTTGTTACTAACACTAATATATTTGTATAATAGCTTGTCTGATAAGTTTGGGTATCAGCCAATACGACAATGCTTGGAATTGTGTCTGTATTGTTCCTAGCCTCATACAAAGTGAAGGCTTTTATTTATTTTCTTCCCTTATATTGATCCCTACCGATAGATTGTCTATTGATGCTTCCGCAGGAGGAGCATTCATGAACAAGGAACCTGACGAGGCTTACAACCTAATTGAAGATATTGCAATCAACCAACACTACTGGATCCCTGAGCGAAAGAAGCCAACACCAACACCTGGCATGCACCGAGCAGTCAATGCCGCAACAGCATGTGGCTATTGTGGAGGAGCGCATGAGATGACCGAATGTGTGAATGTGACGGAAACTGAGGAAGAAATAGAGCAAGCAAACGCAATTGATAACAGCTTTCGACCTCAGCCTGCTTACAACACATACCATCCGAACAACCGAAACCATCCAAATCTCTCATATGCAAACAATCAAAGGCCTGCTGCACCCCAACAGAACTACCAACCACAACCCAATTATCAACCGAGATACAACAATCCTCAACAGAATTATCAACCAAGGCAATACAATCAACCACAGCAACCTAACATCACATCTTTGATGGAGAGATTCCTAGAGAAGCAAGATAAGGCTAACGCCAAAATCGCGCAAAAGATCGAATCCTTAACAAACCGCAACAAAGAGTTAGAAGACAATGTCTCTAAGATGGCTAAAGAACTCTCGAGTATTACACGCAGAAAAGGTAAATTTCCAGGCCAACCGGATGAAAACCCGAGAGAGACTTGCAAGAGCATAACATTAAGGAGCGGTACAACTTATCAGGGACCTCCCATACCCGATCAAACTTCCGATGAGATGCATGCAGAGCCATCGCATTCCGAAGAATACGAGCCGCAACCACCGGAGCCGCCCGTATTCGAAATGCAGGCAGACCCTATTGAGGAGTAGAATGACACCGTAGGTGGAGACGAACGACAACCCAAACCTGAATATATTACACCACCACCCTACAAGCCACCTCTGCCATTCCCTCCAAGGCCGGCCAAGCACAAGGTAGAGCAGCAATTTGCGAGATTCATGGAGACACTCAAGCAATTACAGGTCACAATCCCCTTCACTGAGGCAATTGCAAGCATACCCTCGTATGCTAAATTTCTGAAGGAGATTCTTTCAAACCGCAGTAGACTCCAAGAACTCTCAACAATTCCGCTCAATCTGGAATGTAGTGCACTCGTGCAGAGCAAATTACTGACAAAGTTGAAAGATCCGGGAAGCTTCTCGATACCATGCACCATTGGCACAACCGATTTTAAGAGAGCTTTATGTGATCTGGGAGCAAGTGTGAGTCTGATGCCTAAGGTAGTGTTTGACAAATTGGAGTGTGGAGACCTATCACCAACAAGGATCTCATTGCAACTAGCTGACCGATCAATTCGATATCCTGAAGGAATGTTGCTTGATATCCCAATCAAAGTCGGTAAATTCTGGATACCTGGAGATTTTGTGGTAGTTGATATGGAAGAAGATGAGCAGATTCCGATCATCCTTGGAAGGTCATTCCTCGCCACATGTGGGGCAATGATTGATGTTAGGAATGGAAATATTTCACTCAATGTTGGCGAGAACAAGATGATCTTCAACATGAATGAAACCAAAGTCCCACCTAACATAAATCTTGTCTACAATTTGGAAACAACGGATGAGTATGGCAATGATGAATTGCGAATGGATGAATTTGAAGATATCGAGGAGATGATGCACAAAGCAGAAATGGAGAGATTGTTCATTGTACAAGATGACGGTCAAATCCACCCAACCTCCGTGACACAACAAACCGATGATCTGAACAAGAGCCCTAATATCGCAAACAACAGGAATTATTCTCTCTTAGCCCTTGCATTAATCAAAAACCTACGCGAAGAACTCGATGCAATTTCTCAAAGACTGGATGAGGTCGAAGCAGTACTCGGTGTGAGTCTGGCATTCGACCTCGGACCTCAAACACCAACCGACTTCTCCAAAAAGAGCAGTGATGATGAAACCACAGAAGACGCTGAAGGCAAACCACCCGACAAGCAACCAGCTTGCATTGACGGGAGGATATTTGGAAGAAGCTGATGCGACACAAAGTCAAGCTAATGACTTTAAAAAAGCGCTTCTTGGGAGGCAACCCAAGGCCACTTTTGCTTTCTTTTTCATATAAAAATTTAAAAATAAAAAAATATTTTATTTTATCCTAAACTATTATACTGATCACAGGGTTACTAATCTCACCTACATGAGGAGATGCTGGAAGAATTTGGTCGAAAAATTCGAAGCCCGTCACGAAGAATTTCTCTCTGTTACGGACTGTATCAGTCCAATACGGGGTAGTTCTCCAATACGGACCCATCTCGGACTTGGCGCAAGAAAAGAAGAATTCAACACAAAACTGCACAATGATTACGGACCGTATCAGTTGATACGGACCGTATTCAATGTGCAGAAATAACCAACTCTCTAATTCTGACGCTCCAAGAAAGAAGTTCGAATTTTAACCAAATTTAACTTCCCACTACTATCACCTTCTGCACATTCATCACACCCTTTCACTGCCATATAAACCTTTCATCCACTTTCCTTTTTCCCTGCACCATTTCATAGAATTTTCAGATCAAAATTCGCATCCTGTCCACAGAAATCCTCCAAGTCAGGCCCGTATCAACCCCGTATCAAGTGGATACAGCCCGTAACAGAGACCGAAACCAGAGAAAAATGGCGCACAATAGCCCTCGTTCCTCCGACTCTCAATTCGACAATGCAATCACCTACGCAACAGCCATGGGAATCGAATTCCGCGACAAACAAGAATTCGACCATGCTCAAACATTGCTTGATCGCACCATCGCGAACAACAAAGCGATGTGTATCAATACCATGAAAGTCCTGGGATGCTATGATTATGTGCGAGTATCCCTTAACAATATCAATTTATGGGATTTGGCGGACCGCCTACGAACTACACGAGTCTATTTGAGGCCCTCCATCAAGTTTCTATCAACACTACAATGGGATGGCGACATGATCAAATACCGATTACTCAACCGCCCATTTGCAATAACAATGGAGGAATTTTGCAAGACACTGTCCATCCCCACAAATGGCGAAACAGAATTATGCACAAGGGAGAAACGCATGAGTACTGGGAAATGGTCACAATTGATGAGCGCAAAATATACCGCAAAGACTCACGCCTCATCTCTTCGATAGAATTAAGGTATATTCATATTATTTTAACTAATTCTATATTCCCAACAGGAGAGGACACAACGGAAGTGCAAGAAATGGACATTTACATCATGCGCTGCATGAGGAACCACAAGCATCAACCGCACGTTGGACACCACATCTTGCACCATCTCACATCAGTGGCCGCCGACACAAAGAATAATCACGTGGTTTCCGTGGGTTGCTATGCAACCCTCCTTGCACACCACCACAACATAAAACTCGACGGCTATACTGAAGTATTTGGCAACAATCGCCTCAACATGAACTACCTGGTGAACAACAATCACGTGCAAGCGGTATTCAATGCACACACAGGTGACATAAGGTACACATTGAAAATAGGCGAGGGAATGACCCTCCATATCGGAACAGACAAGGGTTCATTCCAATTTGGATACGAATTTGAACATGATGACGCACCAAGCGATGAGGAAGAACCAACCGAAGAGCCCATGGAGGAAACACATAGCGCATCACACCACTCATCCATCCACCATCATGACATGGCTTTCGTACGCCACCTCATTCCGCCGCGCGATAACACCAACGAAGCAAACTCCATGCCAGCACCAACCAGATGGGAACAAGAGACAACCATATCTCAAGCTCGTGAGCCCGGTCCAACCGCGCGTTACGCCAACAACGCCCTCGAGAATTTGAAGAAACGCACCCGCTACTTGGAGGAGTACTTGGACAAGGTAAATAAAGCCCATGAGAATTTCTATGAATATTGCATTTCCAAGGGAATACCATTCACACCACCGATTCCATTCACCCCACCACCACCCCTTCGCAACGAGTAATCTGTGATATCTTTCTTATCCCTCTCTTAATTGTTTATTTTCTTGCATTGAGGACAATACAAAATTTAAGCATGGGGGTAGGGGTATGAAATTAGTTTAGGAATTGCATTGTATCTAGGATCATGGCATGTAGGACCCTTATTTTTCATTTTTTCGCTAGCAGTTTTACTCAATCGGGACCACTTTTCAAGGCTTAACCAAGATAAGTTGGGAGGAACGATTGAGGTTTTTATCTAGCGTGCATATAGGCATTTGCATTGATAGGATCATATAATTTAGGGGTAATTTGCATGTAGGTTAATCAAATAGGAATTGTTTTTAATTGAATTAGACTAAGGTTTAGACAATTGGCCATGATACCAAAAATTCGGAATTTTTAAAAATTATTTGTAATCTCAAAATGAACAATTAATTGCTAACCATGAGAGTTGACCAAAATTGCAAACCCTAGAATCTTTATTTATTGAGTAATTTAATTTTGCAAAGTCTTTTAAGCTTGATAGTGTTTTAGAATACCCATTTATTATAGATAGACCCCTAGCAAAACTATGCAATAATTTCTTGTATGAACGAATACTTGAAATTGTGTGTAATCATGGTGCTTGTGACACAAAAATATTTTATTTTATTTTCAGAAAAATAGCAAAATACAAAAAAATCAGAAATGAGAAAAAAAATAGAAAAATCCAGAAAAAGAAAAAAATAGAATAAAAGATGGAGGATAAAAAGAGTACGGGTGCCTACGCAAGACTGGTTACCAATAGGCTCGAGAAAACCTCCCAAATTTAAATTCTTGTACATATTAAATTTTTCGAAAATAGTCATAAGTACCAACACACTTAGTTGTCATACTTTGCTCCAATCAATTGGGAAGGAAAATCAAAATTTATATCATTAGAATTCCTATTGATTGGAAGGGATCCATTTATAATCAAAGGGGAAATTAATACTCTCAATTTTAAGGATATTTGTAAAGTAGATTATTCGATAATAATTTTTCTAGGGTAAAGCATAATGAGGTCAGTCATGGGGTGAATAAATTGTTCAAGGGAGAGGTCATGAATATTTTTAAAGTTCTAGATTTTTATTGTCATGCCAATTGTACCTAACCCAAGCCCTAATTTAATTTTTAAACAAAACCTTGAGATTGTATGGTTTAACCTAGACCGGATCTTTGACCAGCTGGGATGTCGTTGCTTGAGGACAAGCAACAATTCAAGTTGGGAGGCGTGATCAGAGTCAAAATAATGATGATTTACGTAGGGTTTTGGCTTAGGTTTTACATATTTTTTCACACTTATGTTTAATTATTTAGAGAAAAAGGCTACTATCACCCTTCTTTATGTTTTATTGCAGAAAACAGGTTTTGGGACTATTTTACACCAAATGGAGCTAGAATCGGGTCAATCGGATCAGCGACGCTCATCGACTAAGTCCCTGTAACGGCCAGTATTGACTAATACGGACCAGGCCTAGCACAGACTAGGAGATAGCGCTGGAAGCATTAAACCCTAACTGCCAAGGTCCTAATACGGACCGTATCACCTGATACGGCCCGTATCCGAAGGCACCTCTTGAGGAATAACAGCCGACAGTTGTTTCCAGATCAGTTTCTTAGCCCCTACTCAACCTCCAGACATCCCTCCACTCATATATAAAGCCCCTGGGCAGAAGGATTAGTTATCTTTGTAATTAGGGTTAGATTTGATTAAAGTGAGAAGAGATGAGTGCTTGTAACAATGCCGTTCCGCGGCTAAGTTCGTTTTCTTAGGGCTAGGCTGTAAACCTTGTTACTCTTGATGTTTTGATATATATATTTCTGTTGATTATGATTTCTTGTTGTTGTACTAAAATGCTTTTGTGATTTACTATCTCTTCATCTAATTTCAATGATCTAGTTTGAGTCCGTTAGGGTAGTGACAGTACTTTAATGGTAAGAGAAACTATTTGTATGAATTAGCCTCGTTGAGATCTATTAGGTTTATGTGAAGAAAACCTTAGCGGAGAAACCATAAACCAGACCAACAAAACGCGTACCAAATTTCATCACATGCGTAAAGTAAATCACAGTGATTTGAGTAGTAATTTGGGGTATTTGAGAGATCAGACATTTGCGTAAGGTAAATCGCAGTGTCCTATGTAGAATCTCGGTGAAAGATCTGTCATTCTTGCCTAACATAAATCGTAGTGACCTATGTGGTGTCTTTCATTAAAACAACAACAGAAAATCAGACGCAACAGGAATATATTGTCAAGGCGGATTGAGTGGCAATGGTGTGCCGAAACCCTAGGAATTCTCATCTCTATCTTTATTTTAATTACTTTTAATTGCTTCCTAATTTACATTGATCAAAACAACATCTCTAAATTTTCAGATTTCGTCTAGCCTTTCGAAAGATTGTGATTCGATCGCTCAAAGCATTGAACCAATATTCCCTGTGGATCGACCTCGAATATACTACTCGATAGGATTGTGCGCTTGCAGTCCGAACCGATAGCATTTACGAGTTTA
Source organism: Carex myosuroides (assembly GCA_028015225.1). Taxonomy (NCBI): domain Eukaryota; kingdom Viridiplantae; phylum Streptophyta; class Magnoliopsida; order Poales; family Cyperaceae; genus Carex; species Carex myosuroides. The sequence continues at coordinate 15,500,701 of CM051464.1, read as the reverse complement.
TAGATATTAAAAGAAATATTGCTCTCTTTTGAGTGATCACCTTATTTGGCCGGTTAATCAATGGCCATTAAGTGATACATGACATTTGATGCTAATCCAAAGGTTGAAATTATTCCAGAAAGGGATTAATGACATGCCAAATCCCCATTGGACATCCTTTGCCACGTATGCATAGATAGATGAAGAGATCAAGTGAAGACCATTGATCAAACAGCTGATGGGTATGATGAAAGCCACATCAGCTGAGCCTAAACCTAGACCCTTTCTGCCTTATATAAGGCACCCCAAATGAAGGAAAAAATACACACTCGAGACAGCTCCAGATAATTCGAAATACTTCTTCTTCTCCAAAAAGCCCTGTGATAAAAGCAAGTTAGAAAACTCCATTTCCATATAGAAGTTAGGTTAGAGCTCAAAAGCTTGAAGCTTTCTTAAGCAAGTTTAATAGGTAATCAATACCTATGTGATGTAAGGCTCAAGATGAGCAATGGTCTGTACATATTCTACTTTAATCGAAATAAAAAAGGTTTTTTTTGATGATTTCCTATTCTTGTTCTTTACTGCCTTGGTTTTATCCTTCATCTCTTCATTTCTTTTTATTTTTAAGCCTTCAAAAATTTATGAAAGTGAGAGTTATATAGTTTCTAGTTCATCATAGGATGAAAAATGAAACATATGGCTTGATGATCGAATAAAATGTTTTATTTCCCTTTCTTGCCTCTTTAATGATCTTTATGAAAATAATAATAAAAGTATTAAAAATATGATTTCCTCCTTCTTTTCTCCTCTGCCTCCTTTCTTGAAAATCGAATTAAATATTTTATCATTCCTTTCTATTGGAGCTCATTAAACAAAAATGGTAAAATATAAAGTTTTGGTCTTTGATGCTTCTTTCTTTCTTTAACTCTTTTAGCTTCTTCTAAAAATAATTAAGTAGTAGAAGTATGAGGGTTGAGCCATGAGGTCACCCTTCATATGAAAACTATATTAATTATTTTGTGAGAAGGTTAAAAGAATAATAAAGTGACAATGAAAAAATTAAACACAAGAGGTAGTAGGGTTGAGCCATGAGGTCTCCCCTGTTATTCTCTCAACCTAAATGATCAAAGGGCCTATTTGTACAAAGGGATTGATTTAGTCAATAATTAGTGCATTCACATGCATGAATATTGGCAAAATTAAAAAACTATGTGCAAATAGTGAGAAATTGAGGTCTAAAGTATAAAAAGGCATTAACATTAGCTATGATATGTCATTTATGCTTTAAACCTATGATATTTCAATGACTTGCCCTTTTGGACCCATTTGTGTATGAAAGAATATTTGATTTCTTAAGCAAATATGCTAAAAGAAATTAAAAATCTCAAGTATATAAATGGTGAGAGATGGAAGGTTTGAAATGCAAATAAACAACAAGTTATGCTTGTCCATGATGTTTGCATCTTTAAATCTAAGGAAATCTCAATGATATGTCCTTCAAAACATCAAAAACACGATTTTAAACAACATCAGGGACTTCCCTGCATAAAACCAAGTTCTTGACAGATTTCTAATGTTTTAAATTGAAATAATGATTTTTGGAGCTTCTTTTTGTTTGTTGGTACCAAAGATATAGTAAAAAGGGCTATGAAAATTCATTAAAATGGTGTTTAATTCATGACTGTGGAACCGTGGACCAACATCAAATCACAAAACATGTATCAATGATACATGAACAATACCCAAGGACACCCAAAATGACCTTCTCTGGTAAACAGAATATTCTGGACTGATATGAGGACTAAACTGAAAAATGAACTTCACCATCAGACAGAGGACTTCAAAACACACAAAATTGACTCAAATTTCATATTTTTCTGATTTTATTTCAATTTTATATGAATTTTCAAAGTTCAGGTTTAAAAACAGAAAATCAGCATTTAAACAAAATAAAACTGTTGCTGGTAAATTAACAGTACTGAATGATTAAAAAATCAAATCAAAGAACCAATGTCATAATCAGGTACAGAATTTCAAAATACATAAAATGGACATAAATTTCATATTTTTCTGATTTTATTTTAATTTGATATGAATTTTTAAAGATTCAGATGTTAAATACAAGTGGAAATCAACTAAAACATATTTCATCTGCACGGATCTTAAAGCAACATGAGACCTTTAACTCTGGCGCCAAATAGTGCTTTAATGGAAACACGGATCTCAAAGCCAAAAATGTAAATCAAACAACCAGCACAAATCCTGAAGCCCAGCCCGTATCTTAAAGCCAAATGCACCAATCTTGAAGCCCAGATACCAAATAAACTCATTAAACCGAAAATTCTTTATAAAAAAGTCCCTCTGATTGTTCTACATTTACAATAAGGCCCTTACAAATTACAGATCAGTCCTTGACAGCATAAAACTCTCTCAAACAAGCCCTTAAAGGCCCAAATTTCACATAAAACCTTGTCTAAGACCCAAATCACAAGTCTACACTTTTCCAGCTTTGTAAATAAGCTCCTGAGAAAACATAAATATTTACAAATAAGTCATTTTTGGCCATAACTTCTTCATTTCAAGTCCAAATTAACTCAAACCACCTCCAAATGAACCCAAATCAAATTCTCTATGTTTCTAAATCAAAATTGAACATGTCAAGCGTCAGAAAAATCCTGAAATGACCAAAATACTCTTTTCCAAAATTAAATGATTTCTTAATGGAATGTAAATAATTAATAAAAATGTAAATAAAAATGTTATAAATCAAATATAAACAAATGGTGTACATACACTTCTCAAATATCCAAGTTCCTATTTTAAAATGCGATAAACATTATTTTAATGTAAAATCACACACATACATATATCCAAATGCATAGAAAACCAAATCAATACCAGAATCTATACATGAGTCCTCTTTTATCCCCTTTATTCAATTCATTTAAATAGGCACAAATCCCGGAATGGACGAGGTATTCAGTATGGCTTGGAAGGGTCATCTGATGTAATTAACAGCGGGGGCTTGCGCCCGCTGGGAGTTAAACGTCCCCACAATCAATAAACTCTCTCGATAGACTGATTATGAACTGTAGGTTTGTCGAGGGTGAACCGAATGAATTGTAGAAAGAAATAAATGTTTCAAGTTCGATGTTCTCCCCCATGTCTTAAAAATCGAGAGCATTGAATCCTGAGGCATTTAACACATGCACACACCTTCCACCTGCTGTGCAACTTTCTGCGCCCTACAACCTCGAAGTTTTAGATGGTGGAAAATATTTTGCAATAAACACATTAAACAATTGGTCCCACGTTTAAATGGAATTGGCCGGTAAGGAAAACAACCATGCTCTTGCTTTATCTTTTTAATAAGAATTGAAATAGCCTTAGCCTGATTGCTTCATGGGTAACTCCGTTGATATTTATCGTCTCGCATATCCCTAGGAAAATTGACAGATGAAGATGTGGATCTTCATGTGGAAATCCTCCAAATTGCTGTTGCGAAACCAAATTTATGAGAGCAGGTTTGATCTCAAAATTACGGTTCGTAACAGTTGGCGGGTTTATGCTAGAATTAGGATCATTCGCGCGCGGTACCCAATAGTCTCGTAGAAATTTGGGTCTTGCTGCATCGTGAACTTCATTATCACCATTGTTTTGTCTTCCATTATTAATCGGTGGTTCGTTCGGTGGGATATTCATGTTGATCGAATCTGAGTCTTCTTCGATTTCAGAATTGCTCGATGAAGAACTATGATTGGTTCTTATCGGTGATGTGGAAGCGAATTGTCCTCTCCTACTAGCAATCCTATCGGATATTCGTACGGATGATTCGGCCAGCGTGCAGTGTCCTAAAAAGAAAAGAAAATCTGAAAATTAAACTAAAACTGAAAATAAAAGGAAAATAAAAACTAAAAACGAAACTGAAAACAAAAGAAAAATAAAAATGCAGAAAATAAAAAGAACTCTAGGCGTTTCTAATTAATTGGATTCAATGGTCAAAGCAAGAGCGTCTCGCGAGGCCTTGCACAATGAACCGTTATTCCCCGGCAACGGCGCCAAAAAGCTTGATCACTCAAAAGAGAGCAATGCTTATTTTAATATTTATAAACTCGTAAATGCTATCGGTTCGGACTGCAAGCGCACAATCCTATCAAGTAGTATATTCGAGGTCGATCCACAGGGAATATTGGTTCAGTGCTTTGAGCGATCGAATCACAATCTTTCGAAAGGCTAGACGAAATCTGAAAATTGAGAGATGTTGTTGTGATCAATGTAAATTAGGAAGCAATTAAAAGTAATTAAAATAAAGATAGAGATGAGAATTCCTAGGGTTTCGGCACACCATTACTACTCAATCCGCCTTGACAATATATTCCTGTTGCGTCTGATTTCCTATTGTTGTTTTATGAAAGACACCACATAGGTCACTGCGATTTATGATACGCAAGAATGACAGATCTTTCATCGAGATTCTACATAGGACACTGCGATTTTTCCTTACGCAAATGACTGATCTCTAAAAATCCCAAATTACTACACAGATCACTGCGATTTTCCTTACGCAAGTGATAGAATTTGGTACGCGTTTTGTTGGTCTGGTTTATGGTTTCCCCGCTAAGGCTTTCTTCACATAAACCTAATAGATCTCAAAGAGGCTAATTCATACAAATAGTTTCTCTTACCATTAAAGAACTGTCACTACCCTAACAGACTCAAACTAGATCATTGAAGTTAGATGAAGAGATAGTAAATCACAAAAGCATTTTGATTCAACAACAAGAAACCAAAAATATATATATCAAAACATCAAGAGTAACAAGGTTGACTGCTTAGCCCTAAGAAAAGGAACTTAGCCGCGAAACGGCATTGTTACAAGCACTCCTCTCTTCTCTCTTTAATCAAATCTAACCCTAATTACAAAGATAAGTTATTCTTCTGCCCAGGGGCTTTATATAGGAGTGGAGGGACGTCTGGAGGTTGAGTAGGGGCTAAGAAACTGATCTGGAAACATCTGTCGGCAGTTATTCCCCAAGAGACACCTTCGGTTACGGACCGTATCAGGTGATACGGTCCGTATTAGGACCTTGACGGTTAGGGTTTAATGCTTCCAGCGCTATCTTCTGGTCTGTGCTAGGCCTGGTCCGTATTAGGCAATACGGACCGTAATAGAGACTTCGTCGATAATCGTCTCTGATCCGATTGACCCGATTCTAGCTATATTTGGTGTAAAATAGTCCCAAAACTTGTTTTATGCAATAAAACATAAAGAAGGGTGACAGTAGCCTTTTTCTCTAATTAATTAAACATAAGTGTGAGAAAATATGCAAAACCTAAGCCAAAACCCTACGTAAATCATCATTATTTTGACTCTGATCACGTCGCAGTTGCGGTCATTGGTGATTAGTGTCCAAAATTCTCGTTCATCGTTGTATGCTTGCGTGCCTTCATTTTTAAAGCGAAAAATGTCGCAGAAATCACGCATTGGCATCTCCAGTTCTTTGTCCATCAATTGAAATTTAATTTCATCATTTTCGGAGGAGAAGGTCGCAATGAACTCGCGGGTGAGGTCATCATAAACCGGGACATCAACCAGTTTGTTGAGAAAGTCCCAGATGTGAACCCTTTTTGCGAGAGTTCTGAATTGAGCGAGAAGGCCGAGCTGTTCGAGGGTTTCGGTATGGATGGCCTTGTGGTTGATGATTTTGTTATCTTCTATTTTTTTGAAGATGTTGGCTTGTGTTCTCCTCGAAAATTTTAGGGCCATGGGGTCATATTCCTGCCCCTCAATTGGTTGTTGTTCGTCTTGTGGAGGGGAGTCTGGCAATTCTTCCCGTTCGGGGCTTTGTTGTTCGAGTGATTCAGGTGGTGGATTTTGAGAAGAAGACTCTCCCCTTTTCTTCTTGCCTCTACCTGTCAAAGCTTTGAGAATACCTCGTGTTTTTGGGGCCATTTTGGGGGTTTACCAGTCTCTGTTACGAACCGTATTGGGTCAATACGGACTGGTTACGGACCATTGTGATGGTAGAAATCTGGCCAAGTACAGGACTGAGTACGGACCGTATTGACTGATACGGACCGTATTGGACTGGTACTGGTTCTGGTAAACTAGTAAAAATCTAATTTTTTTGTGTTTTTCTTGATTTTCGGTATTAGACTAAATCTAGAAAAGGAAAATGTAATTCTAAAATTAAATTGCAAAGAGGAAACAAAAGACTAATTGAGAAATTGAAATTAAAATTGAAAATCAAGAGAGGAAGGGGGAAGAATCGGAATGGCAAAAACCGACGGTGGTCAAAGTGGGTACGGGTCGGGAACGGCCCGTATTGAGGATCGACGTGAGTGAAGGTGGTCTCCCTTGGTGGCCGGCGGTGTATGCAAAGCATCAATCTTTGCGCTCAGCATGTATATGTCATCTACTCAGTGCAAGCCAGGTGTTGGAGTTGGCTTCTTTCGCTCAGGGATGCAGTAGTGTTGGTTGATTGCAATCTCTTCAATTAGGTTGTAAGCATCGTCAGGTTCCTTGTTCATGATTGCTCCTCCTGCGGAAGCATCAATAGACAACCTATCGGTAGGGTTTAGACCATTATAAAAAGTTTGGACAATCAGCCATCTTTCTAGACCATGATGTGGACAACACCTTAACATATCCTTGTATCTATCTCATGCTTCACACAATGTTTCACCATCCTTTTGTTCAAAATTAGTAATTGCATTTCTGAATCTAGAAGTTTTGGATGATGGAAAATATTTTGCAATAAACACATTAAACAATTGGTCCCAAGTTTGAATAGAATTGGCCGGTAAGGAAAATAATCATGCTCTTGCTTTATCTTTTAATGAGAATTGAAATAGCCTTAGCCTGATTGCTTTATCGGTAACTCCGTTAATCTTTATCGTCTTGCATATCCCAAGGAAGATTGACAAATGAAGATGAGGATCTTTATTTGGAAATCCTCCAAATTGCTGTTGAGAAACCATATTTATGAGAGCAGGTTTGATCTCAAAATTACAGTTCGTAACAGTTGGTGGGTTTATGGTAGAATTAGGATCATTCGCGCGCGGTACACAATAGTCTCGTAGAAGTTTGGGTCTTGCTGCATTGTGATCTCCATTATCACCATTGCCTTCTTGTCTTCCATTGTTGAAAGCTGGAATCGGTTCGTTCGGTGGGATATTCATGTTGATCGAATCTGAGTCTTCTTCGCTTTCAGAATTACTCGAGAAAGGACTATGATTGGTCCTTATCGGTGATGTGGAAGCGAATTGTCCTCTCCTACTTGCAATCCCTAGGGATCTCCGTACGGATGATTCGGCCAGCGTGCAGTGTCCTAAAAAGAAAAGAAAATCTGAAAATTAAACTAAAAACTGAAAAATAAAAGGAAAATAAAAAGAAAAACGAAATTAAAAATAAAAGAAAAATAAAAATGCAGGAAATAAAGAGTCTAGGTGTCTCTAATTAATTGGATTTAATGGTCAAAGCAAGGGCATCTCGCGAGGCCTTGCACAATGAACCATTATTCCCCGGCAACGGCGCCAAAAAGCTTGATCATTCAAAAGAGCGCAATGTTTCTTTTAATATTTATAAACTCGGAAATGCTATTGGTTCGGACTGCAAGCGCACAATCCTATCGAGTAGTATATTCGAGGTCGATCCACAGGGAATATTAGTTCAGAGTTTTGAGCGATCGAATCACAATCTTTCGAAAGACTAGACGAAATCTGAAAATTGAGAGTTGTTGTTGTGATCAATGTAAATTAGGAAGCAATTAAAAGTAATCAAAATAAAAATAGAGATGAGAATTCCTAGGGTTTCGGCACACCGTTGCTACTCAATCCGCTTTGATAATATATTCCTGTTGCGTCTGATTTCCTGTTGTTGTTTTATGAAAGACATCACATAGGTCACTGCGAGTTATGTTACGCAAGAATGACAGATCTTTCATCGAGATTCTACATAGGACACTGCGAGTTTCCTTACGCAAATGACTGATCTCTTAAATACACAAGTTACTACACAGATCACTGTGATTTTCCTTACGCAAATGATGGAACTTGGTTCGCGTTTTGTTGTTCTGGTTTATGGTTTCCCCGCCAAGGTTTTTTTCACATAAACCTAATAGATCTCAAAGAGGCTAATTCGTACAAATAATTTCCCTTACCATTAAAGCACTGTCACTACCCTAACGGATTAAAATAGATCATCGAAGTTAGATGAAGAGATAGTAAATCACAAAAGCATTTTGATTAAACAACAAGAAATCATAATCAACAGAAAATATATATATATCAAAACATCAAGAGTAACAAGGTTTACTGCCTAGCCTCTAAGGAGGAACTTAGCCGCAGAATGGCATGGTTACAATCACTCTCTTTAATGAAATCTAACCCTAATTACAAAGATAACTTCTTCTTCTGCCCAGGGGCCTTATACAGGAGTGGAGGGACGTCTGGTGGTTCAGTAGGGGCTAAGGAACTGATCTGGATACAGCTGTCGGCAGTTAATCCCCAAGAGGCGCCTTCGGTTATGGTCCGTATTGAGACCTTGTCGCTGAGGGTTTTAATGCGTATCACACTATCTCCTGGTCTATATTAGGCTTGGTCCGTATTAGGCAATACGGACCGTAACAGAGACTTCGTCGATAAGCGTCGCTAATCCGATTGACCCGATTCTTGATCCATTTGGTGTAAAATAGTTCCAAAACCTGTTTTCTGTAATAAAACATAAAGAAGGGTGACAGTAGCATTTTTCTCTAATAAATTAAACATAAGTGTGAGAAAATATGTAAAACTAAGTCAAAACCCTACGTAAATCATCATTATTTTGACTCTGATCACAGGTCAAGTCAACCAAATTGAGGACAGTAGATGAACCAAATTCGCACAGTAGATGAACCGTTCAGATTCAAATTTGAGTCTGATGGACTTTATATGTTTTTAATAAAGACTAAAATGGGTATTTTATAAATTTAGAATGAGTTTTAATAGAAACGACAATAAAATGGGTAAATTTGTGAGTATTTGAAGTTTAGAGGAGGAAATACGTAATTGTAAAGTTTTTGAGAGGTATACGTCAAATTCCCCCCAAAAAAAATACATGCCCTTCCTAATCAAATCAAACCATCTGTGTAACACCGCTCGGAATTTTGTTGTTGTCATGTGGTGTGTCGTCATTGCTAGAATCCCATCCATGTTTTGTAGAATCATACTTCTCCCCATCTCCCCACAAAGCATAGGCCTCCTCACCGTGCACCGCATCATCACCAATCGCCAAATCCTCCTCAGACATCCTAAGCAGAATCACCAATCGAATCAATACACATATAATACTTGTCGCCACCAAGTTCCCTCCGATGATGAATAACGCTCCGACTATCTGCTTCACAAACTGATACCCACCAACACCTCCGTAGAATCCGCCACGGGAATTGGTGACGGGCAAGAACAAGCTGGCAAGAGTGGGTTCTGTTAGAAGACCGGTGGTGGCCCCACCCAAGAAACCCACAACCGCGTGCGTGTGAAAAACACCGAGTGTGTCGTCTACTTGTTGTAGAATACGAGAGCGCTTAACTATCATCATGGTGAACCAGGGGATGCTGCCTGAGAGCACACCCATCACAATTGCTGCCCAGCCTTGAACCAGCCCTGTAAACAAAATATTAAAAAGATTATTTAGTTGCTTGTCATGTAGCTATGATTTTTAGATGAACTAATTATACGAGTGAGGCTATAATACTGTGCATAGCATATACTGGTCCGTAGTCCGTATATCAATTAAAATCTTTATTTTAAATTCGAAACAATCAATCCGAACCATTTATCATGATCTCATATGGAAATGTATTTGTAAATCAAATATTACATTTTTTAGAATTTCTTTATTGTTATTTAGATAAAATCACTTAATATAAAAATTTTATACCATTCAAAAGTACTATCTAAAAAATAAAAAAAATAGAAAAATGTAAATGTAACTGCAAGTATATTTTCACAAGACAATCATGTTATACAATAGAAAATAAAATATTTTGAGCTGGTTGAACCATTTAATAAGGGCTGGAAATTGACAGCCTAAATGTACTTCTTCTTCTTTTACTTTTAACGGACAGGCCTAAAATTTGAAGCTCGGCCTGATTTGACATAAAATATTGGGCCCCACTGAGAACAAATCTGCTACAGCTACAAATGAGGTTTCTAGAATAATGTCCTAAATAAAACATGTTGTAAAACTTGTAATTTGTACTGGTCCCATTCTAAACAGAACAAACAAAGAATCAGACTGAGGGGGATACTATGAAGCAACAACTTAAAAAAAATAAAAAAAATTGCAGTCATTTAATTAGGTTAAGACAATCTTTAATAGTCTCCTTATCTTGATTTTCGCCAGGATTTTAAATATTTTGTAGCCTCTATCCATCAATTAAGACTGAGCAGCTGCGCTAATTGATGTCTAACATTTACTAAAAAAAAATATCTTCCGTGAATCATTTTTCCTACTTATTTAGGCGGATTCTTTTCTTCTAGTAATCAAGGGAAGAAAACAAATGGCAGTCAACCAAACTTCCGATCGAGTCATAGTTCCAAATCAGTAGTGATCTCTTTAAATAGGTGCGTAGCGGGTCATGATATTAACACTACATATTTTTTTAATGACACAACAATATTTAAATATTTTATTATATAGACAATTTTACCCTTCATCAAGTATTTCATTTAGAAATTGATTCTCTCTCATATCTTATCACAGGATTTTCTTTCCTTAAGAGTTATGTTTATAAAATATGTTATTTTTTGTTTAAAATCTATTTATATCTCATATATTATTGTATGATTTTTTTCGCTTAAAAGTTAGATTTATAAAATTAGTAAATAGTTTGTTGTTTTCATTATTTATTTTCGTCATATCTTAAGATTTTAAAAAATACAACAGTGAGAGATTTAATTATATTATGAAAAATCTAGCAATGTTGTATATATCAATTTATTTTACCCAACTCCACTAATTTTATTGACAATTTTCATAAAATTCAAGAACATTGTTTCAACTTGATTTTATTTATTTATTAATTTATCTAACTATCCTAATTTTCTGAAAACTTATCACAACAAGCTTAAGCGCATTCCTTAATTCGGATAGTATTTTTATGATTTATCATTACAATTTTCTGATTTAAATTTAGTAATTAAATTAATGAAATTAGTATTATTCAGAAACTGCATTCCATTATATAATTAAATACAATCGTAGTATAAGAGAATAGAAAACTGAATGATAAATTAGATGATTCTAATTAAGTTCACGTAGTTGTTCATCTCTGATATATTATAAAATTGAAACCGTAATTTAAAATTACGAGTAACTAATTCAGTATTTTTATACGAAGAGGTTTTGAACATATATTTCTTTGATTTTATTCGCTGAACATATATAAGTTTGAATTTTATATTAGCATGTATAGAAATTAGATCGAAGCTATCCACTGTAATATTAAATAGATTAAATTAGAAAGGTGCTTTCTGTTATCAGAAACCTTAATAATTATTTGCATTTATTTGATATAATAATTATACATAGATCAAAATTTTTTTTTTGTTTCATTGATCTTCTATGGCATCGGATTCTAATAAACAAAGAGGATATTAAATTTCAGGATCTTCGAGTTTAGAAATTGATTAAATTTGGATATATTGATGTAGGTAATTATGGAAATAAATCATTAATAAATTATCACAATATTAATTGCATTATAGAAAGATATGATAATTGATAAGATATTTAAACTGGGTTTAATTTGTCCACCATTTAATTTTTTCTAAATTGTTGTGTTAATATAAAAGTTTGTGGTGTTAACATGCCTACCCGTGCGTAGCCTTTTTTCGAGAAGTCAAGATTGGCGACTCGCACTAAATATGCAAAGCATGGTGATTTGAGATATCTCTTTAATGGTATGGCCAGCAAATTAAAGAAAGACTCCTTTCCCTTTTCATTCAACCAAGTCTACTTCGTTCACTTTCACCTTTGCTTTCCTTTTTGGTTTTGAAAATATCTTTGTAGTTCTACACTGACCGACTTTGGTATCTCGTCAAAGAGAAAGGCTTGGGTCCGATGCCCATCGGACTCAAATTTGGGTCCGATGGGTTTCGGGGCCGTCCGATCCATTTTAAGATTCGTGCGTACGAATTTTAAAGCAGATGCGAAAGTTGCGGGCGCTAATTCTAAAGCAGATCGGACGGTGAGCGAACCCGTCGAACTCACTTTGAGTCCGTTGCCCATGGGACCCAAATTTCTCCCCTCGTCAAAATGTTGATTTTGTTAAGCATTTATTAACATCACTATTATTGCATATTGTTCTTTTATAAAAAAAAAATCACCGGCCCCATGACTTTAGTTGCTTTTCTGCCTTCATTTATACGGAACAATTCTGTAACACACACACTTGTTAAGTGGAGTGATTTATACTTATATACGACAAAATCTGTCATGGACGGATCTAAATGTATTTAATTATTTTTTTTAAGATTTTATATAGATTTGAGTTCAGGGTCACAATCTATTTTTTTTTTAATACACAGAGATAATTTATTTCGATCTCCAATCTAAATTTTCTAATTCTGTCACTGTAAACTGATTCATTAATACACATATGTCACTTTTTTTAATTTAAATGAAAAACATATTCAATATCTATCTTTTGTTCTTGTAAAATTTTGAACTCACCTAATTTTTATTTGAAATATATATATATCAGCCTATTTACATATATATAAGATTACTTGTTAAATTACATCACTAGAACAGATTTATCTTATCAAGGACCATGTTTCAAGTTCCATAATAGGCAAAATTATTGAATACGACAATAGATCCCTAGATTCAATATAATCTTAGTCAAATTAATTACTAAAAATCGACCTTATCAAAAAATCTATATATTTTGACTCTTCAACGACTTTGATTGATCGTATATAATCTTTTATTTTAATTTTGGTTCGCATATGTTTATCTTGATTTTTGCAACTTCAAACAATTATCATTCGGAAATTTCTTTAATATATAATTGCTGAGTGAGGCTACAATTCTTTGTACTAAGTAGGTCTCTGTATTATATCTATGTTTTTTTTAATTCCAAATAGAGTAGGGTTAAAATGCACCATTGGTTTTGTGCTCCATTCATGCTCCATGTCTTTTTCTCCTTTTTAAAGTTCGAACAATCGATCCGAACCGCTCAATATGATCTTTGTATGAAAATGTTCTTGGAGACCAAATTTTATATTTTTTGAAATTTTTTTACTAACTTTAGATAGGTACAAAATCACTGTTTTCAGAAGATTATGGACCATCCAAAACAGTGATTTTGTACCTATCTAAAAAAATAGTAAACAAACTTCAAAAAATATACAATTTTGTCTCCAAACACATTTTAACATGAAGATCAGATTGAGCGGTTCGGATAGATTGTTTGAACTTTGGAAACGAAGAAAAAGACGTGGAGCATGATTGGAGCACAAAACCAATGGTGCATTTTAACCCTACTCTTCCAAATATTCGATACAATCCCATAATATAATTTCCATAATAAAATGTACTTGGAGTACCTTAAAAAAAAAAAGTACTTGGAGACAAAATTTTATATTTGGTAAATTATTTTGCTATTTTTTTAAGATAGGTAAAAAATTACCTTATCTAAATTTAAACCACGCGAAAGTACTAATTTTCTATCTATGTAACAAATAGTAAAAAGTTCTAAAAAAATATAAAATTGTCTCCATGTACATTTTCATATGGAAATCATATTAAGCAATTCAAATTAACTATTTGAAACTCAAAAGAAAATTCTAACAGCACAAAATCTACAAAGAAGAGGTTGGAACATGCCTACGATGTGGGTAATGTGTAGATCACATTGTGAATAACTAATGCACCTATTTACCAAATGTCCCTTCGCTTTGGAACTATACAATGTCATTTCTAATAGATTTGGCCTGATGATCCAAGATTGAAGAATAATTTTAAGAAGTGGGGGGCTCATAGGTGGATAGTGAAAAAAGAAGGGGACAAAAAGGCCATCGAAAATACTTCTTCTTGCAATGTTTATATGCTCGAGAGAGATGTTCAAGAATCTTCAGGGAACATATCAAAACTCTACAAGATCTTATTACAGAGGTGCAAGATCAGTGGAATTATTTACACTGAAGAAGAGTTCTAAGTTATAAATTTCATTCAATTTCTTTTATTTTACTATTTTTAAATTTCAACTATGTTGTATTACTTTTCAACTTGTACCCTGGTTTTGTCACACCCTAAATTTTCACCATCCGGAGCATGATTATAACATTATCATTGCACTTTTTCTTGGTCTGTCAACCTACGTCGCCAACAAAAAGGAAAACAAAATATAAAACGGAGTCAGCTACAAAGCTCAGTAACCGGTTATTTAACGATGTGCTTCTCTATAATTGACTTAATTTAACAACCATTCAAACAAGTCAGATTAATTCACACAATGGCTCATCAAATTATGTATGTATATTTAACCGGCGATAGCACGTCGGTCTTGGTTATCCATAAAACAATTCACATCATATTCACATAGTTGGAATCCCATCACACAAGCGATTCTCAACTTCCACAACACACAATTCCTTAAACCGCCAATCCAATGGGAAATCTATCCAACATTGGAAGGCCGCCAACCCACTGGAAAGTCCAACCAACAGTGGGAGGCTACAATCACAAATCCAATTCCAACCTCAGACCCGCTATTCCGTTAAATATGCCATCATAATCAAATATGCAATACCAATATTCAAATCAACCATACAAAATGAAAACACAGATTATAGAGAAGTCTGGTTACCTGATACGAGATGTTCGGAATTTCAAATCGGATTGCAACGACATATTAGAATTACGGCGACGTAGTCGGAATTCGAATCGAGAGGCAAAATAGAGAGGCGGCAGGAGAATAAAAAGGAGGGGTGGTTACATCACGAGTTGCGTTTAACCAGGGGGTGCAATGGGAGTTGCTTGCCCTTTTTTATTAAAAATATAAAATTAGTTATATAACAGATTATAATTCTATAGTGTGAATCACGTGTAAATGAAGAGTTACCAAAATAAAGAATATTCAGACGAAGATATGACTGAAAAATATATTTAGTATATTTCAATAATGTTAGAATACTAATGAAAATAGTTATGACATATAACGAATGCAGACATACATGATATTTGATAATATACAAAATTAGATATAAATACGGTTACATATGTGATTTAAGAAAAAGAAAAACATAAAAATTTTACGATTTCATTTCTCTAAATTGTTTTAAAGTAATATAATTATAAATAAAATATGTTACCAAACAAATTGATAATCTTTATTATATTATGAAAAAGTTTTGTAAGCATAAATAATAATTCCTCAAATTTTTCAAGATGTTACATTCTTCCCTCCTTTAAAAGAATTTTGATCTCAAAATTCAAATATAAATTGTAAATAAGTGTACCACGCGTCTGTTGCGCCACAATGGGCCATTAGTGCTCTTGCGGAATTGAAAGTTTAATGTTGCTATGTTTAATTTGGGTGTCCATTTGTTATCTCTAACCTTAAGGACATACTCAAGGTTACGAATTTCAAGAAAATTATAAACATTAGTCATACGCATATTTTAGTGTCAATATTAATATTTACAGAAGAACAAGTACTTAACCAGAAATTTGTCCCCCAGTTTTGAGACGGCTCTAAGATTGGTGAATTGTACAAGTAGACACTTCTGCTTGGTGCCTTATCCGCTCAGAATAAATAATATCCGCTCACTTTATATTCTCAAATCCACAACAACTTGCTGGCAAATTAAGAAATACGCCGAAGTGAGCTTCTCATCTTCTAAGCAAATAATTTGTTTCCTTAGCCATGCCCATGATTAAAAACTTTGCTTTGGCTTTTCTCCTCTTAAAAATCACATTCTCATTCAGCCAAGAAGTGGAATTTACATTCAATGGATTCTCCGGAACAAATTTAACCCTAGACGGTGAAGCTTACATCGAGTCAAATGGACTTTTGAGGTTAACAAACAACACGGCTGAAATAAAAGGTCATGCCTTCTACCCCTCTTCAATTCGCTTCAGCAGGACCACCTGTTCCTTCTCAACCACATTTGTATTTGCAATTACTTCGGACGACCTTGGCCTCAGCAGCGATGGGATGGCCTTCTTCATCTCCCCCTCGAAGAATCTCAGCGCCGCCATGACAGAACAATACTTGGGCCTCTTCAATGATCAAAACAATGGCAATCCCACTAATCATATTTTTGCCGTTGAGCTTGACACTGTATATAACCCTGATTTCAACGATATAAACAATAACCATGTTGGCATTGATATAAATAGTTTGAAGTCAAGCCAATCTGCTTCTGCCAGCTATTATGCCGACGATTCAGGTGCTTTTCAAAATTTGAGCCTTATCAGTGGTACAGCAATGCAACTATGGGTTGAATACGAGAGCCAAGAGACACAAATTACTGTTGCCATATCTCCCATTGGAAAGTCTAAGCCAAGAAAACCCCTACTCTCTTATAAATTCAATCTCTCATCAGTTTTGAAAGATTCTATGTACGTTGGTTTTTCTTCCTCCACTGGCCCTTTGAATAGCTCTCATTACATCCTTGGATGGAGCTTCAAACTAGATGGACCTGCACCATCCATTGACCTATCGAAGTTACCAAAGCTCCCACGTACAACCCCCAAAGGCCAATCAAAAGTCCTAGACATAGTCATGCCTTTCGCTTTAGCGGCCTTTATTCTTATTTTAGTCGCTTTCCTTTTCCTCTATGTGAAGAAGCAGTTTAAGTACACAGAAGTATTTGAAGATTGGGAAGTTGAGTTTGGTCCACATCGCTTCTCATACAAAGATTTGTACCGAGCAACCAATGGGTTTAAGGAAAAAGAGTTGCTTGGAAAGGGTGGATTTGGGAGGGTTTACAGGGGGGTTTTACCTGTGTCCAAATTGGAAGTAGCAGTCAAGCGATTCGCACACGAATCCAACCAAGGTATCAAGGAATTTATTGCAGAGGTTGTGAGTATTGGCCAGCTCCGGCATAGAAACCTTGTTCAATTATTGGGTTATTGCCGGAGTAAAGGGGAGCTCCTTTTGGTATATGATTACATGCCAAATGGAAGTCTTGACAAGTATTTGTATGGTCTAGAAAACCCGACCCTTAATTGGATCCAAAGATTCAAAATTATCAAAGGAGTAGCATCAGGTCTTTTATACCTCCACGAGGATTGGGAGCAAGTCGTCATCCACCGAGACATTAAGGCAAGCAATGTTTTATTAGACTGTGATTTAAATGCTAGATTAGGCGACTTTGGCCTTGCAAGACTATATGATCGTGGTACCGACCCTCAAATTACCCATGTGGTAGGTACAACGGGTTATATTGCCCCGGAGCTTGCGAGAACTGGTAAGGCAACACATCTTACGGATGTGTTTGCCTTTGGTGCATTCCTGTTAGAGGTTGTTTGCAGTAAGAGACCAGTGCACCTCGGTGCACAAGGGGAGCGAAAGATTCTAGTCAATTGGGTGTTGCAAAGCTGGAAATTCGGATCATTAGCCGATATTGTGGATCCGAGATTAGGCCAATGTTTTACAGGAGAGGAGTTAGATATGGTGCTAAAACATGCTAAATATTAATTAGAGTTTAAACTTTTTCGATAGGTAAAAAAATACTAAACACTTCTCATTTAATTATAAAAAATAATAATTAATAAGTAATGTTATGTTATTATTCAATCTATTTATTTAATTGAATTATTGATAATTTTATTAATAAAGAAAATGTATAATACAAAAGATTTTAGAAAGAAAAGTAGGATTTCTCACAATTCAATCTATTTATTTAATTAAATTATTGATAATTTTATTAATAAAGAAAATTGTATAATACCAAAGATTTTAGAAAGAAAAGTAGGATTTCTCACAATTAATTTCATGGTATAACCAAACTCTTATTTTAGCACATTGTCATAATCATTCCCGTGCATATCCGTACCCATGGGTTCCTATATTTTTAAAAGTAGATTCTAATTCCCGTCAAATACCATCCCGTGTAATCCCGTGACATCCGAACAGACCCTTAAGGAATTAATTATGGTAGCCCACGGTGGACTGTATAAGAACATACAACAGGCCTATACATTCAAATCAAGTTTTGTGCGTCCTTTCCTCGGTGTCATGTAACAGACATCAGTACAAAAAAATCTGTGATAGATCTGGAATCATTTCAAGCTTGCAGCAGGTCAAGTCAACTAAAAGTTGAGGAGGTTAGAGCGCCCTGCCTTTTAAGTCATTCTATAGTCTTAGTCAAATTAATTACTAAAAAGCGACCTTAGCAAAAAAATCTAGATATTTTGACTCTTCAACAACTTTGATTGTTCGTATATAACCTTTTATTTTAATTTTGGTTCATATATGTTTATCTTGATTTTTGCAACTTCACACAATTTGCATTCGGAAATTTCTTTAATTTATTTGCAAAACCACTCGTTTTTTTCTGTGGAGGAGAAAAATTGTACTTGGAGATAAAATTTTATATTTTCTAAAGTTATAAAAAATTACCTTATCTAAATTTGAACCATGCGAAAGTAGTAATTTTCTATCTATCTAAAAAATAGTAAAAAAATATAAAATTTGATATCCAAGTACATTTTCACATGGAGATCATATTAAGCAATTCAGATTAACTGTTTGAAACTTAAAAACAGATATATGGATCCATAGCACAAACCAATCTGCACATTATATATAAAGTATCATAATCTCACTCAATAATTGGGCATTAATTCATTAAATTATTTACAACTCACCGTCTCAAAATCAGTGTCCCTAATTTGTTATCTCTAACCTTACTTCCAAGTCAAATTTTAATTGAGCCTAAGAACATATGTCAAAAAATTAAAGAATATTATATAGCTTAGTCATATGCAAATTTTAGTGTCAATATTAATATTTACACAAGAACAATTACTTGACCAGAAATTGTACAAGTAGACGCTTCTGCTTGGTGCTTTATCCGCTCACTTTATATTCTCAAATCCACAGCAAGTTGCTGGCAAATTAAGAAATACACTGAAGTGAACTTCTCATCTTCTAAGCAAATAATTTGTTTCTTTAGCCATGCCCATGATTAAAAAATTTGCTTTGGCTTTTCTCCTCTTGAAAATCACATTCTCATTCAGCCAAGAAGTGGAATTTACATTCAATGGATTCTCCGGCGCAAATTTAACCCTGGACGGTGAAGCTTACATCGAGTCAAATGGCCTTTTGAGGTTAACAAAGGACACGGAACAAATAAAAGGTCATGCCTTCTACCCCTCTTCAATTCTCTTCGGGAGGACCACCTCTTCCTTCTCAACCACATTTGTATTTGCAATTACTTCGGACAACCTTGGCATGAGCAGCGATGGGATGGCCTTCTTCATCTCCCCCTCGAAGAATCTCAGCGCCGCCATGACAGAACAATACTTGGGCCTCTTCAATGATCAAAACAATGGCAATCCCACTAATCATATTTTTGCCGTTGAGCTTGACACTATGTATAACTCTGAGTTCCGAGATATAAATGATAACCATGTCGGTATTGATATAAATAGTTTGAGTTCAAGCCAATCTGCTCCGGCAGGCTATTATGCCGACGATTCAGGTGCTTTTCAAAATTTGGGCCTCAGCAGTGGTAAATCCATGCAAATATGGGTCGAATATGAGAACCAAGAGACACAAATTACTGTTAGCTTATCTCCTATTGGAAATCCTAAGCCAAGAAAACCTCTGCTCTCTTATAAATTCAACCTCTCAGCAGTATTGAACGATTCTATATACGTTGGTTTTTCCTCTTCCACTGGCTCTTTCTCTAGCTCTCATTACATTCTTGGATGGAGCTTCAAACTAAATGGACCAGCACCATCCATTGACCTATCAAAGTTACCAAAGGAGCCACTTACAACCAGCAAAGGCCGATCAAAAGTCTTATACATAGTGATAACTTTCGCTTCAGCGGCCTTTGTTCTTATTTTAGTCACTTTCCTTTTCCTCTATGTGAAGACGCGGTTTAAGTACGCTGAAATAATTGAAGATTGGGAAGTTGAGTTTGGTCCACATCGCTTCTCATACAAAGATTTGTACCGAGCAACCAATGGGTTTAATGAAAAAGAGTTGCTTGGAAGGGGTGGATTTGGGAGGGTTTACAGGGGGGTTTTACCTGTGTCCAAATTAGAAGTTGCAGTCAAGCGAGTCACACACGAATCCAACCAAGGTATTAAGCAATTTATTGCAGAGGTTGTGAGTATTGGCCGGCTCCGACATAGAAACCTTGTTCAATTATTGGGTTATTGCCGGAGCAAAGGGGAGCTCCTTTTGGTATACGATAACATGCCAAATGGGAGTCTTGACAAGTATTTGTATGGTCAAGAAATGCCGACCCTTAATTGGACCCAACGATTCAAAATTATCAAAGGAGTAGCATCAGGTCTTTTATACCTCCACGAGGATTGGGAGCAAGTCGTCATCCACCGAGACGTTAAGGCAAGCAATGTTTTATTAGACTGTGATTTAAATGGTAGATTAGGTGATTTTGGACTTGCAAAACTATACGATCGTGATACCGACCCCCAAACCACTCATGTGGCAGGTACAATGGGTTATATTGCCCCTGAGCTTGTGAGAACTGGCAAGGCAACACCTTTTACTGATGTGTTTGCCTTTGGTGCCTTCTTGCTAGAGGTTGTTTGCAGTAAGAGACCGTTACATTCCGGTGCACAAGGGGAGCGAATGATTCTAGTTGATCGGGTGTTAGAACACTGGAAATTCGGATCGTTAGCCGATATTGTGGATCCGAGATTAGGCGAATGTTATATAGTAGAGGAGGTAGATATGGTGCTAAAACTAGGTTTGCTTTGCTCACATCCACTACCTAGTGCCAGGCCGAGCATGCGACAAGCTGTGCAATATTTGGAAGGCGATGCACCCCTACCAGACTTATCGGCAATATGTATGAACTTCAGCATGCCTGCATTTCTTCCGAATGAAGGATTTGATTCTTATGTTATGCCACACCCCTCTACAATGACATATGCATCTTTCTCTGGTTTATCTGGTGGTAGATGATAGAACGGACTCTTTAAGGAATTTTTATTTATTTTCTAATTTTTATTTGTCTGATAATATTGTGTAATGACCGGTTGGGTTTCATTTCTGGCCTTCCCAAAGTTGTTTGGGACTAAAGGCTTTGTTGTTGTTTTTGTTGATAATATTGTGTAATCAGATGTTATAGTATACAACGTCTGTATACTACAGAAATGATTACTGGAGTTTATAATGACAGCCCTTATTTAAAAAAAATACATCATTTACAAAAATGAATGTTTACAGCTCCCTAGTTAAATCTATTTTTAGTTTTACGTTAAGTGACAAACCTAACCAGATTTTTTTTATGGCTTGTTAAACTAAATAGGGTTTTAACAAGGGATATTCTTAGTAGAAGGGGTTGGTCTGGTGATAGGCAATATGTATATTGTTCAGAGATGGAGTCAGTTGATCATTTATTTGTCGCTTATCATTTTGCTAAGTCTATATGTTCTTGGATTACTACTTATAATAGGTTTGTATTTGAGTGCAATATTGTTGTTGACTTGTGGGAATTAGATTATTGCATCCCTCTAAAAGATGCTAATTTAGTTGAGAAAATTTGTGGTGCTGTTTTATGGAATTTATGGCTTCATAGAAATAAAATATTGTTTAAAGATGGACATATTCAAGGTGCACAGGTTTTAGGGGCCAAGATTAATGTTGTAGGCCAGAAATGAAAAGTAAACAACAATTGGGACTAGAACATATTCTAATTAGCAATGTTTTTTATTAGTTCTTACATATTAGTTTGTACCACTTCAACTATAATTGGGACTAGAACATATTCTAATTAGAAATATTTTTTCTATGCAAGTTTTTATGTTATTTGTTTGGAGGGGAGCTTGACGGTGGTTGGATCTAGCCAGTCTGCCGTGGTGGCTTCTCTCTTAGCTTATACTAAAATAGTGGGCTCACATCTTGCAATTTACTTTTGGTTTTTATGATATAACTTATATATTAGCTTATAGTAAAGTACATATTTAAATAAGAAGAGAGATTATTGGACAATGGTTATTTGACAATCTTAAAAATGAACTTAAAAAAAAATTGAAAATCAGAAAACAAATTTGAAGATATGGACATACATGTACCCTTACAATTAAAGTTCATGTGATTTTAATATTATTTTATAATGCATGCATCAAAGTTCATGCAGCTTGAGATTTGTTGGTGAAGAATGAAGATGCAGAAAATAGTGTTCTTAAGTCCTTGAAATGCTAAATGATGTAGCATGCATGTGCAGTTCGAGTCTCAATCTTTCAAAGGCTAATTTGTTTGGGCCCATCTTTCTGGCCCAATTGTTTTTTTCCTTTTCTTCAGCCCGGTTCGGTCTTATCTGCCAACAGCACTACGTATAAAACTATTAAATTTAAGGAACCCATAACCCGTTCGACCACTGACAACTGATCCTTGTTGAAACCAAAACTACCATCTCTCCCATCTTCAGTTTAAATATGTTAGATAAAATGCTTAAAACTAATTAAATTTACATAAGAAATGTTATTGCACGAAATTGCCCCTTGCATCTTCTTCTCTTTATTCCCTTTCTTTCTGCTTATATAAATGAAATGTGTCTGGTACATTGACATATTAGCACACTAATATGCATGCTTAAATTTCTCAGGTGATTTTGGTCAAACACATAATAACTATATCTCATGGCTTCAAAACAGAGGGTTTAATTGGGTTGACACTTAGTTTCCAAAATAAATGACTCATAACTAAAATTTAATTATTAAGGGATGGGATTGGGGCAGGGCAGAGCCAAATTTTCAGACTATGGGGGTCAAACTTGAATGAGGGTCAAGTATATAAAAATTTTCTACTATAAATGGGGGTCAATTTCACACTATACATAATATTTTTCTTTAAAGTATGTCAAAAATAAGTTATAAATACAAAAAAAAAATTGAAAAGTGACCCCCATTCATTAAAGGTATATTCGCCTCTGGGTGATAACATTAGGGGCGGAGACAGACTTTCAAATAATAAGAAGACAGACTTTCAAATAATAAGGTCAAATGTATATCCAAAATCAATCATATAATTTTTTCACAAAAAGTATGGGATAAATTATATATCCCCATTTTCTCTTACCCAACCCATAAATTGATAAAGTTGCTTTTATTAGATAAGGAAGATGAACAAGGGCAATTCCGTCAAGAAAAATGTTGACAATGAAGTTCTCATATTAATCTACTTGGTCTTAAACATGTTGTGGAAATATATAACGTCATAACATTTAAATGGATAAGCATCTAAATTTGAACTTTTAATGAAAATATATATAAAAATCGGAGTTATGACTGATTGGCTGTTTGGTGCATTTCCCATGCTACTGCATGTTGCTGCTGTTCCTTGCAATTAAGCTTTTATCATGACTTCGTAGAGAACAGAGTAGGTCCGATGCCCATCGGACCTACTTTTAGGTTCAACGACATGATGGCCGTCCGATCTAATTTAAGATATGTGCACACGGAAATTGAAACAGACACGCACGAATTTTAAAGTGTTCCGCACGAATTTTAAAGCAAATAGACGGTGATTAAACCCATCGAACCAGAGTAGGTCCGATGCCCATCGGACCTACTCTCAAGTCGTATCAGTAAATAAGTTTGGTCTATACCATATTAAATGAACCAAGTGCGAACAAAACACTAGCAGCAGTGTTGTTTGGTTCGTTATCTCAAATAATATTAAATGAACCAAGTGCCACTAGTACAAAAAACCCCTTCACCGACTGTTAAAAAACCCTTTTACCGACTGTTATTGAGGCGTCGGTGATGGCGGCGACGGTATAGATAAATCTTTACTGACGGGTGAATAACAGTCGGTGTAGGCACCCAACACCGACTGTTTTTTGGAAAAAACAGTCGGTGTAGGCGCCCAACACCGACTGTTTTTTTGAAAAAACCGTCGATATAGGTGCCCAGCACCGAATTTTTTTTTTTTTTTTTTTTAATTTGCACCTGTAGACGTGACAACTGGCAAGCCAAAATTCGGTGACTTGTATTTTGCAAAGTAATCAAAGGATAGCCCAGTCAAATGACTCATTTAATGCTCTCATATTCTTCCACTCAAATTCACAAATAGAACTTTTATACAACAAGAGAAATATAAACAATTTATATAGCAAAATTACTATGACCAAATAGATTCATCACTAATGCAACATAAATGCTTTAAGCAAGAGAAATATTTGCTAATCATACATTTTATATAAACAATTTAACAATCAGAACAACAGAAAGCAATACAAGGTTGTATAAGCCAACAATTAGAATTAATTTCACATCAAGATTAACCTGCATGTTAATAAGCCAAGGAGGGGGAGCACCATCAGGCATACCAAGAGCTTCCTTCAGTTCTTTAGACAGCATGCCTGGTTTCATTTCCCTAAGCTTGACCTGTCAATGAGAAAAGAATAAAGTTACAATAATTGTTTAAATCAGAACATATAACCCAAAATACACAACAAGAAGAAAATTTGGTGAACAACATGATATTTTTACCAGATGATATTTCATAACTAAATAAGTGATTACAAGATTCCTGTATAAACATGCAGTACCAGATTAAAGCCAAGTATGATAATTTGTTCTGCAAACTTTAAAAACTAAAAAAATTACCTCAAATTCCTTGCCTGATTTTGTAGAGATCACCATGTGAAGTTAGCTTTGGCTTTGTTTGGTACTTGAAAAATGCATCATGCAAAACCTGACAAGACGGCAGAAGCAATTATTAAGAAGTACATGCAACTGGTTAAACTCAATATAATATATCCCGAGTAAAAGAGTACCTGATAATCGATATCCATCTTTCCCATCTTGGGTTGCATGCGCTCGCGCTGCTTCTGTTTCAGTTTCTTACTATCTTCTTTTTCTATGTATGCCTGTAAAGGTCAAGTATAAAAGATGTGAGACATAAGGGAAGAACTGGAATTATACCAGGCTTGAGGTCACGATGAAAAAACCCTCGTTGGTGCATATAAGCAAGACCCTGAAAAATCTGATAGCACCAGTTCCTTACTTCAGCCTCTGAAAATCCTTTCCCTCTGTCTTTCATTAGTTGGTACAAGTTATAGTCCTGAAATATTACATTTCAAGTATAATTAAATTCCTGAAATGTATATAATTAGAAAAAAGAATTCTAGTAAAAAAAATCATCTTCTAATGCAATTTCAACAACTTTTTATATGTTAGTTTGGGGTAACAAGCTGGAACTTTAAATAGGCTAACCAGTAAGTAATTTTGTGCAGCCAAAGAAAGAGTGAGAAACTGAAAGACATTAAAAGAAGTCAAAGACACTGGAAATTCAATACTTAATCCTTACCATGTATTCCATCACAAAGTACAATATGTCGTGTTCTCTTATGACCTCCTTTAGCTTGACAATGTTAGGATGATTCATCCTGCGTAAAGACTTCACAGACAACAAGCAAAATAAAAACATTAGCAAAAAATTAGTAAAATATCTCATAAAGAACTAGATAATTCCCAATGTAAAAGGCACCTTAACTTCATGAAGGTTCATGCACTCCTCCCAAGAATAATATTTTTTCTTCATTTTTTTAACCGCAACCTAATGTAAGCAAAAAATTAGATGATGCCAGTATTTAATATTTTGTACTAGTGCATCTTGCTAATCGTAATGATATGCCTGGTGTTGATGCCAGTATATACTCCTTCCATTGCATTCTGACGGCACTTTATAGCAAGCACAACCTAAGTCAAGATCAATAATATAATTAAGAACAATATTCAATACAGATCAAAATAAGCAAAGCTTTAGAGCTTGTGCTAAACACTTGTAATTAATTAATAACACGTACCAAAGATGAATAAAAAGGATCTATAAAATAAAATAAAATAATTTTAATACCTCCTCCAGTGAAGCATTTCCAGCTCTCTCTCCAATTCCATTGATAGTAACGATCAGACCTGTATAATGTTATACAGGAATGAGTTCAAAGAAAAGGGTCCTTAAATTCTGTGCAAATGATATTTGGCAATCTTGAAAATAACTTTGTTGCCTTTAAGAAAACACAAAAATACCAATGAGTATGATATAGCAATTTTTTTAAGAAAACACAAAAATAAATGCCAACAAAATTTTGAATCTTTAAGTAAGATTCAGAATAATAAGAGAAAAGAATGGAAAAAGAGCCTCACTCATCACAGTTGATATCTTCTTCTTCTAGCTCTTTGACTCCCTTGTGAAATTGAATGGAAAAAGAGCCTTCAAGTGTGTCATATTTTCTCACTTAAGCCCCTATATTAAAATAAATTACGCAAGGCCTAAAATTTACACAATCGCACCTCAACTTTCAAAATATCACAACAAGGTCCCTGTCATTTCAAATTCGGTACCAGGGTATCACTGGGCTAGTACCAATTACCAGCATCAACAGAATCGCAAAACATGTCTCACAACCAGCTCAAGCAACACCTCAAAGCTGGTACCAGCATAATCAGACAGCCCCAAAAAATCAACCCGAACCAACAGAGGAAGAAAAATGCAACCAAAAAGGCTGGTACTGACAATGGTACCAGCAATGTCATGCCTGAAATCGAAACAACCAAATCCACACAAGGCACGAAGGCCACAGTCACAGAAAAAGGCTCAAAGCCGCAGGTCAAATCAACAGCCAACAACAGTAAAGCAAACCCGAAGGTTACAGGTCAGCAAAATGGCACGAAGGCCGCAGGTCAGTAAGGGCTCACAGCCAGCAGTAGAAAAACTGAATCGAAGGCCACAGTTCAAGGGAAATGGCACGAAGGCCACAGATCAGCGTATCAGCCGCAAGCCACAAGGCAACAGAAAACCAAATAAATGAGTTTAGGGTTACCCGAGGAGATTAAATTGCACAAACCGAAGGCAACGAACAAGCACCGAAGCAGAGATCGAGTGCTTGGGTGCTTGGGTGCTCGGGCGCACAACGCACTCCTCCTCCGCGCTCCAGCGGAGCTCGGGTGCTGGTGCGGGGCGAGGCAGCAAGGCGAGGTAGCGGGGCGGGGCGAGGCAGCAAGGCGACTCGGGTGCTCGGGTGCTTGGCGGAGCTGGAGGCAGCAAGGAAGAGGAGTGCGTTGGGAGATCGCGAGGCTGATCGACTCAACTCAAAATTTTGGGAGGGTTTTCGGCAAAGAAGAAAGAAGAGGGAAATGAAATATTTCGCGGCTGATCGGAAGTTATAAAAACTGGGAACTAAATTTTGTTAGCTCAACACCGACTGTTTTTCTAAAAAACAGTCGGTGTTGGTAATTGCTCAACACCGACTGTTTTTTGTAAAAAACAGTCGGTGTAGGTATGAGCAACACCGACTGTTTTTTATAAAAACAGTCGGTGTTGGTGACTGCTTAACACCGACTGTTGTTTGTGAAAAACAGTCGGTGTAGGGTATGAGCAACACCGACTGTTTTTTTTAAAAAACAGTCGGTGTTGGTTTACTGACGGTTTTTTGTAAGAAAACAGTCGGTGTTGAGATTGTTCTTATTTACGATTTTACCAGCAGTCTCTACACCGACTGTTACATATTAAAACAGTCGGTGATTGAGGGTCGGTGAAGGGGTTTTTTGTACTAGTGTGCAAACAAAATTTCCATAATTTATTCTGGAATGAGGCAAGCGTCCATTGGTTGTTGGGAACTGGTAACCTCCGTATTACTAGAGAGGCACTGCTATGCAAAGTCAGATGATCTGAACTGTTCTTTTAATTTTGCATGAATCTCAGAGCACAAATAATATTGGCTTCCTGCATTATCCGACTAGGCAACGCTTTTGAATTAATCTGAAGCCGTAAAGTTGTGAGCCTCACGGTGAAGTACTACAAAAGATACGCGTCCGATTGTTGGGCCAATTCCCGTGGTTTTTTCACAAATTTGTGTGATTTTCCTATGTGGGTTTGGTTCACCACTATACAAGTTACTAGTTGGTCCTACTTACAGTACACAGTGAGATGCATCAACAAAAAAAACTATTTTTTATTTGTAGCATTTTTTTTTATCAAAATGAGGTAAATTAAGTCTTTGGTACCTATTTAGTACCATTGAAAACTTCCACCAACTTGAACGCTCTAACCTCCTCCACTTGAACAAGTTGTTTTGAAGAAAATTATTTTTTTAATATTTAAGTTGTTTTTTTCACATTTATACATTTTATATTTCTGAATATTTGTCTGGATTGTATGAATATCATTCTTGACAGCTTGGTTTTATACTAAATTAATTTGAAATTTATAAATTTTACATATAAATGTATCACTAATAAAATAAATTGGTTTCAACAAGTTGAATTCATAGTTCAATATCTGTTTGTCAAATATCTTTGTATCTGATCCTATTATCCTATCATCTCTATCTATATAAAATCACTCTTAATGCCGGGTAAATATATAACATAGACAGAGACTCACGTTCCATATATATATATATATATATATATATATATATATATATATATATATATATATATATAAAGCTGGGCTATGGTGAGTTGTGAAGTAAGAGGTCATTTTTACTTCACGCTCGTATTTTCATTTTGGAAATCGAAACAACCGATCCGAACCGCTCAACATGTTCTAAATATTGAAATGTGTTTGGAGATTAAATTTTACATTTTTTGGAATGTTTTTACTATTTATTAAGACACTTTGAAAATCGCTGATCCGGTGGTCCAGAAATTTTTACCGTTCACAGTGGATCAGCGATTTCAAAGTGGCTTAATAAATAGTAAAAAAATTCCAAAAAATGTAAAATTTAGTCTCCAAGCACATTTTAATATTTAGAACATGTTGAACGGTTCGGATCGGTTGTTTGGATTTTCAAAATAAAAATATGACGTGAAGTAAAATGTTGTTTTACTTCACAACTCACCATAGTCTATCTCTCTCTCTCTATATATATATAGGACCTGGCTAGTTCTAACCCTATATAATTAACATCTGTTTGTTGAATATCTTTGTATCTCGAATTAATTATCTTTATAAAATCACTCTAATGCTTGTTCTGAGAAGGCTCTTCTGGTCATATAATTAATATCTGTTTGTTCTCACATGAATAAATAATATCCTCAAATCCTTTATATTCTCAAATCCAAAACAACTTGCTGGCAAAGACATAACTTGTTTCTTTAGCTATGCTCATGATTAAAAACTTTGCTTTCGCTTTTCTCCTCCTCTTAAAAATCACATTCTCAATCCGCCAAGAAGTGGAAGTCACATTCAATGGATTCTCTGGCGCAAATTTAACCCTGGACAGTGAAGCTTACATCGAGTCGAATGGCCTTTTGAGGTTAACAAACGACACGGGTAATGTATATGGTCATGCCTTCTACCCCTCTTCAATTCGCTTCGGCAGAACCACCTCTTCCTTCTCAACCACATTTGTATTTGCAATTATTTCCAAAGACCTTGGCCTCAGCAGCGATGGGATGGCCTTCTTCATCTCCCCCTCGAAGAATCTCTCCGCCGCCTTGCAAGGACAATACTTGGGCCTCCTCAATGATCAAAACAATGGCAATCCCACAAATCATATTTTTGCTGTTGAGTTTGACACTGTATATAACCCTGAATTCAACGATACAAATAATAACCATGTTGGCATTGATATAAATAGTTTGAAGTCAAGCCAATCTGCTTCTGCCGGCTATTATGCCGACGGTTCAGGTGCTTTTCAAAATTTGAGCCTTATCAGTGGTAAAGCGATGCAAGTATGGGTTGAATACGAGAGCCAAGAGACAAAAATTACTGTTGCCTTATCTCCCATTGGAAAGTCTAAGCCAAGAAAACCTCTACTCTCTTATAAATTCAATCTCTCAACAGTTTTGAACGATTCTATGTATGTTGGTTTTTCTTCTTCCACTGGCCCTATGTATAGCTCCCATTACATACTTGGATGGAGCTTCAAACTAAATGGACCAGCACCATCCATTGACCTATCAAAGTTACCAAAGCTCCCACGTACAACCCCCAAAGGCCGATCAAAAGTCTTAGACATAGTGACACCTTTTGCTTCGGCGGCCTTTATTCTTATTTTAGTTGCTTTCCTTTTCCTCTATGTGAAGAGGAGGTCCAAGTACACAGAAGTGCTTGAAGATTGGGAAGTTGAGTATGGTCCACATCGCTTCTCATACAAAGACTTGTACCGAGCAACTAATGGATTTAAGGAAAAAGAGTTGCTTGGAAGTGGTGGATTTGGGAGGGTTTATAGGGGGGTTTTACCTGTGTCCAAATTACAAGTAGCAGTCAAGCGAGTCACACACGATTCCAACCAAGGTATCAAGCAATTTATTGCAGAGGTTGTGACTATTGGCCGGCTCCGGCATAGAAACCTTGTTCAATTATTGGGTTATTGCCGGAAGAAAGGGGCGCTCCTTTTGGTATATGATTACATGCCAAATGGGAGTCTTGACAAGTATTTGTATGGTCAAGAAAATCCGACCCTTAATTGGATCCAACGATTCAAAATTATCAAAGGAGTAGCATCAGGTCTTTTATACCTCCACGAGGATTGGGAGCAAGTCGTCATCCACCGAGACGTTAAGGCAAGCAATGTTTTATTAGACTGTGATTTAAATGGTAGATTAGGTGACTTTGGCCTTGCAAAACTATACAATCGTGATACCGACCCTCAAACAACTCATGTGGCAGGTACAATAGGTTATATTGCCCCAGAGCTTGTGAGAACTGGCAAGGCAACACCTCTTACTGATGTATTTGCCTTTGGTGCGTTCCTGCTAGAGGTTGTTTGCAGTAAGAGACCGTTACATTCCAGTGCACAAGGGGAGCAAATGATTCTAGTTGATTGGGTGTTAGAACACTGGAAATTCGGATCGTTTGCCGATATTGTGGATCCGAGATTAGGCGAATGTTATATAGTAGAGGAGGTAGATATGGTGCTAAAACTAGGTTTGCTTTGCTCACATCCACTGCCTAGTGCCAGGCCGAGCATGAGACAAGTTGTGCAATATTTGGAGGGCGATGTACCCCTACGAGACTTATCGGCAATATATATGAGCTTTAGCACGCTTATAATGCTTCAGAATGAAGGATTCGATTCTTATGTTATGTCACATCCCTCTACACTAACATCTTTCTCTGTTTTATCTGGTGGTAGATTATAGAACAGACACTTTGTTTTCTAATTTTTATTTAATTGATAATATATATTGTATAATCAGATGTTATTGTTGGAAATTGTAAACTTAATTATTAGTCAAATGTAATACTTAATGTTGGAATCCTCTAGAAGTCATGTTGTAGTCTTCTAGCACATATTAAATGTTATTTTGTAGTCTAGGTTTGCTTTGCACTCATGTTGGAATCCTCTAGAAGTCATGTTGTAGTCTTCAGATGAAAAATCGTATCTCAGAAATAGAAGAGGTTTATGAGAGAATTAAATGTTATTTAATGATAGTAGAGTGTGTAGAAAGTTCCTATGAGTCTATATAATATGAAAAAAGTTTTTCAATTTAAGAGAGTAAGAGAATATTGATAATAGAAGTTAAATTTCTGTCATAGAGTGTTCTCTTTTTCAATATTAAATATATTAAGTTCATGTCAAATACTAACTAATTGGTATCAGAGCCATGGCCAGCTCCACAAGAATTCGTTGGGACAAGCTTTGTTGACGCGGCTTACAATGAACAACTACGATAATTGGAGTATACAAATGAAGGCCTTGCTCGGTGCACAAGATGCCTGGGAAGTAGTTGAAGTCGGCTATGAAGAGCCGGCGGCAATGGCCAATCATACGGCAAATCAACTGAAGGCGCTCAAATCATATGGCCAATCATACAGTAAATCAACTCTCAAATTTACTCATTTTAATGTTTTTCTATTAAAATATATTTAAAATTCAAAATTTATGAAGTACCCACTTTATCCTTTATTCAAAAATAAAAAATAGTATGATGTTTCTGAAAAAATCTGAGTCTTCTAAATAGTCAGTTTTCGAGGGCAAATAAGTCATTTCTCTACTTGTGACGCTTACACAATAATATATCTAAATAGCCACGTGTAATTGTTAGAAGTAGATAAATGACCAATTTTCCCTCAAAAACATATTACTTTTTTTTTTATTTTAGTTTCGAAGGGTAAATATGATATTATGAATTTTAGAGAGCAAAATACGTAATTTCTAAGTTTTTGAGGGGTATACATGAAATTCCCCTAATATTTTTATCGGGGAGATAAGAAAGAAGGAGAAGGCGTGATGAATAAGATTTCCGCTCTTCTTCTTTATATATATATATATATAAAAAGAAAGAATCAAGTTGGTAGGACATGTTGACCTTTGTTAAATTGCCGGATTAGGAAAAAACAACGAAGTCCGTAGCTTGATTGGTAATAATAATTAGATAGAATAACTCTGCCTGTGGGCTCCAAAGTAGGTGTTGAAGAAGAGATTCAAGAAGTACATCACCTTAACCATAAAATAAGTTTCCAAAGTAGGTGGGTAGTTGATTCCCTTCTCCTACCGGATAGTCCCACATGGACAGCTTACATATCATCATCTACTGCTAATCCTGTTAACGCATTTTTTTTCCAAAATTTTTATTACTAAAAAAAAGAGTGAGTCTATGTTACTATGCATAGCACAGATTAGTCCGTACTACGGAGTCATATTTTTATTTTGAAAATCCTAATGGTCGATCGGAACCGTTCAACGTGATCTCCACATGAATATGTACTTACAGACTAAATTTTATATTTTTTTCAAATTTTTTTTTACTATATTTTAGGATAGGTAGAAAATCACTTGATCTGAAAATTCTGGACCATCCAAAAACAATGATTTTCTACCTATCTAAAAAAATAGTAAAAAATTCTAAAAAATAAAAAATTTAGCCCACAAGTATATTCTCATATGGAAATCATGTTGAACGGTTCGGATCGACCGTTATGATTTGAAAAATGAAAATATTAATCCGTAGTACGGACCAATCAGTGCTATGCATAGTAACATTATTTACCGGACCAATCAGTGCTATGCATAGACTCACTCTAAAAAAAAAAAATACTAAATTTCAAAATCTACACTCTTTTTTCAAAAATTTCGGAATCTGCCCAATCCGGTAAATTATTTACCGGAAATAGGCCCTCGATCCGCAAAATTATTTTCCAGATTTAGAAATTGTCTTTTGGGAAAATAATTTTGCGGATCCAGCATTTTTCAGTGGAATTTTTTTATAGATGTTTTAATTTTTTGATTAGTTATGTGAAGTTTTATTTGGTAATTGTTTGAATATACGAATTTTTTTCAAAAATGAGCATAAATTTGAAATTTAGTAATTTTTTTGGATATTAATAAAAATTTCGGATTCTTTTTTGTACCAAACCTAACGCATTTCTATTTCTCAGGAAAAAAACAAAATAAACAAAGAATCAGTCAACTAGATCAGATCAGATACATGTTCTTTCACCTACCCACATTACATCTCATCTCCTACAATTTTCAGATCAGATACATGTTCTTTTACTGAATTCGAATCAGACGGTCCAGATCTAAACTTAAAAATTGGATTACTTTAGAGGATCCGAACCCGCACATGTTTTCAATGGGCCTGTTGTATGTTCTTGTACAATCCACCGTATGGTAGGATCTGGGCGATTTTTTTTTTATAAATTTCATAAAAAAAAAATGAAAATCTGAAAGGAGGTAGATTGCTTACTTTTTTTTACAAAAAATTTCAATACTGAAAATCATTTCGGTACCCACTTTTGAATTTCGAATTTGAACATCTGTATGCACTTTTTTATTTCCGAAATTTATTTTCAGTCCTCACACTCTCTCTCCTCCCACCAAATATAAAATTAATTTAAAATTTATTTTCGGTCCACACACTCTCTCTCCTCCCCCGAATTTAAACATTAATTGGGAACTTTGATTTAAATTTTCAATTGAATTTTTTTTTATTACAGTGCAGTCATTTTTAACAAATATTTAATCATTTGCGTTAGAAAAAATATGGTAAAAATATATATTTCAAATTCTAATCTTATTATTTGCAAAGATTTATTGGTGTGTACAATTAGGAAAGATAAATAAAAGATGATAGTAGGGAACAAGTAGGGACCACAAAAAGTCACGTAGACCGATATAATCACGGTAAAGAATGGCTCCGTCACAACATGCACCGTTCATTCATGTTCATTCATGTGTCGTCGTGAATAAGTTGCATGCTATGACATGTGTGATTCTGACACAAGGCAGTCCTGAAACTGTCTTGCCCGATAAGCTCACGTACTCAGTTATGGTAATAGAGAAGAATAAAAGTAACACAAAGAACTCAAACACACAAACACAACTTTCTATTCAATAATCAACTAGTCTCTTATAGGCTATGTTACATGGATACGGGTACGGTGATATGACAATTTTCAAAAATTTACGATACGCCTATTATATATATATATTAATTTTTATTATTTTAATTATAATAGTAACTTAAATCAAATTTGTAAAAAAACCCGTGATTTTTATTTTTACCCAAAAAAAAATATATTTTAATATAAATAACCAGGGTTTAAAAAAAATTTTATTTCTACCCAAAGCGCTAGGAAATCCAGCGCTCCGAATTAAAAATTCGGAACGCCAGGAATATTAGCGTTCCGAATTCTTAATTCGGAACGCTGGATTTCCTGGCGTTCCGAATTTTTAATTCGGAGCGCTGGATTTCCTAGCGTTCCGAATCTCTGTTTTTTTTTTGAAAACTTATATAAGGAGCTGCGTGGAGAAGGGAAGAGAAAAAAAAAAGAGAAAGGAAGAGGGAGAAGGAAGAGAAGAGGGAGAGGAAGGAGAGGAAGAGGAGGGGAGCTGAAGGAAGAGGAGACGGAGAAGTCGTCAGGTAATTTTTTTTTACATACGTATTTACTGTTAATTACATACGTATTTACTGTTAATTACATACGTATTTACTGTTAATTACATACGTATTTACTGTTAATACATACGTATTTACTGTTAATACATACGTATTTACTGTTAATACATACGTATTTACTGTTAATACATACGTATTTACTGTACACTACTGTTCACATACCTATTTACTGTACAATACTGTTCACATACGTATTTACTGTTCACATACGTATATACTGTTCACATACGTAATTACTGTTCAATACTGTTCACATACGTATTTACTGTTCACATACGTATTTACTGTACAATACTGTTCACATACGTATTTACTGTACACAGTTACTGTTCACATACGTATTTACTGTTCACATTTATTGTTCACATACGTATTTTACTGTTCACATACGTATTTACTGTTCACATTTACTGTTCACATACGTATTTACTGTTCACATTTACTGTTCACATACGTATGTACTGTTCACATTTACAATTGAAATCAGTAAACTGACCAAATATTTGTTATTTATGAATATAGTTTATTGGCCATGTCTATTGCAATTTCAATACATTTTGGAGGAAAGTTCATAACTGACCAGTATGGAGTACGTTACTCCAAACCTGCAGCAAATACGTATTGGGTTGATGAAAATTTATCATTTGAGCAGTTGCAATCGCTTATTTATGAAGCGAGCGGCTACAATAGGAATCGTTGCCAATTACAAATTCAGGCCCGAATGGTCCACGCAGGAAAGTATGTCAAAATCACATTGGGAGATAACGGGGCATTGAGAGGTCTAATAGCGCAGGTTTTGAGGTCTGGCGAATCATTATTGGAAGTTTTTGCACGCAAAATTCGCGAAGAGCCAGGGGCCGGAAGTTCAGGCCAAAATTCGGCTGCCCAACATTATCAAGAAGATAATGAACCACACACTCCTTTTATCGTAATGCCTGTACCGGAACCGGAACCAGAAATATACAATAATTCACCCCAATCTCCACCTTTTGTCCCACAACGAGTACAATCTCCACCTTTTATCCCACCTATATCCTTACCTGGGCCTGAACCAAATCCTCACCCCAGACCGCCACCAGTACAGGAAGATCCAAACGAGTCGGAATTTGAATTTATAAACGAGGTACATCTCCTGATCATCAGCGGTCCCCTGTAGAGCCACATCTCCTGATCATCCTCTACAATCTGCGGCAGCCTCCCCTCAGTGTATAGCTCATGGTACGGAGTCCAGCGCACCTGCGTCTCACCCAGACTCTGAATCTGAGATCGGACCGTCCTGATTCCTGCTGTCTTTCCGTGAGGGTTGTCCTTGTACTCGTGAAGTCCGTACCATTTCATGCCGAATGCCCATCGATTTCCATTTTCGGGCTCTCCCAATGGACCCTCGTCCGGCTGAGGTACCGCCACCCATGGATCCTCGTTCGGCTGAGGTACCCCCACCGGTAGCCGTGACCACGACCAATGCTGCAGAAGCAGTATTGGCCCGTAGATTTGCTTAGTTTTCCGCTATATTTTTGAAGAATACCAGCCATCAGTGACAAGTTAAATAATTAAAATAATACAACAAGTGCATGACAAGGTAGGTAATTAAAATAAGACATAAATAGCATACTGACCTTGCAACCGTGGCACAAGTTGGAGTAGAGATGTGCTAGGACAGCCCCACCCAAGTTGTACCTGCCGCTCGACGGCTGAAGGTCTCGCAGCAGCTCTAGATACATCATCGGGATGGTATTACCACTAGCATCAGCAAACATGACAGAACCAAATAGGTCCATCACGAATCCCCGTGTGTATCTGTAATATCAAAATTATAGAGCAACTCATTTTTCCGCATGAAACAGAGTACAAAATAAATGTAATACAAATAGTTTGTATGAGTACCTCTGAATCTCGATCGGAGTGGAATCGCTACCTATACCTCTCGCAAACATAGCTCGCAGCTTCGTCTTTTCCAGACAGTACTTGGACTTCCCCCCGTTGCTGCGTATATCTGGCTCCGCTCCCAACAACTCAGCGAGCATGTAATTAATCGTCGTGTCATCTGGATCTGTGGGGTCAGATATGCCACCAACGGGCACGCCCTGGATAGGCAAACCCCATAGAGCACTAACGTCCTGGAGAGTCACTGTCATCTCTCCAAAAGGTAAGTGGAACGTGTGCGTCTCGGGGCGCCATCGCTCCACTAGTCCTGCAATCAGGGACGCGTTGATGGACTTAGCCTCGGACTGTAGAATATCGACCAAATGCTGCACCCCCAAATTTTGCAGATACGCCTCCATCTCCGGGTAGTACTGCATGTCCGGAAACCGACCCCTGGCAGTTATAATTGCCTCACTCTGCGTTCAAAAAAGTGAACAACATGAAAACCTAAAAATACAAAAATTCAACAAAATCCAAACTTAAAAAAAAAAGTAATCAAGTACCTCTTTAGATGCATCTGAGACTCGGTGCTCACTGTGAGGCATCCATAATAAAGGACTGAAATGATCCTTGCTGTCAGTGGGAATTGGCTCATCAACCGGGTCGGCTGCGGGTGGTCTCCTAGGTCGTCCCCTAGCCATCCTACGTTAAAAAATATGTTAAACATGCTACAATTGGCTAAAATATGCTAATTGCGGTAAAAATATGCTAAAATACGCTAATATGCAAAAAGATGACTATGGAGTCAATCATAACATGCATTATGCCAATAAGAACAAAGAACCACTCCATACAAGCATATTTTTATAAATTTGTATTTTTTTTGGAAGATAAAGTTTCCATTAGAAATGTATGAAATAATGCTTGAAATTGCACAAAGCTGTCCAGAAATTGCACAAAGATTATTGAACTGAATCATCAAACCTACTTCTAAGTTTACACATAAATTACACAGAAATTCAATCACATAACCGTATTATATAATAATATTTTATACAATTTCGCTAAAATATTAATTAAATAAGATTTTAAAGGAAAATCAATTCTTGAATAAATAAATCTATATTAATTGATTTATTTTGAAAAAATAAATATATCCAATTTTACCGATTAAAAATTTGAATTTAATGAGAGAATTTGGTTTTCAATCAGATTAGAAATTTGTCTTCTAAATATATAACATTTGAGACTTTAAAGGTAAATTTGGTTTTCAATCAGACGGTTCGAATTAATCAGACGGTTTGATCATTCTTATTTTTTTTGGTTTTCATCATTCTTATTTTTTTTCTTTCTTTTTTAATTTTCTTATAGTCGATATATACATTGCTGCCAGCTATAGGATGATCTATATATCCTCTTTCCTACCAATCAATATAGGTTCGATATATACATTGCAACTAATAAATGAGCATATGCTAAAGGTAAATAGGATCTCAGTCCAAACAAAAAAAAAATAATGAATAAAAATGATAGTATAAAAAAATTATTAATTATGCTCAATTGCCGATTAAAAATCAGACGGTTCGAATTAATCAGACGGTTCGATCAATCAGACGCAATCAATCAGACGGTTCGTCAATTTGGCTTAAACATTTCTAATTCATCAATTTGGCTTAAACATTTCTAATTCATCAATTTGGCTTAAACATTTCTAATTCATCAATTTGGCGTAAACATTTCTAATTCATCAATTTGGCGTAAACATTTCTAATTCATCAATTTGGCTTAAACATTTCTAATTCATCAATTTGGCTTAAACATTTCTAATGGCTTAAACATTTCTCTAATTCACCGATCAGATCAGCAGAGAAATACGAAAAGAATTCTAATTACCTTCAAAGATGATTGAATCGACGATCGGCGGTGAAGAAGCGGAGGGACGGCCTAGGAGGGGTGAAGAGGCGGAGAGACGGCTAGACGGCGAGGCGGCGAGACAGAGGGACGGAGGCGCAGCCTTCTTTCTTTTTTTCCTTTCTTCTTTCTTTTCTCCTTTCTTTTTTTCCTTTCTTCTTTCTGGCGGCGGCGAGTAACTTCTGTTTTTTTTTTTTTTGGCGGAGAGGGGACACAGAGAAGAAGGGGTCACGGGTCCCTTATGCGCTGGGAATTAAATTTTCGGAACGCCAGGAAATCCAGCGTTCCGAATTAAGAATTCGGAACGCCAGGAATCCTGGCGTTCCGAATTTTTAATTCGGAGCGCTGGATTTCCTGGCGCTTTGGGTAGAAATAAAATTTTTTTTAAACCCTGGTTATTTATATTAAAATATATTTTTTTTGGGGTAAAAATAAAAATCACGGTAAAAAAACTAAAGGCTTAACTCAAGTATAAGTAAATATGTAAGTTACTAGAAGGTGTCATATACGAAATTGTAGTGAAGTGGCTATGACTTTTGGCACTGAATTGAAATGGCGGGAGTTCGAAGCACGCTGGGAGCCAACATTATTTCATTATTGTGGAAGCAATCTTTGGGCCGCCTCCTAAAATATAAGGAATTTGTTGGGCTGTATCGGACTAAGGAACAAAAAATTATTATTCTGAAAGGAATATTCGATCGTATCGGACCAGGGAACCAAAATCAGTAAGCGGAGAATATGATTAAACGTATCGCTGCCGTATCTTTGCCGTATCGCACAATATTGACCAGTATCGGAGACCGTATCTAGTGGTTAAAGATACGCCACGTAAGCCGCCGATATGTGTCCGATACGGGTACGACTTCAAATCTGAAGTATCCGAGTAACATAGCTTATAGGGGTATTGATACATATTTAAAGGAAAACAAAGTTAAAAGCTAACATAGGAATTGTAAACTAATAAATATTATAAATGCTAATTTTCGTAAACCAAACAAAAGTTGAATTTCTCATGCGTCCAAACTAATTGAAATTGACTGAGAGTCTTGGAGACCATGTCATTTTAATTATTCAGGAGACCAAACCATTTAGAAGACCACCCATGTAGACAACGAGATTCATTGAATGTATGGTTCAGATTTCAAGTTGCACAAATAAATTCTTGATCGACTTGGATTTGGTGTGACCTTCGTCCGTATCCAAGTCCAAATCGGTTATCACCTTAGAACGCAATAACATCCTGGGACGCACTGCGTCAGTTTCGTACACCATCCATTTGTGTGTCGTGATTATTTACGACTCAATACAAGACGAGACATGCGGGCTGACCTGGTCACAGCTCAATACAGAATGAGATATGTGAATCATTGCATGTTATATTATTTCTTTATTTTATGATTTTTTTTATGTTCATTTCTAATTTTCCACAATTTTTATATATTTTTCTAATTATTTTTCTGTAACCTAACTTAAATTCGAAAAAAGATGACTTAATCATAACACAACATGATGTGAGCGAAACTTTCATGTGTTAGTCACGATAAGACAGAATGTACTTCGGTAACAATGTTTTGCTGTGAAAAAGCATATTTTCTGAATGCATGTAATTTTACGAGCGGGCTGAAGAAAAGGAAGAAATCTGGAGAAATAGGCCAGAGAAATAAAAAGAGAAAATCAATGGGCTGAAAAGATCGATGGGCCCAGGCCCAAACAAAGAAGAGGTGATACAGCACAAACAGAAATGGGAAATGGAGATGAGCAATGGTTTTGAACTGGAGACGAAAAGAAATGAAGAACAGAAATTGCTGAAGTCGAAATGGTGCTAATTAATTGGAACAAGGGATGAGACGATGAGTTCGTCTGTGTTGACTGTTGACTTGGTCAACCGAGCAATTAAGAGTGTATATATATATATAGGTAGAAAAACACATTTTTTAGAAAAAAATTTAGAATTTATAGATAGGTAGAAAAATATTTGATCTGAATGTTACAGAATTTTCAGATGAAGTGATTTTCTACCTATCTAAAAAATTTCTAAAAAATATAAAATTGGTTTGCAAGTACATATTCATATGGAGATCATGTTGAACGGTTCAGATCGATCGTTAGAATTTTGAAAACTCAAATATTGAGCCGTAGCACGGAGGCCCTCTATGCTACGCGTAGCATATTAGCCATATTTTATATATATATATATATATATATATATATATATATATATGAGGAGGGATCTAGTTACCACAATTTTGAGTTACAACAAAGTTATCACAACCATTTTTTACATTTTTAGAGTCCAAATCGTCGATCCAAACTGTTCAACATAATCTCCACAATAAAATGTGCTTGCAGATAAAATTTTACATTTTTTTGAATTTTTTTACTATTTATCAAGTATTTTACAAAAACTAGTCAAATTCAGACCATTGAATTTTGTACCCATCTTAATAAATAGTAAACAAATTCACAAAAATGTAAAATTTGATCTGGAAGCACATTATATTGTGGAGATCATGTTGAACAGTTTGGATCGACGATTTGGACTTTGAAAATGTAAAAAATAGTTGTGGTAACTTTGTTGTAACTCAAAATTGTGGTAACTAGATCCCTGCTATATATATATATATATATATATAATAACTAAAACCTTGGTACAGGGAGTATATATATTGTTTGATATTTAGCATTTTGGACTCATTTTATAAAGTTTATGTCTCTCTTCCTTTCTCTTTGCTAATTCGGATTTGATATATCACTGATTCTATGGCTAATCTTACTTGTACATGCCTTTTGTCCAAAAAATAATTGAATGATAAAAAAACTTATAATTAACAAAATTCTTGTACTTAGTTATTACTGTATTTTAAGTCTCATTATCATTTAAAGTTCTTTTTTTGTTATTAAAATGCAAACAAGAAATTAAAGGCATCATGTAGTGTACATAAATTACAGTCTTTGCTGTTTCACGTACTGTCAAGAAAATCAAAAGCAATGTATAGACCAAAATGGAAATGGCCTTATAATATTTAGACAAATTGTTAAAGAGAAAAGTTTATGTAAATTTCTACCAATTATT
This sequence comes from Carex myosuroides, assembly GCA_028015225.1. NCBI lineage: Eukaryota > Viridiplantae > Streptophyta > Magnoliopsida > Poales > Cyperaceae > Carex > Carex myosuroides. The sequence goes on along the minus strand of CM051464.1, from coordinate 15,458,810 downwards.
TTGTCCAAATAAAGGTACAAATAACATTGCATAAACTCAAGATAGGAACTTCTTGATTTATAGATAGAATTTTATGAATCTGGTCTTCTTACAAATCTTTAAAATTATGCATATGTCCTCCTAAATACACCGAATAGAGTAATTGCTAAATGGACCTAAAATTGTTCTCTTCGCAAATAGTTCACATTGTGTTCACATTTAGTGTATAGCACTGGTACACCAGTGCATTTTGTTTTCAATTATCAGTATTGAGAACATAACCAATGTCAGTGGGCACTTGGCTCCATATTTCTAACTTACCAGTATTCATCAGTAAAATTTTATACACAGGTAGTAATGAGAACTTAATTAACAGCATAATCATATTTGCAAGATTAAAAGCAGAAATAATGATATTTTTGTAATATGAGACAAAAGGTGAATGAGAAAATTATATTTCATATTACTGATTTGTTTATACATTTGGTATTATATAGTCAAAGAAAGTAAAAGAGCTGTTGGAAAATAAACGGTAACTTTCTATAAAAGAAATAAAAGTTGAGTAACTTTATATACCAAATTTAGTTGCTCTCTTTAATTCCTAAATTAGCCTACGATGAACTAAACCCATTAAGGGTCTCTGAGGCTATTATTAGTCCCTAATACGACTTATTTTTAACAAATAAGAACATAATAATTTTTCTAAAAGAATCCCCATTGTTCTTAAAATTGCAGGTTCACCCACAGTTCTATAATCCAAAAAAAATACAATAATTTGCCAATTTCCTAAGTAGTCACATTAAAAATCTGCGGCACTCTGGCCATGCTGTTAGCATAATTGAATGCTTGATCTGCGCGCCATGATCCTATTATAGTAATCACACCCTTCTTTTCAACTCGTCCAGTCTTTGTTTCCCAGCTGAACAACTTCTCAGTTCTATCTTCATACTTCACCCGCACAGCAATGTAAACAAAATGTCCATCAAACCCTACCGGGCGTATGATGCGTCGCTTGTAGAATATATCAGACAGACTTTTGTGGCGCAACTGCATGCCAAGACAGAAGTCAAGCGCATCCACCATGCTGTCCCAACTTGCCGCATGTATCCTATCCCAGTGGGACCCCCTAGTCAGGCTCCAAACTTCGATCCCACCACTCCAAGCACGACAACAAGTGATTTCACCAGCATAGATCCCTACATCAGTGACTCCTTTTATAACCTTTCCTTCAATCACTGGCAACAATAGGGACCCAGCTATATCCCTCTTTACATCATACCACATAATGTACTTTCCACAACGCCAATATATCAACCCCTTCGCGCACAATGCTTTAGCCGCTTCTGAAATCGTGTCTATATATATGCTCTGGCTCGAACGGGTCCATTTTCCGGTGTCTGAATGAAAGACGTCAAACTTGTACATGAGACCATCCCTTTGCTTGTGCAGCAAAGGGTCCACAATAGTGAATCGATCAGGCAACTCGCAAGGATCATACACTAGACCCATTTCAATGCGGTAATATTTCTTCGCGACAACATTTGGTACAAACGCCATATCTTTGGTAGCAGGATTACACACACAGAGGGACATCTTGCCTCTAAATTCACCGAAAAGGAGAAGTAGGCCATTTGTCGAGGAGACTAGAATGATATTACGAGAGTTAGGATTGAGGAAATCGAGGGATGGGTCGGGGACACCTACAAGTTTTTTGTTGGAGAAGAACGATAACCCGCTACGCGTCATGTAAACCAAGCCGCTTGATGAAGTGTCCGCTGAGCGGGATTGTTCGGCAGCAAATTCAGCATCTGTGCTGATGAGAGAATACATTTCCTTAGAAATGCATTTGCATCTGTTGAGATATTTGAAAGGGAGACGAGGTAAGATTTTTTGGTGAAGTAGATGGACAGGAAGGTCTTTGAGCCTATTGATAGAAGGGGGAGGCACCATGCTGTAGGAAAATGGCGATCAGAGAGGGAGAAGAGAGAGAGAGAGGAGCGTATGGGTTATATAAATAACGGACCCTAAACTCTAATTATTATTATTTTTGCTTATAACCCTAACTCTAATTATTGAAATATGTATGAAAGTAGTAAATAGAGAAGCATTTAATTTAAGGAAGAATTGAAACGCTACTTCTATTTTTCTGTCAAAATATCCTATTTGTTTATTTCTTAAGCTATGTATATTTTTGTTATTTTTGTCTTGTTTCCTTATTTAATTTAAAACTGACAATCTGTTAATAATTAATTAACTGTTTTTAGCGTGTAAACTGAAATGAAGGACCACTTGTTGGCCTTCATTGCTGAAATAATTACGACTATTAATTAGCATCTTAGTTTTTCAATCCAGCTTATTACTTAGCTTTATGAAAAATGACAAATTTTGTGATTTCCTTAATTAACAGGCCTATATTATGCACTATTGGATAATACCTAGCTAAAAGATGAAAAATTATTATACAATGATTACTTTGAAAATTTTGACAATTATTTTCATATTATATACAATTAAATAATGTTTCATGATGTGTCAAGGATCGTTAATTTTTCAAATTATATATATACAATTAATTGATGCCTCATGCAATTCAGAATATGCAAAACAGTCATGTGGTTCAAGTCAGATCCAGTGCAATATCTGATCGTGTAGAATTAGATCTGAGTCATCCGTTTTAATCTGGCACGAATCTCAAAGCAGGCCCCTATATTACAAATAGGCACCAAAATGGAGTAGAACTAGGGTGTTCTTAAGCTCACCAAATTCCTTTGTGAGCTTAATTCAAAAATCTATTGAATTGGCTTCAAATGATGCATCCAAACCGTTGAAACCGATTTACTTCACGAGTGATATATTTACATGTCAAACTTATAAATTTTCGAGCAAATTTAGTATAAAGTCAAGCGGTCAAAAAAAGATGGTTTATAAGTTAATTTTAATGTGTTCATTTTTCATTATTTTTTTACCGCTTGACTTTATATTAAATTAGGTTGAAAATTTAAAAACTCATCACTCGTGAAATAGATCGGTTTCAACAATTTGGATACGTCGCTTGAAACCAATTTGATAAGCTTTTGAGTTAAGCTCACAAAGAGACTTGGTGAGCTTAAGAACACCCCAGTTCAACTCCCAAATTAATTTTGGCCTAGCTGTAACTATTCTACATTGTCAGGTACCTTAGAGGATAAATACTCACTTGAGGCACGGGTCAGTGCACCAATCGAATTGATTGCGCTCTGATTGAACACCTGAGACCCATTTTCTAGTTCTTTTTTTCTCAAAATTACTTGTAAATGAGCCAAATACTTAGGAAATGCATCACCAATGAACTTTACATTCAGGCTGCAATCTTTGTATTATGAAGGAACCTAAATAAATAATGTATTGTGCTTCTATTTGGTAGCATTTGCTCACCAATGAGACTAATTGTACCTGACCCGGTAGAATGAGAGATGAACCATTTATTTTATTCTGTCACAAATCTTAAAGACCTTGTGCAATGAGACTCGAGTACCTGAGAGGATATTCTTCACAATGAGACTCCTTTGTATTTTTGGAGTTCTCTACTGTTACACATATTTCTATTTTTTTTTGTCACAGTTGAATGATTTATTTTAATGAAAATGGGTAATTGGATAACCAGTTGATGAGCAAGGAATATTTCATACTGCAATTGTTCTTTGAAAAGATGGAAATTCAAAACATAACCCCCACAAATCACCACAACTAGTTAAAATAATGAATACTACTACAGTTAGTAAACAAAATTGAACAAACTGTTACTTTACTGGATACATTACATTTTCACTTAAACTGAATTGAAAACTGATATATATATATATATATATATATATATATATAGAGAGAGAGAGAGAGAGAGAGAGAGATGGGCTATTGTGCTTTGCAAAGTAAACGCCCCGTTTACTTCGGGTCATATTTTGCATTTTGAAAATCCAAACAACCGATCCGAACCGTTCAACATGTTCTAAATATTGAAATGTGCTTGCAAACTAAATTTTACATTTTTTGGAATTTTTTTACTATTTATTAAGCCACTTTCAAAATCGCTGATCCACTGTGAACAGTAAAAAACAGTAAAATTTTCTGGACCACTGGATCAGCTATTTTCAAAGTGGCTTAATAAATAGTAAACAAATTCCAAAAAATGTAAAATTTAGTTTTCAAGCACATTTCAATATTTAGAACATGTTGAACGGTTCGGATCGGTTGTTTGGATTTTCAAAATGCAAAATATGACCCGAAGTAAACGGAGGGGTTTACTTTGCAAAGCACAATAGCCCATCTCTATATATATATAGAGAGAGAGAGAGAGCGAGAGAGAGAGACTAAGGTCAAAGTGGTAGTTCCAAGGCGGTGGAACTACAAATTCGGTTTTTACATTTTCAAAATCCAAACAGTTGATTCAAACCATTAAACATAATGTCTATATTAAACTGATGTTTTTGGCGATCAAATTTTATATTTTTTTTACTATTGATCAAGTATTTTACAAAACTGGTGTTTTTCAGTGGTCCAGAACTAAATACGCAGTGGAATTTGAGTCAAAAGAAGAATAAAATGTCCTGTTACAGTTCATATTACTTTTGTTTATCTTTGTTTAATTAATATCTGTTGAAATTCAAATGCAGTTCACTCACATTGGTCACAACTCAAATTGGTACCTTTTATCAGCAAAAGATTCTGAAGGTACTGTCTTTAGCATAATGGAGATTGGCTCTTTTACCCCAACTTTTCCTCCCATTATTTCATACTCTGTAGTGGAGCAGCAGAGAAAAGTTTACAACTTTTCATTTTCGTACCAATGCTAAGGGCTTTACAGCGATATATAAAATATGCATAGAATCAATTTTATGGTTCTATCATTTTGCACTAATAAGACAACCGATGTAAAGGAAACAAATATTATGTAGTGATCTAATTTTTCTAATACATAGTACGATGAAGGACATACGACTTTCATATTAATTACCTTGCAATACTTCTGAATTATAAATTTATAATGTAATCAGTTTCAAGGAAAGCATGCAAGAATTTGAGAATACAATGTCAGAAAATTAAATTAAATTTAGAGCCTACGGAGATATGTATTAGGACATTCATTACTAGAATTTGTATTAGTGGTATTGATAAGAAAATACCTATGTTATATACCCTGATACTTCATATATGGTCCCGTATCCGTATCCGATACGTATCATATTGCCATATCGATACCCGTATCGTATCGCCCGATACTCGTATCGTGTTGAAAATTGTCATATCGCCATATCCCGTACCATATACCCGTATCCATGCAACATACAAAAATAATATGCATGGAGCCCATGCAATTGATTAACTGAATACGTATGCAAACCTTTATTGTATGAGTTAAAAAAAAAATGGCCCATGCAATGCAATAAATTTAATACCCATGCAAATAACACATCATGCAATAAATTTAATATCCATACAAATATATCCATGCAATAAAATATAACGTGTCATTTATTTATACCAAATTCTCAAATACAAAAGTGTTTGATACACCAATCACAAATATAAACCATGTATTAATTAACATTGATAATATTTCTCGCATTCTTGCCATTGGGGGATGCCGGCTTGTCTGCAATTATTATATTTAAGTTCTGTTTCTTTATTAAATATATAACTAAACTCTAAATTGTTCACCTAGAACCTTGATTTAGATTCCATTACAAGTGAAATTTATATCCAATAAAGAACAATAATTTTGTACCTATCTAAAAAGTCATAATAAAATTTCAAAAAATATAAAATTTGACCTCCAAGCACATTTTAATATGAAGATCATGTTGAGTACGTTCTTCAGATCAACTATTTGAACTTTCAAATTATAGATAAAAGATGTGAGACAAGATAAAGCATTTTAACCCTCCTCATTACAAGCACACATTTAATATTTTAACCCTCCTCATTACAAGCACACATTATAAGGACACGAGTTACATAATATTACCTTGCAATACTTCTGAATTAATTATAATTCATATGGGAAAACAATGTCGGAAGAAAAAAAAGTTAGACATTACAGAGATATATATTAGGACATCATGATCCATTGGGACATCCATAAATTTTAAAGCACCCACGGCTAGTGTACGGCCCTCCCGCTTCGTTCTTGCCATTGAGGGATGCCGGCTTGCTCGGGTTCAAGGTGCCATAGCCTACACTATTTCCCGAATTTCCTGCTTGGAGCAACATCCGATGTACGTTAGAATCCATCTGGAATTCGTTTTCCATGTTCCACACATCCAAATGTTTCTTTTCGACGTATGCTTCGGAAAAGTGTGCAGAACCAATGAGAAAGGCGATTAACATAGCGATGATCACACAACCGGGATATGATCCCATTATGAAATTTTATTGTGGGATTTGAGCAAATATGTTAAGCTGCATTAGGGATGAAGAGCTCTATTTAAAGCAAGGCAGAGATAGTGGTGAAAGCAAAATGAACATGGATTGATGGTCTAACTACCAAGGCACTTCAAATTGTCGGTGGAGAGAGCATATAAAGATATCATGATATTTTTCTTTTTGTTAAATCTCAGTGCGGACATCAATGATTAAATGGGACCTCAATGATTAAATGAAACTTAAATATAGAGAAATTATTAAAAAAAAATGGGTTGTTAAATATATTTTTCGGAGTTGTTCTCGTAAAACAAAACTATATATCGAAAAGAATTGCAAAGGAAACAATTCAAATTTAAAAGAAAATTATTCAAAAATATTTAAAAAAAATATGGACAGGAATAGTTTTGTAAACAGAGGCTGAGCGAGAAAATAGGATAGGGTGGGACAAAATTTTCAAGATACATATTACATAATAAATTTAAACACAGGAATAGTTTTGTAAATTTTTTAGAAAAAAAATGCAACAAAAGAAACATATTTTGAAAAAAAAAATAACTTAGAGTTAGAAATAGACAACTGCCTTCTCCTGACATGGCTCCGCTATTGTTGGTACACCGTCAGCCTGTAGCCTTCAAATACATATACAGTTTGTTTCCTACGTGGAGGGTTCATCAAACGAGAAAAATGTAGAGAAAAAAAATAAAAATAATTACCAAATACATGTAGAGAAAATCTACTTTAGAGAAATTATTCCACATTTTTTTCTAATTTTTTTCTTCCTTAATAACTTCAAAATTGAAAAAAAAAAAATAGTTAAACATAACCAACCGTAACCAAAGTAGTAGCATGTCGACTATTTTTTGTGGCACTTCAGAACTGAATAATGAAAGACAGGTTAGATGCTTTTGTTTTGCCAAATATTTTTTAAATTATGGATGTATATGGATGTGTAATATTGTATGTTCAGGAACGGATCTACACATAGTCCAGGATGCTAAGCCACACCCATGATATTGAAATTTTTAATCAAATTGAATTTTAGTTTCCTTAAAGTTTTATAGAGTTGAGCCCCTCTCCTAAAATAATAGATGTGTGCTTGCAGTTAGTGGTTAAGGTTTTATTTTGTGGTTGAGAGGTTTTGAGTTCTAATCTCACTAACTACAAATTAATAATTATGTATTTTAAGTTTGAGCCTCCCAACTAAATTTTCTAGTTTGCCCCTGTGTATGTTTAATGGTTAGAGAATATGGAGGCTAGCCCCTTATAAACTGCATAAAAAATACAAATTATACACAATTATTTCAAATGAACCGTGTAAAAATATTATCATACACGGTTCCTTCAGAAAAACCGTGTATATATAACTCTTGCTATTATACACGGTTACCCTGCCCGTGTGTCAATCTCTTGTTTTAGTGTCATTTTTCGGAGATTTGACATGGTTTCCTTAGATTAACCGTGTATATATATAAAGGGTATACAGACACAATTTCTCTCAACCGTATACAATTTATCGACACTTTGATACACGATGCATAACTATATGTCATTAGCGTTTTTAACTGTATATAGTTGCTTTTTATGAACGGCATTTCGTGGTGCATTAAATTATACAATAATTTGATCATAAAAAATGTGTACTGACCCAATCTGCTATATCTTTTCTTTTCTATTTCTAGAAATAAAAAATTTGGCAATATTTCGAACACTATACATAGAGAGAGAGAGCGGGGCTATTGTAATATGCATATTAAAATATCTCTTTAATATGCGTTCATATCTTCATTTTTAAAGTCTAAATAGTTGATTCAAACCATTCAACATAATCTTCATAGTAAAATTTGTTTGGAGACTAAATTTTATATTTTTTTAACAAATTTTACTTAAAATCTAAAAAAAAAAATCTTAACATAACCAGTCAAGTCATGGTTGATCACAATGTGACATTATTTTCTTTTACTATTTTTAATGACGTCACGTTATATCATGTGAAAAAAAAAATAACGTGTACTATGACAAAAGAATCATATTTTGAAAATTTTGTTTCAATATCTCAGTACGGATCTCAATGATTAAATGAACCCTAAGTATAGAAAAAAAATATCTAAAAAAAAAGTTTGGTTTGTTGAAATATATCTAGTAGTTCATTATAAATTGAAATGTCAAACAAATATGCTTTTCATACACTAAAAAAAAAAAAAGTTATGGTTTACTGACTTCACTACATTCAGATCCGATCAGGTACCTGACCTAGTAGAATGAAATCCATACCGTTTATTTTAATCTGGCACGAATCTTAAAGGCCCCCGTGCATCTAAGCCAAGCCACTCAGCTGTGATCAACTCTTCCAATCTCCCATAAAATATGCCCTTCTTGCCACGAAGCATCGTACCGTACTGGTACAGTACCACCAGTATGTGCAATGTTAAACACATCAACACAACACCTATAACAAACAGCAAAGCCAAGTACTCAAAATTGCACAGGAATAAAAGAAATCTACATAAACAAGCCAATGAATCATAGAGTATGAGTTTTTGGCAGTACCAATTAGCTAAATATTAATTCATAATTAAATTATGAATCTGATATTGAGTCGGTTTTGATATGTTTTCGGGAACCGATTTGCAGTAGCTCGAGATTCAATTCCTGATTTTACCTTTTTTATATTGTCCCAACAGTTGTAGTTAATTAGTTTAATAATAAATGAATAGATTACCTGAATTGAATTGATCAGCATATGGGCACTAGATTCTTTCGGTGACACTCGGCCTCTCAAAAATCAACTGCACCGTCGGAGTCATTCGATTCGTGCGTACTTGATAAGCACAAATCTTGAAGCAGTTCGCACAATCTTGAAGTGGATCCAACTGTTACAAATGGGTATCTGGCTTATGTCTACAATACCATTTTCCTCGTGTATATGCATCTCTCTCTATATATAGCAGAATCATTTCATCCAAAATATCGTTTTGGTAGAAATCCTTACCTCCTAGTAAAAAGGGAAAAAAAAAATTACATTTGGTCAACTAAATGAAGATAACCAAAACACTTAAGAAAGGGTTCATAACAAAATTATTTGCATATTTTTTTATAATTTTTTTCATATGTTTTTTTTTTCAACAAGCGATAAGTCTGTTATGTAAGAGTACAATAACAAACTATAGGAGTGAGGCTATGGTACTATGCATTGCAAATATGGATCTGTACTACGGATTAATATCTCCATTTTCAAAGTCCAAACAGCCGATCTGGACCATCCAACATGATCTCCATATGAAAATGTACTTGCTGACTAAATTTTACAATTCTCAGAATTTTTGTACTATTTATTTAGATAGGTAGAAAATCACTACTTTTGAATGGTCTAGTATCTTTACATCAAGCAATTTTCTATAAATCTAAAAAAAATAGCAAAAAAATTATGTGCAATGCATTGGTTTCTAAATGAAATCGGTGGGATATTCTCACTTTGGTCCAAAAAAAAAAAATATATTCGATAAGTAAATTGTATACCTGATTCAGAGAGAATCTATGCTTAGCTTGAACTCCTTTGCTAATCTCCTTAAAAAGAATTGTATATTTCTGGAATATCTGAAGTGACTATGTTTTTCTCGAAAACAAATCACAAATGAATCCCCATCAATTGTACAAATTCAAACACTAATCTCCCTTATTTCCAGAGTAGCCTTTGAACTATTATACATCTTACAATCAAGCCCTTGATCTTCTTTTTTTACTCAATTGGAAACCTTTCTGTTAGAAGTTACTGGATTAGCAGTTTTGATTGAATCGAATAAGTTCATTTATGCCTTTTTAACATACAATTAATTTTCACTTTCTGACTGTTTAATTGCAAAAAAAAATTATCACCAATAGTCCCCGCAAGAACAAGAACCGTCACTGAAATGATGAAATCGGTTCGAATCCCTCAAAATAATCAACCTATTTTCAATCTTAGCAATATATTTTATTGCATTATGGCAATCTTCACAAACCCTTAAATTCTTTATAACCCTAATCGGCCTCCCGAAAGGCACATTTAATATCCCAAATGCAACGGCTAATCTTTCACTATGATACCTCAGCATATGAACCTTCTCTTCTTCTTCTATATCATGTAATACCATTTCGGTAGCAGATACATAACCCGCTTTTTTCATTTTCAAATCTAACTCCTCTAAAAACCGATATATTCTCTTTTTTTCGGGATGAGACGAATCCCCAACCGAAAATAAATGCACCTTGTTGTTTACCTCTATCCAACTAAAACCGGGCACCTTTCTCACTCTTCTCCCTTCCATCAAAACCCTAGTTTTTTGCACATCACTCCACTTACCATAACTTGCATATATGTTAGAGAGAAGCACGTACATGCCGGCATTATTTGGTTCAAGTTCTAAAATTTTTTCAGCTGCCCATTTACCGATTTCTGGTTCACGGTGAACCCGGCTCGCACCGAGTAAAGCACCCCATGTGGTGGGGTCTGGTTCAAAGGGCATTTTTTCTATAAGAGCTTGTGCTTCTTTCAAACGCCCGGCTCGACCGAGTAGGTCTATCACACAAGTGTAGTGTGCCGGTTTAGGAGTAATGCCGTAGACCTGGTCCATGGAGTGGAAAAGAGAGATGCCTTTGTCTACTAACCCTGTGTGACTACATGCTGACAAAACCCCAACCTGAGCAGTAATTTAATAAATAATTAAATAATCATTTTGAGATGCGCTTTAAACGCATAAATTTGAAATAACAGAACTCTTGAAAAAACAATAATTCATACCAAGGTAATATCATCTGGTCTGATTTGAGTTTGCTTCATCCGCTCAAAAATCTCCCATGCTTTCAACCCAAACCCATGCCGGGCATAACCCGAAATCATGGTATTCCAAGAAGCTGTATCTTTCTCAGGCATTTCATCGAACGCCTTGTGTGCATCCTCCATGGACCCACATTTAAAGTACAACGCTAGCAGAGCATTTCCTACAAAGCACCCCATTCCATACCCGGTCTGGAACAACTGTGCATGCAACTGGGTCCCACATTCCAATGTCGCCATGTCAGCACATGTACTGAGTACACATGCAAACGCTGAGCGATTTGCTTTTATACCCCTCCTAGACATTTCTATGAACAAGTGGAGCGCTTCCTCACTCAACCCGACCTACCAAAAAACACATAATATCGGTTAGCATTTCAAATCATGACAGGGAGGAGATGGCTTATGAACTTCTATCAAAAATAGTATAGTGACCTGAGTATATGCTGTCAGCATAGCAGACCAAGACACGGCATTTTGATGGGGCATTTTGTCGAACATCTCTCGGGCCTCTTTAATCATCCCGGCATTTGCATATGCTGTCAGCATTGTATTCCATGTTACTTCGTCCCTACAAATTTAACAATGATTAATCTTATGTCTCACTTTAAAAATAGTACTTATAAACCCTCAAAAAATTTAATATACCTACACGGCATCTGATCAAATAACTGCTTTGCCTCATTAAATCTTCTATTCTGCACATAGGCTGCAACCATGGCATTCCATGAAACAACATTTCTTTCTGGCATTTTTTCAAAAATACCTCTAGCTTCTTCCACATTTCCATTTTGTGCATAACCGGAAACAACTGCAGTCCAAGTAAAGACATCCTTCTCTACCGGCATTACATCAAGCAGTCTCCTTGCCTCTGCCATGTTCCTATTCTGAGCGTATCCACTAATCATAGTATTCCAAGAAACATTATCTTTCTCAGGCATTTTATCAAACAGCTTCAAAGCATCGTCCATTTGATTTCTTTGCACATACCCACCGATTATAGCATTCCATGAAACGACATCCCAATTAGGTTTAGATTCAAACAACTCCTTAGCAAGTTCAAATCTTCCATTTTGTACATAGGCAGCGAGGAGCCCGTTCCAAGATATATTGTTTTTGACCGGGGTTCGGTCAAAGAGTTCCTTGGCTTGGTCAACCAGCCCATGCCGTGCATAGGCTGATATCATTGTGTTGTATGAAACCTTATCTTTCTCAGGCATTTCATCAAACAGCTTACGAGCAATCCTCATGTCACCACTGGAAACATGGCACTGGAGCATGGTGTTGAAAGAGATGACATCACGTGATGTCATGCTCGAAAACAGGGATACTGCATGTGCGAATTGAGAATTGAACACGTAGCCCGAAAGCATAGTGTTGTAAGAGGAAATTGTTCTCTTAGGCATTTGATCGAACAGTTGCTGGGCATGCGCCACATGGCCCAGACGCATCTTATGAGCGATGGCCTTGTTCCACTCTATGACCTGTGGGTCCCATGTAATGAGTACCCCTCTCTCAAACTTCGTTTTATTGGGTTTCTTGTTTGGTATAGCTTGGTTGATGGTGGTTTGAGTTTTCGAGAAAGAGCGGGGACTGGAATGGAAAAAACGCAAGAAGCGCATTGCAGCGACCAGCGCTCTGTCGAATTGTTCAAGCAATTTGGTTACCGTACATTTTTCATTTGAAATTTGTTTCTCCTGAATTCTTTCTTTCTTCTTAACAAAGCCTAAGGCAGACAGGTAATAGTTGCATTCAAGGAAAAACATGATGACTAACTAATATATTGTTTAATTTATTTTTTATGATGACGTAATTAAAATAGTGAAAGACGGTCACGTTACGATCATCAAATATGACGTGGTTGACTACATATATATTCTTTTTTTCAAGTTTTAAGTTAGTTCACAGAAATTAAAAAAAAATATTACAAAATAAAAAAAAATGTTAGAGAAATTAGTAACGTAACGTGTTACATGACATGACGTATTGTAATTGTCATTTATGATTGAAAAGAGACGAGTCATGTTAATGGACACACCACGCGTGCGAGTCACATCACATGACTAACACAGTGTGATTTGTCGTAGCGGTACCAATCACTAAAAGACACACCTCCGACTAGAGTGGGAAAAATGGCACGGCGGAGCTGGCTCCGTCACGAAACGGCACGGTACGCGTGTCAATTACGTGCCGTGACTTGCGTGTCCCGTGCCATGACTATTCGCGTGTCGTGTCCATCTTTTGAAACTTTGGCACGGCACGCGAAAGATTTAGTCACGGTACGGCATGTCACATATTCACGCAAGTCACGTGTAATTAGGACAATTAAATATTGATTTAATGGTGAATCTTGAATAAATTAACATAAATTATGATTAAATGGGCACGCGAGTCACGTATGGTCACGGCACGTTTAGATACGGCGTGACCATTCGCGTGCTGTGACCACCCGTTGACATTTTGGTCACGGCACGGCACAGCACGAGACTAAAGTCACAGCATGTTAGTCACGACATGGCACGGCACAGCACGTCACGTTTTTTCCACTCTACCTCCAACTTTCTTTTAAAAATATATATATATTTCCGCAAGCTTAATTCAATTTTTCTATTTTAATTTCATTTATTATCATGGATTAGTCACTTGTTGTGGGATGCTTAATTCTATAGCTTTCTTCTCTGTTGTCTATTTTTTTTTTCATAATACATATTTGTATGTTCTTTTTTTTTTTAATGAAATAGATTTTAAATTTATATTTTTTGCCCCCCACATAATAATAGATAAATAAATAAATAACATAAAGAAGTAAACACCAAGCATTGTTCTCTTTTGCTTCTATTTTGACAAAAGAAGCAAACACAAAAAAAGAGCATAACTATTAACTGTAATATTACAAGAACCAACCTCATGATTCTAAAATCTAAATATATGATTAAAATTTGAAATTAATTAATCTACAAAAATTAAAACTAAAACTTTCCTACATCAAAAACATGATAATAATATAAATCAAGGAATACAAAACTCAGAATTCTCTTCATTTTTACATCTCATTGTCAATTATATCGTGGATCACGACCGAAGGAATAAGCCCTTCTGTTCTAATCGCATTTTTATTCGGGTTTGAGGTAATAAAATACAATGTCAACGGGCCTCGAACCTGAAAATTTAAACAAAAATATCCAATTTATATATACTACTAAGAGTGAGGCTATAGATTCATATCTATATTTCAAACATTGACCAATGTCATGGATTCATATCTATATTTTCAAACTTCAAAGTTTAAATTGTCGATCCGAACCGTTAAATATGATTTCCATATGACAATGTACTTTAAGATAAAATTATATATTTTTTTAAATATTTTTACTAATTTTTTAAATAGGTAGAAAATCACTTGATCTAACAATTTTAGACCATTCAAAAGCAGTGTTGTAAAAAAAGGTCTTAACGGCCGATTAAACGACTGTTTAATCATTAACAACAGCTAAACCATTACGAATACACTTAACGAATGCCTGTTTGCGGATGAAAACGATTAATTGGCTGTTTTTTTCCGATTAATCGGCCGTTATACTGTTTAATCGTCAGTTTATTCCCGTTTCTTCCCATTTATTTCAGTTTATTACCGTTTATTCTAGTGAATATTTATTTTCACATTATTTTTTTTTCTGTGATAGTGTGTAATAATAAGATTAATAAATATTGTATTGTAGTTTTATTTGTACTTGGATATACATCCAATATTTTTTATATATGTTTTTTTCTTCTTACTTACTTTGAAATTGAATAATTCTTCTATTATTTATATACCATATATTTTTCTTACTTTTATCATGTAATTTTTTCAATTAGTACGACATGTTCACTTATGAAATTAAGTTGTTATCATAAACTAAATTTAATGATTTTATGTTGGAATGTTTCATTTCTTTCAAATAATATGTTATTAGTATTTGAAAAAGCTTAATTCTCAATTTTATTTTTTCATTAAATAAATGTGTTACTTACACATGTAAAATGCTTATGTGTTAAGAAGAAATAAATGTACTGTCATGTTATAATAATAAAACTAAGTTAAATTAAGTTTACTTGATAAGTTTAATGAGTTAAATAATTTATTTTTCATAAATTATGATATATATATACATAAATTTAATAAAAACGTTAAATTGTCTGCAAAATTCTGATTAATCGACCGCATACCGATTAATCGCTTAGCGGTACCCTATCCGTCCGACAACCGCATACCGTTATTTACAACACTGTTCAAAAGTAGAGATATTCTACCTATCTAAAAAATAGTAAAAAAATTTTAAAAAATGTAAAATTTAGTCAACAAGTATATTTTCATATAGAAATCACGTTGAACGGTTCAGATTTACTATTTAAACTTTGAAAACAAAAATATTGATCCGTAATACGGACCAATTTGCGCTATGCATAGTACCACAGCCTCACTCATTAACAAATATTAATATAATTTTAGGAATCAATCACTTAACTCAACCATCATATAAAATGCAACCAAGTGCATCAAAGAAAAAAGTAAATAAAATATTACCTGCATATCTCTTGCAAATTCATACTCTTCGTCAGTATCAACCTTTACAACTATAGCACGATCCTCATACTCCACCGCAAGCTAAAATTATATAAATACACAAAATATACAAGTAATGTACCGGTATATCGCAACACGTACCAGTAAGTCGTGAATTTTACTGGTATATAGTAAAAGTACCAAATACCAGATTTTGCACTGGTGTTTTTCCCATTGTTCCTCATAATTACCTTCTTTACTTTATGTGCACAATTTTGTATACTAAGTAAATTTATCCAGAGAACAGTCACATCAAAATTGGGCATAGTTTCTGGTAGTTTCTAACAAGCACCTTTGTTAAAATAGGACCTTTTTTTCAGAAAAGCACTCAAATAAATGCACATACAGTTTCTTATATGACCCTAAAAATGGTCCTTATATAAACAAGAAATACGTCACATGACCCTCCAAAAACAGCAAATAACAAAAAAATATAGACCAACTGTGCTGCTTTCTGTGAACTCAAATCACTCCTTTCTTCTCTTACGTAAATACAGACAGTGTGGAAGAAGGGTAATTTGGGCATAGTTGTGAGTAAATACGGAAATCAAGTACTTGGAGGCCAAATTTTATATTTTTTTAGAAAAAATTTACTATTTATTTAGATAGGTAGAAAATCACTACATCTAAAGATTCTAGACCATCCAAAATAGTTATTACTACCAATCTAAAAAAATAGTAAAAAATTTCTAAAAAAAAATGAAATTGGCCTCCAAGATCACTATGCATTTCTTATGTATAAGGGAGATATGGATCCATAGTACGGACCAATTTGCGCTATGTATTTCTTGAATATTTTTAAATTGAACACATTATGGATGAAGCTGTTTCTTCACACCAAAATCAAATGAAGAGTGTCTTAATTACTTACCCATACAAGTTCCTTCTTGAGTTCCGTAAATAACAACGATCAAATCTTTACGGTTTTAAATTATGTATTATTTAATTAGATTGAATTATGACAATTTGTTAAATTCTATAAATAAAAATTAGTTTTTGAATGATGTATTTTAAACAACTCGGTAACTCGGCAACTCGCTCATTAAGCTAATGAGCCGAGCATGAGCAAACCCCAACTCGCTCATTAATCACCCCTAAACTATGGTCTTGCATTGCTCACGCAAATAGGACATGTATCCTCTCCATTACCGTAAAGATTCCCTTCACTTTACGGTTTGAGATTAACTCTCAGCCCCTTTGAGATTCGGGCAGACAAAGGAGGCAGTATTATTGGACTTTGAGATTCATTATCCACGGCAACGCGTGGCAAATAATATTATTATAGTTATATTATTATAATAATTAGATAATCCTGCAGTTGCCTTATCTGTTAACATCAATCTAAAAAAAAATATTTGCAAATTGTGAAATGTAACTGAATAGATGTTGTTCCAATTTTTTCCTCGTCTTATTTGCATGATACTATACTAAAAGATTTTCCTTATTTTCTTTTCATTGATGTTTTCATTGTGGATTTGATTTTACCCATTTCAATAATTGTTTGAGTACAAATTATTTTTTTAGACAGGAAGGTCAAATTTTACCTGCCGATATTTTTATTAATACCAAAAAAAAAACAAATTATCAAATCTGCTCCCACCCAAACTTTATTTTTATTTCTACCCTAACCGCCCGTGGGCTGGGCGGTCCACTTTTCCCACCTGACCGCCCAGCTGCTGGGCGGTCCACTATTTTTTTTTATAAGGTTTTATGTTTTAATTTGTTTGAATGTTTTATATTAATTTGTTAATTTTTTATATTAAATTGTTATAATGATTTGTTTGAATGTTTTACATTTATTATGATATATATTTATTATTTGTTGACGATTATTTGGCTAATAAGCCAACAGTAAAAGGCCTAAACAGAGATCAATCTGGGCCGTACATACAGATCACAAATTTGGCTAATCTGGGCCATCGGATAAAAGGATTCATATGCAATTGACTTCTCGAAAATAATTTTCGCCGAGCTCGACAGAGCGGTGCTTCGTAACCTCAGACACCGCTCGCAGGGGGGCTGCTGCCCCCCTGCCACTCCCCGCATAATCCTAGAATCAGGCCCACATACATAACAAATCTCCCACTTGGGACTGATTTCTCTCTTTGTGGGTTGATTTGGCTCTCTGGTACTCTATTCCCTTTAACAGCTAGTATCAGAGCGGGGTTCTTTCTCGAGTGGGAGCAATGGCGAAAGAGGGGAAGTTACAAATTGAGAGGTTCGATGGCTTAAAACATAAAATCTTATAAAATAAATAAATAAATAATAGTGGACCGCCCAGCAGCTGGGCGGTCAGGTATGAGGAGTGGACCGCCCGGCAGCTGGGCGGTCAGGTGGGAAAAGTGGACCGCCCAGCCCACGGGCGGTTAGGGTAGAAATAAAAATAAAGTTGGAGTGGGAGCAGATTTGATAATTTGTTTTTTTTTTGGGTATTAATAAAAATATCGGTTTTACCTGAAACTCCAACTACCGAGAATGAATTAAAGGCTGACATAAAGCTGACATAAACGAATGTCAAGTTTTTGTCTTTTGTGTGATCTCTTGCTTATTTTTTTTTTAAGTTTGCCGAAGGCTGCCAGTGTTCTCTTGCTACTCACAGCTTTGTCTCTCTCTCTCTCAAAATAATTCATAAAGCTTTGATTACTTCTTTTTATGGTCTCCTGATATTCATCAGATCAAACTGAGTTGCTTTGGTTTAGATCTACTTGCAAGTCAACTTGAATTGGGTCATTTTGATATAGATCCGGTTCAGTTTTGGTTAAAGAGTTGGGTCTGCTTTTGTTAGTTGTTTTTTTTCATTTGTAGTGCTGAAAATGGATTTACTTAATTGTTATGATCGGTACGATATGAAATTCCTTATATAGATCGTTTGTGAAATGTTGACTATTCATTATATATTCTCTTTGTTCATGTTTGACTTGAGAACCACGAAGAAGAATCTATTATGTTAGTGGTTCTATGAACTTGCTTATACTTTCATTTTGCCGAATTCCGATTCTGATTCTGAGGAGAATGTATGTGTAATTAGTAAGCATAAGAACTGAAATAAAATGTCACTCATGTACATCAATATGTACCAAAAAACAGTTGCGGCGGAGTTGCAACAACGCATCTAGTTTAATAATAATATTTGATGTATTATTAATTATATTATTAATAGTAATTATTATAATCATATTAATAATAATCATCATAATTATGATTATGATGATAATAATAATAATTAAGTAACAATAATAATCAAATATAAATAATTAAATAAATAACTAAGTATTCCTCAACCCCTTGCTCTCTTGTGCTATGCTAATTCTAGGTTTTATTTGCCGACATTTTTATTAATATCCAAAGTTAATAGAAATTAATATTTATGTCCAGAATTCTAGGGTTTCGTCAAAAATATCCAAACCGGCCATTTTATGGCCGGCTTACTTTTTTTTTTAATCCGTATTTTACCCTATATACCCCTTTTTTCTCTCTCCTCCTCACAACTCCCTCTTCTCTCAACCGAATTTCCTCTCTTCTTTAAGGTAATTTTTTTTATTTAATTTAAATTTTATTTTATTTAATTTAGGGTCTATGATTTCTTGTTGTTGAAACAAAATGCTTTTGTGATTTACTATCTCTTCATCTAACTTCAATGATCTAGTTTGAGTCCGTTAAGGTAGTGACAGTACTTTAATGGTAAGAGAAACTATTTGTATGAATTAGCCTCGTTGAGATTTATTAGGTTTATGTGAAGAAAACCTTAGCGGTGAAACCATAAACCAGACCAACAAAACGCGTACCAAATTCCATCACTTGCGTAAAGTAAATCGCAGTGATCTGTGTAGTAATTTGGGGTATTTGAGAGATCAGACATTTGCGTAAGGTAAATCGCAGTGTCTTATGTAGAATCTCGGTGAAAGATCTGTCATTCTTGCGTAACATAAATCTTAGTGACCTATGTGGTGTCTTTCATTAAACAACAACAGGAAATCAGACGCAACAGGAATATATTGTCAAGGCGGATTGAATGGCAATGGTGTGCCGAAACCCTAGGAATTCTCATCTCTATCTTTATTTTAATTATTTTTAATTGCTTCCTAATTTACATTGATCAAAACAACATCTCTCAATTTTCAGATTTCGTCTAGCCTTTCGAAAGATTGTGATTCGATCGCTCAAAGCATTGAACCAATATTCCCTGTGGATCGACCTCGAATATACTACTCGATAGGATTGTGCGCTTGCAGTCCGAACCGATAGCATTTCCGAGTTTATAAATATTAAAAGAAACATTGCTCTCTTTTGAGTGATCAAGCTTTTTGGCGCCGTTGCCGGAGAATAACGGTTCATTGTGCAAGGCCTCGCGAGACGTCTTTGCTTTGACCATTGAATCCAATTAATTAGAAACGCCTAGATTTCTTTTTATTTTCTGCATTTTTATTTTTCTTTTATTTTCAATTTCGTTTTTATTTTTATTTTTTTATTTTCAGTTTTTTGTTTAATTTTCAGATTTTCTTTTCTTTTTAGGACATTGCACGCTGGCCGAATCATCCGTACGAAGATCCGAGAGGATTGCTAGTAGGAGAGGACAATTCGCTTCCACATCACCGATAAGAACCAATCATAGTTCTTCATCGAGTAATTCTGAAAGCGGAGAAGACTCCGATTCGATCAACATGAATATCCCACCGAACGAACCGATCAACAATGGAAGACAAAACAATGGTGATAATGAAGTTCACGATTGTTGAGTATTTTAGATATAGGAATTTCGTACTCTTTTTGCCTTTAATATTTATAAACTTTCGTACTCAATAAATAGGTTAGTTGCAAGCGCACAACCTATCGATCGTAGTATTTAGGTGTCGATCCGCAGGGAGATAGGGAAATACCAATTTTTAATAAAGAAAACTACTTCTAAAATTAAACAATAAAAGTAAAAAGGGGGGTTTTGTTCTAAAATCCTAAGGTTGGGTTCAATACCCGAAAGAGAGGAATTTCAAACAATAAATGTAAATAAAATAAAGAGAAGAAAGATTGGTTTGTTTGCAAGTTTGAGGAGATCTAGGGGCATTCGGTCTACAATTCCTTGCTAATTCTATTTATTCGGTTTGTTTGAATTCATGTTTGATTTTATGAGGTTTCTAACCTATGTTAGCCTTTGGAACAAATATTAATACAAATACTTCGGGTAGATGGATTAATGTGCCTCAAATTCTAGGGCTGTCACTAACCTAGAGAGATATTTAATCTCATGCTTCAAAGCATATATCGATATTTGTTCTAAGGTGTCCTAATTAGGATTTGTCTTCACCTTTTGGTCCTTCACCAAAATCCTAACCTTAATTTCTATAGTTCCGGATTGGATATCAAAGTACGGTCGCTTCTAATCCAATTCTAAGGTGTGTCTTTATGGTTTCAATTAGTACTCTCCTACTTGACCAATGCCAGAATTTAATAAACTTAAAGCGGAAAAACACGATCAACGCAATTTCAAAACTACTTCAATTCAATAAACCCTAACCAGGTGAACTCAAAGGCTAAGTACTAATGAAATTCATAAAGAATAAATCACAGAAATTAACATTCAAATCCGATAACACAATCATAATAAAAACAAATATCCGAATAAGCTAGAATTAAACAAGTTCATGCATTGACCTTAACCCCTAGAAAGAGAACTACTCTCTCTTGGAGAGATCCATAACAAAGTTTGGCAAAAACAATAAGAAATAAGATAAAGAAATGATTACACCCTTTCTTAGATCTAAAACCTCGATCTTGCCGACTCCTTGCTTGAATCTTTTTCTTCTCCTTCCTTGAAACTTCGAGAATTTCTGCAGGATCTCTCTCTCTCAATTTGTGGAAAATGGATATATGATAATGGATGATTTCTCATGTGGTCTCCTTAGCCTTATATAACGTTTTCTGAACTTGGAGATCAAGTCGTTTTATTTTCGGCGCCCACTAAGCCTACTAACTTCTATATTTCTAATTCTGTGATTCTGAACTTGGAAACCAAGTTATTCTAATTTTGGCACCCACTAAGCCCACTAACTTTCCATATTTAGCAGTTTTTCAGGCTGATGCGGCCATTGATACGGATGTACAGAATTATATATTCCGAATTTCGATATTTTTCCTTCATGAAAGTTGTAGATCTCTTTGTCCTGGTTCCGTCAAGCATTGAATCACCCAAATCGGAGTTCGTATGACCAAGATATGACAAAAATACGAACTGTGTGTCGGCTGAGTGCGGATCGAGTGCGGCCCGAGTGCGTCCGCACTGCGCTCGGACTTTTCTGTTTTCTGCATCTGATGGCTGAGTGCGTCCGCACTGGGCTCGGTTTCTCCTGTTTTGCTCTGAAATTCAAACGGGCATAACTCATGATCCGTAACTCCGTTTTCAGTGTTCTACCACTTTTCGGAAAGCTTGCGAGAAGATCTACAATTTGCTCCATTTTCTGTAATTTAAATAGACTTCGGCAGCAACTTGATTCTTGGATATATTTCATTATATTCTCTACTAAAATACAAGATATTTGGTGATATTATGTGATAAAAATCAGACCGAACATGTATATAATTTAGACCTATCAACGATGCAGCAAGACCCAAACTTCTACGAGACTATTGCGTACCGCGCGCGAATGATCCTAATTCTAGTATAAACCCGCCAACTGTTACGAACCGTAATTTTGAGATCAAACCTGCTCTCATAAATATGGTTTCGCAACAGCAATTCGGAGGATTTCCACATGAAGATCCGCATCTTCATTTGTCAATTTTCCTAGGGATATGCGAGACGATAAAGATCAACGGAGTTACCGATGAAACAATCAGGCTAAGGCTATTTCAATTCTCATTAAAAGATAAAGCAAGAGCATGGTTGTTTTCCTTACCGGCCAATTCCATTCAAACTTGGAACCAATTGTTTAATGTGTTTATTGCAAAATATTTTCCACCATCCAAAACTTCGAGGTTTAGAAATGCAATTACTAATTTTGAACAAAGGGATGGTGAAACATTGTGTGAGGCATGGGATACCAGACTTTCGAGGCCAACTAGATTAAGTTCATTTTCCAGAACACTCTCATCATGTACAAGCACGACATCACCAACCTTCAAAAAAATTTAACCAAGCAGAATTGAGTAAAAGTATACAATACTCCTGTAATGGGTAGATGGAACCGAGGTGTGAAACAAATATACAAACATAGATGAGCTGTTGGTAAAGTAATGCACTGTATTAAGTAAATATAGATTCAATTTCGAGTAAATTAGTAATCAACCTGGCATACGTCATCAAGAAAAAACTTCTCCATTTCTCCTGATAGCAGATTTGGTCTTGTTTCAACCAAGGCCACAACCCACTGCAAAATGTTTGAAAAGAAAAGAAACACAAAAAGGAAAAAAATATCAGGTCACCTGAAACTGAAACAACTGTTGTAAAGAAATTACTTAATGCACACATTTCTCGAATTAGAGTTCATTCAACTTTGATTGGTAACCTAGAGCAAAATCACTGCTGAGAGAGAGAGGTTGCTGAGTGGCAGAGATAATCCAAAATTTCCAATCACTAATCTAAAATCAATTTAGCATGAACTTGGTGTCTATTTCAAGCTAACACATGGTCAACCTAACTAAAATTGAAATTACATGCATACAAAATTTAAGAAAATTAACTTATAAAAGCACCTGTCAGAGAGGTCAGAGCTTCAGGCGGGTCAGGGTCAGATGATTCGAACTCACGACAAGACAACGGGTCGGGGTCAGAGCTTCAGGCGGGTCGGCGTCAGAGACTTCTCTGTGTCGATTGCCAGAAACGGGCGGAGGAAGAGGAGGGGAGGAGGGTGCAGCGAGGGCACTTGGGGGACTGGAACACGGCGGGGCCGCCCCCTTCTCTGTACACCGCGAGGCAGTTAGGGGACTCGAGGGAGACGGGGAGAAGGGGAAGAGGAGAAAGAATGAGATTAGGAAGGGGAAGAGGCAGTCAGGGGACTCGAGGGAGACGGGGGTCGGCTGTCTTTTTTGGAGGCTAAACCTAACGCGCGGGAGTCGAAATACTGGCGGGGGGTTATTTTTAGGGGTACCCTTCTGCGACCGGGAGAAATAGGTCGCTGAAAGGTGTTTTCGCCGGTCGCAGAAGGGTCGTCGCCAAAACTATTTATTTTCATTTATTTTTTTCGGAGAAAAAACTTTTTAGCGACCGGCGAATTTAGTGGTCGCTAATACCGGTCGCTGATGCTCATTTTTGCTGTAGTGAATAGTCATCAATGTTTGATCTGACAAAATATTTTTTTTAACTTTTGTCTTCGATCAAGGAGTGCGCTCATGGAATCGCCGTGATGAGAAAGAAGAACTGGCGATATATTGAGTACCGCATCCGCAAGAAAAATGTTGACATAAATATTAATTTCTATTAAACTTTGGATATTAATAAAAATGTCGGTTTTATTTGCCAAGCAACAATATATATTGAGTACCAGATATATAGATCTAGTATTAATTTCCTCAACCCCTTTGGAAAAACACGTGTCATCAGTCCACAGGCCAGCGTATACTCCACGAAACGAGGCGAGACAAACTAACAAGGAGATTATTATATTATATTGTGGAATGCCATTGACTAGTAATGACTGCTCACGCAAACAGGACAAGTATCCTAGAGTAAGTCCGATGCCGATGGGTATTGATCTATCTGGTCCACTACCAAGGAAAAAAGCAGATTGAAGAATGTCATAAAAGAAAATGTTGTAGATGAAGCACATAAATCTTAAAGCAGATTGAAGGATTTGAAATCTATCTGGTCCACGGATCCGCCTCTGCTCCTTTTCTTAGAGAAAAGGAGGATCCGAACCATTCAAATTCGTTGAGATTTGTGTATGAAAAAGTTGTTTTATCGAGATACGTGAATGAACGAATTTGAATGGTTCGGATCGGAAAAACAAGACCCTCCTTTTCTAGCATGGGCGGATCCCTGGTCCACTACCAAGGAGAAAAGCAGATTGAAGAATTGACATTTTCTTAAAATGTTGTAGATGGAAAAAAGCGCACATGCAATCTTTCTCCGAAAAAAATGTTGTAGATGGAAAAAAGCGCGCCTCCCCCCCTTGCAATGCCGCGTAAAAGAAAATTATATAATCATTTATTGCCCGCTCTTGTGATGTGCGAATTCTGGATTTTATTCACCAATTCTCCTCCCAAGCAAAGCAAAACCATGGGTGCTTTCTCCTCAACCTTAACTTCATGCCGCCAACACGCAAAGAGCCTTCTTCTCATCAGTTCCACTTCCCGCAATAAAACAACCTCACTACCACAAAACCAACAGTCTCTCTCTGTACTTGCTCCGGCCCAACCTGATCAAACACCTATAGACATCATCACCACACGTGACAGTGACAGTGACAGTGCCAGTACTGGAGATAACCAAGCAAAAAGCTACGCAGAGCGCACAGCCGAGCAAGTGCGACCGATGGCAATTGCTATTGCAGCCGGATTATTCACTCTACTCGCAAACCAACCTACGTCTGTCCATAATCACATCACACTATACAAGATCTACTTGCTTTTTTATTTCCTCAGCTTCGTTTGGAGCATTGTCCCCTTACCTATCACTCTTATTTATATAACCAACCCGAGTCGGGGTGTTGCCTGGCTTCAGAAACAGGCCATGAAAATAGGGATTGTATTCATCACAATCTCGGTGACCCTGAGAATTTTCTTGCTGCTACCTCCACCTATCGTATGGTATGATGTGCTCATACCCCTGCTGGCTGTTGGTGCAGTCTCTCTGTGCCTACGGTATGGTTGGATAAAGGCTAAGAACTCGACACAGACATCATCAAGCCCAGCTGTTACTAGTTCATTTACCAGTGAGGTTTGAATCGGAGACATGATCTGAAGCATGCAAGTTCTTATAGTTCATTTACCAGTGAGGTTTGAATCGGAGACATGATCTGAAGCATGCAAGTTCTTATATATAGTTCATTTACCAGTGAGGTTTATATATACACGTGAATCTTCATTTTAATTATATGTTACTTTTTTTTTTTGAGAGAAACGGATGTAATTAATGGAAATTTAAGGTTTGTTCTGTGTTAATTATATTACCTTGTTTATAAATTTTCTCTGTGTTAATTAAATTTTATGCACAAAAAACAGCAATTAAGTCTAGTCATGTTTTTAATAAAATGAGGACTCGTTTATAATTATATAATAATCAAAACTGGCATATATACTTTATATGTTATCAAGTATATATGTCATGAGTTTTTATAGCATAAATAGGGACATACTCTAAATTATCATTTACAATCTCTTAAAATTTTTGCACTAAACAAAATGATAAATGCAATGAGGAGGGATCACTTACACTCTTTTTTGGTGACACCGGATTACATTCTACATTTTCAAAGTTTTCAAAGTCCACACAGTCGATCCAAACCGTTCAACATGATGGATATATTAAATGTGCTTGCATATCAAATTTTATATTTTTTTTGAATTTGTTTACTATTTATTAAGTATTTTACAAAATTGTTGTTTTCACACCATTGAAATTTTGTACCCATCTTAATAAATAGTAAAAAATAAAAAAATGTAAAATTTGATCTGCAAGCACATTTTAATATATCATCATGTTGAACGGTTTGGATCAACTGTTTGGACTTTGAAAATATAGGGTGTAATATGGTGTCACCAAAAAAGGGTGTGAGTGGATCCCTCCTCAAATTCAATATATTACGTGCAAAATTATATATATATGTTCGAAAGTATTTACACCATATTGTTTTGTGTCGATTCATGTTTTAAATAAATTGAGCCTACATTTCAAGTTATCTAATCACCAAATTAATATATTGTCATGAAATTGAGGCTACAAATTAAAAAATCTGACATATAATCTAGATTTTATCAAGTACATTGTCATGAAATTTATTATGACAACAAAATATATTCCATCAAATATTATTATAATAATTATATTAATAATAATATTTGATGTATTAATTATATTACTAATAATAATTATTATAATCATATTAATATTAACAATAATAATAATCAAATATTAATAATTAAATAAATAGCTAAGTGTTGATATTATTATTGATAAGATAATTAATCAGTCTAGTTTAGTGTGTTTATAAATTATTATGATGTAGTTGTTCGGTCAAAAAATCCAAAGTAATGTCTGCATGGTAGTCAGGAAAGAAAAGGACTGCTTGATAGTGAGGAATTAAAGTAAAGGACTGCATGTGTGGTGATGAGAAAAGGATTGCTTGAATATTTATTAATTACAGCATATATAGGATCAAACCGCATTCTTGCACATGCATAGGTAATAGTGGGATCCAGTTTGATGAGAGAAAAGGACTGCTTGAATATTTATTTATTTTTCCTATTGATTTGTTTGGGAGGATATGACGAATTTGAATTGTTCTCTATGACCATATACTAGTTCAATTTTTGGGTATAACCAGAACCTGCTATTCCTATCTCAACCGTTAATAATGAATCTTCGTTGAGCATCGCACATGAAAAATTATTTCATTGACATTCGTGCATTAAATAATTTGAACGGTTGAAATCAGAATAAAAGGTTCCAGCTTATTTATTTATGTATATTACAAGTCAACTTGTAATATGGATTCATATTTTTATTTTTAAATTTCAAGTAGTTGATCTGAATCATTTAACGTGGTTTTTATATGGAAATGTACTTGAAGATCAAATTTTATATTTTTATTATTATTTTACTAAAAATAAGTAGAAAATTATATGATCTAAAAACAGAAGCTTAAATACAAACTATCATTTTCCAACAGCAAAGACATTACCGACATTTTTATTAATCCAAAGTTTAATACAAATTATTATTTATGTCCAGATTCTGAGATTAATCCAAAGTTTAATCCAAAGTTTAATCCAATTCTTATACTTATTTCAAAAAGTCAAGATGCGTCAAAAACAGAAGCTTAAATACAAACTATCATTTTCCAACAGCAAAGACATTACCGACATTTTTATTAATCCAAAGTTTAATACAAATTATTATTTATGTCCAGATTCTGAGATTATTCCGAAAAATGTTCAAGCCGGCTACAAAATGGCCGGCTTACGCCTCCCCCTAAGCCGGCCATTATAATATAAATCATGGAATATAAATCATGGAATATAAATCATGGAATATAAATTTGACCCTACATTTTCAAAGTTTTCAAAGTCCAAACAGTCGATCCAAACCGTTCAAAATGATGGATATATTAAATGTGCTTGCAGATCAAATTTTATATTTTTTTTTTGAATTTTTTCACTATTTATTAAGTATTTTTACAAAATTGTTGTTTTCACACCATTGAATTTTTGTACCCATCTTAATAAATAGTAAAAAAATTCAGAAAAAAAATATAAAATTTGATCTACAAGTACATTTTAATATATCTATCATGTTGAACGGTTTGGATCAACTATTTGGACTTTAAAAATATAGGGTGTAATCCGGTGTCACCAAAAAAGAGTGTAAGTGGATCCCTCCTCAAATTCAATATATTACGTGCAAAATTATATATATATATATGTTCGAAAGTATTTACACCATATTGTTTTGTGTGGATTCATGTTTTAAAAAAATTGAGCCTACATTTCAAGTTATCTAATCACCAAATATATTGTCATGAAATTGAGGCTACAAATTAAAAAATCTGACATAATCTAGATTTTATCAAGTACATTGTCATGAAATTTATTATGATAACAAAATATTACATCAAATATTATTATAATAATTATATTAATAATAATATTTGATGTATTATTAATTATATTACTAATAATAATTATTATAATCATATTAATATTAAAAATAATAATAATAATCAAATACTAATAATGAAATAAATAACTAAGTATTGATATTATTATTGATAATGATAATTAATCAGTCTAGTTAAATGTGTTTATAAATTACTAGTATAGTGCCCGTGCGTTGCAACGGGGACATCACTACAAGAAATTTATTAATGTTTTTCCCGGCATTTCTGAAAATACCGCCAAAAGTTTTCTCATATAAAAAAAATTAAATTTATTAATGCATAAAGCCAGTATAATGAAAATCAATCAAAATCCTCTAACAAATAAAGAGTTTTGATTCAATATAACAAATGATAAAAGTCACACTTAGGAGCAAAACAAAAGTTTGCTAACTTAGATCAATTTCACTGTAGAAATAAGAAGAATATGAATCAAAGTTCTGAAAAGTTAATTTCTCATCTTACAATTTCTCAATTTAAGTTGATAAACATAAGGTGCTATTGCAGAGTACAATTCATATGCAACAGAAAGAATATTCTATAAATATTTATAATAAAATGCTAACTGAAGAAAGATAAGTAATTATAACAACAAAAATTGTATTTGTCGATGTATTTCTCTAGTGTTTACCGATCACCAGGGAAAAGCGGAATACATCTGTAAACCTCGGCTAGTAATGCCCTAACTGTCACATATCTGCTCAAAAGAAAATTATCCATATTTATAAGCATATTTAATCCACATGCTAATTTCAAATATTTAATTATTCGTGTACAAACAAAACAATTGTGAGGTTGATAAAGAAATTACCAACTGCTTGGGCATATGAAGTGGACTTTAGTAAGAGTTATGGAGCTCGATACCTTCAAAAGAAAATAACTTTAGTTTCTGTTTAAAATTTTAAATAGAATCATCAATCATCCAACATTTTCTATTTTGAAAACGATTATGATTCACAATTGGAATGTAGTTAATATTCCAAGAAGAACAGTTTCTGAAAAAAAAATTATAAAGATTGAGATAATTTTATATAACCTCTAATAAGGGTAGGGATCAAATTGCAAAAAAGTAGAATATCAGGATTCAAACTTCAAAGCATTTAATTGAACAAAATAACGAACTTATCATCTTGTACAAACGTATTCGGTACAAGGAGGCTTTGTGTGAACTTCCCTTTGCTAGGCCCATATCCGCAGATGTGGAAGTGTCAAGGAAAAAGCGTCAAGGAAAAAAGAGAAACAAATTTGAAGAGGAAGGGTTTCAAGTGTGAAAGCGTCAAGGGAAAAGGGCAAAAGAAAGATGAGATCCTCAGAAAAAAAAAAGTCAAAATGTGTGGAGAAAAAAAAGAAAGAAATAGATTAATGAAACCATTATTACGTAGCTTTTTATGTGGCAGGTATATTTCTAATTAAATTTAGATTTCTACACGCTTGATAACATGAAATAGATGCAATAAATAAAAAAAATTTCAAAGTCTGAGATTGAGATGTGTTTTGATAAGTGATTGAGATTTATCTAATGAACGGCTCAGATTTTGTTGAGTGAATAGTTGGTTGGAACCTAATTTTTTTTAAGGTAATATTAGTAGTAAGGATAAGGATTATGATGTAGTTGTTCGGTCAAAAAATCCAAAGTGTCTAGTACTAGTAGTGGAGGAAACTAGGAAACATTCGCATAGAAAAGGATTGCTTGAATATTTATTTATTTTTCCTAGTGATTTGTTTGGGCCGGAGGATATGACGAATTTGAATTGTTCTCTATGACCATATACTAGTTCAATTTTTTAGGTACAGCCAGAACCTGTTATTCCTATCTCAACCGTTGATCTTCACTGAGATTCGCACATGAAAAATTATTTTATTGAGATTCGTGCATTAAAAAATTTGAACGGTTGAAATCAGAATAACAGGTTCCAGCTTATTTATTTATGTATATTACAAGTCAACTTGTAATATGGATTCATAATTTTATTTTTAAATTTCAAATAGTTGATCTGAATCATTTAACGTGATTTTTATATGGAAATGTACTTGAAAAACAAAT
The DNA here is from genome assembly GCA_028015225.1 of Carex myosuroides. NCBI lineage: Eukaryota > Viridiplantae > Streptophyta > Magnoliopsida > Poales > Cyperaceae > Carex > Carex myosuroides. The sequence goes on along the minus strand of CM051464.1, from coordinate 15,428,169 downwards.
TTTATATATTTTTTTATTATTTTACTAAAAATAAGTAGAAAATTATAGAGTCCGGCTAGTATAACATTGGTGTCATTTCGGCCTATATAACATCAACTCCAAAATCTATCGTATCGACTTCAAACGGTTAATCCAACCGTTCAAACTCTTCTACTTTATGAGTTGTGTGTTTACATGCAAAATTTTATAATTTTTTGAATTTTTTTAGTATCAAATCAAGCGGTCAAATGTGTGAGTTTTTAAGTTAATTTTAATGCATTCATTTTTCAAGATTTTTGACCGCTTGATTTGGTACTAAAATAACTAGAAATTTTTTTTTTTGCATGTAAACGCACAACTCATAAAGTAGAAGGGTTTGAACGGTTGGATTAACTGTTTGAAGTCGATACAATAGATTTTGGAGTTGGTGTTATATAGGCCGAAATGACACCAATGTTATACTAGCCGGACTCAAAATTATATGATCTAAAAATTTTGGACTATCATAAAAAAACATAGTAAAAATATTCTAACATACATATCGGCTGTTTAAACTTTGAAAATAGAGATATTATTTCATATCACTGTTTAAACATATGTCTCATTAGTGTTTTAAAAAAAAGATATATATATGGACCCGATCGAGTTTCTACGAACTTTCGTAGAGCATGATGAGAAAAACAAACCTAAAATATATTTTAATTCATTGTGGACTTTTCTAATATATCATTAATTATCATATATAATTGTTTATTGATGAAGAGGTCATCCATACCCTCCAATTCTTATACTTATTTCAAAAAGTCAAGATGCGTCAAAAACAGACGTACGCTTAAATATAAACTATCACTTTCCAACAGCAAAGACATTATAATATAAATCATGGAATACAAAACTCGGAATTCGCTTCCTTTTACATATCATTGTCGGAAATAAATCAGCTGAAATTCTGAAATCGGATAATGTTCACCATGAAATTCCTGCAATCCGAAATCCAGCCATCGAATTTTTTTCTATAACGCATCTCGAAACAGCTGATTTTTCCTTACACGAATCTCAAAACAGTTCGACGGCTGGATTCGAATTGCAGAAATTTCACGATGAACAGTACCGACCTCAGATTTCAGCAGATTCAGATCCATCGTTGTCAATTACAAAACTCATACCTTTCTCGGCCTTTCTCATTTTGTCTCAAATGGAATTACACCTTTTTTATTGTAACGGTAACTATACCATGTTTCTGTGTAATGACTCATTTTATTGTCAGAGGAGAAGCCAGTTGTTAACTTATAGGGTCCATTGACTTTCATTTACTTTCAATTTTTAATATTTATACATGATTTTATATATAGTATAACATAAAAATTTTATATAATTAATTTTCATTCACATTTGACCCTCATAATTTGAAAGTCTAACTTCACCTTTGACAATAGTAGAATGAAATTGTGCAAAAAGCACCACATGTTGTATGCAAATCAAACATTGATAACATAAGATGATATGTTTGGGTGAAATTGAAAATTTATTGATGCTTCTTTTATGCTTATTTTTTTTAGTTGGTCTAATTCTTCTTTCTGAAAATTAGGGAAAAAAAAACTGCTCACTTTTAGACAGGAACAAAAATTGAAGGATCTAAAAATAAAAGTTACAACCATCTCAACTTATTATACTTTCCACCAAGAAATTCGGACTAACCAAATTTCTTTTTTTCTGAAAAAAAGATTTGGAATAAAAAATTATGTATAACAAAAATAGTTTTGTCAAATAAAACTTGAGAAAATACATCATTTCTCCACTTTTTTTTTCTATTAACAAAATTCAAACAGATATAAAAAAGAAATTATCCACTGAAATATCTCGAAATAGATAGAAATATTGGAAAATAATATAGAGTAAAAAATTCTTTCACTGTTGCCAATACTAATTTAACATTTAATTAGAATATTTTAACTATATTGTTATTTTTTATTTCATAATTTTATTTATTATAATTTGTATTCAGTAGTTTATGAAATATGATTTATTCATTTGTTAATATTCAGCACGTGGTGCATCAATTGAAACACAACAAGGTCATAAGAGTCATTTTGTACTATTTTTTTATTTTAATTATTGTTCACTTTTCATGTTCTAATTATTATTTTTGTCTAACACATTTGCAATAGACTAGAAGAGTGATCAATTCTCAATTTCACAATTTTTCTGTTCTTTTACAATTCCTCCTCTCTCCCATCAATCAAAGGGAGAGAACACACTTCCTCTCCTTGTGTGTAGGGGTGCAAACGAGTCAAATATTATTCGTCTGTATCAGTATTCGTATTAGAATTCCATCCATATCCAGATTCGTATTCGAATTTTCACAGATTTGAATATTTAGATATGGATAGTTTGTGAATACAAATACTAATATAATTTGTTCGAAAGGGAATATACATATGAATGTGATATATGTGGATACTGATAATAATTCATATTTGTATATTTTAATTTTTCGAATATCTATTTTGTTTTAGAATTATGTATATCTATAGGGGAGAATATTTTTTGTTTATATCTTTTGATTGAACATATGATTAAGTTAGTGATTGAGTTCTATTAACTAGACATATATCATGTAACAACATAATAAGTTTAACATGAGACAAAATAATTTGTTCACTCCTTTTTTAATATAAATATGAATCCATAGCCTCACTAACCATATACTAGTTCAAATACTTTCTTTTCCTTTCTTTTCACAAGCTTAATTCAAATTTGCTATTTTAATTTCATTGATTATCATGAATTAGTCACTTGTTGTGGGATGCTTAATTCAAATTTTTCATCTCCCCCACAATATAATAGATAAATAAAATAAATAAATAACACAGGGAAGGGAAACTTTAACCTCTAACAGTACAAGAACCAACCTCATGATTCTAAAATCTAAATATATGATCAAAATTTGAAATTAATTAATCTACAAAATTAAAACTAACACTTTCCTACATCAAAAACATAATGATAATAATATAAATCAAGGAATACAAAACTCAGAATTCTCTTCATTTTTACATCTCATTGTCAATTATATCGTGGATCACGACCGAAGGAATAAGCCCTTCTGTTCTAATCGCATTTTTCTTCGGGTCTGGGCTAATAAAATACAATGTCGGCAGGCCCCGAACCTGAAAATTTAAACAAAAATATCCAATTTATATATACTACTAAGAGTGACGCTATGGATTCATATCTATATTTCAAACATCGACCAGTGTTATGGATTCATATCTATATTTTCAAACTTCAAAGTTTCAACAGTCGATCTGAACTATTAAACATGATCTCCCTATGAAAATGAACTTGAAGATCAAATTTTATATTTTTTTTAAATATTTTTACTATTTTAGAAAATCACTTGATCTAACGATTTTAGACCATTCAAAAGTAGTGATATTTTACCTATCTAAAAATAGTAAAAAAGTTTTAAAGAATGTAAAATTTAGTCTGCAGGTATATTTTCATATAGAAATCACATGGAACAGTTCAGATTTACTATTTGAACTTTGAAAACAAAAATATTGATCCGTAGGACGGACCAATTTGCGCTATGCATAGTACCATAGCCTCACTCATGAATTAATATTAATATAATTTTAGGAATGAACCATCTAACTCAACCAGAATATAAAATGCAACCAAGTGCATTAAAAAAAAAAAGTAGATAAAATATTACCTGCATATCTCTTGCAAATTCATACTCCTCATCAGTATCGACCTTCACAACTATAGCACGATCCTCATACTCCACCGCAAGCTGAAATTATAAGTAGTACCCAACTTATACAAGTAATGTACCAGTATATAGCAAAACATACCAGTAAGTCGTGAATTTTACTGGTATATAATAAAAGTAAAAATTACCAGATTTTGCACTGGTCTTTATGCCATTGTTCCTTATAATTACCTTCTTTACTTAATGTGCACAATATTGTACACTAAGCAAATTTATCCAGAAAACAGTCACATCAAAATTGGGAATAGTTCAACTGCTTAGGCTAAAATCCATATTTCATTGGTGCACGGGTTGGCAAATTGGGGATGGATCTTCCATTGCATTTTGGTTTGATTCATGGAATGGAGTTCCGTTAAAAGGCTATAAAGATAGCAACCCAAGACCGGTTATCCCAAATATAGCCTTGAAGAATGCTTTGGCAATTTTTCATGAATTTCTACCTTCCGTACCGGTCCGTACAGTACCACTGGTACCGGGTCAGCGAGACAGTATTTTGTGGCGATGGGGGAGCAGCGGTTCATACACAGCAAAAGCAACTTATGAGATTCTGATTGGGGTTGGGGGGGGGACGAATAGAGTGGCGGTTCATGAAGTTATGGTATGCTAAATGCTCCCAGTCAGTGAAAATTTTCGCTTTTTTTATGTTAAAAGGAAAAATTCTCATGCATGATGTATTGATTAAGAGACACATCAGTTGCCAGTTGGATTGTGCCATGTGCAGAAATTGCCCACTAGAAACAGCTGTACATCTCTTATTTCTTTGCCTGTATGCAAGGCAGGTATGGTACCTTCTATCTCTAAAACTTGGTAGGACAATCATGGTACCGAATTCTGAGATACAAGGGGTATGGGAAGAGTCCAAAAAGGAAGCGGAAAAAGGCAACAGAATGAAGGGTGGGACTTGGCTTTGCTGGTTCATTTGCACAGTTTGGCAATTTCGAAACAGAGAAACGTGGTGATTTTCAGAAATGACAGATTGCCACCCCACCTGTTGGCTAGCAAGATTGCACTGGAAGTAGGCCTATGGCTGAAGTTCTGCTAAACAACTGTGCTATTGTGATTTTCATTTCAGTTAAATTTAAAACTTGCTAGGATCAGTATGAGTGTTGTACTTTTTCTATTTGTTTGAAGCAGCAAACATGTACATGTAAGAATTGCTTTATATTCAATCAAACCCTTGGTAGCTTCTACCAATTTTCTCAAAAAAAAAAAAATTGGCATAGATTCTGGTAGTTTCTAACTAGCACCTTTGTTAAAATATAATTTTTTTTAAAAAAAATACTCAAATAAATGCATATACAGTTTCTTGCATGACCCTAAAAATGGTCATAATATAAACAAGATATACCTAACATGACCTTCCAAAAACAGAAAATAACAAAAAATATAGACCACCTGTGCTACATAAAACTCAAATCACTCATTTCTTCTTCTTCCCTTGTGTAGAAACAGACAGTGTGGCAGAAGGGTAATTTGGGCATAGTTGTGAGTAAATTAGGAAGACAAGTACTTGGAGGCCAAATTTTATTTTTTTAGAAAAAATTTTATTTTTTTAGAAAAAATTTTATTTTTTTAGAAAAAATTTTATTTTTTTAGAAAAAATTTTATTTTTTTAGAAAAAATTTACTATTTTTTTAGATAGTAGAAAATCACTAGATCTAAAGATTCTAGACCATCCAAAAGTAGTTACTACTACCGATCTAAAAACATAGTAAAATAAATCTAAAAAATGTAAAATTTGGAGACACGAATTCATATAATAGACAATAGTTCTTATATTTTTTACCATACATTTCATCAACTATGATTTGTAAGCTTATATAAATTGAGAAGAGATATATATATATACCATTTCGAGCTCTTGTGCCATATGCACGCAGGGACCACACCACGTGGCGTAGAAACCAATAATCAAAGGCAGCTGTCTCGTCGCTTTTACCAATTTATGTACTTCTTTTGCCGTCACCTTTTTCTACTCAAAATTATAAAAAATGAAAAAAAAAAAAAACAGTTCTTAATTTCCGTACATATTTTCTAAATTCTACAATTTTAATTGATCGTTTACACTATATTATCCATGAAATAAAATATGGTTTGCATCCCTGATAGTAAGTGCCTTGAAATATTTCCTTTAATTAATGGGGGAATTTCATGTATACCCCTCAAAAACTTAAAAATTACGTATTTCCCCCTCTAAACTTTGAAATTACATATTCCAACCTCTAAACTTCAAAAAGTCACAAATTTACCCATTTTATTGTCTTTTATATTATAACTCATTCTAAATTTATAAATACCCATTTTACCATTTATTAAAAGCCTAAAAATTATGTAGCATGTTTAAGAAAAATGTCAGTCTTAGAGGTGAAAATAAAATAAGTAAATTTGAAGTTTTTGAGGGGTATACATGAAATTCCTCCTTCCTTTAATAAATGGGTACTTTGAAATTAATAAAAAAACAGGGACTAAAATGCACACCAAAATATGTACTCACCACAACATAATCATCTCCCAAGTACCTACGAGGAATGGGTCCTTTGATCTGACCAGAGACGACTCTCGCGTCGACAAGCCTCTCATGGCCTCCTCCATTGGGGATTGAAATGGAGAGGAAGGGACTCTTTACACTGCTCAAGTTGCAAGCTTTCGACAGAGGGAGAGAAAAAGAAGGCAGACAAAATTCTGTCAAGAACCAGTACCAGTTGATGCACCGCTTGGTACTGCAGCACGGGCCAAGGTGCCATCACTGAGGATTACATCGACCTACAAAATAAACATAACCAAAATTTAAATAATGTTCGAACTCCTAGAGATATTATGCATTCAAAGATATCACATCAAACTGAGTCAGAGTAAAGCTACAAATCCACATCAAAAAAGCCAAACCCTGAAGACATACAGATTAAAAGGTATAAATAAGTGGACTAAACAGTTTCACATATCCGTTCATAAAGTAATTAACACAGAAATTTAGTTACTTAACTGATTAATTCCGATATTTATTGATAAACTGAATACTGAATGCAACAAACGAACCACCAGTATTTACAGTTCGTTATCACCTCAGAATTTTCATATAATGTTTCAAAAAAGATATTAGAACTGACCAAATGAAATATTTATCCGAGATCTGACAAAGGTAAAACCAGTACAGTGAAATCTGAGTCTAAACTACGATTATGCAACGACTTGATAGTAAGATTAAATCAGTTGCAAGATTGGATTATCAGCGAATACAGAAGCTCAGATCAAGGGTTTAACAAAGGTTTAAAGGCTAATCTCTTGAAATTGCTCAATACATAAGCAGAAAAACTTCGAAAAAACAAAGTAAATTACATGGATCAGTGCAGGGTGTATCGATCAAAAGCTATCTAGTACAGAAAACACAAAAACAAACTAAAAACTTGATGGAATCGTAATTGAGAGTGATGAAAGACCTCAACGGTAGGATTTCCACGGCTGTCAAAGATCTGGCGGGCCTTGATTGACCATCTTAACCGATCTAGAATTTCTCTCTTTTTCTCTCTGACAATGTTTGAAAGCTTCTGATAATGCACAATGAATGATGGTAAGGCGAGCTGCTATATAGGGAGGTGAGAAGATGAGTCAGGCTTGGAGAATGGGAAACCAACAGCTGCCGTTGGATTTCTCTTATTGGATCGAGATGGACTTTGACGTTTCAGTTCAATTATCTCTCTCTTCCTCTGCATTAACGCACCGTTTGAGTTTATATCTAAACCGTCCGATCAGAGTCCTGTAACGCCCGGGGCCCTTCAATAATCGTGCTGATTTAAATCGGACGGTTCCGATCTTAACCCAAAATTTGAATTAACTCAGAGGATACGAATTTCTCACGATTTTGAAATAAACTTAAAAATCTCCGCAACCTAACACTAACACTGCGCCTTGATCCGATCCGACGGCTCTTAACATCACAAAGATATGGCGGATGTAATGAACCGGACGGATCTGATCGGATAGAAACGAATATTACGACATCTAAATTTTTTTATTGAATAAAAAAGACAAATATTGATGCTGGAAATGCGGAGATAGGCTCTTTCTAAAAATTAAGAATTTCTGAACTCTGCATGGATCTACTGTTAGTTTTATTTTATGCCACATTATTTTATTATGTGGCATATGTTATTACTGTGCACCAATTTCATTTAAAGAAATTAACGAAAAGGCATCTGAATTTTTTATGGAAAAATTCAGATTGTTATTAATAATTATACTGGTCCCAAAGGTTGCCTCAGAATATATTAAAAGACCCCTTCTCTATTTGGACAGATGTCATTCCAAAACTGTTTTTTTGTCCATTTATTTCAAAACGTTTTTCTGGAAATCTCTCTCTCTCCACTAATTTTTGAGGGATATTATTTAAAGAATCATCCATTTTGAAAGAGAGAAGTAAAGAAAAAGCAAAAGGGTCTCCATCATCAGATCTGAGGAAAACCATTGAAGATTAGTATTAACGCTTCCGCCTAAAGATGTCTTCAATTCAGAACTGTAAGATTTAAATTCATTTGCTATTTTATTTTGAATTTACGAATTCTGGATTTCTTGTGTTTATAATTACAAAACACTTCATGATTTATTAAGTCTATCATTTGGTATCAGAGCCAACGTAAATTCATATAAGATGCAATAATTTTTTTACGAAATTGATTTTCAATGGTTCATATAAAAAAAAATTATACAGATTCAATTAATTTTATATATAAATATTTTCTTATAATTTTTTGACGAAAATTTTTAAAGGAAAATCCTTATTCTCTAATATGTATGCACATATATGTTGATCAAATGTATTTTATTGGAGATACAATATGTTGGAGACCTTTAACAAAGAGACATCATGTCATGAATCACATGGAACTCCTTTTTTGATATATTGGATCTAATACGCCTTAGTTTGTATGAAATTTCGGTCCAAACTAGATCATAACCAAGAGTTTTGGCAACATGAGCCCAACTTTTCGAAAATTGGGCCAAACCTTGATCACATGATTTTTAAGGGGTAAGGACATAACTTTTATACAAACATTGTATTTGATCTTGAGGAGTATATGTTATTATGGATCTCATGGGATTGCATATGTACAAAAGGCAATATGTATATATGTTGCACTAATTGTTAATATTCTCTATGGTTTATATGAATTAATATATAATAATCGGTCCAACGGAAGTTTATTATATATTTTTTTCAAATAAATAATTTAAACCATATAACGTTATTTTTTTTAATAATTGGTTGTTATTAATTTTTATCAACTTTAAATTGTAACTGCCACTTTATTAAAATGAATTTTGTGATTTAAGTCACAATTATGTTTTCACATTTAATAAATTATGAACGATAATTTTACCAACTTTAATTACCGTTATGATTTATTAAGTGAATTTATTTATTTTAACAATTCAATTTGTTTCTGCCCAACGGTGATATAAATTGAATTTTATGCAACAACTGTTATGATAGAACTGAAATATAATTTGGCGTTTTATTATTTATTTCAGTATAATTACTATTAGTCCCTCTATATACAGTTGATTTAATGTTATTATTTTTTGTATGGATTTATAGTTGATAATAGTAAGCATTTCATTTTTTCTGAATCTAATGCAGCATTGAATAATGTTCATGCTCAAATCTCTGGAATAGTACCATTGAACGGAACTAATTTTTCCACTTGAAAAGAGCAAATTGAGATTTGTCTTGGTGTTCTGGATATTGACCAGGCATTACGAATAGACAAACCTACTATTATAGCGACTAGTACTGATGATGAAAAGAATAATTTTGCAAAATGGGAGCCGTCAAACTGCATGTCTCTCATGATTATGAAAAGTACTATTACAACTGCTATAAGATGAGGTATTCCTGAGAAGGATGATGCAAATAATATTTTCACTGCTAAACAGTTTTTGGCTTCTGTTGAAGAGCAGTTTAAAAGTACTTCTATGGCTAATGCAAGTACTCTCATAATGAAAATGTTCACTACCAAGTATAACGGGACAAGCGGTGTACGTGAACATATCATGATGATGAATGATATGGCCGCAAAGTTAAACGGCATGGATATGGCAATTTCTGAAGGCTTTTTAGTTCATTTCATTATGACTTCTCTTCCTGCACAATTTGGTCCTTTCAAGATCAATTATAATACGCAGAAAGAAAAGTGGAAAATGAGCGAATTAATTGCCATGTGTGTTGAAGAAGAAGAAATGATTACGACTGAGAAACCTGACTATGCACATATTGCTGTTCAAAGTCCAAAACCGAAAAATAAGGACAATGGTAAAGGTAAAAACAAAGTGAATACGGCTACTGGTATTAACAAGGCAAGTAATCTGGTACAAAACCCGTGCATGCTCCTAAGTGTCATCACTGTAAGAAGCGTGGACACATGAGGAAGGATTGTGTGAAGTTTAAAGATTGGCTCACTAAAAATGGTAATGATTTAAATTTCATGATTTGTGAAACCTTTTAGTTGATGTTCTCTTAAATACGTGGTGGGTTGACACTGGTGCCTCCGTGAACATTACGAACTCATTGCAGGGATTCCATTCCGTGAGGATTCTTCAAAGGGGAGAAAGGAAACTTAAGGTTGCTAACGGATTAGAGGCTGGAGTCGAGGCTGTTGGAACTCTTCGTTTGGTTTTGAAGAGTGGCTTTATTCTTGATTTACATGATGTAGTTTATATTCCAAGTGTGATTAGGAATTTAATTTCTGTTTCTAGACTTGATGCGTGTGGTTTTATGTTTCAGTTTGGAAATAATGAGTTGAAACTATATCATAACTCTAAGTTTGTTGGTTCTGGATTATTATGTGATAATCTATATAAATTATGTTTGGATTCTTCCTTTTGTGAATCTCTGTTATCTATGAATATTACTAGTGTTAATCAAAAACGTGGAGTCAAGAGAAATCGTGATGTTAGAAATTCTTCCAAATTATGGCATCGCAGGTTGGGTCATATTTCAAGAGATAAAATGCAACGTTTCATTAGAAATGAAATTCTCCCGGCATTAGATTTTTCTGATTTCGACAACTGCGTAGAATGTGTTAAAGGAAAATTTGTCAAGGGAAATAAGAAAGGAGCCCCTCGAAGTGGGGGACTATTAGAAATTATTCATACTGATATATGTGGTCCTTTTCCTACTCCGGGTATTAACGGGCATAAATCGTTTTATTACTTTCATTGACGATTATTCTCGTTATGGTTATGTGTATCTGATTAATGAAAAATCTGAAGCACTAGATAAATTCAAAATTTTTAAGGCTGAAGTTGAAAATCAACATAACCTTAAAATTAAAGTAGTGCGATCAGATAGAGGCGGTGAATATTATGGTAGACACACCGACCTTGGTCAAAGTCCAGGTCTATTCGCTATATTTCTTCAAGAAAATGGTATTGTTCATCAGTACTCTATGCTGGGAGATCCTCGACAGAATGGAGTTGTTGAAAGATGTAATCGTACACTAATAGATATGATACGAAGTATGATATGCAATACCACATTGCCGGATTTTTTGTGGACAGAAGCCTTAAAAATAGCCACACATATTCTAAATCGGGTTCCTAGTAAATCTGTTCCAAAAACACCTTACGAACTGTGGACTGGCAGAAACTCGCAATTAGGATACTTACGTGTGTGGGACTGTCCTGCTGAAGCAAAAGTCTATAATCCGCAACTAAAGAAACTTAATTCCAGAAACGGCATGGATTTAAAGAAAATACAATAGATCAATGCATATACCTCAAGATTAGTGGGAGTAAATTTATCTTTCTCGTTTTGTACGTGGATGATATTTTATTGGCAAGTAGTGATTTAGACATGTTATACGAGACAAAACATTTTCTATCAACTAAGTTTGAAATGAAGGATCTTGGTGAAGCCTCTTATGTTATAGGAATTGAAATTTACTGAGATAGGTCTCGTGGGATCTTAGGTTTATCCCAAAAAGCATATATTGAGAAAGTGCTTAAAAGATATAACATGCACAATTGCTCCCCTAGTGTTGCTCTTATTGTCAAGGGTGACAAATTCAGCAAGTTTCAATGTCCTAAAAATGAAATAGAACGTGCTCAAATGCAGCAAATTCCTTATGCTTCGGTAGTAGGGAGTCTGATGTATGCTCAAGTTTGTACACGTTTTGATATTGCATTTGCAGTTGGTATGCTTGGCCGATATCAAACTGATCTAGGAATGGAACATTGGAAAGCTGCCAAGAAAGTTTTACGCTATTTGCAAGGGACAAAAGATTATATGCTTACTTACAAGAAGTCAAATAACCTTAAAGTTATTGGTTATTCTGACTCAGATTTTTCTGGATGTGTCGACAGTAAGAAATCCACATCAGGTTACATATTTATGCTTGCAGGGGGACCAATTTCATGGAAGAGTGCTAAGCAGTCTTTAAGGGCATCTTCCACTATGCAAGCAGAATTTGTGGCGTGTTTTCATGCTACTGGTCAAGCAGTTTGGTTAAAAAAATTTATACCAGGACTTCAAGTAATTGACAGTATTGCGAGGCCACTCACCTTATTTTGTGATAACGAGGCTGTTGTTTTCTTCTCTAAGATTAACAAATCAAGTGGTGCATCTAAGTGGATTGACATCAAATATCTTGTTGTTAGAGACAAAGTCAATGATGGTACTATTATGATACAACATATTAATACAAGAGCAATGTTAGCTGATTCTCTAACAAAAACGCTACCACCCACTCTTTACAAAGAGCATGTTGCCGGCATGGGTTTAGTTAATGTATTATAATTTTGTTGTTGTAAACTATATATATATATATATAGGGTCCGGCTAATTTGCTGCTGGCAGCATTTCGGCCAGCTGCTGCCGGCAGCAAATCTGCCATACAGATGTTCAAACAACCGATCCGAACCGTTCAACATGTTCTAAATATTGAAATGTGCTTGGAGACCAAATTTTACATTTTTTTGAATTTTTTTACTATTTATTAAGCCACTTTGAAAATTCCAGATCATATGGTCCAGAATTTTGTTGCACTGTTTTTACTGTTCATCCGGATCTGGAATTTTCAAAGTGGCTTAATAAATAGTAAAAAAATTCCAAAAAATGTAAAATTTGGTCTCCAAGCACATTTCAATATTTAGAACATGTTGAACGGTTCGGATCGGTTGTTTGAACATCCGTATGGCAGAATTGCTACCGGCAGCAGCTGGCCGAAATGCTGCCAGCAGCAAATTAGCCGGACCCTATATATATATTATGTTATGTACTGAGTATTTAATTATGTATTGACTTTGAATTTTTTTTTTAAATTTGCTTATTATGATGCGCATAATTTTATTTAATCTAAGCAAATTACTTATGAGGACCGAATGAAGATTATTAACCATTGTTGGAAAGAGTACCAATGCTATAATTAATGGGGATCAAATAACGACATTTGTTATTCTGATTACATTAGTTTGGTTTGGTATTTCTAACTGAACAGGTTTACGATTAATGAAAATTATATTGGCCAATTTTGAATGTGTGCTTTATTATGTTATAACATTACGGCCAAGTGGGAGAATGTTAGTTTTATTTTATTATGTGGCCTATGTTATTACTGTGCACCAATTTCATTTAAAGAAATTAATGAAAAGGCATCTGAATTTTTGATGGAAAAATTCAGATTGCTATTAATAATTATACTGGTCCCAAAAGTTGCCTCAGAATATATTAAAAGACCCCTTCTCTATTTGGACGGATGCCATTCCAAAAATGTTTTTCTGAAAATATCTCTCTCTCCACTAATTTATGATGGATATTATTTTCTGAAAAAGAATCATCCATTTTGAAAGAGAGAAAAAATGAAAACGCAAAAGGGTCTCCATCATCAGATCTGAGGAAAACCATTGAAGATTAGTATTAACGCTTCCGCCTAAAGATGTCTTCAATTCAGAATTGTAAGATTTAAATTCATTTGATATTTTATTTTGAATTTACGGATTCTGAATTTCTTGTGTTTTTAATTGCAAAACACTTCATGATTTATTAAGCCTATCACAGGTACGCTAATCGCGCGACTAAGCACGATTTAGTCGTCGCCCGCAGAGAGATGGGACGGGGGCAGTTCAATCAACAGCCGCGCGGGAGAGAGAAGGAAAAGCCCTACGCTTTCTCCCAAAATCGCGAAAGAAAACATATTAAATCGTGCTTAAAGGGATTTTGAAAACAGCGGCCCCATCGGCAGAGAAAGAGAGAAAGGAGAGATGAAGGGAAGGGAATTAAAGGGATCGGCTTTGAGATCCGTGCAGAACTATAAACGATCGGCCGAGATAAATCGAAATCAATCAAAAGGAGTTAAATTCGGTGATCTCAAAAATCACTACAGCAGGGAGACCCTTCTGCGACCGGCCAAATCAGTCTCTGAAGGGTATGGCGCCGGTCACAGAAGGGTAGCGCCGGTCGCAGATGACCAAAATCGGTCGCAGTTGCTCCGTCGCTGATGACCACCCTGCTGACGTCACTGGTCTCTGAAGAGTAAAGCGCCGGCCGCAGATGACTCTATAGCGACCGATGTAATCTGTCGCTGATGCTGTATGCTGACGTGACGGAACACCATCAGAGACCGATTGGCCGATCGCTGATGGGCCCAGAATCGGTCGCAGAAGGATGATTTTTTTTAGTATTTTATTTTATTTTTATTTTCCCCAATTAGTACTAAACGTACCAAGCACCAAGCCATTTAAAATGAATTCACAAGCAAATATACAATTAAACCCCTACCATTCAAACTCCTATTTTAAAACGGTTATGCAAATGAGAAAAATTCCTTAACAGAGTAATTTACAGGTTTTTTTAACTAAATAATTCAGTAATCCCATTTGATTTACAACACATCTCAGCATGATGTATGCTGTTTTGCAAAAACAATGTCTTTAACATGCTTCTTTCTATATCATATAACTTGGCAAATTGAGAAATCTCAGTCATCCTCTAAACAATTTATAACTTCTCCAAAAAGATCCCAAAAATACTCAATTTGTAGATAAAGTAAAAAATGAGGCTAATTAGAATATTTTTGGAGATAAATATGGCAAGGAAAGATATATATGAACCTTAGCATGTTTTGTCAGGATCCCTTAGCAATTTCGTGCTTGAATGGGAAATCTTGAAATTTTTACGTTGTGCCAGGTAGACATAATTTAAGAAACATATTATCAGTAAAATGTGCAGTACAGTAAATGCTAGCTTGCCCTACTCTCAATATCTAAATAATTATTAGTAGATTATATGGAATAATTTAAATAGAATTTCAACAATCCAGAAAACCTACCAGATAAACTGACCAACAAAATCTAGTAGATTATATTAAAATTGCCTTCCTTTATTAATTAGTTACATCACAACCTCATGAGTTGAGCTAGATTAATTAATGAAAACCTACTAGATAAACTGACCAACAAAACATAATTTATCACTGTTAGTTACCCCAAAAGGCTTCAATTATACAACTTGGTAAAAATCAGTTACCTACCCAATTAATGCAACGATGTTATCCCTTCAATAATAGCTAATTAAGCATAGAGAAACGAGTATAAACATCTCTACTATGTAACGATGTTTGTCTTTTTGGTACAGTTTTTACAGATTTGAGTACTAAATTTCCTCCTTCACCCTAGTTCTTTTGCTTGGAATGATGACCAAATTGCAAATTGGCCTTTAAATACAAACAACATCGCAAGAGAGAGAGAGAGAAAGAGAGTGCACCTGAGCAAAAGAAGAGAGACCAAGCGAGAGAGCAAGAGCGCGAGGTGAGAGAGCGAGCGAGAGCGGGAGGTGAGAGAGCGGGGTCGCGCGACGCGGCAGACGGGTCAGGCGGCGCGGACTTGGCAGAGGGTCGGGCAGACCTGGGCTTGGCGAGTTTTTGGGGGCACCCTTCAGCAACTGGTTAAAATCGGTCTCTGAAGAATATGAGCGCCGGTCGCTGAAGGGTTCGTCGCCGAAACAATTAATTTATCATTTTTTTTAATTTTTTTTTTAAGTCTTCAGCGACCGGCGACCTTACCGGTCGCTGAAGACCAGTTTTGTTGTAGTGAATGAACAGTTCATTTATAATCGAAATTTGCGTTTAACATTTAATTCGTACTGCTCGAATGATCTTCGGTTTATTTTGCAATTTGCTGGTTGTTTATTCAATCATCAATTAATTTGCTTATTATTCGATCGTATTAAATTCGGAATTTCGTATTCACAAGAATTAAATATGAGCTTCGTGAATATCTAATTGGAGTTACGTATAATCGTCTTGATTTATTTAGTTTAATAAAATTTATTTCCTTATTAAAACTCAACATTTAAATAAGTTTTAAATTTCAAATCTAAAATTCCTAATTAATACATTGATCTAAATAATCAATTTTGTAAATATTTTATCTAAATATTTATTTAACCTGACTAATTAATTTAAGTTTTAATTTGTTGAAAATTTTAATTATTAAACTAATTAACTAGATTAAATTTTACGGATTATAACAACCAATAACAACCAGTATATTTTCATATAGAAATTACGATGAACGGTTTAGATTTACTATTTAAACAAACTTTGAAAAGGTAAATAATGATCCGTAGTCAATTTGCGGCGCAGTACCACAGCCTCTCACTCATGAACTAATATTAAACCGTTAGATACGAATTGTACGGACCAGAATATATTTATATATAAAATACATGACAGCTCATCATATGGCAATGCTCAGGCAAACTGGTGAGACTTTTTTTTTTGAGACAAACATATCAACTATGGTCTTGCATTGACCACGCAAACAAATGACATCATTACGAGAGAGTAGGTCCCATGGGTATACTCCAATGGGTTTTTTTTCAACTACAATGGTTTTTCTTCTCTTTGGATTCGATGTTTTTTAAAATATACGAATTGTTTTTTAAAATATACGAATTGATGGCCGGAGAGATCGAGAAAGAAAAAAATTTATCTCTAAATACATGTAAAAGATGAATGTGTAATGATATGTCTATTTTTTTTTTTGAAAAAACTTAATATCTTGTATATGAATATTTGATATATTATATATTAACACTTGCGTGCATATGTATCAATATTTGCGGACACTAGTTGTAAAATCTATTAAATATTAGATGGTCTCCAAGTAGTTAGTGGTTCCTCCAGTTAATGAGCGGTCTCCCCAGATAGTTAATGACTAGATGATAAATGAGAAAAATGAACTGGGGATGGTCAGTGGCTCCCTACATTTTAACATTGTTAATATGTAGACCATGTTAAATCAGATTCAAGGTCCCAAGGAAATCATGTTAAACCAGATTCAAGGTCTTCATCCAATCCATCGGGTTAACTCCCAAGGCGATCGTTATAATAATGACTTCTTTGTCTCAAAAAAAAATATATATATTGTAGTTGAAAAAAAGAGCACGGGTCGGCAGCTTCTCCAAGCCATATTTCAAAAAAAAAAAAAAAAAAGACCACGTGCATGCAAGTCTACGATTGATAAAACGCAAAAACCCACTTCTTCACAGAAGAACGTTAAGTTACAATTAGGAATAAGTCTACGATTATACTAATATAATAACATTGCATCTGAGCATCTGTTGTCATGCCATGGTACCCATAGTACCTACAAGACATGTCTTCCTCGGTCTCTTGTGCTGTGCTAATTAGATCTGAGTTTTATTTTCCAATTGTCCTCCCAAGCAAAGCAACACCATGGGTGCTGTGCTAACTTCATGCCGCCAACACGCAAAGAGCCTTCTTCTCATGAGTTCCAATTCCCGCAATAACACAACCTCACTACCCCAAAACCAACAGTCTCTCTCTGTACTTGCTCCGGCCCAACCTGATCAAACACCTATAGCCATCATCACCACACGTGACAGTGCCAGTACTGGAGATAACCGAGCAAACTCAGAGCATATAACCGAGCAATTGCAGCCTGTGTCAATTGCTGTTGTGTCCGGATTATTTGCTCTACTCGCAAACCCACCTACGTCCGTTCATAATCTCATCATATTATACAGGATCTACTTGCTTTTTTATTTGCTGAGCTTCGTTTCAAGCATTATCCCCTTACTTATCACACTTATAACCACACCGAGTCTGGATGTTGCCAGCTGGCTCCAGAAACAGGCCATGAGAATAGCAACTGTATTCATCGTCATCTCGGTGACCCTGAGAATTTTCTTGCTCCTACCTCCACCTATCGTATGGTATGATGTGCTCATACCCCTGCTGGCTGTTGGTGCAGTCTCTCTGTGCCTATGGTATGGTTGGATAAAGGCTACGAACTCGACACAGACATCATCAAGCCCAGCTGTTACTAGTTCATTTACCAGTGAGGTTTGAATCGGAGACATGATCTGAAGCATGCAAGTTCTTATTGTTCATTTACCAGTGAGGTGTATATATATACGTGAATCTTCATTTTAATTTTATGTTACTTTTTTTTGGGGGGGAGAAATGGATGTAATGGAAATTTAAGGTTTGTTCTGTGTTAAATATAGTACCTTGTTTATAAATTTTCTCTGTGTTAATTAAATTTTATGCACAAAAAACAGCAATTAAGTCTAGTCATGTTGTTAATAAAATGAGGACTCGTTTATAATTATATAATAATCAAAACTGGCATATATACTTTATATGTTATCAAGTATATATGTCATGAGTTTTTATAGCATAAATAGGGACATACTCTAAATTATCATTTACAATCTCTTAAAATTTTTGCACTAAACAAAATGATAAATGCAATGAGGAGGGATCACTTACACCCTTTTTTGGTGACACCGGATTACACCCTACATTTTCAAAGTTTTCAAAGTCCACACAGTCGATCCAAACCATTCAACATGATTGATATATTAAATGTGCTTGCATATCAAATTTTATATTTTTTTTGAATTTGTTTACTATTTATTAAGTATTTTACAAAATTGTTGTTTTCACACCATTGAAATTTTGTACCCATCTTAATAAATAGTAAAAAAAATAAAAAAAAAGGTAAAATTTGATCTGCAAGCACATTTTTAATATATCCATCATGTTGAACGGTTTGGATCAACTGTTTGGACTTTAAAAATATAGGGTTTAATATAGTGTCACCAAAAAAGATGTAAGTGGATCCCTCCTCAAATTCAATATATTATGTGCAAAATTAAATATATATGTTCGAAAGTATTTACACCATATTGTTTTGTGTCGATTCATGTTTTAAATAAATTGAGCCTACATTTCAAGTCATCTAATCACCAAATATATTATCATGAAATTGAGGCTACAAATTAAAAAATCTGAGACATAAGCTAGATTTTATCAAGTACATTGTCATGAAATTTATTATGATAACAAATTCCATCAAATATTATTATAATAATTATATTAATAATAATATTTGATGTATTATTAATTATATTTTTTCTTTTTCTGATTTTTTTTTCTATTTTTATTTTTATTTTTCTCATTTCTGATTTTTTTTGTATTTTTCGTTTTTTTCTGAAAAATAAAATATTTTGATGGAGAAATGAAAAAGAACCTATGTTCAGGGTTCAAGTAATGATTGGTTCTTATCGAAAGAACCCTGATCAAGTAATATTGGTGATGTGAAAATATTTTCTCATCAAAACAACCCTTGTTTTGTCTGAAAGCGAAACAACCCTTGTTTTTTCTGAAAGCGAAAGATCAAGTAATGTTCATAAAGAACCCTGATCAAGTAATATTGGTGATGTGAAAATATTTTCTCATCAAAACAACCCTTGTTTTGTCTGAAAGCGAAACAACCCTTGTTTTTTCTGAAAGCGAAAGATCAAGTAATGTTCATAAAGAACCCTGATCAAGTAATATTGGTGATGTGAAAATATTTTCTCATCAAAACAACCCTTGTTTTGTCTGAAAGCGAAACAACCCTTGTTTTTTCTGAAAGCGAAAGATCAAGTAATGTTCATAAAGAACCCTGATCAAGTAATATTTTCTCATCAAAACAACCATTTCGTTTTTTGTCTTTCGCTTTCAGAATCTCATTGAAACTTCAAAGCATTTAATTGAACAAAATAACGAACTTATCATTTTGTACAAACGTATTCGGTATAAGGAGGCTTTGTGTCAACTTCCCTTTGCTAGGCCCATATCCGCAGGTGTGGAAGTGTCAAGGAAAAAGCGTCAAGGAAAAAAGAGAAACAAATTTGAAGAGGAAGGGTTTCAAGTGTGAAAGCGTCAAGGGAAAAGGGCAAAAGAAAGATGAGATCCTCAGAAAAAAAAAAGTCAAAATGTGTGGAGAAAAAAAAGAAAGAAATAGATTAATGAAACCATTATTACGTAGCTTTTTATGTGGCAGGTATATTTCTAATTAAATTTAGATTTCTACACGCTTGATAACATGAAATAGATGCAATAAATAAAAAAAATTTCAAAGTCTGAGATTGAGATGTGTTTTGATAAGTGATTGAGATTTATCTAATGAACGGCTCAGATTTTGTTGAGTGAATAGTTGGTTGGAACCTAATTTTTTTTAAGGTAATATTAGTAGTAAGGATAAGGATTATGATGTAGTTGTTCGGTCAAAAAATCCAAAGTGTCTAGTACTAGTAGTGGAGGAAACTAGGAAACATTCGCATAGAAAAGGATTGCTTGAATATTTATTTATTTTTCCTAGTGATTTGTTTGGGCCGGAGGATATGACGAATTTGAATTGTTCTCTATGACCATATACTAGTTCAATTTTTTAGGTACAGCCAGAACCTGTTATTCCTATCTCAACCGTTGATCTTCACTGAGATTCGCACATGAAAAATTATTTTATTGAGATTCGTGCATTAAAAAATTTGAACGGTTGAAATCAGAATAACAGGTTCCAGCTTATTTATTTATGTATATTACAAGTCAACTTGTAATATGGATTCATAATTTTATTTTTAAATTTCAAATAGTTGATCTGAATCATTTAACGTGATTTTTATATGGAAATGTACTTGAAAAACAAATTTTATATATTTTTTTATTATTTTACTAAAAATAAGTAGAAAATTATAGAGTCCGGCTAGTATAACATTGGTGTCATTTCGGCCTATATAACATCAACTCCAAAATCTATCGTATCGACTTCAAACGGTTAATCCAACCGTTCAAACTCTTCTACTTTATGAGTTGTGTGTTTACATGCAAAATTTTATAATTTTTTGAATTTTTTTAGTATCAAATCAAGCGGTCAAATGTGTGAGTTTTTAAGTTAATTTTAATGCATTCATTTTTCAAGATTTTTGACCGCTTGATTTGGTACTAAAATAACTAGAAATTTTTTTTTTTGCATGTAAACGCACAACTCATAAAGTAGAAGGGTTTGAACGGTTGGATTAACTGTTTGAAGTCGATACAATAGATTTTGGAGTTGGTGTTATATAGGCCGAAATGACACCAATGTTATACTAGCCGGACTCAAAATTATATGATCTAAAAATTTTGGACTATCATAAAAAAACATAGTAAAAATATTCTAACATACATATCGGCTGTTTAAACTTTGAAAATAGAGATATTATTTCATATCACTGTTTAAACATATGTCTCATTAGTGTTTTAAAAAAAAGATATATATATGGACCCGATCGAGTTTCTACGAACTTTCGTAGAGCATGATGAGAAAAACAAACCTAAAATATATTTTAATTCATTGTGGACTTTTCTAATATATCATTAATTATCATATATAATTGTTTATTGATGAAGAGGTCATCCATACCCTCCAATTCTTATACTTATTTCAAAAAGTCAAGATGCGTCAAAAACAGACGTACGCTTAAATATAAACTATCACTTTCCAACAGCAAAGACATTATAATATAAATCATGGAATACAAAACTCGGAATTCGCTTCCTTTTACATATCATTGTCGGAAATAAATCAGCTGAAATTCTGAAATCGGATAATGTTCACCATGAAATTCCTGCAATCCGAAATCCAGCCATCGAATTTTTTTCTATAACGCATCTCGAAACAGCTGATTTTTCCTTACACGAATCTCAAAACAGTTCGACGGCTGGATTCGAATTGCAGAAATTTCACGATGAACAGTACCGACCTCAGATTTCAGCAGATTCAGATCCATCGTTGTCAATTACAAAACTCATACCTTTCTCGGCCTTTCTCATTTTGTCTCAAATGGAATTACACCTTTTTTATTGTAACGGTAACTATACCATGTTTCTGTGTAATGACTCATTTTATTGTCAGAGGAGAAGCCAGTTGTTAACTTATAGGGTCCATTGACTTTCATTTACTTTCAATTTTTAATATTTATACATGATTTTATATATAGTATAACATAAAAATTTTATATAATTAATTTTCATTCACATTTGACCCTCATAATTTGAAAGTCTAACTTCACCTTTGACAATAGTAGAATGAAATTGTGCAAAAAGCACCACATGTTGTATGCAAATCAAACATTGATAACATAAGATGATATGTTTGGGTGAAATTGAAAATTTATTGATGCTTCTTTTATGCTTATTTTTTTTAGTTGGTCTAATTCTTCTTTCTGAAAATTAGGGAAAAAAAAACTGCTCACTTTTAGACAGGAACAAAAATTGAAGGATCTAAAAATAAAAGTTACAACCATCTCAACTTATTATACTTTCCACCAAGAAATTCGGACTAACCAAATTTCTTTTTTTCTGAAAAAAAGATTTGGAATAAAAAATTATGTATAACAAAAATAGTTTTGTCAAATAAAACTTGAGAAAATACATCATTTCTCCACTTTTTTTTTCTATTAACAAAATTCAAACAGATATAAAAAAGAAATTATCCACTGAAATATCTCGAAATAGATAGAAATATTGGAAAATAATATAGAGTAAAAAATTCTTTCACTGTTGCCAATACTAATTTAACATTTAATTAGAATATTTTAACTATATTGTTATTTTTTATTTCATAATTTTATTTATTATAATTTGTATTCAGTAGTTTATGAAATATGATTTATTCATTTGTTAATATTCAGCACGTGGTGCATCAATTGAAACACAACAAGGTCATAAGAGTCATTTTGTACTATTTTTTTATTTTAATTATTGTTCACTTTTCATGTTCTAATTATTATTTTTGTCTAACACATTTGCAATAGACTAGAAGAGTGATCAATTCTCAATTTCACAATTTTTCTGTTCTTTTACAATTCCTCCTCTCTCCCATCAATCAAAGGGAGAGAACACACTTCCTCTCCTTGTGTGTAGGGGTGCAAACGAGTCAAATATTATTCGTCTGTATCAGTATTCGTATTAGAATTCCATCCATATCCAGATTCGTATTCGAATTTTCACAGATTTGAATATTTAGATATGGATAGTTTGTGAATACAAATACTAATATAATTTGTTCGAAAGGGAATATACATATGAATGTGATATATGTGGATACTGATAATAATTCATATTTGTATATTTTAATTTTTCGAATATCTATTTTGTTTTAGAATTATGTATATCTATAGGGGAGAATATTTTTTGTTTATATCTTTTGATTGAACATATGATTAAGTTAGTGATTGAGTTCTATTAACTAGACATATATCATGTAACAACATAATAAGTTTAACATGAGACAAAATAATTTGTTCACTCCTTTTTTAATATAAATATGAATCCATAGCCTCACTAACCATATACTAGTTCAAATACTTTCTTTTCCTTTCTTTTCACAAGCTTAATTCAAATTTGCTATTTTAATTTCATTGATTATCATGAATTAGTCACTTGTTGTGGGATGCTTAATTCAAATTTTTCATCTCCCCCACAATATAATAGATAAATAAAATAAATAAATAACACAGGGAAGGGAAACTTTAACCTCTAACAGTACAAGAACCAACCTCATGATTCTAAAATCTAAATATATGATCAAAATTTGAAATTAATTAATCTACAAAATTAAAACTAACACTTTCCTACATCAAAAACATAATGATAATAATATAAATCAAGGAATACAAAACTCAGAATTCTCTTCATTTTTACATCTCATTGTCAATTATATCGTGGATCACGACCGAAGGAATAAGCCCTTCTGTTCTAATCGCATTTTTCTTCGGGTCTGGGCTAATAAAATACAATGTCGGCAGGCCCCGAACCTGAAAATTTAAACAAAAATATCCAATTTATATATACTACTAAGAGTGACGCTATGGATTCATATCTATATTTCAAACATCGACCAGTGTTATGGATTCATATCTATATTTTCAAACTTCAAAGTTTCAACAGTCGATCTGAACTATTAAACATGATCTCCCTATGAAAATGAACTTGAAGATCAAATTTTATATTTTTTTTAAATATTTTTACTATTTTAGAAAATCACTTGATCTAACGATTTTAGACCATTCAAAAGTAGTGATATTTTACCTATCTAAAAATAGTAAAAAAGTTTTAAAGAATGTAAAATTTAGTCTGCAGGTATATTTTCATATAGAAATCACATGGAACAGTTCAGATTTACTATTTGAACTTTGAAAACAAAAATATTGATCCGTAGGACGGACCAATTTGCGCTATGCATAGTACCATAGCCTCACTCATGAATTAATATTAATATAATTTTAGGAATGAACCATCTAACTCAACCAGAATATAAAATGCAACCAAGTGCATTAAAAAAAAAAAGTAGATAAAATATTACCTGCATATCTCTTGCAAATTCATACTCCTCATCAGTATCGACCTTCACAACTATAGCACGATCCTCATACTCCACCGCAAGCTGAAATTATAAGTAGTACCCAACTTATACAAGTAATGTACCAGTATATAGCAAAACATACCAGTAAGTCGTGAATTTTACTGGTATATAATAAAAGTAAAAATTACCAGATTTTGCACTGGTCTTTATGCCATTGTTCCTTATAATTACCTTCTTTACTTAATGTGCACAATATTGTACACTAAGCAAATTTATCCAGAAAACAGTCACATCAAAATTGGGAATAGTTCAACTGCTTAGGCTAAAATCCATATTTCATTGGTGCACGGGTTGGCAAATTGGGGATGGATCTTCCATTGCATTTTGGTTTGATTCATGGAATGGAGTTCCGTTAAAAGGCTATAAAGATAGCAACCCAAGACCGGTTATCCCAAATATAGCCTTGAAGAATGCTTTGGCAATTTTTCATGAATTTCTACCTTCCGTACCAGTCCGTACAGTACCACTGGTACCGGGTCAGCGAGACAGTATTTTGTGGCGATGGGGGAGCAGCGGTTCATACACAGCAAAAGCAACTTATGAGATTCTGATTGGGGTTGGGGGGGGGGACGAATAGAGTGGCGGTTCATGAAGTTATGGTATGCTAAATGCTCCCAGTCAGTGAAAATTTTCGCTTTTTTTATGTTAAAAGGAAAAATTCTCATGCATGATGTATTGATTAAGAGACACATCAGTTGCCAGTTGGATTGTGCCATGTGCAGAAATTGCCCACTAGAAACAGCTGTACATCTCTTATTTCTTTGCCTGTATGCAAGGCAGGTATGGTACCTTCTATCTCTAAAACTTGGTAGGACAATCATGGTACCGAATTCTGAGATACAAGGGGTATGGGAAGAGTCCAAAAAGGAAGCGGAAAAAGGCAACAGAATGAAGGGTGGGACTTGGCTTTGCTGGTTCATTTGCACAGTTTGGCAATTTCGAAACAGAGAAACGTGGTGATTTTCAGAAATGACAGATTGCCACCCCACCTGTTGGCTAGCAAGATTGCACTGGAAGTAGGCCTATGGCTGAAGTTCTGCTAAACAACTGTGCTATTGTGATTTTCATTTCAGTTAAATTTAAAACTTGCTAGGATCAGTATGAGTGTTGTACTTTTTCTATTTGTTTGAAGCAGCAAACATGTACATGTAAGAATTGCTTTATATTCAATCAAACCCTTGGTAGCTTCTACCAATTTTCTCAAAAAAAAAAAAATTGGCATAGATTCTGGTAGTTTCTAACTAGCACCTTTGTTAAAAATATAATTTTTTTTAAAAAAAACACTCAAATAAATGCATATACAGTTTCTTGCATGACCCTAAAAATGGTCATAATATAAACAAGATATACCTAACATGACCTTCCAAAAACAGAAAATAACAAAAAAATATAGACCACCTGTGCTACATAGAACTCAAATCACTCATTTCTTCTTCTTCCCTTGTGTAGAAACAGACAGTGTGGAAGAAGGGTAATTTGGGCATAGTTGTGAGTAAATTAGGAAGACAAGTACTTGGAGGCCAAATTTTATTTTTTTAGAAAAAATTTACTATTTTTTTAGATAGTAGAAAATCACTAGATCTAAAGATTCTAGACCATCCAAAAGTAGTTACTACTACCGATCTAAAAAAATAGTAAAATAAATCTAAAAAATGTAAAATTTGGAGACACGAATTCATATAATAGACAATAGTTCTTATATTTTTTACCATACATTTCATCAACTATGATTTGTAAGCTTATATAAATTGAGAAGAGATATATATATATATACCATTTCGAGCTCTTGTGCCATATGCACGCAGGGACCACACCACGTGGCGTAGAAACCAATAATCAAAGGCAGCTTTCTCGTCGCTTTTACCAATTTATGTACTTCTTTTGCCGTCACCTTTTTCTACTCAAAATTATAAAAAATGAAAAAAAAAAAAAACAGTTCTTAATTTCCGTACATATTTTCTAAATTCTACAATTTTAATTGATCGTTTACACTATATTATCCATGAAATAAAATATGGTTTGCATCCCTGATAGTAAGTGCCTTGAAATATTTCCTTTAATTAATGGGGGAATTTCATGTATACCCTCAAAAACTTAAAAATTACATGTTTCCCCTCTAAACTTTGAAATTACATATTCCAACCTCTAAACTTCAAAAAGTCACAAATTTACCCATTTTATTGTCTTTTATATTATAACTCATTCTAAATTTATAAATACCCATTTTACCATTTATTAAAAGCCTAAAAATTATGTAGCATGTTTAAGAAAAATGTCAGTCTTAGAGGTGAAAATAAAATAAGTAAATTTGAAGTTTTTGAGGGGTATACATGAAATTCCTCCTTCCTTTAATAAATGGGTACTTTGAAATTAATAAAAATACAGGGACTAAAATGCACACCAAAATATGTACTCACCACAACATAATCATCTCCCAAGTACCTACGAGGAATGGGTCCTTTGATCTGACCAGAGACGACTCTCGCCTCGACAAGCCTCTCATGGCCTCCTCCATTGAGGATTGAAATGGAGAGGAAGGGACTCTTTACACTGCTCAACTTGCAAGCTTTCGACAGAGGGAGAGAAGAAGAAGGCAACTTTCTTCTTGGGTTGGAGAGAGAGAGAGAGAAAGAGAGAGGGAGAGAGGTTTGGATAGAAGCGGCCATGGCTGCTGTAAAGAGATTTGAAGAGGTTTTGTTTTTGTGAGAAAGAGAAAGGGTTAAAGGAGGTTTATCTAGTTGGAGGTGGGATTAACTGTGGCATTATACAATGTTGCCATCTGTGCGTTCAGAAACTTAAGCAACAATTGGATCGATTTTGATTTCAATTTGGTCCGACCCGAAGACTTTATCTCTGTAAACTCAAAATAGTTAAATAAATTAAGGGAAATCATCTGTCTTTTTCACATTTGAGAGAGAGGGGGAGAGAGAGAGGAGAGGGAGAGGGAGAGGGAGAGGAGGGAGATAGACAAATTTAATATTATATTAGTTTAATGTAAGAGCTTTAAAAAAAATGAGAGAAACTAAATATGTTTTTCATTAATAGGGTTCTCAAAATGTTGAAATCTAGTCATCTAAGAGGCTGTATTAATGTTCCAATAATGAGAATAAAGAGGGAGTCTACAAAGATATTCATTATCAATATCAGTTATGATATTAGCTAACATAATAGAGTTAAAAAATGTACTAAAAAATGTTATGTACTAATCATAAATATTGTTTAAAAGAGGAAAAGAGAGAGGAGAGGGGGATTTTTTTTTTTTAAGGGAGAGGGAGCGGGATATGAGAGAGTTTTTTAGATACAATTTTTTATGTTTTGGTCTGTAAGTCACTCCAGATTCAATATAACATATTTTTTTAAGACAAAATTAAAGATCATCTTTAGCTTAAATTCTTAATGAAGTCTCTATCTTTGGCTAATTTGTTTCCTTTAAAACTTCTTAATTTTTTTCACATACAAGTATAAGGTTCTTAGAATCTCATTTGTCTTTTATCATATTTTATTTGTTTCTTTTTCACAATTGACACAAATCTTTTGCTTAATAGCAGTTGCATTCTGTCAGGATAATTTTGTCCAAAAGAGAGAGAAAAAATGAAGAGTTTTTTTAAGAGAGAGAGAGAGAGAGGATGAAGAGTTTTTTAGATGCAATTTTTCATATTTTGGCCTCTAAATCACTCTTAATCCAATAAAACATTATTTTTAGACATAATTAAAGATTATCTTTAGTTTAAATTCTTAAGTTAAGTCTTTTTCCTTAGCTGATTTGCTTTCTTTACAGCTTCTTAATTTTATTACATACATGTATAAAGTTCTTAGAGTCTTCTTTTGTCTTTTATCATACTATATTCGTTTCTTTTCCATAGTTGACACAAATCCCTTGCTTAATAACAGTTGCATTCTTTTAGAATAATTTTGTTCAAAAGAGAGAGAGAAGAGAGAGATATTTTTTAAAAAAAAGGAAGAGGGAGAGGAGGGAGAGTTTTTTTTTTTAAAAAGGGAGAGAGAGAGGAGGGAGAGTTTTTAGATGGAATTTTTTATGCTTTGGCCTGTAAATCACTCTTAATCCAATAAAACATTATTTTTTTTAGATAGAATTAAAGAATCTTTTTAGTTTAAATTCTTAAGTTAAGTCTCTTTCCTTAGCTGATTTGCTTTCTTTACAGTTTCTTAATTTTTTTACATACATGTATAAAGTTCTTAGAGTCTTCTTTTGTCTTTTATCATATTTTATTCGTTTCTTTTCCACAGTTGACACAAATCCCTTGTTTAATAGCAGTTGCATTATGTTAGGATAATTTTGTCCATAAGAGAGAGATAGAAGAGAATGAGAGTTTTTTATAAAAAAATAGAGAGGGAGAGTTTTTTTTAAAAAAAAGAAAGGGAGAGGAGGGAGAGTTTTTTTTTTTCAAAAGGGAGAGGGAGAGGGGGGAGAGTTTTTAGATGCAATTTTCCATACTTTGGCCTGTAAATCACTATTAATCCAATAAAATGTAAATTTTTAGACAAAATTACAGATTATCTTTAGCTTAAATTCTTAAATCAAGTCTTTTCTCTTAGTTGATTTGCTTTATTTACAGTTTCTTAATTTTTTTACATACATGTATAAGGTTCTTAGAGTCTTCTTTTGTCTTTTATTAAATTTTAGTTGTTTCTTTTCCACAGTTGTCACAAATTCCTTGCTTAATAGCAGTTGCATTCTGTTAGGATAATTTTGTCCAAAAGAGAGAGATAGAATAGAAGGAGAGTTTTTTTTTTTAAAAGGGAGAGGGAGAGGAGAGATTTTTTTTTTAGAAAGGGAGAGGGAGAGGAGAGAGAGTTTTTTTAAAAAGGGAGAGGGAGAGTTTTTAGATGCAATTTTTCATGCTTTGGCCTGTAAATCACACTTAATCCAATAAAATATAATTTTTTTAGACAAAATTAAATATTATCTTTAGCTTAAATTTTTAAGTCAAGTCTCTTCCCTTAGCTGATTTGCTTTTTTACAGTTTTTTAATTTTTTTTACATACATGTATAAGGTTTTCAGAGTTTTCTTTTGTCCTCTATCATATTTTATTCGTTTCTTTTTCACAATTGACACAAATCTCTTGCTTAATAGCAGTTGCATTCTGTTAGGATAATTTTGCCCAAAAGAGAGAGAGAGAAGATAGGGAGAGTTTTTTTTAAAAGGGAGATGGAGAGGAGAGAGAGTTTTTTTTTTAAAAAGGGAGAGGGAGCGGAGGGAGAGTTTTTTTTTTTAAAAAAAGGGAGAGGGAGATGATTATCTTCAGCTTAATTTTTAAGTCAAGTCTCTTCCCTTAGTTGGTTTGCTTTATTTATAGCTTCTTAATTTTTTCACATACATGTATAAGGTTCTTAGAGTCTTTTTTTGTCTTTTATCATATTTTATTCGTTTTTTTTTCCATAGTTGACACAAATCCCTTGCTTACAAACAGTTGCATTCTTTTAGAATAATTTTGTTCAAAAGAGAGAGAGAAAAGAGAGATATTTTAAAAAAAAAGAAGAGGGAGAGGAGGGAGAGTTTTTTTTTTAAAAAAGAGAGAGGGAGAGGAGGGAGAGTTTTTAGATGGAATTTTTCATGCTTTGGCCTGTAAATCACTCTTAATCCAATAAAACATTATTTATTTAGATAGAATTAAAGAATCTCTTTAGTTTAAATTATTAAGTTAAGTCTCTTTCCTTAGCTGATTTGCTTTCTTTACAGTTTCTTAATTTTTTTACATACATGTATAACGTTCTTAGAGTCTTCTTTTGTCTTTTATCATATTTTATTCGTTTCTTTTCCATAGTTGACACAAATCCCTTGCTTAATAACAGTTGCATTCTTTTAGAATAATTTTGTTCAAAAGAGAGAGAGAAGAGAGAGATATTTTTTAAAAAAAAGGAAGAGTGAGAGGAGGGAGAGTTTTTTTTTTAAAAAAGGGAGAGGGAGAGGAGGGAGAGTTTTTAGATGGAATTTTTCATGCTTTGGCCTGTAAATCACTCTTAATCCAATAAAACATTATTTTTTTAGATAGAATTAAAGAATCTCTTTAGTTTAAATTCTTAAGTTAAGTCTCTTTCCTTAGCTGATTTGCTTTCTTTACAGTTTCTTAATTTTTTACATACATGTATAAAGTTCTTAGAGTCTTCTTTTGTCTTTTATCATATTTTATTCGTTTCTTTTCAACAGTTGACACAAATCCCTTGCTTAATAGCAGTTGCATTCTGTTAGGATAATTTTGTCCATAAGAGAGAGATAGAAGAGAATGAGAGTTTTTTATAAAAAAATAGAGAGGGAGAGTTTTTTTTAAAAAAAAGAGAGGGAGAGGAGGGAGAGTTTTTTTTTTTCAAAAGGGAGAGGGAGAGGGGGGAGAGTTTTTAGATGCAATTTTCCATACTTTGGCCTGTAAATCACTCTTAATCCAATAAAATGTAAATTTTTAGATAAAATTACATATTATCTTTAGCTTAAATACTTAAATCAAGTCTTTTCTCTTAGCTGATTTGCTTTATTTACAGTTTCTTAATTTTTTTTACATACATGTATAAAGTTCTTAGAGTCTTCTTTTGTCTTTAATTATATTTTATTTGTTTCTTTTCCACAGTTGTCACAAATTCCTTGCTTAATAGCAGTTGCATTCTGTTAGGATAATTTTTTCCAAAAGAAAGAGATAGAATAGAAGGAGAGGTTTTTTTTTTAAAAGGGAGAGGGAGAGGAGAGATTTTTTTTTTAGAAAGGGAGAGGGAGAGGAGAGAGAGTTTTTTTAAAAAGGGAGAGGGAGAGTTTTTAGATGCAATTTTTCATGCTTTGGCCTGTAAATCACACTTAATCCAATAAAATATAATTTTTTTAGACAAAATTAAATATTATCTTTAGCTTAAATTTTTAAGTCAAGTCTCTTCCCTTAGCTGATTTGCTTTTTTACAGTTTTTTAATTTTTTTTACATACATGTATAAGGTTTTCAGAGTTTTCTTTTGTCCTCTATCATATTTTATTCGTTTCTTTTTCACAATTGAGACAAATCTCTTGCTTAATAGCAGTTGCATTCTGTTAGGATAATTTTGCCCAAAAGAGAGAGAGAGAAGATAGGGAGAGTTTTTTTTAAAAGGGAGATGGAGAGGGGAGAGAGTTTTTTTTAAAAAAGGGAGAGGGAGCGGAGGGAGAGTTTTTTTTTTTTAAAAAAGGAGAGGGAGATGATTATCTTCAGCTTAATTTTTAAGTCAAGTCTCTTCCCTTAGTTGGTTTGCTTTATTTATAGCTTCTTAATTTTTTCACATACATGTATAAGGTTCTTAGAGTCTTTTTTTGTCTTTTATCATATTTTATTCGTTTTTTTTTCCATAGTTGACACAAATTCCTTGCTTAAAAACAGTTGCATTCTTTTAGAATAATTTTGTTCAAAAGAGAGAGAGAAGAGAGAGATATTTTAAAAAAAAAAGAAGAGGGAGAGGAGGGAGAGTTTTTTTTTAAAAAAAGAGAGAGGGAGAGGAGGGAGAGTTTTTAGATGGAATTTTTCATGCTTTGGCCTGTAAATCACTCTTAATCCAATAAAACATTAATTTTTTAGATAGAATTAAAGAATCTCTTTAGTTTAAATTCTTAAGTTAAGTCTCTTTCCTTAGCTGATTTGCTTTCTTTACAGTTTCTTAATTTTTTTGAATACATGTATAAAGTTCTTAGAGTGTTCTTTTGTCTTTTATCATATTTTATTCGTTTCTTTTCCATAGTTGACACAAATCCCTTGCTTAATAACAGTTGCATTCTTTTAGAATAATTTTGTTCAAAAGAGAGAGAGAAGAGAGAGATATTTTTAAAAAAAAAGGAAGAGTGAGAGGAGGGAGATTTTTTTTTTTTAAAAAAGGGAGAGGGAGAGTTTTTAGATGGAATTTTTCATGCTTTGGCCTGTAAATCACTCTTAATCCAATAAAACATTATTTTTTTAGATAGAATTAAAGAATCTCTTTTGTTTAAATTCTTAAGTTAAGTCTCTTTCCTTAGCTGATTTGCTTTCTTTACAGTTTCTTAATTTTTTACATACATGTATAAAGTTCTTAGAGTCTTCTTTTGTCTTTTATCATATTTTATTCGTTTCTTTTCCACAGTTGACACAAATCCCTTGCTTAATAGCAGTTGCATTCTGTTAGGATAATTTTGTCCATAAGAGAGAGATAGAAGAGAATGAGAGTTTTTTATAAAAAAATAGAGAGGGAGAGTTTTTTTTAAAAAAACGAGAGGGAGAGGAGGGAGAGTTTTTTTTTTTTAAAAAGGGAGAGGGAGAGGGGGGAGAGTTTTTAGATGCAATTTTCCATACTTTGGCCTGTAAATCACTCTTAATCCAATAAAATGTAAATTTTTAGACAAAATTACAGATTATCTTTAGCTTAAATTCTTAAATCAAGTCTTTTCTCTTAGCTGATTTGCTTTATTTACAGTTTCTTAATTTTTTTACATACACGTATAAGGTTCTTAGAGTCTTCTTTTGTTTTTTATTATATTTTATTTGTTTCTTTTCCACAGTTGTCACAAATTCCTTGCTTAATAGCAGTTGCATTCTGTTAGGATAATTTTGTCCAAAAGAAAGAGATAGAATAGAAGGAGAGCTTTTTTTTTTAAAAGGGAGAGGGAGAGGAGAGATTTTTTTTTTTAGAAAGGGAGAGGGAGAGGAGAGAGAGTTTTTTTAAAAAAGGGAGGGAGAGTTTTTAGATGCAATATTTCATGCTTTGGCCTGTAAATCACACTTAATCCAATAAAATATAATTTTATTAGACAAAATTAAATATTATCTTTAGCTTAAATTTTTAAGTCAAGTCTCTTCCCTTACCTGATTTGCTTTTTTACAGTTTTTTAATTTTTTTTACATACATGTATAAGGTTTTCAGAGTTTTCTTTTGTCCTTTATCATATTTTATTCATTTCTTTTTCACAATTGACACAAATCTATTGCTTAATAGCAGTTGCATTCTGTTAGGATAATTTGGCCCAAAAGAGAGAGAGAGAAGATAGGGAGAGTTTTTTTTAAAAGGGAGATAGAAAGGAGAGAGAGTTTTTTTTTTAAAAAGGGAGAGGGAGAGGAGGGAGAGTTTTTTTTTAAAAAAAAAGGGAGAGGGAGAGGATTATCTTTAGCTTAATTTTTAAGTCAAGTCTCTTCCCTTAGTTGGTTTGCTTTATTTATAGCTCTTTAATTTTTTCACATACATGTATAAGGTTCTTAGAGTCTTTTTTTGTCTTTTATAATATTTTATTCGTTTTTTTTCCATAGTTGACACAAATCCCTTGCTTAATAACAGTTGCATTCTTTTAGAATAATTTTGTTCAAAAGATAGAGAGAAGAGAGATGTATTTTTAAAAAAAGAAGAAGAGGGAGAGGAGGGAGAGTTTTTTTTTTAAAAAGAGAGAGGGAGAGGAGGGAGAGTTTTTAGATGGAATTTTTCATGCTTTGGCCTGTAAATCACTCTTAATCCAATAAAATATTATTTTTTTAGATAGAATTAAAGAATCTCTTTAGTTTAAATTCTTAAGTTAAGTCTCTTTCCTTAGCTGATTTGCTTTCTTTACAGCTTCTTAATATTTTTACATACATGTATAAAGTTCTTAGAGTCTTCTTTTGTCTTTTATCATATTTTATTCGTTTCTTTTCCACAGTTGACAAAAATCCCTTGCTTAATAGCAGTTGCATTCTGTTAGAATAATTTTGTCCATAAGAGAGAGAGATAGAAGAGAATGAGAGTTTTTTTTAAAAAAATAGAGAGGGAGAGTTTTTAAAAAAAAAAAGAGAGGGAGAGGAGGGAGAGTTTTTTTTTTAAAAAGGGAGAGGGAGAGGGGGGAGAGTTTTTAGATGCAATTTTCCATACTTTGGCCTGTAAATCACTCTTAATCCAATTAAATATAAATTTTTAGACAAAATTACTAATTATCTTTAGCTTAAATTCTTAAATCAAGTCTTTTCTCTTAGTTGATTTGTTTTATTTACAGTTTCTTAATTTTTTTACATACATGTATAAGGTTCTTAGAGTCTTCTTTTGTCTTTTATTATATTTTATTTGTTTCTTTTCCACAGTTGTCACATATTCCTTGCTTAATAGCAGTTGCATTCTGTTAGGATAATTTTGTCCAAATGAGAGAGATAGAATAGAAGGAGAGTTTTTTTTTTTAAAAGGGAGAGGGAGATGAGAGATTTTTTTTTTTTAGAAAGGGAGAGGGAGAGGAGGGAGAGTTTTTTTAAAAAAGGGAGAGGGAGAGTTTTTAGATGCAATTTTCCATGCTTTGGCCTGTAAATCACACTTAATCCAATAAAATATAGTTTTTTTAGACAAAATTAAATATTATCTTTAGCTTAAATTTTTAAGTTAAGTCTCTTCCCTTAGCTGATTTTCTTTTTTACAGTTTCTTAATTTTTTTTACATACATATATAAGGTTTTCAGAGTTTTCTTTTGTCCTGTATCATATTTTATTCGTTTCTTTTTCACAATTGACACAAATTTCTTGCTTAATAGCAGTTGCATTCTGTTAGGATAAATTTGCCCAAAAGAAAGAGATAGAAGATAGGGAGAGTTTTTTTTAAAAGGGAGATGGAGAGGAGAGAGAGTTTTTTTTTAAAAAAGGGAGAGGGAGAGGAGGGAGAGTTTTTTTTAAAAAAAATGGGAGAGGGAGAGGATTATCTTTAGCTTAATTTTTAAGTCAAGTCTCTTCCCTTAGTTGGTTTGATTTATTTATAGCTTCTTAATTTTTTCACATACATGTATAAGGTTCTTAGAGTCTTCTTTTGTCTTTTATCATATTTTATTTGTTTTTTTTCCATAATTGACACAAATCCCTTGCTTAATAGCAGTTGCATTATGTTAGGATAATTTTGTCCAAAAGAGAGAGATAGAAGAGAAGGAGAGTTTTTTTTTTAAAAATGAGAGGGAGAGGAGGGAGAGGTGGGAGAGTTTTTTTTTTTAAAAGGGAGAGGGAGAGGAGGGAGAGTTTTTTTTTTTAAAAAGGGAGAGGGAGAGGAGGTAGAGTTTTTAGATACAATTTTCTATGCTTTGGCCTGTAAATCACTCTTAATCCAATAAAACATAATTTTTTTAGATAGAATTAAAGATTATCTTTAGCTTAAATTCTTAAGTAGAGTCTCTTCCCTTAGCTGATTTGCTTTATTTACCGCTTCTTAATTTTTTTCACATACATGTATAATTTTCTTAGAGTCTTCTTTTTATCTTTTATCATATTTTATTCATTTCTTTTTCACAGTTGACGCAAATCCCTTACTTAATAGCAGTTGCATTCTGTTAGGATAATTTAGTCCAAAAGAGAAAGAGAAGAGAGGGATAAACTTTTTTCTAAAAAAAAGGAGAGGGAGAGGAGGGAGTAGATGGAATTTTTCATGTTTTGGCCTATAAATCACTCTTAATCTGATAAAACATATTTTTTTAGATAGAATTAAAGAATCTCCTTAACTTAAATTGTCTTTCTCTTAGCTGATTTGCTTTCTTTACAACTTCTTAACTGTTTTCACATACATGTATAAGGTTCTTAGAGTTTTCTTTTGTCTTTTATCATATTTTATTTATTTTTTTTCACAGTTGACACAAATTTCTTGGTTAATAGCAGTTGCATTATGTTAGGATAACTTTGTAAAAAAGAGAGAGATAGAAGAGAAGGAGAGTTTTTTTTTTAAAAAAAAAGAGGGAGAGGGAGATGAGGGAGAGTTTTTAGATGTAATTTTTCATGCTTTGACCAGTAAATCACTCTTAATCCAATAAAACATAAATTTTTTAAACAGAATTAAAGATTCTCTTTACCTTAAATTCTTAAGTCAAATCTTTCCCTTAGCTAATTTTCTTTCTTTACAGTTTCTTAACTTTTTTCACATACATTTTTTTTTTTTGAAATATGAGTTGGGGGTCAAGCCACCCAACACATTTCAAACCCCTATGTATTAATATAGATGATTTCTCCACTTTGTGGGTTTCGAACCCATGACCTCCACACAGGAGCCATGTGCCTTTGCCAATAGACTAAAGACAAGTTCTTTTTTTTCACATACATATATAAGATTCTTAGATTATCCTTATGTCTTTTATTATTTTTATTCGTTTCTTTTCCACAGTTAGCACAAATCCCTTGCTTAATAGCAGCATCATTCTGTTAGGATAAATTTAATCCAAAAGAGTGAGAGAGAGAGAGAGAGGAAAGGGAGAGTCTTTTTTTTTTTTTTAAAAAAGAGGGATAGGAGAGGGAGATGTGAGAGAGTTTTTTAGATGCAATTTTTTCATGTTTTGTCTTGTAAGTCACTCTTAATCCAGTAGAACATAAATTTTTAGACGAAATTAATGCTCCTCTTTAGCTTAAATTCTTAAGTCAAGTCTTTTTCTTTACCTGATTTACTTCCTTTACAGCTTTTTTAACTTTTTTCACATAAGATTCTTAAAGTCTTCTTTTGTCTTTTATCATTTTTATTCATTTCTTTTCCACAGTTGACACAAATCTCTTGTTTAATAACAGTTGCATTCTGTGTTAGGGTAAATTTTCAGAACAATTCAGATAGTTAATAAATTAATTTGAAAGGATAATACCAGGATCGTGTACGAGACACTATCTTTAAGCGTATTCCGTCTCTATCGTGTAAGATGAAACCACAACCAAAATAATCCAGAGTTGAACTCATATTTCATGCGCAGAAGGCTTCCCAGTGACAAAACCACATAAAAATCAAACACTGAATGTAACTCTAAAAACATGAAATACAAAACCACACACTGTGCAACACCACAGCTGATCCTTAGATCTACATTACAACAAATTATTTATTTCGGAGGTCCATTTCGTAAAAATTCCGGGTAAATATTTTAACAGATCAGTTTTAGCTTCATGCAGCGCATAGACTATAGAATAGAAACAGCACTCCATATGGTTAGTCTGCTGCATGAAGTGGAAGCTGCTCTGTTGAAATCTTTACCCAAAATTTCCTCTCGTGTACTCCCTGTCGGCTTTAAAAGCTTCTCTCTGTAGGCGCCAACTCAAACCCAAACGATGGTGAAGCAATTACCAACCACACCGACTCAGGCGAACTCCGACCCGAACCCGAACCCGAAACGGAAAGCCAGGTCGAACAAGCCGTCATCTCTAAACCCTAATTGGGTGCAGCTTCAATCCAAACTCCGTTTACACTCTAAACCCGAACCCGCTGTGGATACAATCCTAGGGAAGCGCAAGGAGAGACCATCGGATTCAGAACTTACTACTGGACTGAACCCGTTATCTGACGACACCAGGTAAGGGAACATTTTCTTATATACCCTTTAAACTGTGGTTAATTGTTTATTTATTTACGTGAGAATTGGTTGGTGTTGTAGTTTGACAAAGGTGTTAGCGATTGATTGTGAGATGGTTGGAGTTGGGTTTGAAGGAAGCAAGAGTGCTCTTGCAAGGGTCACATTGGTGAGTAATTTCTCTTCAATTTGTAGCATAAATCAGATAATACTGTTCCTTTTTTATTCAATATTCTCCAATTAGGTTTTTTTGTTCATTGGATTCGGTTTATTTGGTTTTCAACCGAACCCACAAATGTTATATTAATTGGTTCGGTTCGGTTGGTTTGGTTAGATTTTTGAAAACCAAATACAATTATTGTTTGTCTATTTTAATTCGGTTTTAACCGAACTGATTGCTTGAATACCCCTATTCTTAGGATCATTATACGAGTCAGGTCTGATACTGCATAAGTGCCAGATTATAATGCTATTGTTTCAGTACTGGTAGTGTTCATAGTACTGGTATGCTTTTGTTATTTGGTTGGTTCGGTTAGATTTTTAAAAATCAATTTTTTATTTTGGTTTGATTATTTTTATTCAGTTTTAACTGAACTCACCGTTTGAACACCTCTATTTGTATAATCACCATACCATTCAGGTCTGATACTGCACAAGTACTATATTATAATGCTGTTAGTGTTTATAGTAATAGTACTTGCATAGTTGATCATTTGAAAAATGTTTTTTTTTATATTTGTAATTTAATGAATAAAAACTAAACTGATGTTAGGTTAATATATGGGGAAATGTGGTATATGACGAATATGTACGTCCTATGGAGCATATAGTAGATTACCGTACCAGAATCAGTGGAATACGCCCCAAGCACATGAAGATAGGTAAAGAACTAAACTTTTCCTTTTAAATTTTTTTGTTACATTTTAGTCCTTCTATTCGGGATAAATTTTACGCACTGATGCATTTTTCTTTTTTAGCCAAGGAGTTTTGGGCTGTTCAAGAAAAAGTTGCTGAGCTGATCAAAGGTCACATCATTGTGGGCCATGCATTGCATCATGACCTCAAGGTTTTTATTTTATTTTATTTTATTTTATTTTTTTATTTTTTTGTAAAATTTATGTGCACAGTCTGCCCCGTTAAAAACTTTATAGTGTACTGGTATAGATGATATTTTTTAATAGTTTAGGGAGATTTAAAATTTTTTTTTTTCAGAGGAGAATGCATGGAATTTCCCTTTTTTATTAATATGTTTTTTGACATTTACATAATTATAAATCTTTATAAATCTTCATGGGTCAGAAACCCTAGATAATTTTCAAAGATAGTCAAAGACTGTATAGTGTACTGGTATATATGATATTTTTTAATAATTTTGGGAGATTTTTAAATTTTTATTTTTTCAGAGGAGAATGAATGGAAATTTCCCTTTTTTTATTAATATGGTTTTTGACATTTACATAATTATAAATCTTTATAAATCTTCATGGGTCAGAAACCCTAGATAATTTTCAAAGATAGTCAAAAACTTTATAGTGTACTGGTATAGATGATATTTTTTAATAGTTTAGGGAGATTTTTAATTATTACTTTTTCATCAGACAAGCATGGAAATTTTCCTTTTTTATTAATATGGTTTTGACATTTACATAATTATAAATCTATATGAATCTTCATGGGTCAGAAACCCTAGATAGTTTTTCAGAGATAGTCAAAAACTTTGTGGTGTACTGGTATAGATGATATTTTTTAATAGTTTAGGGAGATTTATTTTTATTTTCTCAGAGGAGAATGCATGGAAATTTTCCTTTTTTATTAATATGGTTTTTACCTTTACGTAATTATAAATCTTTTAAAGCTTCGTGGGTCAGAAAACCCTAGATAATTTTTCAAAGATAATCAAGAACCTTAAAGTGTACTGGTATAGATGATATTTTTTAATAGTTTAGGAAGATTTTTAATTATTACTTTTTTCAGAGGAGAATGCATGGAACATTTCCTTTTTTATTAATATTTTTTTTACCTTTACATAATTATAAATCTTTATAAAGTTTCATGGGTCAGAAAACCCTAGATAATTTTCAAAGATGGTATGAGTAATACTGGTAAACTGTTCTAGGCTTTGTTACTGAGTCACCCAAAGAAGGACACAAGGGATACCTCAGAATATGACCCGCTACGAAGGTATCTTTTTTTTTTTTTTCTTATTTTGGAATTTATTTAGCCTCAAATAAATTGACATGTAAATTGATAAAAACAGGGGGGCAAAAAAGAGATCTTTGAAGGATCTAGCAGCTGAAATACTAAGTGTTAAAATTCAACAAAAGGAGCACTGCCCTGTATGTTACATCCTTACTTTATTTTTCTCTTTTTTATAAGGGTATAATTGCAATATCAACTTTTTGGAGTTTGTCAGATACTAGAAACATGTATTTTATTAAAATTTAACAAAAGGTTCACTCAAGTTAAATAAAGTTTTAATGTGTTATGTTGAGTTATTTGCAAAATTTAAAATAAAGGTTCTTTTGCAACTCTAGCCCGTCCATCGGTTTGGTCCAAACTGAATTAATATAGGCAAACCGAAGTTTTATTCGGTTTTTAAAAATTAAATCTAACCAAACCAAAATAGAATAAGAACTGTAAGAACAAACCGAAGTAAATTTCGGTTTGTTCGGTTGAACCGAAATAGGATAATAATCATTAAAATAAATATTTTCTTGTTAATTTTTTGAATTTTATTTAAAGATAGATTTAAAAATTTTGTTTGGTTCGGTTTAACTGGTTTTAAATCGAACCAAGCAATATACATTATGTTGTAATTTTTTAATTTTTTTTAATATTTGGTTCTGACCGGGGATGGGTTTAAAAATTTCGGTCGGTTCAATCTAACCGATTTTGAAATTTGTAAACCGAACCGAACTATTAAACCGGTTTTAAAAATGAACCAAACCGATCCATTTATCCGGAAAAGCCAAACCGTTTAAACCGAACTCTCCCGGTTCGGTTTAAAACCGATTAAACCGAACCCGATGAACACCCCTATCTAGTAGTGCATGATTTTGAGCACTTTTTAACAAATTGATTTTGATTTTGTGATGCATTAGGTGGAGGATGCAAGAGCAGCTATGTACATTTATAATAAGCATAAAAAGGAATGGGAGAAGAGTTTGAAAGACCAATTTAGGCTAAAAAATAAACTCGGCCACAAGAAAAAGAAAAAACTTGGAGCAGATTCAAACTCTGATGCTTTTGAATTATTAACATAGTTTGAGATGAATAGCAAATACTCAAATTAGCCTTTTTGTTCCCAATATTGATTTTTTTTGGAATATGTAATTTGTTCAAGTTATTTTATTTGTAAAAGATGTTGCATTAGTGAAATGTAGGTGTTGGTTTTGTGCTTTGGAATTAGACATGCTGCTCTTTGGATAATTGGATACCCATGTTAATTTGTGTTTTGTAGGGGTATATATGAAAATTTTTAAGGTAGCTTTCTAGGATCCGTATCCTCTCAGGTACCTGACTCAACAGCCGTTGCCTACTCGGGATGGTGTAGGGGCAGTATTATTTATGCTTTGAGATTAGTGCTAAGTTAAAAAGAACAATTTTGGACTATCCAATTCAATTGTACTCAGTCAGGTAACCTGAGGGGATGTGAATTCAGCTTTCTACGGTTATCATTCGTACAATTTTAGAATTCAATTCACCCCAGGTACCTGACTCAAGCAAATTACAAATGGACGGTCCAGATTTTTTAACTTGGCACGAATCTCAAAAGGACTCCGATAGTTTCTGTAGGTACAGGATTGCCTTTAACCTGGCTTGGATTAATCTGGACCGTC
The DNA here is from genome assembly GCA_028015225.1 of Carex myosuroides. Classification (NCBI taxonomy): domain Eukaryota; kingdom Viridiplantae; phylum Streptophyta; class Magnoliopsida; order Poales; family Cyperaceae; genus Carex; species Carex myosuroides. Next base: position 15,386,580 of record CM051464.1, on the reverse strand, counting down.
CGTTTGTAATTTGTTTGAGTCAGGTACCTGGGAGGATATGGATTCACTATTTTATGGGTTGAGTTGGGTGTAAGAGAAATTGATTTGTTTTAGTGGGGATAAGAAACAAAATTCTAAAATCCTAAATCATAAACCCTAGAACTATGTAACATTTCAACAATGTACATCTTTTCTTTTTTTTTAATGAAATTTAATAGCAAGTGATTTGCCTGCTACTTGAGGAAAATAAAAATACGAGTATATCACATTGGACGTGTAAATTGGCATTTTTTCTTTTCTTCTGATAATAAGTAGATCCATTTTTGTGCTAATTTTGGCTCAGTTTTTTAATTTTTTTTATTGGTAAATGCTTAGAGTTGTTTGTTAAAAAAATGTAATGTAATGTTCCTTTTGAAAACCCAGCAAATTGCATCTTTCTTTTGGCATTATAATAATTTATTCATATAATTTTTTTTCTCTAGGAAGCTAAAATAGTTTAGTGTGAACTGTAAATATTATGAAATCTGGTATCAGTTGAGTACCAGTGAAGTCTTGACAAATTAACATGTCAGCTACATTATAACAATGCACAATATAACAAGTTATCAAGTTTTCTGGTAGGAACCAATTATCAATGTATCAGGTTAAGTTAGACAATATAACCATACCAGAAAAACGTACACAAAAAACATAACTCAGCTCAACAGCCAAATCAACTCAATAAACACATCAAGTAACCTTCACATTTTCACCATTAGAGAGAAGCAAGAACCCAAAACATAGAAACTGAAGAGGTAGCGGTGAAAGTCCATGTTATGAAGGCCAATAATACCGATAGAGCGTACCGACCGCACGCTAATTGAGGGAACATTTTGCAAAAATGCACATCTTTTTCGAATAATAGCACCACGCCAGCTGAAGAGCACGCAGCTGCAAAGGATAAGATTGCTGTAACCTAAACAAGACCAGCAGAGATCTAATGTTAAAAATTGATTTCGGTTTGTTTGGTTGAAACAAATAAGAGATTAAATTTCAAAAGGTAAAAACTCAATACATACACAAATACATTTAATAATCATAGAAATAAATATCGAGATATATATATCAGTCGAACTGAAATAAGAGAGATTAAACCGAACCAAATATAAAAAAATAAAGTAATTCAAGTAAATATCAAGTAAATTTCAGTTTGTTTGATTGAACCGAAATAAGAGAGATCAAACCGAGCCGAATATTAAAAACCAAACTAAAAAATTCAACCGAACCAAACCATTTAATTCAAAATTTGTCGGTTCAGTTGAAAACCAAAGAAACCGGATTCAATGAACACCCCTACTGGTTTGTCGAAAGGGATAGAGAAATAAGAGAGATCAAACCGAGCCAAATATAAAAAAACCGAAGTAATTCAAAAATTCAACCGAACCGAACCATTTAAACCAAAAAACCAACCGTTGAATTCAAAATTTGTCGGTTCGGTTGAAAACCAAATAAAATGGGTTCAATGAACACACCTACGGATTATTAAAAGGGATAGAGAAATTACCCAATCGCCCACCACAAACAAACTAACAAGCACGGGATTGCGAAGGTCTCTTTTGGTTTTGAGCGCGTAAATATCGAGACATGCAAGACCTAAACTCCATAGCAATTGTAGCCCCATTGATGCTATTAAATAACTACAATTTTTCAGCAATAAACAAAATAAATACAAAATCAGTTACAATTCAAACCATCCATGCAAAAACAAACCAATTATGAGATGTCAAAAGATAATAGCCTCTATAGCCAACAATATACATCCAGAACATAGTATCATCATGTATAAATGTATAATATAACCTGCTAACATATATACTGAGGCTATGGTACTATGCATAGCACAGATTGATCCGTGCTATGGATCAATTTTTGTTTTCAAAAGTCCAAATAGTCGATCTGAATCGTTCAACGTGATTTCCATATGAAAACGTATTCACAGACTAAATTTTACATTTTTTTGAATTTTTTACTATTTTTTAGATAGGTAGAAAATCACTACTTTTGAATGGTCTAGAATCTTCGGATCAAGTGATTTTCTACATATCTAAAAAGAAAGTAAAAAATTTATAAGAAATGTAAAATTTCATCTACAAGTACATTTTCATATAAAGATCATGCTAAACGGATCAAATCAATTGTTTACAAATTGAAAATGGAGATATTGATCCATAGTATGGATCAATATGCGCTATGCATAGTACCAAATAGAAACTGCGACAAATAAAAGCTAATAAAGAAGAAAATAAATGAAGAAGTACCAAAAGGCAGTGTAATTAGAGAAACTATTAGCGGATGCCATAACTCCAACCGATGCAGCCGCAAACCCGCATTGCGCGCTCCTCAAAGCAAATCCGCTCCATGTACCCGGGCTCCCAAAGAAATCCTTCATTCTCTCTGTCATACCCTAGAAGTAGAGTAAAATAGAAATTACAAATTACCAAATTCCTAAATTACTCCCCCCTAGTAACTACTTAAATTTATCATACCTACCTATTCTTGAGTTATAATTGGGGCCTTTTAATCAGATCCAATAAGCACCTCAATCTTCATCATTGATCGGCAAATGACGGAAATGCCCCCTTCTTCACAACTTTCCTCTTATGTACCTTGTTACAATGAGAACCCATAAATTACAGTGACATTGCCTAATTGACAACATTTAATTTTTTTTATAAATAGAACATTTAAGAAAAGAAGCTCCTATAATAATGCATTAATGAAGGGTAAAATTGTCATCTATTCTTGTACTCAGCTCAATAATTTAAAGCACAAAATTTTGAACTTCCACAAATCAGTAGCCAACTAATTAAATCACACAATTTTGTTATCGCACTCGGTACCAAATTCCACAAATCAGTAGCTCAAATTAATAATTCAAAATTAGAAATTACCAGGATCGCAACTAATTCAACTGAAAGTTTGCAATTTGAAAGCAAGTGTTTTGAACAATAATGGTAGATACAAATTAAATAGAACATTTAAGAAAAGAAAATCCTATAATAATGCTAGAGAGAATTGGCTTTTACAAGAAATAATTAATGAAGGGTAAAACTGTCTATGTATTAATATAATTAGTACCCAATTAATTAAATTACACAGGGAAGTGCACAAATTAATAATTCAAAGTCACAAATTGCAATTTTTGGAAACCCACAACAGTAACAATCATCAAATTACCTGAAAGTTCTCAATTTCAAAGCAAGTGCTTTGAACAATAAAGACATTTCCATATCTAGGGTTTTACTTTGAAATTAACAAATCTAAGTGGAGAGTTTACCTAATTAAGCCACCACCAGAGGCGGAATCCGTCGCCTTTTCTTCACAATTACAAGTTTCTTGGACGAGAGGAGAGAAAGTGGAGGAAAGAGAGAGAATGTGAGAGAGAGAGAGAGACAGTGGTTAGTGGAGTGGAGAGAGAATTGAAACTAGAAAACTAAGAAAAGTGAGAAAGAGAGAGAAAGGATCTTCAAAAAAAGAGAGAGAGAGAAAGAGAAAGAGGCCAATCATTAACAGAAATTTGAGTTTAGATCTGAACCGTCCGATCTGCTTTGGCACGAATATTAAGGGCCAGATTGGCTGGAATTTTGATCGGACGGTCCAGATATAAACTCAATTATTCTGTTACCTTAGAGCTTGTGTCCTCGTCTTTCAGCTGAACGTCAGAAGAAAATGGGGTAAATATTTTAACAGATTAGTTTTGGCTTCATGCAGCGCAAAAACCATATGCAGCCCTGTTTTAATTATGTAGTTAGTGCTCTGCATGAAGGCAAAACTACTCTGTTAAAATCTTTACCCAGAAAATAAAATGAAAGAAAAATTAGAGAGAAAAAGGCAGGAAAACAAAAAGGCCCAGTTATGTTACATTCTTGATTTATCCCAGCCCGTTTGTAAATAAGACCATTATTAAACCCGGCCCGTTTAATTGGATACGATCTATGTTGCATGGATACGGACGGTGATACGGCAATTTTCAAAAATTAAGGATACGATACGTCTACTATATTATATTTTTTTAATTATATAAATCAAATATCAAAAATTCTAGTTCTATATTAAATACAAAAAATTCTAGTTCTATATTAAACCATCGCCCTCAGAAAACGACCAATTAGACTAATGAACATTTTTCTTACATGCACTATATATTTTGATTTTTCAAAAAAGGTATATATGGGAACTTTATAAATTTAAAATGAGTTCAATAAAAAAAGTCAATAAATTGGGTAAGTTTGTAATTTTTTGAAATTTAGAGGGGTAAATGTGATATTATGAATTATAAAGGAGAAATTACGCAATTTCGAAGTTTTTTGAGAGGTATACATGAAATGTTCCCTCAATTTCCAGAAAAACAAGCAGGCCCGTTTGGTTGGACATGTAGGACACCGTGACTACATTCAAATCAATTTCTAAGGTAATATAAATTTTGAGTTTATATCAAACCGTCCGATCTTCTTTGGCACGAACATTAAAGGGACCCGTGCATTCCTCCTCTGCCCAGATTTGCCCAGATTCTGATCTGACGTTCCAGATCTAAGCACAAAGTTTGAGTTACCTCAGAGATACGTAGTCCAATGTGCAATTGCATCATATACACTACTCTCCAGTTTCATAAACTGGAGATGGCCCGTTATCCTTCTAGTACATGCAAGTTGTGTTACTAATTGCACCAGGAGGATAAGCATAATCACAGAAATGGAGGGCAACAAGATATGAGATGACGAGGAAACTAATAAGCAGAAACCCGTACAAATCACGTAAAGCAAGATTGAGATCCTCTCCAATATGCGTAAAAGATTCCCTTCACTTTACGGTTTGAGATTTATTCTCATACGCTTTGAGATTCGGGCTAGCGCAGGGGCAATATTATTTGGACTTTGAGATTCGTGCAAATTTAAAAGAACGGTCCTGATCCACTATTTATAAAAGAATCCCTGGGAGAATGTGAATTCGATTGAGAAATGGAAACAGCCGTGGTGGTCCTGGAATTTAGTTTCCCTTTATGGAATTCATATCATCTGCATCAACGCACCCTTTGGTTTTAAATCTAAATCGGTTTGTTACTTTGTTATATGTCAACACGAATCTTAAAGTCACAAATTCTGATCGAACAGTCCATATATGTACTCAAATGGTACGTTAATGCAGAGGACACTTATCGCCCCCCTGGAATTTATTTTGACATTGTTGAATTCATCTTCTCTGCTATAACATACCCTTTGGTTTTAGATCCCATCCGTTGATATTATGTTCACACGAATATTAAAGGTTCAGATTCAGATCGGACGGTAAACATATAAACACAAACGGTACGTTAGCGCAGAGTAATCTTATCAGCCGTCTCCTTTCTCCGGCGATTATTTATATCCCGAGAATTTCTCATTAAATTATTCATTTTTAATTTCTCGCGAGCAAGAGAGAGAGAGAGAAGGAGAGATGAGGAATGAGGAAACAGTGAAGCTGATCAGCGCCGATGGGTTCGAATTCGTGATCGACAAAAGAGCGGCCATGGTTTCCAATACCCTTCGCAATATGCTCACCTCCCCCGGTAAGCGGTAACTCTTTCTTTCTTTCTCGCGAGAAATTGAAACCCTCGTGTTGAATTTGAATAACACGTGAATTTGTTTTTTTTACAAAAGGGAGTTTTGCTGAGACGCAGCATGGAGAGGTGAGGTTTCCTGAGATCAGCGGCGCTGTTTTGGAGAAGATTTGTCAGTATTTCTACTGGTCTCTCCAGTACTCCAGGTCAATTTCTGCTGTAATTTCAGTATACTGGTATTTGGGTTGAATTGGGAGATTCTAGGTTAACAATTTCAACAGTGAATTGGGATTCTGGCATTTGGGTTGAATTGGGATTGAATTGGGTATACTGTTATTTGGGTGGAATTGGTATTCTAGGTTTACTTTGTCATTTATCTAGGAGTTTCAGGTTGAATTGGGATTCTAGGTTCACAATTTCAACAGTGAATTGGGATTCTGGCATGCAGATCTATGATTTGAAAACTAGAATTGATTGATTAATTATTTCAAATTTGTGTGTTGATAAAACTGCCAACTTTGAATATTGATGAATTAAGAAAAGTAATTTGTAACGATTTCACCGACCAAGTAACAGCTTAATTAGTGGATTCATTACCAGCAAATTCATTAACTTGTAAATTTATTTTTGGCATTTCAAGAGGAAAAGGCAGAGTAAAGTCCAACTTTTGGGGTAAAGATTTTAACAGAGTAGTTTTGGCTTTATATAACACACAGATTATAGAATCAAAACAACGCTGCATATGGTTCGTGCACTGCATGAAGCCAAAACTGCTCTGTTAAAATCTTTACCCAACTTTTGGTTCAATAATAAAACCAACAATATGTCAACACAAAATAGGGAGAAAAACAAAGAAAAGTAAGTAAAGGCAAAAAACGCAAAATCATGAAACCATAGGGTTATTATTGGAATGAACCAGTATATTACTTTTATCAGTCCTGATAATTCACATGTATATTTTGTGGCTAAAAATTTATATGAAAGCAATATTTAACTTAATCTGTTAACTAATCTGAGACGAATACATCACAAATTTATCAGAAATTTAATGAAATGAATTGTATTGCAGTGGGAAGGAAACCGAGTTTCATATAGAGCCAGAGATAACGCTTGAACTGATGATGGCTGCTAATTTTCTTGATACATAAATCGGTATTCATGCGATCTATATTGGATGAACTTGGTACCGATTTCTATGACTTTGTGGGGATTGGTACCTTTTATTGGTATGAAGTTGTGCTCATATAGTTGTAGGAACTAAAATCTATAGTGATTTAATAAATTGCTTGCTAAATCTAAATCTCTCTTCTCTGATTGTTGTTCGTCAGAGTTCTTATGCTTTGGATGTGAATAATTGACTCTGTATTTGAGAAAGTTCTTTACTAGAATTGAAAAATGGATTAAAAGAAACTGTAACGAAGGGATTTTAAAACTTTCAACTGTGTTTTTTCTTTAAAATATATCAACAATTTTTTGTTATATCATATAAAGTTTGATACTTCCACATGTTACTGACATCTCTTGGGGAGATCTTCGTTGCTAAGAAATCTTTGGAATATTTTGAACCATTTATAGACATTACTGTTTCTACTAGAATCTGAATTGTACAGTATCTGGCCAGGCTCGGTACCAGTACGGTATCAGTTGTCACGTAACAAATTTATGATTGCTTATTAGATCTAACTTCTATCTCTTACTTCTCTATGAACCTGATCCTGTTGGTGCATATGAAGTTATGAAGTATACTTCTATGTTTGTGTTTGTGTTTGCCTTCTTATATTCTATGCACACAAAGTGTTCGATGAAATGCCCAAGTGACTCTTTCACCTTTTCTATTTTGCATTTACTTACCAGTCCTGGGTTATAACAAGTCCTTGAATCTAATTAACAGGCAAACCTCAGTCTCAATACAAGAATACTAAAAAAGCCAATAAAATACTCCCTCTTTCTCTCTCTTTGCCAACTCTAATTATCACTATCATATATTACAGTTGTAGAATAGCAATTTTCAAGATACCGAGAGTTTGTATCAGATATATTTATACTGAGAGTCTGTATGGGAAATTAGAAATAAATTTTTGAAAATTAAATGAAACAAGCACATACTCTCTCTCTCTAGATCTCTCTCTTAGCTCACATAGTTAATAGGAGAATACATGGGATTACTCAGTAACACATTACTGTTAGGCAGAGTATTCATTCCTTCTCTCTTTACAACACTATTCTTACCATGGTTGCTAACATTTTTTACTGACCGGTGCTGGTAATTATGGAGAGGAGTAGAATTGCTATCAAGCACATGTAAGATAACCACCATGAAAACAGAGCATGCAAACATCGGTATCGGGCCGAAGATCCAAAGAAGCAAAGTTGTGGCGAAGTACAAAGCCCGTAAGCCCATTGACCAAAAATTGCCGCCTCGTATTATCGCTGTCTGTACATAACTCACTGGTATATCTGAGTCTAGTGTAGACATGAGAAAACTCGCATGAACATAGTATCTGCAAAAACAGAGAACAAGAATTCAGTCCTGATATAGAGTTTACTGGTACCATATTAATTGAACTTTAACATAACTTAATTTGAAGCTTAATTAACCAGGCATGGGACCTAGGGTGTTCATTGGATCCGGTTTATTTTGTTTTCAACTCAACCGACAAGTTTTGAATTAAATGGTTTGGTTTCTCGGTTTAAATAGCTCGATTCGGTTGAATTTTTGAAGTACTTCAGTTTTTTTCATTTAGTTTGGTTTAATTTCTCTTATTTCGGTTCGACTGATATATATCTTGATATTTATTTCTATGATTATTAAATGTATTTGTGCATGTATTGAGTTTTGACATTTTGAAATTTAATCTCTTATTTCAGTTCAACCCAACAAACTGATATTTACTTTGATTTTTTGGGTTCGGCTATTTTTTGGTTGACTAGTTTAATTCAGTTGATTCGGTTAGATTTTTGAAAATCGAATAAAATTTTGGTTTCACTATTTTGATTCTATTTTAACCGAACCAACCGTCTGCAACCCCCCACCCCCCCCCCCCCCCCCCCCCCCCCCCCACACACACACACACACACACCTTAATAGAACCCAAATAAAATCACATCAGATAATGCTTGCCTGGTGGATTGAATGAAGCAAGTGAACGCTGCCAGAAAGCAAACGAGTAAAGCGATGTACTTGACCGAGGCGATGGTTTGCCCGGTATCACCATAAATTATACTGTTCGTGAAAATTGACGATGTGCTACCAGCCCAGGCACCGATGAGCGAACTCAGAGCAATCGAAAGAGATGCCAAGTTGCTTGATGCCGATATATTGCTCGCTATTACCGACACTGCTAACCCTGTCTCCTCTGGGCTCATCTTCAGAGGAACAAAGAGACCAGGGGCAGAACCAATTGAGATTAGGGGGACTTAATAAGTAAGTTTCGTGTAATTTTATTTTTCGAGGGGAGGCTAGTAGTATTAATTTTTATGAAAATTAGAATTTTTAAAAAACAAACAATGAAAAATTTCTCTAACCTGCATCATACGCTCGACCCATGCCCGTTTGTTGTGGTTCTCATACCCGATAACAGTTCTATGGGGGTACCGAAGAACCCGGTACAGAAGCATGAGATGGTACACAAACATTGTCGCTAACCCGCATGGTACCAGTACCAAGTCTATGGATCCTTTGTTCAACAACATCTCTTTCTTTCTTTCTCTTTCTCTCTCTTTCTCAATACTTCACATTTTGATCAGAACCTTTAATTCCATTGTATAGAGAAAACTCAGAGCACCTCAACCTAGAGAGATAATTAATGTTTACTTGTACTGGTATAGAAAATAATTTGAATGGCTACTTGTTTACATTTAGTTGCTTGTGAGTTTACAAATTTAGTGACAGCTATTAATTGAGAAGTTGGCAAGGCAAGATAACTCAAATGGATGCTTCAATGCCTCAACCGGGTCGGGTTCGTTAGGATCTTAATTCAAACCCATTAAGCTATAGCTAATTAATTTTGAACCACCAGCACAAAATAAAGGATATATTTTCCTTTGAGAAATTTATAAAGAGTTGAAGAATAATGTGTTTTTTTTTTTCAATTATTTATGTTTGGAGTTCTTGATGGGTTATTGGGTTTTGGAGCATCCATTATGATAGAAGAGTTTGCTTGCACTCAACTTCCTAAATTGGAGGGGCAAATTGCATCATCACATGACCTATGTCCGTTTTGGAATTTAATACTTGCTTATTGTTAATGGCACTGTTAATTTTGTTTTTCTTCATGTAGAAATACAAAGTGAATTTTGTGGATACATCCTCCTAAAGAAAAATATTACAAAAGGGGTTTAGTTGTATATAGGATACATATAATAATTGACAGAAACAAAGTAAACAAAATTGAAAGTCAATGATTATAAATAAATTTTCTCAAATTTAATGCATAAACTATATTGTTGCTAGGTGTCAACTATTAATTGACTTACCTAATTTATAGACCAACTAAGCAACGATTAGTTTGGTTTAATTTTTCTTTTATTTGAGATTATAAGATCTAATCCATAAAAATGGGGTTCCAGATTCTCTGTGACTCATAAAATGCAGCTGCTGTTGTGCAGACTGATAGTATCCCAAGTTTGATATTATTATGACAATGATATTATTTGATGAGAAATTATTATGACAAGGATATTATTATATTGGGGTGCTAACTATAAAGTTTGTTTGGATTGGATGCTGGTATAAAAATTGAGAATTTGTGTGCACAAATATTGCACCAGAAAGGACAAACCAATAAACCATGGGATTATTTTAAATCCATATATTGAGGAAGGATGAATCCTATACAAATTTTAATTTATAAATGATTAATCATTTTTTTTTAGGTTTATTCTCAATTTTCTTGTAATTTATCCGGACAAGACTCAGGCATTTCAACACGATATATATATCTTGCAAAAACCATACGTGACTAAATTGGAAACATTTCCTTTTCTATCACAATTCAAATTATAATATTTGTTATTATAATATTATTTAGTTTTTTGATATTATTTTTTATTTATCGGATTGGTGAAAATTAATTTCATAATATTTTTACACATATTGCTTCTTTTAACCTCGGAAACTAAAGAGGGGGTAAAATTATTTTTCATACAAAAATCTCCATGCTGCATATATATATATTGTTAAATATTAATTCCTACTGCTTAATTACATGCAAATTCTTCATCAATTAAAACTAAAAAGTATCTTCGGCAAATCACCATAATCTCACATCGTAACATGTAATTGATACATATACATTTCAAATCTTTAATTGATCCAAAAAAATGAGTTCTTAATTTTGAGTATAATAAAACAAAAATAATTAAAGACAAGAGAACTAATTAATTAGATCAAGCACATAGTTCCATTTCTAACCTATTGAAGATGGCCACCACCTCTGCCATCAACAGTCGATACCCTCGGCTATTCCCGACGCATGCCGACGCCACCTTTGCCATCCTTACTAAAACCCTAATCTCCATAAATGGAAATGCCAACCTCTTGTCCAAGACCTCTTCAATTCTAGAAACCCTAATCAGAGGTAGGGCCCATTCCACCAGCCTCCCCCCTTCACACCTTCTCCCACTAAGCATCTCCAAAATAATCACCCCAAATGCATACACATCATTCTCTTTGCACACCTCATACCCTTCCTTATCGACATATCCGGCCATGCTTTTTCTCTCCTCTTTGCCTTGAAGAAGAAACCCTAACCCGTAATCGCTAACCCTAGCAATATAATCCTTGTCAATGAATACATTGCACGGTTTTAAGCAACCGTGTACTATGCCAAGAGCAGTTGACGCGTGCAAATGCTCGAGCCCACGTGCAATACCTGCGGCAATCTTGACACGTGTGCGCCAGCTCAGCTGACGCATCAGTTGGCCACCATCAACACCGACCCCGTACAAGAAACTTTCTAGGGTTTTCTCCGGGACATATTCATGTATGATGATACGCTCTCCTGGGGCTTCGGCATAGCCAAGTACTGGTACAATGTTTGGATGGCTAGCAACAAAAGAAAGAGATTTTATCGCTTGAGAGAAAGTGGGGCCCGGGTGATTAAGGACTAAACGACAGTGGAGACGCTTTATAGCAAGTGAATTGCTGGTGTCAGGAGCGGTTGATGCTTTATAGACGGTACCAAGATGACCTTTTCCAATGAGTCGAGAGTGATGAAAGCTGTCAGTGGCGGCCTCAAGGTCAGCCATTGGAAATGGGCCTGCACGCAGCAGTGCAGTTACGCTAGTGTCATCAGCTGTGGCACAAGTAGAGCTAGGTTGTCGTCGATTCTTGTAACATAGGAAGAGGAGAGACATGATTATGACGAGGAGGAAAGAGAGCGAGATGGCGATGATTGCGTAGTCAGAAAGCACAAGAGCAAAGTGTTGATGGTAAGTCATTAGATAATGAGATTCTTCTTCTTCCTTTTTTCTTCTCTATTTTATTATCAATGTTTTTTTTTTTTGGAGGGGGGATGGTGACAGTGTTGACAGAATGCTCATGCATGGTTTACTGATATGTTTATTTAAATATGTAATTTTGTATGGGTTGGCAGGAAAGTTTGCAAGTCCTTTATTCTTGTTGACATCATATCATTATTTTTTTGAGTTTACTTTTGATAGTGGTGGTATAGTATTATCAGCAATGAAATGGAATTTGTTAGGTTCTGATAGGTTAATCAGTTTTGACTTAATTTATTAGTTGGGTAATGAATTTTCTTGGTTATGTTTGGTGTATAGGTTGGCCATCTAATTAACTTTTTGCGCATCTATCTATAAGATTGTTATTTAATATAATATAATCATATTAATTTGATTATTGTTTTTTCTTCAGTTTGCAGAAAAAAATAATAAATGATATTAAACAAAACAGAAATATAAAATAGTGATTCTGGTACTCAACCAAGAAAACAATTTGAATGTTGGTCAATCTAATGTGTATCTCATTATTAATTTAATCTGAAGAATAATATACTTGAACGATATGATATATATATGGAGCTTTCAAATGCGTCAAATACGATATGATATAATATACTTGAATAATATTTTGGATGGATATGCAAAAATTTAACAATATATAAGTATTAGTCCAGTGACGCACTATATATAGAGTATAGAACTATAGATGTCATGACCTCGCCACCGGGTCGGGAGTCGCAATAAGAGAGACACTCTTGCATTTATTCGTCATTCTGTTAACCTACGTCACAACAAAATAATCAAACAAAAATAATACGGGATCAACTACAAAGCTATCAGTAACTGGTTATTTAACCACACACTTCTCTATAATTAGCTTAATTAAACAACGATTCAAACTGACTGGATTAATCTACAAAAATTCACATCAAATTATGTCTGCATATTTAACCGGCGATAGCACCTGGGTCTGAATTATCAATAAAAAAAGTCATACAATATACATATAATTTCATTTCACACAATCATATCATTTCACAAATTCTCAGCGCACACAAACATATCATTTCACAATCAAGTTCAAACCTCAGATCCACTATCCCGTCAAATATGTCCTCATAATTCAATATTCAATTCAAACATCCAATAAACCAAACAAATTGAAAACACAGATTATAGAGAAATCCGGTTACGATCAATGTGAACTTTTTATTTTCAAATGATTTCATTTGTATGTTAATAAAAAGGAGAGATTAAATCTATTTAAGGAATTTACTAAATGGAGGTCGGTTAGGAGGTGGAGGTGGTTTCATGGGGCCCACTGGCCTCTCTTTTTTTTGTTACAAGGAATAAGATGGAATTTTTATATTTAACCCCTCCTATTTTTCATAAATATAAAAAAGTAAAAAAGAAAGTTCATAAAAATTTATAAAAATTACGGGATGTTACAATAGATCTCAAAAAATTTATAATTCCCTGACGCCCTCCATATCATTTTAGATTTTTTTTATTTGCACCACAAAAATATGAAAAAAAGGTTATAAATAAATGTGAACAAGTCTCTTATTATTGTTATTATCTCTTGCATAGGGGCGGACTTAGCACTAGCTCCCTGGACATAGTGTAGATCTACACGTACTATAAGTCACTATGATTTTAAATTTTTTAATCATGTATGTCGAAATTTAATTGCTTTTATATTTCTTTGAAGTTTTTATATAGTTCGGCCTCCCCTCATAAAATGTTAGATTTGTGTTTGTAGTCTAGTTGATAAGACTTTATTTTGTTCTTGGGAGATCTTGGGTTTAAATCTCACTAACTAAAAATTAATAATTATGCATTTTAAATTTCAGCCTTCTAACTAAATTTTCTAGTTCCGCCCCTGTTGTTGCAAATTTGTAGATTTAAACATGTTGTGTACTTGGCGCTTTATAATTACATGCATGTGATTGTACACATAATTAATCTCAAGAGTTTTACATAGTCTTGCGACGAGATTTGGTTATCAAAGACTCTTACAATAAGGGGGCTGCCTTTATTTCTTCCCGCTTGACTGAGAGATTTCCTATCAGCAATTTTCAATGGAAAGTAGTCGCTCTCACTGATGACTGCTATGTGATAACTCCACCTGATCCCTCTTGGCGACAGATTGCATTAGCAGAAGGTCGTATTCTGTTAGGCGACATTGTTTTCCCTCTTGAAGCTTTTGACCCAAATAAGTATGATGGGGGTTGGGAGCCGGTTACCTTCTGGATAAAATTTTTTGGCTTACCCTCTGCCTTATCTCGTGGTCCTGAAATCGAAAAACTAATCAATGACTTAGGGGGTTTTGTTTTACAAGTTGATCCTCTCTCGCGTAATAGAGATATCATGAAATATGTTCGATTGAAGGTTGGGGTCTCTGCCAGATCTGACATCCCACCATGCCGAAAACTTTTGTTTACTAGCCCTGATGGTATATCTAGATACTACTGGCTTCAGTTTGTGGTTGAGGGAGAGGGCAGAACCCAGGCTCAACAAAGACCTTTTTGGCAGAAACGTAAACTGTCTCATGATGCTCCTCCTTCTCACTCACTTCCCCCTCAATCTTTTCCTTCTTCTTCTATACTCCAGGCTACCCCCCTCCCTGCCCTATTGCCTCTTCCACAAAGCTCACAGCCACCTATTCAAGCTCAATCTCCACTGCCTATTCCATCTAACTCCCCTAAAAAGTTAGATGGATTTACCTCTAATCGCTTTACTCCATTGTGCGATAATACTGTTACAGTTGAGGCTGCCTCTAGCTTTGTGCTAGACCATGATCCTTGGTCTGATAAAATCCCTTCTCCTCCTCCTCCTCCCCCTCCTTTGGCACCTCAAGATCCTTGGGAGGAGGCTGTTAGAAATGACAATGAGAAAAAGCGAAAAGGGAAACACCGGGAATCAGCCTCTTCTGCAGAAGAGCCTCGTAACAGTCTTAGAGTCAAATTAAATCAGTTGGCTGGAGCAAAGGAAGGGGTGTCGGGGGGGAGTGCCAAACAACCTTCAGCTAAAGTTGCTAAGGCAACCACATGTACTCAATTTCTAATAGAACAATTTCCTTACTCTTCCCTTTCCGATTTAGACTTGGTTAAATTATATGATATTAGTGGGTTTAAATTAGGGGCTAATTTAGATGAAAGTATTAAGATAGTTCAATCTTTGAGAGCTTTATCTAAACCAAAATTTGTCTCAGTTCTTTCTGATAGTGCTCATACTGGTAAATTTCCTAGTACTGAGATCCTTCAGGATTTAGCAACTAATCCAGAAGAGAATCAAGCAGTACCAGAGGTCAATCAACTTGGGGATTTACCTATTTCTCATGGTTAAGCTGCTTAATTGGAATGCTAGAGGGTTAGGATTAGCAGTTAAAAGAAGATACTTATGTGATTTAATTAAGGATAATAATGTAGATTTGGTTTGTATTCAGGAAACTAAAAAAGAGTCTTTTCATGACAGAACCTTAAAGGCTTTAAGCTTTACTATTACTCAATGGGTTGTTAAGCCCTCAATAGGAGCCTCAGGAGGGTTACTCTTAGGTTATAATGATTCTCTTTTTTCTTTGTGTGCATCTTACATTAGAGACTATTCAATCACTGTGCATTTCAAAAATAAGCTAGATAATTTTGAGTGGTGTATTACTACTGTCTATGGACCTTTATCCACTACCTCTAGAAGAGATTTTCTTTTGGAATTATCTGACATTAATACTTTAGGTATTGATGCCTGGCTCATCATAGGAGATTTTAATATGATTAGAAGAAGATCTGATAGATCAGGCCCTTCTTTTAATCATATTATTAGTAGTCGTTTTAATTCTTTTATTAGAGATAGTGAATTAATGGAATTATCCTTAACAGATAGAAAATACACTTGGGCTAGATCTTTACATTCTAATTCTCAAGCCTTATTAGATAGATGTTTTTGCACTAATTCTTGGCATTCACATTATCATTTAGCTAAACTCTCTTCACTACCTAGAGTATATTCAGACCATAACCCTTTGATTTTAGATACTCAGGCTGTCATAATTCCTTCTTCTAAATCTGTCAAGTTTGATAAATCTTGGTTAGCTATAGATGGCTTTCATGATTTGATGGAATCTTGGTGGTCAGCTAGTCCTCTGACTTCTGACTTAGGTCTTAGCTGGAAATTAAAAATGCAATTTTTAAGGAAAAAATTGAGAGGTTGGAGTTCTAATATTAGGGGAGAAAAAAAAAGACTTAAAACTAATCTTCTCTCTAGCATTGGGAACTTTGAACAACAATTAGATAATAATTGTCTTAATGATCCTGATATAGAAAATTGGATTTCTTGTCAGACTGAGTTACATAAGTTATATTTAGAAGAAGAACAATATTGGCAACAAAGATCAAAACTTAAATGGTTTTTAGAAGGGGATCTCAACACTAAGTTTTTTCATGTGGTTGCCTCAACCAGGAAAAGGAAAAATTCTATTGGCAGTCTAGAAATTGAAGGTATACAAGTCTTTGATCAGGTTCTCATTCATAGGCATATTACAGATTTTTATAAAAGCCTCATGGGTACCTCCACTCCTAGATTGCTCACTCTACAAAGAGACCTATGGTTGCCTACTGAAAATTTAAATAGAGACCAAAATATATTTTTAGAAGCTCCTTTTACAATGGAGGAAATAAAAAGAGTTGTTTTTGCATGCAATCCTTCTAAAGCACCTGGTCCAGATGGCATGTCTTTTCAATTTTATCAATCCTTTTGGGACCTTGTTAAAAATGACTTGTATAAACTGTTTACTGCCTTCTTTAATCATACTCTAGATGTGTCTAAGTTTAATCTTGCTTCAATTTGTTTGATACCTAAAAAGGAAGATGCTACCACAGTCAGAAATTTCAGACCAATTAGTCTCATTAATTGTAGTTATAAATTAATTACAAAACTACTTGCTGATAGATTAGCTAATGTTTTAGACTCTCTAATTGATTCATCCCAAACTGCATATATTAAGGGTAGGCTAATCTTAGATAATATGGTTTGTGCACATGAAATCCTTCATCAAATGAAGGTTAAAAAACATAAAGGTGTTCTGTTTAAGCTAGATTTTGAAAAGCCTTTGATCATGTTAATTGGGACTTTCTGTTCGAAGTACTACAAGCTAGGGGTTTTGGAAACAAATTTATTACTTGGATTAAATTGACTTTAGAAGGAAGTAGAACTTGTGTTAATCTTAATGGTTCCCTAGGGCCTTATTTTACTTGTAAAAGAGGAGTGAGACAAGGGGATCCCTTGTCTCCTTTTCTTTTCATCTTAGTTACTGATGCTCTTAATAAGATTCTGACAAGAGCACATAATGGAGGGTTAGTAGATGGCTTAGGTAATTTTTCTAATGTAGGTAATGTAATGAATTTACATTTTGCAGATGATACTCTTCTTTTTCTCAAGGCTGACCCCAAAATTTTAGCACATATCAAATGGATTCTTATAGCCTTTGAGAATGCCTCAGGTCTTAAAATAAACTATGAGAAAAGTGAAATGTATCCATTAAACTTGACTGATATTGATAGTCATAATTTAGCTTCTATTTTAGGTTGTAAATTAGCTACTCTACCTCTTACTTACTTAGGTGTTCCTATTAATAATAAATCTTTAACAGATTTAGATTGGCAAATTCTGATAGATAAGATAGAAAAAAGATTACAAAGCTGGAAGGGTTCTCTATTATCTTTGGGGGGTAGAGTGACACTCCTCAACTCTGTCCTTTCAGCAATTCCTATGTATTGGTTATCAATATATAGAATGCCAACTAAAATTAGGCACCAAATAGATAAAATTAGAAGGAAATTTTTATGGCATGGGGGTAATTCCACTAGGAAAAAATATTCCTTGGCTGCTTGGGATATGGTTTGTAAAAGTAAAGATCAAGGTGGATTAGGGATTCTGGATCTCAAACTCATGAATAAGGCACTTCTAGCTAAGTGGTGGATCAGATTTTTGGATAATTCAGTAAAGGGTAGATGGAAAGATATTCTTTTAAGTAAATATGGTACTAGAACTTCAATCACTATCTGTTCCCCTTTTTGGAAATCCATCCTTAAAGATCATATAGTTATTAATTTAGGCTTAAATAGAGAAATAGGTAATGGTAAATCTACTTCTTTTTGGTTAGATAGATGGTATACAGAACTGGCTTTGCAACATCAGTACCCTAATTTATTTTCCATAGCTACACATAGGTTTGTGTCAGTAGCTGAGGTCTTTGCAGCTCCTTCTTTGCAGTTGTTCTTTAAAAGACAATTAACTGGTATATATTTAGTAGAATGGTTGGCTTTACAACAACAATTTCAACACTTTACTCTTTCAGATCAACTTGAAGATAGACTGATCTGGAGATGGTCTAATGATGATCATTTTACTGTTCACTCTTTTTATAAATGGTTAGAGTATGGTGGTATGCCAAATCAGGAATATACAACTATCTGGAAATCACATATTCCATTGAAAATAAAAATCTTTTTATGGCTAGTAAGAAAAGATAAGATACTAACCAAAATCAATCTAGCCATTAAGGGATGGCCTGGTGATACCTCTTGTGTATTCTGTACTCAATCTGAAAGCACAGTACATTTATTTATTCAATGTTCTTATGTTAGATTAATTTGGCATTGGATAGCCTCTTATAATAATTTTTCTTTTGATTGTGATTCTTTAGAAGATTTATGGCTGCTGGATGCAGCTATTCCTTTAAAAGACAGATTGTTAGTTGAATTATTACGTGCTGCTGTTCTTTGGACTATCTGGTTAGAGAGGAATCGAGTTTGCTTTAATGATACTAATCCTCTTTCTATTAAAGCAATTGGTGCTAAGATCATTTCTTTAGCTACTTTTTGGTGTAAGTCCAAAGCAGAAAATTCTTTACTTAAGTTAAATCTAATGCTTCCTTTTGATGTTAAGGACCTCCCAGACCTAATTTTAGCAGCAGACTCCAGCAGCCCAGACACGTCCCAGGTAGTGGATCTTCTGCTATCATTAAGCAGGGAGAGTCCAGAGGATATTCGGGATTCTGGAGCTGGCAGCCTTCAAAGTCAAATGTCTGGCGCCGACTTGAATAATGGGGATGATATAAATTGGGAGGAATTAGAGTAATATCCTGATGCAGTTCTAGTCTATTATGCTTGTCTGTTATAGTTCAGTGTTTTTTGGGTAATATAGGCTATAAGCTCTTTGGATGTAATTCTGTTCTTGTTGTGCTTGTTTAGCCTAGCTATGTTTTTTGTAGTTGCTCTAGTTAAACATGTCTAACATGTAAGTCCTATTGTAAATGACTCTTATGCCTGACTTTTGGTACCTATTTTGGGTCCCAATCAGGTTCATATGATTTCTAATGAAATTGGTGGAAATATCCACTTTTCTTCAAAAAAAATCAATGAGCATGGGAATTTTTTTTTAATAAATTAGGTTTTAATATAAATTCCCATACTCATATGTAAATAAATTAGGTTTTATTTAAATTAGCTTAGAGTGTCGGCGTACCTTCACTCTCATCTTTTATTTTCTTATTTTATTATTTGCATTGATTGTGAATATATGGTACATAGACCAACAAATAATGTTGTTTCAGCAGCGCAACATATACTTGCAAATCAATCACCTTTAACAACAGCACAAGATGAAGTGGAATGGATTTTGACAAGCACCAAAGAATTCTCGGTTAAGTCCATGTATCAAAAATTGAAAGAGGAATCTAGAACTGTTGCAATAATTCAGAGGGTCTGGAAAATGAAGGTGCCTCCAAGAATCAAAGTATTTGGTTGGTTAATATATCACGAAAAAATATTAAGAGCTGAAAATCTACAAAAGAGGGGGTGGAATTTATCAAGCATGTGTGTGTTATGTAAAGCAAATGTTGAATCAATTAAACATTTGTTTTCGGAATGCACATTTTCATTGGAAGTCTATACAACTCTTACTGGTAAATTTGAACTACCGAATCGGAATTGGAGAAGGAAATTGCACGATATTGAGGCGCAGCAATGGTTTGTGCGGAGTGGAGAAGATAGCAAATCAAAAGAGGTACTACTGCTAGCGATGTTTATTTGTTGGAGGGAACGATGTAATCGTATATTTAGAGAGCACAGCAAGGAGGTTCCAGGATTGGTGGCAGAAGTTCAAGAGGAATGGCGCTATCTCCACTGACAAGAGAAATTTTACAATTTTTGCACTTTAAACCCTGGTTTTTGACAATTTTATGTTTTTCTTTTTCATGATTTCTTTCAATTTCTTCTTTTCCTTTCTTTTCTTATTCAACTGGGTTGAATAACAATAAGTCTCTGTATTAGGTTTCATGTTGAAACCTTTTATGATCAATAAAATAAATAAGGACTTGATCCTTATTTTTTCTCAAAAACAAATAATGTTGTTTATCCTTCAGACCTAAATTTCTCAAAATTTTCCAATAAAACTATATATAAGAAGAGAAGGATGTCTTCAGTTTTTTTTGTCTCCATCACCCTCCATGATACAACAACCATTTTTGACCTCCAAAGTTTCTTTGAAAGATCCTCTATTTTTTAAATGTTAATAAATTAAAATTTAAAACTCAAATATCAAAATAAAATCGTTAGATTTGATTTATATCATTTACTCTATGCACATATAAAAATTACGACATTTTGACTTTGTTTTGATCAGTGTCAAGAGTTTGCCAAAATACATTGATATGGATAAATTATGGAAGTTGTTTTTTCAACTTATTGATTCATATAAAAAACAAAACCAAAAAGTGATAAATTTTTATGTGCAAATAAAAAAAATAATATAGATTACATCTAGCGGTTTTATTTTGATATATAAGATTTAAATTTTTTGCTATTAAATATAAAATTATGGAGGCATGATGGAGACACAAAAAATGGAGAACCCTCCTCCCTCTTCATATAAGAAAAACATCAATATAATTAATATTTTGATAATCATTTTCAATGGATAAGGAATTATTTCCTCATCTTTGGTCCAATGTTCAGTTTTTTATAGGTAAAATGTTCAAATTTCAAAAACCTCAAAAGAGCATGAGCATGTCAGCTGTAGTTGACCTCACTACCTAAATAAGTTCCAGAAGTCAGAATCAAATAATTAAATAGAAAACCATAAAACATTTGCCTCATAAAGATATTTGTAAAATTCCAGAAGTGAGCATCAACATTTACTTCTGGAATTTCTATTTCTAAAATCATATAAAAAGATATTTGTTTTTAAAAAAAATTATGTCATATCACCAATATCGGATAACAACAACTCCCACTAATTTCATTTTTTTTTTCTGTTCACATATTTTTTATCCACCAAAATGATACTGACATTTCTCTTGCCATCTTCTAATTTATTTCCTTATGTGGCATTTTCATAGTTGATAGAGTTGTTAATGTTTTTTATTATTTTCATAGTAGAGAAAATAATTAAAAAATTGACAATAAAAAACAATATAGCTTACAAATATACATAATAGAAAGTGAAACATCAAATCTAGACATTAAAATTTTCTAAAACAATTTCTACAGTAAAACCAAACAATTTATTTTCATGAATTTTTGGATGTATCTGTAATTATATTTTCTACAAATTAATTTGTAGGATTTTATGGCCATAGTATTCTATCATTATAATTCCATATATAGCCCATAGGGGTGCTCACTGTTTTTAAGTGAAACTGATTAGTGTCTCCTATCTTGTCCCCATAATATTCTTACCTACATGGATCCATCAATTATAGTCTTAAAAGAATTCAAAGGAAATTTGTAAGGAGCATTTCTTAGTCATTTAAAACCTTTAAAAAATTGTGTTCCACTAAAGTAAATATTTTAATTACTACTTTATCTTTGTAATTTAAATTAGAATAGTGTCAAAACAACGTTCTATATATATGACTTGTGCATTGCATGAATAAAAAACTATTCCGATAAAATGTTTACTCATATACTGCCCATAGTTTTTCAATGAAACTGATTAATGTCTCCCGTATTGTCCCCAATATATTCTTACCAACATGGACCCACTAAGGATAGTCTTTGAAGAAAATTCAAAGAAAATATATATGGTGCACCGTATCTATTTTTTTAGTCATTCTTTTTGTTGGGGATAGGTCGTCGAAGCGTTCAAAGTTTATTTCGTCGAACACCCTGCGAGCATATACTAATACCCGACCAAATGGAGAATATAGAAGGCACACAAGAAGCCAATAACAACAGACAATCAAGAACATAAAATAAAAGAGAAACACAAGATTTTACGTGGAAACCCTTTCGGGAGAAAACCACGGGAGCACGACACAAAATCACTATATCAAGGAGTCTTACAATAGAAGAAAATAATCAAGCCAATAACATTCTATCTCACACTTTCTTACAATTTCATACACTAATTTATGAAAATTATCAAATGTATTTAAGTGGATTGAAACAAGAGAGCAAATTTCTAGAATAACATTAGAAGAGCAGACTTTTTTTTTTTCAAGAGAGAACATTGGTTAAAATAAGGGAGACTCAGTGGCGGTTCTTCGAAACAAATCACCTAGCTTCAAATATTTCCAATCGGAAATTCTTCCCATAAATGCAAAATGGGCTTCGGCCCATTCCTTTGACTTCACCGTCAACACTTTTTTTGCCTACAAAAGTAAAACAGGGCCTTGTCAGAAAGCCCAAAATCGGAGATAGAGAAAACACGAGAAATTGGCTGTTGGCTTAGTCAATCATTATTAAGAGGAGAAGAATTGAAAAAAAAAATAGTATGGAAAAAAAATCAATGAAAAGAGGCCCCATAAGTAAAGAATTTCTTTTTTTTTTCCTTCTATTACAAATCACACAATAAGTTGATTAGTAAATTCATTTCTATCGAGGGTCTATGAGGGGACTCTTAAATGTACCTTGTGGGTGAACCGTAGACATCATCCAACCAACAATTAAGTAATATAAAATTGAAATGTTCATTTGTCAAACAAGGAGCAGCTTAATCAGTCGACATATCCTACCAAGACTTGTTATGATTCAGATAATAATAAAATTACAAACCTGATTTAATTTATTTCTGATCTGTAACTTCTTTTAAGGTCAGGGCAGCCACATTGTTGAATACACACATCACAAGGACCAGATGGAATCAACCCATCTGGCAAAACACTAAGCAAAGCACAGTATTCGATTACCAAGCTTGTAAGTGATGAAATGTTTTGCCGGCTGATATGTGGCTTTTCATGAGAGGAATCACCTAAGATCTCAGTAGATTCCACCAACTGCTGTCTATCCATAGTTAGTGATTTTAGGGCTCGACAATATTGGATTCTCAGTGAAGCCAACATATCCAAATCAGCTAGTCCAGTAATTAACTCCAGGCGGCCACAATTATAAATCTGCAATTTCTCAAGCTGGGAGGGCAGCTGCTCCAGCTGCAAAACTTGGAAACTATAACATGCATGAATGATGAGTTGCTTGAGAGTGTGAAGATTGTGGAATGGAAGAGAATGAATATAGTAACAGTATTCTAACCGGACTTCTTGAATTGATTGCAAGGACAATGGATCCCTCATCCATCGGGGTACTTTGGCGGAAGGATACATTTTTACCGAAAGGTTCTTGAGGTTAGGATGTGGCTGGAGGCATTCTAACAAGGAAAAATCAACAACATTTGCCCTAACTAACCCATCCTCACAAGCTTCTGGTATGAGTCTTAATCTCAGGTCATGTTCCCAAACTGGAAGAAAATCACAATTTGAATCTTGATTCCAGCATAAATTCAAAGCTTCAAGTTTGCACTTATTTTTCAGGTTAGCACTCTCGGCATCTACTAAATTACTATTCTCTAATCCTTCAATAGAGAGTCTTCCTTCAAAGGCCTTCATATCCTTTAACCAACCTATATTTTTAACTCTCAATCCTGCTGCCATTTTCCTTATTGCCGGAAAACTAACAAGACCATGAGGGACATAACCTAGATCACCAACAAACGAGAATTGAAGTTTCTCTAAATTACTAAGACAGCCTATTGTATTAGGTAATGCTAGGTCATATTGAGAAAAAATTGTTAATTCATAAAGGTTATGAAGATTTCTGAGATCTAATGGAACTTCCCCTAAATATTTACATTTAATAACTAATCTCAGCAAGTTACTAAGTGAACTGAGAGATTTAGGCAGCATCTTAACTTTTATCGATTCAATATTTAGATACTCTAAGTTGGCAAGATCACCAATACTTTCAGGTAGATATTCAAGGTCACAGCAATCAAGAATTAAAGTGTGCAGGTTGTTAAGGAGGCCAATGGATAATGGCAATGTTTTAAGATCATAAGAACTAATATCAAGATAGGTAAGATGTTTCAACTTGAAAATGGAGTGGGGAATCTGTGTGGAACACCAATGCACTTTCAATACCCTCAGTGTTTCACATTTAGTAAGGTTACCTTCATCATTTTCTCTAAAACCTCCTGGATCTATAAGAGTTCTTAAACCCTTCAAATTTTGTTGAAGAATTTGATTTGCAAATCCCTTGAAACCTCTTGCATATAAATGGTACACTTCTTGCGGAACTTTTACCTCATCAATATAAAGTGGCCGATAGCTCACCACTGAATAATGTTCATTTTGAGAGATAAGTCGTGCAAGGTCATGGATTATATCGTGCAACTTACAACATTTGTAATGTCGATCACTTGAAAAATCATCAAGTAAGGACCTCTCCTTTAACTCCTCATAATATTCCCAACCAATTTCTGTCTTTCTTTTTTTGCCCCTAGATTCGATGTATCCATGAGAGATCCATAACTCTATCAAATTCCTCATTTCTATTTTGTAATCTTTTGGGTACATTGAGCAAAACAAAAAACACGGCTTAAGGTAGGGAGGTAGATGAGCATAGCTAATCTGAAGGGCTGGGAATATATCATTCAATGGATTTGATTCCCAGAGATCACTTTCCAGAATCTCTCTCCAACACTCTTCATATTTTTCATGTCTAAGGAGGCTTGCAATCGACTTCACAGCCAATGGCAATCCACCACACTTTCTCATAATATCCCTTCCCATATCTACCAAGTGTGTTGGCACAGTGTCACTTGTACCACTAAATGCATAATGCCGAAACAACTGCCAACACGAATCTTCCGGCAAGTTTGTTGGCAGTAAAATGTCTTTTGTTTGAACGACCTCTGCTACCTTTTGATTTCTTGTCGTCATGAGAATTCTCACCATCTTTGCTTCTTTAAGAGGAACCCAAAACAACTCCCAAAGAAATTGATTCTCGTTCCACACATCATCTAAAACAAGCAGTACTGTTTTTCCCTTCACAGTTTTTGCAAGCTCTTTTTGCAATGGGCTCAACTCACTCTGACCAACATTTATATTGGAGGAGATTGATTCAATGGTTGCTTTGATGAGTCTCGTCACATCAAATTCCTCAGAGACACATACCCACCCAAATAAATCAAAGCATTCAGAAACCCTCCCATCTTTGTAGACGAGTTGGGCAATGGTGGTTTTTCCGAGGCCACCTTTGCCAACAATTGAAATGACCGAAAAAGAGTTTTCTTTTTCAGATAGTAAGAAATCGATTACCTCCTTTATTTCAGCATCTCTACCAAAAATACTTGCCTCATCCACCATGTGACCGGTTGGGGGTCGTAAAATTTTGTTGTTTGGATGCCTCACCCCATCACTCTCCCTTAATTGGAGAGCCTCACGATCCTTTCCTATTTCATCAAATCGACTTCTTATTTTGATAAGCCGATCTACCATATCATCAGGAATTGGAACAATATACTCAATCGACTGTCCAAAAGAAATGGCTTACATTAGTATGCCAAATTTCAAATTTTGTTAACTAAAAATGATAATTGAGAGATCAAGTGACCACTCTGATGTTAGGTTTGGAAGGCTGGTAATTAAAACAAGCTACCACTCCAGTGGATGCAATTCTGATAAAAGAAAATAAAATGAAAATTCAAGCATTCCCCATTTGCTTTCAGTACCACACAATGACACACACAATACTAGCACAAGTAAGATTCTTTTAATATATATTTGCACAAAGTACCTCCATCTGCTTTTCCTTGTGAGAACTGGAAGCCTGAGAAACCTTTCTTGCCTCTACTTGGACACGTGTTACCTCGTACCGATATTCATTTAGCACATCCTCGGCATCATAAGCGACCTTCTTGAGCTCCTTGAGCCAGAGCTTGACGGAGCGGTCTCTGATCTCCCTCTCCTCAGCATCATACAGTGTGGCCTTGATCCGCTCCAGAGTTCGCATCAGCCTCTCAATATCCTCCTCAACAGCTCGAGCACGCCCCCTTTCGCAGTTATTAGAATTTGATGAAGAGGAAGAAGGAGCGTGCGCAGAGGCTGTAATTGAGGGGAGCAATTTGGTGGCTAGAGAGAGCACAGAGGTTATCAAATACCCTGCCATATTGCTAGGAGGAAAGAACCTTAGATCTGAGTTGTGAATATGAGAAATTTGTAAAGAGTAAAGAGCAGCAGAATGTTGAGATCTGAAGAGATAAGGTAAGCTCTTGGAAGTGGTGTGGAGAAGACTTTGTACAGTAGTCAATGTTTATTTCACTATTTCTTTTTCTTTTTCTTTTTTTATTTAACGTGAGTGTTTAGATCTGAGGGATAAGGTAAGCTCTTAGTCAATGCTTATTTAACTTCTACTTTTTGCTTTTTGACCAGTGGATTAGTTTCGGTGAAGTGGGGTCACTATGTCTATATGTTTTGGTGCTTTCTTCCTTTTGGAAAAATTGTATGTATATATGTTCTTGTGGGGTTCACAAAACAGTCACTGTTACTTAAGAGTCACATGCATTGGTACTGTAGCCTGCCACTACTATTCATTCATGTGCGTGTACCAAAATGAACTTCAAATTATGGGAGAGTTTGTTAAGGGAATTATTTTACTGCAATAATCTCCACTATAATTTGTTACCATTAGAGATTTGTCTTCAAGTACTAACAAGTGTACCCCAAAGTTTCTCTTTCAAGTTGAAGAGGGCACAATAGCATGTCAAACCCTATAAATTATAAACCCAGACTTCACAAATTAATATATTAACTGAGTGTGCCAGAAAAACAATTAAGACCAAAGATCCATTACAGAAACATGTACTTCACTACCATATTACAAAGGCCAAAAATATAAAACCAAAATTCTTTATAGTACCATTCAAACCTACAGACATAAGTCTGCCAAAAATATATATGCACCCACATCTATACCCATTTGGTTATTACTGCGGCAAATGTTGCACGCTTTCAAATTCTTGAAACACCAACTAAACCCCAAATTCCCACCAAAAAAAAATTAAAAACACTATAGTTTGAGACTCCAGCGCTGTTCAAGGGAATGTGCTGGAGCATCCTTCTTCATCGCTGCATTTAATTTGCTCCACGATGAAGAATAGTGCCTCGCTATGTGTGTGTCCGCGTCGATGAAAATTACAAAACCAGATTAACTGACTGACTAGCAGGAAATTTAGGAGAAAGAATGAGGGAAAGAGCCTCTGCGCATGGTCAATATATTAGAGATCTCAGGGCTTGAGGGGAACAAATTTAAGATTCGTTTGTACTTTAAGATCCGTGTAACATAGACTTGCAATTAGTATTGTTTCAATTATGCAACTGTTTTGCAATTAATTCAGACTTAATTGTCAATTTAATTTGACAGTTGTCTGTAATTGCTAATCAATTTTAGAGATGGACATGCTGGGAGTGCCGAAATTAATGTTTTTGAGATAATGTTTATTTTGAGTTAGTATTTAAGATGTAATATGGTATAATATATAGCGGGTTCTTGATATAACTATTGGGTTATATTTAGGAGGGTTTCTATGGGTTATATAAGAAATATTGATGTTGTAAATGGCCCACGTAAGGCCTAGTGTGGGAATTGTGTTATATATAACCGAACAATGAATTAACTAAGTGAAAATAGATGTTTGTGAAAAGGGGAGGTAGCATAGTTGGCTAGGAAAAAGTCTTAGGATTGTTGGTTACCCAAAGGTGGAGAGTTCGATTTCCTCTCACAACTTCGCAGCCTCTGCGAAGGTTTTCAAAAGAAAAAGAAAATAGATGTTTCTAGCGATTTCCAGCAGCCACATTTCTTCTCCTTCATCTTTCTCTCTTTCACTAAGAACAAAAAACCTAGTCGCTAAATCAAAGCAACATAGGCCTTGAATAGGCCTTGAATGGTGCAATTATTGCCCCAGTTGCGAGTTTCTCTATCATTTTCTCGCTATTACTGACATCGCCAAACCTGTCTCCTCTGCGCTCATCTTCAGAGTAACAAAGAGATCAGGGGCAGAACCAAAAAATTGAGATTAAGGGGCCTTAATAAGTAAGTATCATGTAATTTTATTTTTCAAGGGGAGGCTAATAGTATTAATTTTTATGAAAATTAGAATTCTTAAAAAATGAAAATGAAAATTTTCAATTCATAGGCCGTGCTAATAGTAATTTTGATCAAAATAAAGACAGTGGATTTTTACTCTCTATGGGCAAATAAAAAAAGAAGTAATTTGATCAAATAAAGATTTTTGCAAGGACATAATAAGGTTAGGAAAAATATTTTTATGAAGAGAAGTTTGGTTTATAATCTGATAGTAAATACCAGGTGTTTTTATTCTGAGTCAAATATTTACTTTGATCAAAGAAAATTATCTCTCCTAATTCCTAAAAGAAGGGAAAAAATGAAAAAAAAGGTAATTTTTTTATTATTTATTTCTCTAACCTGCATCATACACTCGACCCATGCCTGCTTTTTGTGGTTTCATACTCGATAACTGTTTTATGGGGGTACCGAAGAACCCGGTACAGAAGCATGAGATGGTACACAAACATTATCGCTAACCCGCATGGTACCAGTACCAAGTCTATGGATCCTTTGTTTAACAACATCTCTTTCTCTCTCTCTCTCTCTACTTCACATTTTGATCAGAACTTTGAATTCCATTGAAAGAGAAAACTCAGAGCACCTCAACCTAGAGAGATAATGCTTACTTGTACTGGTATCGAAAATAATTTAAATGGCTACTTGTTTACATTTAGTTGCTTGTGAGTGTACAAATTTAGTGACAGGTATTAATTGAGAAGTTGGCAAGGCAAGATAACTCAAATGGATGCTTCAATGCCTCAACCGGGTCGGGTTTGTTAGGATCTAAATTCAAACCCAATAAGCTATAGCTAACTAATTTTGAACCACCAGCACAAAATAAAGGATATATTTTCCTTTGAGAAATTTATAAAGAGTTGAAGAATAATGTGTTTTTTTTTTTTCAATTATTTATGTTTGGAGTTCTTGATGGGTTATCGGGTTTTGGAGCATCCATTCTGATATTATTTTAGAAGAGTTTGCTTGCACTCAACTCCCTAAATTGGAGAGGTGCAAATAATTAGGGTTTCTTAAAGGAGTCAACAAATGTGCATCATCACATGACCTATGTCCGTTTTGAAATTTAATACTTTCTTATTGTTAATGGCACTGTTAATTTTGTTTTTCTTCATGTAGAAATACAAAGTGAATTTTGTGGATACATCCTCCTAAAGAAAAATATTACAAAAAGGGTTTAGTTGTATATAGGATGCATATAATAATTGACAAAAACAAAGTAAACAAAATTGAAAGTCAATGATTATAAAAAGACCAAAATTGGAAGTCAATGATTATAAATAAAATTTCTCAAATTTAATGCATAAACTATATTGTTGCTAGGTGTCAATTATTAATTGACTTACCTAATTTATAGACCAACTAAGCAACGATTAGTTTGGTTTAATTTTTCTTTTATTTGAGATTATAAGATCTAATCCATAAAAATGGGGTTCCAGATTCTCTGTGACTCATAAAATGCAGCTGCTGTTGTGCAGACTGATAGTATCCCAAGTTCCCAACTGAAATAGTAACAAAGAATAACGGTATTATAAATTTGGTTCCATGGATATTATTTGATGAGAAATTATTATGACAAGGATATTAATATATTGGGGTGCTAACTATCGTCCTAAAAGTTTGTTTGGATTGGATGCTAGTACACAAATTGAGAATTTGTGTGCACAAATGATGCACCAGGAAGGACAAACCATGGGATTATTTTAGGGGGAATTTCACGTATACCCCTCAAAAACTTCAAAATTACGTATTTCCTCCTCTAAACTTTGAAATTACGTATTTTCCCCTCTAAATTTCAAAAACTCACAAATTTACCCATTTTATCGTTTTTATATTAAAACTCATTCTAAATTTATAGAATACCCATGTTATCCTTTATTAAAAGCATAAAAAAGTCCATCAGACTCAAATTTGAATATGAAGAGTTCCTCTACTTTTTGATCCACGCACAACACATTAAGATCTGTGCGTGTAGCTTCAATATATGTGTGTGTTGGCTTTAAGATTTGTGCTGATCTAGTACGCACAAATGTTAAAGCAATTTCGATCCGCGCACATCACATTAAGATATGTGCATGTTACTTCAATATTCGTGTGTGTTTGCTTCAAGATTCGTGCTGATCTAGCGTGCACAGATCTTAAAGCAGTTCAAATAGTAGAGGAACCCTTCAGATTCAAATTTGAGTATGATGGGCGTTTTATATTTTTTAAAAAGGGTAAAATGGGTATTGTATAAATTTAGAATGAGTTTTAATATAAAAGACAATAAAATGGGTAAATTTGTGAGTTTTTGAAGTTTAGAGGGGGAAATACGTAATTTCAAACTTTGGAGGGGGAAATACGTAATTTTGAGGTTTATGAGGGATATATCGTGAAATTCCCCCCTTATTTTAAATCCATTGAGTAAGGATGAACCCTATACAAATTTTATTTTATACGTGATTTATCATTTTTTTTAGGTTTATTCTCAATTTTCTTGTAATTTATCCGGACAAGACTCAGGCATTTCAAATTATAATATTTGTTATTATAATATTAATTAGTTTTTTATATCATTTTTATTTATCGGATGGGTGAAAATTAATTTCATAATATTTTTCTTTCTTAAAATAACGAAGAATAGAAAATCTCACCATTGTAAACTATATGATCAAGCTACATTCTTATACGACGCAATTATATACATATTGTTTCTTTTAACCTCGGAAACTAAAGAGGGGGTAAAATTATTTTTCATACAAAAATCTCCATGCTACATATATATTGTTAAATATTAATTCCTACTGCTTAATTACATGCAAATTCTTCATCAATTAAAACTAAAATTAAAGTATCTTCGGCAAATCACCATAATCTAACATCGTAACATGTAATTGATACATATACATTTCAAATCTTTCATTGATCCAAAAAAATAAGTTCTTAATTTTGAGTACAATAAAACAAAAATAATTAAAAAAAAAAGAGAACTAATTAATTAGATCAAGCACATAGTTCCATTTCTAACCTATTGAAGATGGCCACCACCTCTGCCATCAACAGTCGATACCCCCGGCTATTCCCGATGCATGCCGACGCCACCTTTGCCATCCTTACTAAAACCCTAATCTCCATAAATGGAAACGCCAACCTCTTGTCTAAGACCTCTTCAACTCTAGAAACCCTAATCAGAGGTAGGACCCATTCCACCAGCTTCCCCCCTTCACACCTTCTCCCACTAAGCATCTCCAAAATAATAACCCCAAATGCATACACATCATTCTCTTTGCACACCTCATGCCCTTCCTTATCGACATATCCAGCCATGCTTTTCCTCTCCACTTCGCCTTGAAGAAGAAACCCTAACCCGTAATCGCTAACCCTAGCAATATAATCCTTGTCAATGAATACATTGCACAGTTTTAAGCAACCGTGTGCTATGCCAAGAGCAGTTGATGCGTGCAAATGCTCGAGCCCACGTGCAATACCTGCAGCAATCTTGACACGCGTGCGCCAGCTCAGCTGACGCATCAGTTGGCCACCATCAACACCGACCCCGTACAAGAAACTTTCTAGGGTATTCTCCGGGACATATTCATATATGATGATACGCTCTCCTGGGGCTTCGGCATAGCCAAGTACCGGTACAATGTTCAGATGGCTAGCAACAAAAGAAAGAGATTTTATCGCCCAAGAGAAAGTGGGGCCCGGGTGATTAAGGACTAAACGACAGTGGAGACGCTTTATAGCAACTGAATTGCTGGTGTCAGGAGCGGTTGATGCTTTATAGACGGTACCGAGATGACCTTTTCCAATGAGTCGAGAGTGATGAAAGCTGTCAGTGGCGGCCTCGAGGTCAGCCATTGGAAATGGGCCCGCACGCAACAGTGCAGTTACGCTAGTGTCGTCAGCTGTGGCACAAGTAGAGCTAGGTTGTTGTCGATTCTTGTAACATAGGAAGAGGAGAGACATGATTATGACGAGGAGGAAAGAGAGCGAGATGGCGATGATTGCGTAGTCAGAAAGCACAAGAGCTAAGTGTTGATGGTAAGTCATTAGATAATGAGATTCTTCTTCTTCTTCCCTTTTTCTTCTGTATTTTATTATCAATGTTTTTTTTGTTTTTTGGAGGGGGGATGGTGACAGTGTTGACAGAATGCTCATGCATGGTTTACTGATTTGTTTATTTAAATATGTAATTTTGTATGGGTTGGTAAGAAAGTTTGTAACTCCTTTATTCTTGTTAACATCATATAATTATTTTTTTAGTTTACTTTTGATAGTGGTGGTATAGTATTATCAGCAATGAAATGGAATTTGTTAGGTTCTGATAGGTTAATCAGTTTTTGACTTAATTTATTAGTTGGGTAATGAATTTTCTTGGTTATGTTTGGTGTATAGGTTGGCCACCTAATTAACTTTTTACGCATCTATCTATAAGATTGTTATTTAATAGAATATAATCATATTAATTTGACTATTGTTTTTTCTTCTGTTTGCAGAAAAAAATAATAAATGATATTAAACAAAACGGAAATATAAAATAGTGATTCTGTTACTCAACCAAGAAAACAATATCAATCTAATGTGTATAATTATTAATTTAATCTGAAGAATATATAGTTGAACTATATGATTATGGAGCTTTGACATGCGTCAATGATTCTCGCTCTTTTGAGGGGAAATGTATAAAAATATTTGCATACAATAATTATTTATTTCCGGAATAGAAATTAATAGTGGTATATATTAAAATCTTATTGGACGGATATGCAAAAATTTAACAATTTGTAAGTTTTAATCCGTTGAAGCTCTATATATAGTATAGAACTATATATCTTCAAAATTTTCTAATTCCTAGACTCCCTCCAGATCAATTTTAGATTTTTTTTTTATTTACACCACAAAAATATGAGAAATAATTAAGTTATAAATAAATGTGAACAAGTCTCTGGTTATTGTTGTTATGTCTTGCAAATTTGTAGATTTATACATGTAATTTGGCGCTTTACAATTACATGCATGTGATGGTACACATAATTAATCTCAATATATTTTTATTAATTAATTTCTTTCTATGGATTGTGAATTGTGAATCTTGTTGTTTTAAATCAATGAGTATGGGAATTATATTTGTTGTTTTAATAAATTAGGTTTTAATATAAATTCCTATAATCATATGTAAATAAATCAATGATTTTGATCTATATTTTTACTCTATGAACATATAAAGATTATGACATTTCGACTTTGTTTTGATTGGTATCAAGAGCTTACAAAAATACATTGATATGGATAAATTGTGGATGTTATTTTTTCAATTTATTGATTCATATAAATAAAAAACCAAAAAGGATAAATTTTTTATGTGCATGTAGAAAAAAATAATATAGATCACATCTAACGGTTTTATTTTGATATATAAGATTTAAATTTTTTGCTATTAAATATAAAACTATGGAGGCATGATGGAGACACAAAAAATGGAGAACCCTCCTCCCTCTTCATATAAGAAAAACATCAACATAATTAATATTTTGATAATCATTTTCAATGGATAAGGAATTATTTCCTCATCTTTGGTCCAATGTTCAGTTTTTTATAGGTAAAATATTCAAACTTCAAAAACCTCAAAAGAGCATGAGCATGTCAGCTATAGTTGACCTAACTACATAAATAAATTCCAGAAATCAGAATCAAATTAAGTAGAAAACCATAAAACATTTGCTTCATAAAGATATTTGTAAAATTCCAGAAGTCAGCATCAACATTTACTTCTGGAATTTCTATTTCTAAAATCATATAAAAATATATTTGTTTTTTAAAAAAATTATGTCATATCACCAATATCAGATAACAACAACTCCCACTAATTTCATTTTTTTTTCTGTTCACATATTTTTTATCCACCAAAATGAAACTGACATTTCTCTTGCCATCTTCTAATTTATTTCCTTATGTGGTATTTTCATATGTAGCATTTTTTGTAGTATGTTTAGAACAAAACTAAAAAATTACTACTAAAAGTCGTCCATTAATGTATTGGATAAAATTATGAATTAATTATTCTACATGAATAAGAGAATACAAAATAAAAATATACTTGATAGAGTTGTTAATGTTTTTCATTATTTTAATAGTAGATAAAATAATTAAGAAATTGACAAGAAAACAATATAGCTTACAAATATACATAATAGAAAGTGAAACATCAAATCTAGACATTAAAATTTTCTAAAACAATTTCTACAGTAAAACCAAACAATTTATTTTCATGAATTTTTGGATGTATCTGTAATTATATTTTCTACAAATTAATTTGTAGGATATTATGGCCATAGTATTCTATCATTATAATTCCATATATAGCCCATAGGGGTGCCCACTGTTTTTAAGTGAAACTGATTAGTGCCTCCTATCTTGTCCCCACAATATTCTTACCTACATGGATCCATCAAGTATAGTCTTAAAAGAATTCAAAGGAAATTTATAAGGAGCATTTCTTAGTCATTTAAAACCATTAAAAAATTGTGTTCCACTAAAGTAAATATTTTAATTACTACTTTATCTTTGTAATTTAAATTAGAATAGTGTCAAAACAACGTTCTATATATATGATTTGTGCGCTGCATGAATAAAAAGCTATTCTGATAAAATGTTTACTCATATACTGCACATAGTTTTTCAATGAAACTGATTAATGTCTCCCTTATTGTCCCCAATATATTCTTACCAACATGGACCCACTAAGGATAGTCTTTGGAGAGAATTCAAAGAAAATATATATGGAGCACCGTATCTATTTTTTTAGTCATTCTTTTTGTTGGGGATAGGTCGCCGAAGCGTTCAATGAATAATTTCGTCGAACACTTTGCGAGCATATACTAATACCCAATCAAATGGATAATATAGAAGGCACACAAGAAGCCAATAACAACAAACAATTAAGAACATAATATAAAAGAGAAACACGAGATTTTACGTAGAAACCCTTTCGGGAGAAAAACCACGGGAGCACGACACAAAATTGTTATATCAATGAGTCTTACAATACAAGAAGATAATCAAGCCAATAACACTCTCTTACAATTTCATACACTAATTTATGAGATTATCAAGTGTATCTAAGTGGATTGGAACAAGAGAGCAAATTCTAGAAATAATATTAGAAGGGGAGATTTTTTTTTCAAGAGAACAGCTTTTAGCTGCTCAACATAGAGCAGTTTACGGCTTGGTTAAAATAAAGGAGTCAGTGGCGGTTCTTCGAAGCAAATCCCCTAGCTTCAAATATTTCCAATCGCACTTTTTTTGCCTACAAAAGTTAAAAGGGCCTTATTATAAAGTATTAATTTTTATAAGAAAGAAGAGACGTAAGAAAACAACTTATTATTGTAATTTTATTTTTAGTTTTATGTGTATCTCTATTTATAAAGAAAAAAACTAACCGTTGTATTATTAATTACAACTACTAACCACTAACCACTAACCTATAATTACATGACACTATTCCCTACAACTAGCCGTTACAATTCAAACTTGTAACTAGCCGTTATTTTTAACATAAAGTAAAACAAGGCCTTATCATAAACATGAGAAATTGACTGTTGGCTTAGTTAATCATTATTAAGAGGAGAAGAATTGAACAAAAAATAGTATACACAAAAAAAAAACCAAAATTAATATAGATCATATCTAATGGTTTTATTTTGATATATAAGATTTAAATTTTTTGTTATTAGATATAAAAATATGGAGGCATGACGGAGACACAAAAAATGGAGAACCCTCCTCCCTCTTCATATAAGAAAAACATCAATATAATTAATATTTTGATAATCATTTTCAATGGATAAGGAATTATTTCCTCATCTTTGGTCCAATGTTCAGTTTATTATAGGTAAAATGTTCAAACTTCAAAAACCTCAAAAGAGCATGAGCATGTCAGCTATAGTTGACCTAACTACATAAATAAATTCCAGAAGTCAGAATCAAATTAAGTAGAAAACCATAAAACATTTGCTTCATAAAGATATTTGTAAAATTCCAGAAGTCAGCATCAACATTTACTTCTGGAATTCTATTTCTAAAATAATATAAAAAGATATTTGTTTTTAAAAAAAATTATGTCACATCACCAATATCAGATAACAACAACTCCCACTAATTTCATTTTTTTTTTCTGTTCACATATTTTTTATCCACCAAAATGAAACTGACATTTCTCTTGCCATCTTCTAATTTATTTCCTTATGTGGCATTTTTATATGTAGCATTTTTTGTAGTATTTTTAGAACAAAACTAAAAAATTACTACTAAAAGTCGCCCATTAATGTATTGGATAAAATTATGAAATAATTATTCTACATAAATAAGAGAATACAAAATAAAAATATACTTGATAGAGTTGTTAATGTTTTTCATTATTTTAATAGTAGAGAAAATAATTAAAATATTGACAATAAAAAACAATATAGCTTACAAATATACATAATAGAAAGTGAAACATCAAAACTAGACATTAAAATATTCTAAAACAATTTCTACAGTAAAACCAAATAATTTATTTTCATGAATTTTTGGATGTTTCTGTAATATTTTCTACAAATTTATTTGTAGGATTTTATGGCCATAGTATTCTATCATTATAATTCCATTTATAGCCCATAGGGGTGCCCACTGTTTTTAAGTGAAACTGATTAGTGCCTCCTATCTTGTCCCCATAATATTCTTACCTACATGGATCCATCAAGTATAGTCTTAAAATTATAATTCAAAGGAAATTTATAAGGAACATTTCTTAGTCATTTAAAACCGTTAAAAATTTATGTATTCCACTTAAGTAAATATTTTAATTACTACTTTATCTGTATACATTTAAATTAGAATAGTGTCAAAACAACGTTCTATATGACTTGTGTGCTGCATGAATGAAACACTACTCTGATAAAATGTTTACTCATATACTGCCCATAGTTTTTCAATGAAACTGATTAATGTCTCCTCTATTTTCCCCAATATATTCTTACCAACATGGACCCACTAAATATAGTCTTTGAAGAGAATTCAAAGAAAATATATATGAAGCACCGTATCTATTTTTTTAATCATTTTTTTTGTTGGGGATAGGTCACAGAAGAGTTCAATGAGTAATTTCGTCAAACACTCTGCGGGCATACACTAATACCCGACCAAATGGAGGATATGGAAGGCACACAAGAATCCATAAGCAACAGACAATCAACACATAAAATAAAAGAGAAACACAAGATTTTACGTGGAAATCCTTTCGG
This sequence comes from Carex myosuroides, assembly GCA_028015225.1. NCBI lineage: Eukaryota > Viridiplantae > Streptophyta > Magnoliopsida > Poales > Cyperaceae > Carex > Carex myosuroides. The sequence goes on along the minus strand of CM051464.1, from coordinate 15,348,880 downwards.
GAGAAAACCACGGGAGCACGACACAAAATCATTAAATCAATGAGTCTTACAATACAAGAAGATAATTAAGCTAATAACACTATCTCACACTCTCTTATAATTTCATACACTAATTTATGAGATTATCAAATGTATTAAGTGGATTGAAACAAGAGATCAAATTCTAGAAATAACATTAGAAGAGCAGACTTTTTTTTTCAAGAGAGAACATTGGTTAAAATAAGGGAGACTCAGTGGCGGTTCTTCGAAACAAATCCCCTAGCTTCAAATATTTCCAATCGGAAATTCTTCCCATAAATGCAAAATGGGCTTCGGCCCATTCCTTTGACTTCACCGTCAACACTTTTTTTGCCTACAAAAGTAAAACAGGGCCTTATCAGAAAGCCCGAAATCGGAGATAGAAAAAACACGAGAAATTGGCTGTTGGCTTAGTTAATCATTATTAAGAGGAGAAGAATTGAACAAAAAAATAGTATGGAAAAAAAATCAATGAAATGAGGCCCCATAAGTAAAGAATTTCTTCTTTTCCTTCAATTACAAATCATACAATAAGTTGAATAGTAAATTCATTTCTATCGAGGGTCTATGTGGGGACTCCTAAATGTACCTTGTGGGTGAACCGTAGACATCATCCAACCAACAATTAAGTAAAATAAAATTGAAATGTTCATTTGTCAAACCAGGAGCAGCTTAATCAGTATACATATCCTACCAAGACTTGTTATGATTACTAAAAAGTAAAAAAAGTTCAGTGATCTAAAATCAAAATAATCAGATAATAATAAAATTACAAACCTGATTTAATTTATTGCTGATCTGTAATTTCTTTTAAGGTCAGGGCAGCCGCATTGTTGAATACACACATCACAAGGACCAGATGGAATCAACCCATCTGGCAAAACACTAAGCAAAGCACAGTATTCGATTACCAAGCTTGTAAGTGATGAAATGTTTTGCCGGCCGATATGTGGCTTTTCGTTAGAGGAATCACCTAAGATCTCAGTAGATTCCACCAACTGCTGTCTATCCATAGTTAGTGATTTTAGGGCTCGACAATATTGGATTCTCAGTGAAGCCAACATATCCAAATCAGCTAGTCCAGTAATTAACTCCAGGCGGCCACAATTATAAATCTGCAATTTTTCAAGCTGGGAGGGCAGCTGCTCCAGCTGCAAAACTTGGAAACTATAACATGCATGAATGATGAGTTGCTTGAGAGTGTGAAGATTGTGGAATGGAAGAGAATGAATATAGTAACAGTATTCTAACCGGACTTCTTGAATTGATTGCAAGGACAATGGATCCCTCATCCATCGCGGTACTTTGGCAGAAGGATACATTTTTACCGAAAGGTTCTTGAGGTTAGGATGTGGCTGGAGGCACTCTAACAAGGAAAAATGAACATCATCTGCCATAACTAACCCGTCCTCACAAGCTTCTGGTATGAGTCTTAATCTCAGGTCATGTTTGCAAACTGGAAGAAAATCACAATTTGAATCATGATTCCAGCATAAATTCAAAGCTTCAAGTTTGCACTTATTTTTCAGGTTAGCACGCTCGGCATCTACTAAATTACTATTCTCTAATCCTTCAATAGAGAGTCTTCCTTCAAAGGCCTTCATATCCTTTAACCAACCTATATTTCTAACTCTCAACACTGCTGCCATTTTCCTTATTGCCGGAAAACTAACAAGACCATGAGGGACATAACCTAGATCACCAACAAACGACAAGTGAAGTTTCTCTAAATTACTAAGACAGCCTATTGTATTAGGTAATGCTAGGTTATATTGAGAAAAAATTGTTAATTCACAAAGATTATGAAGATTTCTGAGAATTAAAGGATCTACCTCTAAATGATGACATTTAATAACTAATCTCAGCGAGTTACTAAGTGAACAGAGTGATTTAGGCAGCCTCTTAAAATTTATCAATTGAATATATAGATATTGTAAGTTAGCAAGATCACCAATACTTTCAGGTAGATATTCAAGGAGAAGGCAATCAAGAATTAAAGTCCGCAGGTTGTAAAGGAGGCCAATGGATAAAGGAAAGATTTTAAGTACAGAAGAACTAATACCAAGGTAGACAAGATGTTTCAACTCGGGAATGAAGTCAGGAATCTCTGTGAAATTCCCATTCAATTCCAATACCCTGAGTGCTTCAAATTTAGTGCGGTTAGACAGCCTATTGTATTGGTGCCCCAAATATCCACTGCAACTGCTCAAATACAGAGAAAGAGTTCTTAAACCCTTCAGATTTTGTTGGAGAATTTGATTTACATGTCCCATGGAACCTCTTGCATATAGATGGTACGCTTCTCGAGGAACATTTTTCTCTTGAATATCACGTGGCCAATTGATCTCGACCGAATGATGTTCATTCTCGGAATTAAGTCGAGCAAGGTCATGGATTATATCGTGCAATTTACAGTATTCATATGCAGAATCATGTGAAACATCATCAAGAAAGGACCTCTGTTTTAACTCCTCATAATATTCAACACCAATTTCGGTGATTTTTCTTTTGCCCCTAGAATCAATGTATCCATGAGAGATCCATATCTCAATCAAATTCATCTTTGTTAAGATGTAATCTTTTGGGTACATTGAGCAGAACAAAAAACATGGCTTAAGGTAGGAAGGTAGATGAGCATAGCTGATTTGAAGGGCTGGGAATATATCATTCGATGGATTTGATTCCCAAAGATCACTTTCCAGAATCTCTCTCCAACACTCTTCATACGTTTCATGCCTAAGGAGGCTTGCAATCGACTTCACAGCCAATGGCAACCCGCCACACTTTCTCATAATCTCCCTTCCCATATCTACCAAGTGTTCTGGGATAGTGTCACTTGAACCACTAAATGCATAATGCTGAAACAACTGCCAACACGAACTTTCAGGCATGTTACTTGGCCTAAAAACTGTTGTTGTTTGCATGACCTTTGCAACCTTATTATTTCTTGTTGTCACGAGAATTCTGACCATTTTTGCTTCTTTAAAAGGAACCCGAAACAACTCCCAAACACTCTGATTCTCGTTCCACACATCATCTAAAACAAGTAGTATTGTTTTCCCCATCACAATTTGTGCAAGTTTTTCTTGTAGTGGACTCAACTCATTTGCACCATAATTATTTTCGAAGACCGATTCAATGGTTGCTTTCATGAGCCTCATGACATCAAATTCTTCAGAGACACATACCCACCCAGATAAATCAAAGCATTTGGAATCTCTCAAATCTTTGTAGACGAGTTGGGCAATGGTGGTTTTTCCGAGGCCACCTTTGCCAACAATTGAAATGACCGAAAAAGAGTTTTCTTTTTCAGATAGTAAGAAATCGATTACCTCCTTTATTTCAGCATCTCTACCAAAAATACTTGCCTCATCCACCATGTGACCGGTTGGGGGTCGTAAAATTTTGTTGTTTGGACGCCTCACCCCGTCACTCTCCCTTAATTGGAGAGCCTCACGATCCTTCGCTATTTCATCAAATCGACTTCTTATTTTGATAAGCCCATCTACCATATCATCAGGAATTGGAACAATATACTCAATGGACTGTCCAAAAGAAAGTATTACATTAGTATTCAAAATTTGTTAACTAAAATTATAATTGAGACATAAAGTGGCAACTCTGAGGTTAGAATTGGAAGGTTTGGTAATTAAAACAAGCTACCACTCCAGTTGATGCCAATCAGATAAAAGAAAAGAAAATGAAAATTCAAGCATTCCCCACTGGCTTTCAGTACCCCACAATGAAAAATAAAACACATACACAATACTAGCACAAGATTCATTTAATATATATCTATATGCACTTGGCACTAACCTCCATATGCTTTCTCTTGTAAGAACCAGAAGTCTGAGAAGTGTTTCTTGCCTCTACTTGGACACGTGTAACCTCGTACCGGTACTCGCTGAGCACATCCTCGGCATCATAAGCGACCTTCTTGAGCTCCTTGAGCCAGAGCTTGACAGAGCGGTCTATGATCTCCCTCTCCTCAGCATCGTACAACGTGGCCTTGATCCGCTCCAGAGTTCGCATCAGCCTCTCAAGATCCTCCTCAAAAACTCGAGCACGCCTCTTTTGTGAGTTATTAGAATTTGATGAAGAGGAAGAAGGAGCCTGTGCAGAGGCTGTAATTGAGGGTAGCAAATTGGTGGCTATGGAGAGCAAAGAGGTTATCAAATTCCCTGCCATTTTGAACGGAACAAGTGTGTGATCTCTGAGTATGCTTTGTTCCTTAATTAGATCTGAGTTGTAGAAATGAGAAATGAGAAATGAGTAAAGAGCAGTAGTCCTCAGATCTGAGGGGTAAGCTATTGTATAAGCAACATGTCTTAATTAAAGTGGTTTATGATTTCTGAATTAACTCAGTATTAATAATTAATATTGGTTCAGCACACTAAGTGGATCGGAAACGTGTACCTACAGAGGTAGGTTCGCCACTTAATATATTTATTAAGCTCTTTCTTATCTTAACTAGTCGAGTGGGTTAGAATCCATATCCTCTGAGATAACTGAATATTTCTGTTTGGGATCATGGCCGTTCGATCGGAATCCAGACCAATTCGGTCAGAGGTGAACGCACGAGGCCAGCTTTAAAAGTCATGCGGATTATGATTGACGGTCCAGATTCAGAGAAATATTATGTTCCCTTGGGGGATACGAATTATAGTGGGTGGTTTGGTTAAGTTGACCCGTGATCCGAGGAACGCTGTATTATTTTTGTATTATTTGATTTCTAAAATAATTTATTTTTGGTAGATAAAGAAACTTGAATTGGTAAACCCCAGCCATTGGTTGAATCCACCGTAAAAATAAAAGAGTTGCTATTTAGTACGAAGCTAAATATATAATTTTTTTTCTTTATAGAGTGCAAACAATTGCATAAATAATTTTATCTCGAACTCTCTTTATACTTTGCGTTAACCCGGACAATATAAAAATTTAATTTTATATTAGTTTACACTTAAAAAAAAATAACGCTAGTACATAAATAATACCAAATTTTTTATTTTTACAATCTTAAAAAAATAAAAACTATTAAATTTCACTTTAATTCAAATTTCATTTTTACCACATCTGTTTTCGCAGACTTAACTTGCGGAACCACCCTTCTGATTTCGCAGGTTAAACCTACGAATGTGGTAAAAATAGAATTTATCAAACAAATGATTATTTGATTTTTGTTTTTTTTAAAGATGGTAAAAATACAAATTTCGGTAAATAACATGGCATAGCTATAGGTCAATTGATAAAGAGGCTTGAAAAAATTGGCTCCAGTAATAAAAAAATATTTGCTTTTCATTATTTTTTCTTTCATTCCTATACTATTATTAATAACAAAATGTGTAGAGAATCAGCCTTTGATCTAGTGACAAAAGTACATGTCTATTATTTTAGAGGTCATGAGTTCGAAACTCAAATGGAGAAATCCTTTGTTACAAAAGTTGAAATAAAGGGTCTTGGGTGGCTTGACCCCATTACTCTATTTCAAATAAAAAATAACAAAATGTGTAATCCGATGCCACTATCTTGAAGTAGTACATGCATGATATTTGTAATCCGATCTGCCTTGGCATGAATATCAAAGGATCCTTTGCATTCCATCCGGCCCCAATCCTGATCGAACAGTCTGGATCTAAACTACTGTAACCTCAGAGGAAAAGGATTCGTCGAACTAAACCATCGCCAATTCAACTCAAACCCTGGTACTGAGATGTACATGTAAATGAGGTTATCGAATTCAGATCCTTTGTCTGAAATCCGAATCCTCCTCCGCCGCCACTCTCTCCCCGCCTCTCCATCACTGAAAGTGAAAACGATGGACTTGCCTCTTCCTGTAGTAGATGCGGGTCAGTACACTTTCAACCTGACCCTCAAGTGGGACGCGCATGTGGAGGCCTACTTCTCCCGCGCCTACGTGCAGAACATTTCTCGCGCATCTCCTTTGCTCTCACGTAATTCCTTACCTACTCCAGATAAGCTAAACAACAAAAAATCTTACCCGTATCCGTCTTATTGAATATGGTATGACTTGAGTATATGAATAAAAGAATGCCATTAACACTCCTACATAAAAGGAAAATAACATATCACAATACCAGGCTCTTCCAGTGCAGTTCAGTCATTTTGACTGAGATCGACAGAGTAATAGACATAATTCAATGAAAAACTACTAAATGAAAAAACGACTAAAGTAAAAAACAGACGACCAGATGATATTCAAAATTTATCATGCGATAAACAAATTAAAATTGGAACCAAAGATTTGGGGAACGAATTGGGTCGGGTGCACTAATGGATCGGGCCCAGCTGACCCGCAATTGGTATTATCTACTATACAATCAGACGCCAAACTTGAAGATAAACACCGGAAGTCCATTGTCCGTACAAACAATTTGTGAGAATCTACCATATCTAATTGGTAAGGGAAAAAAAGATGGTCCAACCAATTTTACTTTCAGAGAAAAATCGCAGGCCAATCCCTTGCCACCCTATCTTTAAGGAGAGAAATGTCTTCAGCCAACTAACTAATCAAGCAAATTAAAATCACAATCATTGTCAAACAACAAAAGATCCTGACTTGTTCAAGCATTGCCAAAACTTGAAAAATGCACCACAATTAACAACAAGCTTGGTGAAAAGTTGCATTGACCTGAGGTAAACGGAAAAGTAAACAGATCGTATATCGATCGATTATAGCTAAATCAGACCAATATTAGTTTTTGATTGCTTGCCTTGGATAGCTTATAAATAGGAATAAATCCTTTCTGGGTATGAGCTGCATCATAACAGAAACAGGATAAAACTAATTCCAAACATGTCAACAACAAAAGCTCTTCCAGTTCTCTGCATTCTCTTCCTATTTTTCACAAGTTCTCTTGTATTGCATTGTACCGAGGCTGCTCGAACCCTGGAAGAGAGCAAGGCTGATGGTAAGTAATTAATATATAGCTGGTGCATTCAAAATTTAATTCTTTTTTTTTTTTGAAGCAAGCTAGTATTTAAACTTTAATTGACATGATAATTCAATGAAACTTGAACCAGTATCTTTTAATTTAATTGCACCTAATTAATTAAGTGGTATGTTGAAATTTTTACTAATAGATAACTTGAGAGAGATATTTTCCGTATTTCTACTCATTTATTCTCACGAAATTCCCAAAATTAATCAAAATTACTCTAATCACCCTTAATCACCATCTAAATTTCTAGATCTACTCTTTAATAGATCTACTCTTCTAATTGTACTTATATACACTCATAATCTGTCAAAATTAATAATAGAACAACTCAAGAACACAAGACTCCCATGAATCTCCCTTCCCTCCCTTTGTTTATTTCAATCAATATTTTTTCTTACATAATTTTTCCTTTCTATCTCTTGAGTATTTATCAACCTTAGAGGTGTACAGCCGACCTCTTTCTAATTTAAGAAACAATTCAACTTAGAAATAAATTACACATCAATCAAATAGAATAAGGAAAGGAAATAAAGAGGATTTCGTCCAGCCACCAAACAATCTAAATTGATTTCTTTCTTCATTCCCTTCTGGATCTGATGTGGCGTATTAGCTTGCAACTTCAACACCCCCCTTCAAGCTCATACGTAGATATCTGTCATGCCGAGTTTAGATAGAGAGTCATCAAATGCTTTGCTTGATATCGCCTTGGTGAGCATATCTGCCAACTGTTCGTGTGATCTTACGAATGGCATTGAAATAATCTTAGAGTCCAATTTCTCTTTGATAAAATGCCTATCCACCTCAATATGCTTCGTTCTGTCATGCTGTACTGGGTTATGAGATATATCTATAGCAGCTTTATTATCACAAAAAAGTTTCATTTCAGCACATGGTTCAAAACCTAATTCTGTTAGTAGTTTTCTCAACCACAATAGTTCACAAATACCTTTTACCATTCCTCGAAATTCAGCTTCAGCACTGGAGAGTGCCACTACATTTTGTTTTTTGCTCTTCCAGGTTACCAAATTTCCACCTACAAAGGTAAAATATCCCGCGGTAGATCTTCTATCAATCACACATCCAGCCCAGTCAGCGTCAGAGTAACCGGTTATATTCATGTGTTGGTTTTTTCGAAAAGATATTCCTCTTCCAGGTGCACCCTTCAGATACCTAAGGATTCTCATTACTGCCTCCATGTGTTCTCTGCTTGGAGAATGCATAAATCGACTAACAACACTCACTGCATAAGCTATGTCAGGTCTAGTATGAGACAAATAGATTAATTTTCCAACCAATTTCTGATATCTTTCCTTATTTTCGGATTTTCCATCTGGGTCTATGTCTAGTTTTAAATTTTGAACCATGGGTGTATCGGCTGGCTTACAATCTATCATCCCAACTTCAGTTAAAAGATCCAATATATATTTTCTTTGAGAGAGAAAGATACCTTCTTTGTTCCGTGATACTTCTATTCCAAGAAAATATTTCAGACCACCCAAATTTTTCATTTCAAATTCTTTTGACAACCTTGCTTCTAATTCTTTTATCTCCATATGATCATCTCCTGTAATAATCATATCATCAACATAAATTATCAACACAGATATCTTACCTCTACCTTTCTTAAAGAACATCGTGTGGTCAGATTCACTCTGGGTGTACCCATAACCTTTCATTGCCTGACAAAATCGACCGAACCACGCTCTTGGTGATTGTTTCAACCCATAGAGTGCCCTTTCCAACTTACATACTTTCCTAGTTTTCTCTGGGTACCAATATCCAGGTGGGATATCCATGTAAATCTCCTCCTTCAGATCACCATGCAAAAATGCATTTTTAACATCAAATTGGTGTAGTGGCCAGTCTAGATTTGCTGCAAGAGATAAGAGAACTCGAACAGAATTTAATTTTGCAACAGGTGAGAATGTTTCCTGAAAATCAACCCCATACGTTTGTGTATATCCTTTTGCAACTAATCTCGCTTTGTATCTCTCAATTTTTCCCTCTGCATTGTATTTTATAGTATATACCCATTTGCACCCAACTGTCTTCTTTCCTTCCGGTAACGATACTAATTTCCACGTACCATTCTTCTCTAATGCATCCATTTCTTCTTTCATTGCTTTTACCCAATTATGGTCTTTTAAGGCTTCCTCTAATTTTTCTGGTACATTTACTGAAGATATTTGGTTCACAAAGGCTTTCAAAGGTTTTGACAATTTTTCAGTGGTTGTATAATTAGCAATCGGGTATCTTACTTCCTCACTTGTTCCATCCTCCGGAACGTACCGTTTTGGTGGATTTCCTCGGTTATTTCTAGATGGTAATTTACAGAGAGTATTAGTAACACTTACCTCGGGAATATCCTCAAGAGATCTTGGCCCATGTGGTACTTGGTCGGATTGTATTACTGCATCATTTAGCTCTATCCAGAATTTCGGTTCACTCTGCTGTATTAAATTTGGATCAGACCTTTCGGCAATAGCTGGGTTAGATTGGGTGACCCGAATTGGGCCTGTTTGGATGACCCGAATTGGGTCTGTTTGGATGACCCGAATTGAGTCATGGCTCTGATTTGATTGGCTTTCATTTTCGGCAGGTGAATTTATTTCTGGATTTGCAATGGATAGATTTTCGGCAGGATATGGATTTGTTGCTGGATTTTCATTTTCGGCAATATTTCCAGCAGGTGAATTTTCGGCAGGATATGGATTTGTTGCTGGATTTTCATTTTCGGCAATATTTCCAGCAGGTGAATTTTCGGCAATAGATGGATTTTCGGCAATATTTCCAGCAGGTGAATTTGTTGCAGCAGGTGGATCTATATTGTGGGCATAGTTCTCATTTAAGAAATGTAAATCAGAGAAATCCAATTCCACCCGATTCTCCTCCTGAATTGGACTTTTGGTTTGTTTAAAATAATATTCACCTTCTAAGAATGTGACATCCATAGTTGTAAAGAATTTTCTTGTGTTTGGATTATAACATTTATACCCTTTTTGATGTGTACCGAATCCCAAGAAAACACATTTTTGTGCACAAGGTTCTAATTTGGACCGAAAAATCTTTTTAACATGCACATATGCAATGCACCCCAAAATTTTAGGAGGTAAATTTAAAACAGACGGGATTCTAATATGAGAGGATAACATTTGAAGAGGAGTTTTGTAATCATGTACTCGGGTTGGTGTACGATTAATTACGTAAATTGCAAAAGACACTGCATTATCCCAAAAAATCGGGGGCATATTACTCTCAAACAATATTGACCGAGTGGTTTCGAGAATATGCCTATTTTTCCTCTCTGCTACCCCATTTTGTTGAGGGGTTCCCACACACGAGGTCTCATGTATAATCCCTTTATCTTTAAAGAAATTATGCAAATTTTTATTGACATATTCCGTCCCATTATCACTTCTTACCACTTTTATCTCTTTTTCAAACTGAGTTTTTATCATGTTAGAAAAATCTTGAAACACTTTGGTCACTTCATCCTTAGTTTTCAGTAAATAAAGCCATGTCATCCGTGTACAGTCATCGGTAAAAAGAATAAACCATCGACAACCAGATTTTGAAACAACCGGGGATGGTCCCCAAACATCAGTATGAACTAAATCAAAAGGAAGAGGGCTTTTATGATAACTATCAAGATAAGTTGTACGATGACTTTTAGCCTTAATACAAGTTTCACAAACCAATTGTTCATTTAAACTAGAAAATAAATGAGGTGAGAGCTTTCTCATGTACCCAAATGAGGGATGCCCTAATCTCTTATGCCACAACAAAACTTGCTCTCTCAATTGTTTAGGATCAGTTTTTGACAGAAATGAGGTTCCAGTCTTCATCTCCTCCAAGTAATACAATCCATCTCGCTTAATACCACGGCCAATGATCTCCTTCGTGAGGATATCCTGAAAAACACAATGATTTGGAAACATGAGAGCTACACAATTTCGTTCTGCAGTTAATTGTCCAATAGAAATCAATTTTGTAGATAGAGAAGGTACCAGTAGGGTGTTTGTAAGGGTAAGGTTCTTAGAAATAGGTACATCTCCTGCTCCATTTACAGGATATTCAACTCCGTTTGCATTAAGAATACCCTCTTTTTGTGTATGTTTTCTTAACTTAAAGTCCTTTTCTGAGTAAGTCATGTGGTCCGTAGCTCCTGAGTCTATAACCCATTCTTTTTGTTTTTCAATATTACAAATATCAAGAAATTTACCTTGTTCTGAGTTATTCTGGTTTCTAGAACTACCTGCAGCATGAAGGGCAACCGAATCTGTCCTATTTGCAACTTCGGCCTGGGCCGAACCTTGGGCTTGACTGTCAGCTGGTCCATGCGCCCATTTAAGACCCTGCTGTTCCTGCTGCCTTTCACCCGCTGTTTCAGATTTTGCCACTGCTATCTTTCCTTTTCCAGTGGCATATTGGTTCCCTTTTTTCCTCTCTTTGAACCATTCAGGATAACCAACAATTTTAAAGCACTGCTCTTTCACATGCCTTGTTTGACCACAGTGAGTACACTTCAACTTAGATTTATCAACATAGGAAGAGTTCTTATTTAGTGTTAGATATACCTCAGGAATTTTCTGCACCTTTGAGATCATAGCAGCCGAAGTTTGTGACATTTCTCCTCCATCTTTAAGCATAACCCCCTGCCTCACAGCCTCCTTTCTCACTCTTGCGAAGGCTTGTTCAACTGTAGGAAACGGTGTGAGTTGTAGAAGATTTGCTCTCTCATTATCTAGCCGGTCATCAAGTCCATCAAGAAATGTATAAACCCTGGTTTCTTGGATAAAATTATTAAACTTCTTAATATCTTCTACATGAACCATAGGGTTAGGCCGGCGAAAATCAATTTCTTGCCATAAGCTTTGCAAATCATTATAATACTTTTCTACAGATTTACCCGACTGTCTTAGTCGAGTTACCCTCCTATTTAATTCAAATACCTGGGCGGCATCGCTGCCATCATAGAACGTGGTAGCGAGAGAGTCCCACACTTCTTTTGCTGTTGGAAACCGGATGAACTTGTCTGTCAGATTCGAATCGAGGGAGTTGATCAACCATCCCTTCACCACTGTGTCCTCAATGTCCCATTTCGGAAAGAGTGCATCTTGGGGCTGTGGAGGAGGCGGATTTCCTGTTATGTGCTGGAGCTTGTCTCGCCCCTTCACATACATTGTGACCACTTGGGACCATAGGGAGTAGTTTCGTCCATTGAGTTTCACAGAGATAGGGTTCGGATGGATGAAGTTTTCGGCTGCAGGTGCAGGTATGGTTATAGGTGGATTCGGGTTTTGTTGAATGGCCATAATTTGAGTTTGTTGTAATGCAACAAGTTGGGTTAATTTCTCCAACAAGGCTGCTGTGTTCTCATCTCGTGAGGAGTAAGAACTTGCTTCAGGTTCACTCATGATAAAAAAGAAGAAGAGATTATTGGTGAGGTCTTGGAATGTCGAGGTTTTCGGATCGATCACCGCTCTGATACCATGTCAAAATTAATAATAGAACAACTCAAGAACACAAGACTCCCATGAATCTCCCTTCCCTCCCTTTGTTTATTTCAATCAATATTTTTTCTTACATAATTTTTCCTTTCTATCTCTTGAGTATTTATCAACCTTAGAGGTGTACAGCCGACCTCTTTCTAATTTAAGAAACAATTGAACATAGAAATAAATTACACATCAATCAAATAGAATAAGGAAAGGAAATAAATAGGATTTCGTCCAGCCACCAAACAATCTAAATTGATTTCTTTCTTCATTCCCTTCTGGATCTGATGTGGCGTATTAGCTTGCAACTTCAACATAATCACTCTAATACCTTAATTCTTCATCTCGCTCCACAACCGGATCCGCTATTTCGACCGCCGCCACGCTTCGATGACCGGATTTACTCACCGTCGTGCTCCGATCAAGATGAGGACTCTACACTCCGAGCTCCAACAATACCGCAGTATCGATTCCGATTGGGTCCGCTCGCATCTGCTCCCTCACTCTCCCTCATTCTCCTCTCCCTTCAAGGAGATAGAGACGAGGGAGAGAAGAGGATACCGTTGTTCGAAGAGGATATCGTTGGACGAAATGGGAGAAGGGGGAGGAGAGGCGGCTATGGTTTCACTGGGTCACTCTGTTTCCTCTAGGCGAGAAGAGAAAAATAGCGCCCCCATAAACATGCGTCCTGGACATATTTTTATCTTTTAATTCATGTTTTAAAATCAAATGTTTATTTTAATTAATGAAAATTATACTTGACAGCTGCTGCTATGGTTAAAAAAAATACGCTTCTTAGTGCATATGTAAATAGGATCAAGAATTTTAGAAGAACTGAGTTTACAAATGGTATATGTTTTGTTTGCCATTTATGTACAGTTCACAAAAGAGTGCTAGCCAAAATTACCGAGTTCACCAAAGAGTCACCGTTCATGATCTCCAAATTGAGCTCAAGACCTGACTTCATCGATAAGGTAGCCGTCATGTTGCATGCATTGCTAGCTACTTTCAGTTTTTCCTTGATTCACTAAGAAGTGTTAGGGTTTTGAGCAACACAAAGACACAATATTGGAGGCATATGCCAATTTTCTGATTTCTCTCATATCAACCGTAAGTTACACAAATGAGTTTATTTGACGAAATTTTTATTAATAGAAAAAAATATCGACAATGGAGAAGGAATTCAGGGAAATTCGACATATAAGAAAAAATGTGATTGTCGGTAACGTCCAGAGGACGTTATAGATCAAAATGTTAAGATTAGCAAAATCACATTAACCACTAATTAGAATTTATGCTGGCCATTTTGGTCTACCACGTCCAGACATTTTGAAAAAAAAAATTCTGGATGTTGGTTTGTACAATGTCCTTTAGTTGTGAAATTGGAGCTATGTGGTGTTATTGATCAGTCTGATTGTCTCGTCATCCGTAAGCCAAATACAAGCTGGGGCAAAAAAATAGATTATCTCGTCAATTCACAAGTAATGCTGATTAGTTCCCTTAAAGCTGATTAATTCACAACGTCCAGACATTGATTGTCTCGTCAATTCCCCTAAAGTTGATTAATTCACATCTTTTAAGTTTTCTGTAGCTTGTATTTGGTCTACAGGTTAATGATAATCTATTCTTTGACTTGTTAGGAGTGCATGAATAACACCACATAGCTCCAATTTCACAAGGACGTTGTACAAACCAATGTCTAGAATTTTTTTTTTTTTTCAAAATGTCTGGATGTGGTAGACCAAAACGGCCAGCATAAACCGTTAATTAGTGGTTAATGTGATTTCGCTAATCTAGACGTTTTGATCTATAATGTCCTCTGGACGTTATAGACAATCACGTTTTTCTTATATGTCGAATTTTCCCAAATTCCTTCTCCATTGTCGAAATTTTTTTATTTATTTTCCTATTAATAAAAATTTCGGATTTATTTGATTTACACAAATTACATAGAGGTCCAAATAAAACCCTCAAATTACAAGCACATTAGCATGTCAACTGAGTATGCCATAAAGACAATGAACACCAAACATCCATCACCGAAACTCTACTTCCTGATTAGTCTACAAAGATACGTCCACCCAAAGTAAATCTACCCAAAATAAATCTCCACAAAATAAGTTTATAAAGATAAGTCTTTCAAATTTTTTTTGGTTCAAATTAAATCTCCTCCCATTAAAAAAAAAATATGTTCCACCACATCATTTACGATCGATTTGTTTCCATTAATCACCTCCTTAATTAAAAAAGATTATGTTCCACATCAGGACAAAAGGGTGGATATCCATCGCTGTGGCTTGTGTGATTGGCATTCATTGGTCAAATAGAAACTACAACTTGAATTTATATCTTAAAAATCGAAATTTGAATACAAAATGGCTCCTTACCTACTCCTAGGAAAAAAAGATGGGGGTAGTTGAACTTACCGTATTGTTTTATATATTGAACTGCAATAGACTGTCAATACGATCTTATCCTGGTCATCCTCTCACCAGACTAAAGGACAAAAAACAAATATGAATTCACAACTAAATAAGAAATTAAAGCTTTAACAAGTATTAATATTAATTAAAAGCATGAATTCTCTTCTAGTTAGGAATAAGAAATTACATAAAGGGCGATTTGAAAATTCCAGCCTTTTAATTCAAAGTGATTTTTTGAAGTATATATAATAAAAAAAAGGATACTGTTATTATGTGTTCTGTTTTTTTTTTAATCTCAGAAAAAGTCAATGGAACTCCAACCTGTATGTATACCTTATCTTTAATGGATATTCAGGACAGTACAGTGCCAAACTTGATATGTTGACCTGTCAATGGAACCCAAACGGAATAATGGACCTACCTCAAGGAGCTCTCTTATTTGTTGTCTCACCTGGTTCAGTTTATTGTCTTTATAAATTGATCTTACCACACACAAAAAAATGACATGTTTCACTTGGAAAATATAATTAGAAAACAATCTATACATGAATTTTAGCAAGTAATAAAAATATACCTTCATAAAACAACATACATGCCAAACAAATGACAATCTTATTCACAAGGCCCATGGATTAAGCCCAAATGAACGATTTGGACTTCGCTAATTTTGTGTTCCTGTACTTGGTACTGTATAATTTGATTTACTCCATTGAAATTAAAAGATCATCTTAATATGTTTTATTCCTTGAAGAGGCTCTTCTTAATATTGCCTAATACAACGTACATGTAGTATGTGTCCTCTAACGAATTTTCAAACGAATTATATTCACTACTACAGAAAAAGAGATTGTACACGGACATTACTGGAGGAGCTACACGGATTTCCTGCCGTGTACGAGTTGAGGGTGTATGAATAGGTACCCTCTTTCTACACGGATATTTACCCGTGTACATTATAACGCTTTCTACACGGATTAATATATAAACAGCCGTGTACAAACACCTGCCTGTGGCACTCTCCAATTAACCGAGCTACACGGATATTACCTAAACATCCGTGTACGATTACTCTTTCTACACGGACTTTTAATTTCATATCCGTGTACGATTACTCTTTCTACACAGACTTTTAATTTCATATCCGTGTAGCTCTCTTAACTATCCTACACGGATATTTATACAATAATCCGTGTACGAATATATTCCTACACGGATTATTTGATAAATATCCGTGTAGAAAACAATCCTACACGGACATTTATCAAATAATCCGTGTAGGAATTTATTCTTCACGGATTATTTTATGGATTACTCTTCCTACACGGAGTTTAGTTAAATATCCGTGTAGGATTGCATATATATATTTTTTTGCTTTTTTTTTTTGGCTAGCTTCCAGTTTTGCTAGCCAGTATTTAAATTTTTCATATAGCAATTTAAAATTCATGTACACTAAATTATACAAAATTGTACAAATTCATATTTAGCATTACAAAATTATACAAATCCATATTTAGCATTACAAAATTATACATATTCATATTTAGCATTACAAAATTATACAAATCCATATTTAGCATTACAAAATTCTAATTGAAACCACCTTGCCCACATACATCTAACATCGTCGATCTGCTCATTGGTGTAACACTGCTGCTTTGTTCCATACTACAATTATAATTTGGTATTAGTTAGTAACAAAAAAAGATAGATGCAAGACACTCACAAATATAAAAAAAATAACGTTATATGGTTTAAATTATTTATTTGAAAAAATATATAATAAACTTCCGTTGGGTCGATTATTATATATGAATTCATATAAACCATAGAGAATATTAACAATTAGTGCAACATATATACATATTGCCTTTTGTACACATGCAATCCCATGAGATCCATAATAACATATACTCCTCAAGATCCAATACAATGTTTGTATACAAGTTATGTCCTTACCTCTTAAAAATCATTGTATAGATATAAATACTTGTCTTGTATAGATATAAATACTTGTCTTGTATAGATATAAATACCTCACAATGTTACTATTAATACTTGTAAAACAAAATTACAGTTTTGGAACGGTTGTGTGGTCCCCTAATGCGGGTACGACGAGAGGATTTTTCAAAAAAATGTGCGGGTACGGTTATTTAAGGAAAATTCATATATCATTATGTAGTTCATTGTATAGATATAAATACTTGTCTTGTATAGATATAAATACTTCACAATGTTACTATTAATACTTGTAAAACAAAATTACAGTTTTGGAATGGTTGTGTGGTCCCCTAATGCGGGTACGATGCGAGAATTTTTCAAAAAAATGTGCGGGTACGGTTATTTAAGGAAAATTCATATATCGTATATGTAATTCATTGTATAGATATAAATACTGCACAATGTTACTATTAATACTTGTAAAACAAAATTACAGTTTTGGAACGGTTACAGTCCCCACAAACAGTTATGGAAGTTTAGGTGCGGGTACAGTGCGGGTACTCAACTGCGGATACTCATATCAGCTTCCTTAATAAAAAGGAGAGATTAAATCTATTTAAGGAATTTACTAAATGGAGGTCGGTTAGGAGGTGGAGGTGGTTTCATGGGGCCCACATGGCCAACAATGCCACGTCTCTCTTTTTTTGTTATAAGGAATAAGATGGAATTTTTATATTTAACCCCTCATATTTTTCATAATTATTAAAAAGTAAAAAAAAATAAGTTCATAAAAATTTATAAAAATTACGGGATGTTACAATAGATCTCAAAAAATTTATAATTCCCGGACGCCCTCCATATCATTTTAGATTTTTTTATTTGCACCACAAAAATATGAAAAAAAAAGTTATAAATAAATGTGAACAAGTCTCTTATTGTTGTTATTATCTCTTGCATAGAGGCGGATCTACACTATGTCCAGGGAGTGTTAAGCCATCATGATTTTAAAATTTTTAATCACGTATGTTGAAATTTAATTACTTTTTTATTTCTTTAAAGTTTTTATATAGTTCGGCCTCCCCTCATAAAATGTTAGATTTGTGTTTGTAGTCTAGTCGATAAGACTTGTTCTTGGAAGATCTTGGGTTTAAATCTCACTAATTAAAAATTAATAATTATGCATTTTAAATTTCAGCCTTCCTAACTAAATTTTCTAGTTCCGCTCCTGCTGTTGCAAATTTGTAGATTTAAACATTGTACTTGGCGCTTTACAATTACATGCATGTGATTGTACACACAATTAATCTCAATATATTTTATAAATTTCCTTCTATGAATTGTGAATTGTGAATTTTGTTGTTTTAAATCAATGAGTATGGGAATTATAATTTTGTTTTAATAAATTAGGTTTTAATATAAATTCCCATACTCATATGTAAATAAATTGGGCTTTATTTCAAATCATATGTAAATTAGCTTAGAGTGTCGGTGTACCTTCACTCTCATCTTTTATTTTCTTATTTTATTATTATTTGCATTGATTGTGAATATATGGTACATGGACCAACAAATAATGTTGTTTATCCTTCAGACCTAAATTTTCTGAAAATTTTCCAATAAAACTATATATAAGAAGAGAAGGATGTCTTCATTTTTTTTTTGCCTCCATCTTGACCCTCCATGATACAACAACCATTTTTGACCTCCAAAGTTTCTTTGAAAGATCCTCAATTTTTTAAATGTTAACAAATTAAAATTTAAAACTCAAATATCAAAATAAAATCGTTAGATTTGATTTATATCATTTACTCTATGCACATATAAAATTTTTGACATTTCCACTTTGTTTTGGTCAGTATTAAGAGTTTGCAAAAATACATTGATATGGATAAATTGTGGACATTGTTTTTCAACTTACTGATTCATATAAAAAAACAAAAAGTGATAATTTTTTTATGTGCATGTGGAAAAAATAATATAAATCACATCTAATGGTTTTATTTTGACACATAAGTTTTACAATTTTTGTTATTAGAAAAAAATACATAGAGGCAATGATGGAAGCACAAGAAATGAAGGCATTTGAACCTTCTTCATATAAAATAAACATCAATATAAATAAATATTTTGATAATCCTTTTCAATGGATAAGGAATTATTGCCTCATCTTTTGCCTAATGTTCAGTTTTTTATAGGTTAAATGTAAGTACAAAAGCCTTATTGACAAAGGCAAATGCACTTGTAGTAACATTAAAAATCCATGTATTTTCAAAGTTACTACACACACAATCAAATTAAAATCTAACTTAAAAGAATTTAACAAAACCATTGTATCCACAATATAGATTGCTAATTTTCTAAATAAATAACTCTAGAGGCTGATACCAATTTACTAAGAACAAAACGAGAGCATAGTTCGAATAAACAAGAAAATGTCTAATCTAGCTAGAACAGTATGAGAAGAACAGATTAGATATAACAAAAACTTTTCCGCTCTAGGTGTAGGTGTTGGTGTGGCAAATCGCGGTGAAGAGGATCTTTATAGTCACCTCCCTAGCCTGAGTCGCACGGTGCGAGAGAGAGAGAGAAGCTGGTTTTCAAGAGAGAGAGAGAGAGCCGACAGAGTTGCATGCGCGAGAAGGAGGTGACGTGGTGAGGGAAAGAGTTATTGACAAACAAATAGATGAAGGGATCTGAAACATATCTAACATTTTTTATTGTAATAGCTATTTAGGTTTTAAGTTATTGAAGTTTTAAAATGTAAGATATATATAGTAGAGATATCAAAAATAAAGTTAATTAAAACTCATCTTTTATAAACTATTTTTTTATTAATTTTAGTTAAGTGAAATATATTTTCCTTGTTAGTCTATTTGCCTTTGTCAACATGATGTCAACTAGCGTTAGTGATAGCATTTTCAATGCTTGAATTTTAAGAACAAAATAGACGTGACCATTTGTAAAATTTGTTGGGACACTATATTAAAAAACAAAGGGACCACTTTGAGAAGTACAACATATTTATGCGAAAAATGATTCAGTACTATTGGGGACTTATTATCATTTTTATGCCATTTTCGTCAGCTTAATTGGTAAAAAGGGAAAAACATACAAAGGAGAACACAGCCATTTTGACATTGAATATTTTTTTCAAAGTGCTGCTAATTAACTCTGAAATTTTATTATTTTAACATGCTTATAAAAAAAATTGGATATTTCATCATGTGCAGTCTAAAAAAAAGAAAAAAAATCAATATTATTATGGTCTAGATTACTTTATCAATTTAATTTAAACAATACAAAAATATTTGTTGTCAAGAATTTCTCTTATTTGTTGTCTCACCTGGTCTAGTTTCTTATCTTCACAAGTTCATGTTATTACCACAAAAAAATAATTACAAAACCTTCTACATGGAAATCTACAGAATCCAGACAACATGTTAATATTTTGAAGCTGGAGTTTAGCTAAAAATAGTATCGTCTTAATATTGCCAATTAATGTTGGACCACAAATATTTTTTCACCCATAAGCAACTCAGTAGATTACTGAAATGCTATTTAATCATCATTTATATACATTGAAAAGAAAAAAAAAAGGGCCTTAACAGAAAACCAAAAATCGAAGACAGATAAAAAGCAGGGGAGATCCAAACAACGAGCAAAAATGGGCCAAGGACAAAATTGACTGTGGCCCCATAAAAAAAGAGTATAGACAAAATACAAAATCAATGAAAATGAGTCCCCATAAAAAAAATTCTTTGTATTTATTACAAATCATATAATAAATGTAATAGTAAATTATTTTCTATGGATGGTAGTCGTAGCTAAATATTTCATCCAACTGCTGTTTATATAATCATTCTTTCAAGGTAAGGGCAGCCGCAACCCAAAACACGCACAAAACAAGGCCCAGACGACGGAATCAACCCATCTGGCAGAACACGAAGCAAATTACAGTATGAAATTGTCAACCATGCAAGTGATGAAACACTCTGCCGGCCGATATGTGGCTTTTCATGAGAGGAATCACCGAAGGGCTCAGTAGATTCCTCCAACTGTAGTCCATCCATCGTTAGTGATTTCAGAGCTTGACAACAATAAATTTGTAGTGCAGACAACATATCTAGATCCCCTAGTCCGGTAATCAACTCCAGACGGTCACAGGAAAAAATCGCCAATTCTTTTAGCTGGGATGGCAGCTGCTCCAGCTACAGAACTTGGATACTATCACATTTCTCAATCTTGAGGTACTAAAGAGTCTGGAGATTTCTGAATGGAAGAGATTGAATCTTGCAACAATATTCTAATGTAACTGCTTGAATTGATTGCAAGGAAAATTGATCCCTCATCCATCTTGGTAATGTGTCCGATGGATACCAGCTTATTCGAAGATCTTGAGGTTATGATGTGGCTGGAGGCATTCTAATAACAAGGAAAAATCTACATCAACTACACCAACTACAACAACGAATCCGTCCTCACAAGCTTCTAGTCTGAGTTTTAATCTTAGGTGGCCTGGTTGCCTACCTGGAAAAAAATGGTTACCTAGATCATCATGCCAGCATAAATCCAAAGTTTCAAGTTTGCACTTATTTCTCAGGTTTGCAAGCTGGGCGTCTACTAAATTACTATTCACTAATCCTTCAATGGAGAGTCTTCCTTCAAGGGACTTCATATCCTTTAACCAAGCTATATTTCTAACACTCAACTTTGCTGCCATTTTCTTTATTGCCGGAAAATTCACAGGACCATGAGGGACATAACCTAGTACATAATTGAATGGTTTAGCATGATAATAGTTATCCCATTCCGGAAGTAATATACCAGGACAAGATAAATTAATTTCTTCCAAACTACTAAGACAGCCAATTGTGTTAGGCAATGCTAGAGTCCGTTCACAAAAAAATGTTAATTCTTGAAGGTTATGGAGATTTCTGAGATCTGAAGGAATTTCCTCTAAATTTTCACATTTAATAACTAATCTCAGCAAGTTACTAAGTGAACGGAGTGATTTCGGTAGCTTCTTAATGTGGTAGGATTGAATATTTAGAAATTGTAAGTTAGCAAGATCACCAATGCATTCAGGTAGATATTCAAGGGAATCACAATGAAGGTTTAAAGTCTGCAGGTTGTAAAGGAGGCCAATGGATAATGGCAATGTTTTAAGATATGCAGACATAATATCAAGATAGGTAAGATGCTTCAACTTGAAATTGGAGTTGGGAATTTGTGTGCAATACCCATGCAATTTCAATGCCCTCAGTGATTCACATTTAGTAAGATTACCTTCCAGTTCTTCGCTTACACCTACTAGATCCATTGAAAGAGTTCTTAAACCCTTCAAATTTTGTTGGTGAAATTGAATTGCATATCCTACATCACCTCCTACATATAAATGGTATGCTTCCTGCGGAACTTTTACCTCATTAATATAAAATAACTGATTGATCATCACCGAATAATGTTCATTCTCAGAAATACCTCGGGCAAGATCATGGATTATATCATGCAACTTACAACACTCGTAATGTCGACCACTTGAAAAATCATCAAGAAAGGACCTCTGTTTTAACTCCTCATAATATTCAACACCAATTTCTGTGATTTTTCTTTTGCCCCTAGACTCGATGTATCCATGAGAGATCCATAACTCTATCAAATTCATCTTTTTTAAGATGTAATCTTTTCGGTACATTGAGCAAAACAAAAAACACGGCTTAAGGTGGGCTGGTAGATGAGCATAGCTGATTTGAAGTGCCGGGAATATATCTTTCGATGAATTTGATTCCCAAATATCACTTTCTAAAATCTCTCTCCAACACTCTTCATCTTTTTCATGCCTAAGGAGGCTTGCAATTGACTTCACGGCCAATGGCAATCCACCACACTTTCTCATAATATCCCTTCCCATATCTACCAAGTGTGTTGGCACAGTGTCAATTGTACCACTAAATGCATAATGCTGAAACAACTCCCAACATGAACTTTCAGGCAAGTTAGTCGGCCTAAAATATGTCTTTGTTTCCATGATATCTGCAACCTTTTTATGTCTTGTTGTCACAAGAATTCTAACCATCTTTGCTTCTTTAAAAGACACTCGAAATGACTCCCAAAGAGTTTGATTCTCGTTCCACACATCATCTAAAACAAGCAGTAGTGTTTTTCCCTTCACAGTTTCTGCAAGCTTCTCTTGTAATGAGCCCAACTCACTCAATTCGTAATAGATTTTGGAGACTGATTCAATTTTTTTGTTATTAGATATAAAAATATGGTGGCATGATGGAGACACAAAAAATGAAGAACCCTCCTCCCTCTTCATATAAGAAAAACATCAACATAATTAATATTTTGATAATCATTTTCAATGGATAAGGAATTATTTCCTCATCTTTGGTCCAATGTTCAGTTTTTTATAGGTAAATGTTCAAACTTCAAAAACCTGAAAAGAGCATGAGCATGTCAGCTATAGTTGACCTAACTACATAAATAAATTCCAGAAGTCAGAATCAAATTAAGTAGAAAACCATAAAACATTTGCTTCATAAAGATATTTGTAAAATTCCAGAAGTCAGCATCAACATTTACTTCTGGAATTTCTATTTCTAAAATCATATAAAAATATATTTGTTTTTAAAAAAAATTATGTCACATCACCAATATCAGATAACAACAACTCCCACTAATTTCATTTTTTTTTTCTGTTCACATATTTTTTATCCACCAAAATGAAACCAACATTTCTCTTGCCATCTTCTAATTTATTTCCTTATGTGGCATTTTCATATGTAGCATTTTTTGTAGTATTTTTGGAACAAAACTAAAAAATTACTACTAAAAGTCGTCCATTAATGTATTGGATAAAACTATGAAATAATTATTCTACATAAATAAGAGAATACAAAATAAAAATATACTTGATAGAGTTGCTAATGTTTTTTATTATTTTAATAGTAGAGAAAATAATTAAGAAATTGACAATAAAAAACAATATAGCTTACAAATATACATAATAGAAAGTGAAACATCAAATCTAGACATTAAAATTTGAGTGAGGCTATGGTACTATGCATAGCACGGATTGGTCCGTGCTACGACTCAATATTTGAGTTTTCAAAATCCTAACAGTCGATCCAAACCGTTCAACATGATTATAAAATGAATATGTACTTGCAAACCAAATTTTATATTTTTTCAATTTTTTTTATTATTTTTTTAGATAGGTAGAAAATCACTGTTTTTGGATGGTCCAGAATTTTCAGATCAAGTGATTTTCTACCTATCTAAAAAAATAGTAAAAAAAGTTCGAAAAAATGTAAAATTTGGTTTACAAGTACATATTCATTTTATAATCATGTTGAACGGTTTGGATTGACCGTTAGAATTTTGAAAACTCAAATATTGAGCCGTAGCACGGACCAAACCGTGCTATGGATAGTACCGTAGCCTCACTCTTAAAATTTTCTAAAACAATTTCTACAGTAAAACCAAACAATTTATTTTCATGAATTTTTGGATGTATCTGTAATTATATTTTCTACAAATTAATTTGTAGGATTTTATGGCCATAGTATTCTATCATTATAATTCCATATATAGCCCATAGGGGTGCCCACTGTTTTTAAGTGAAACTGATTAGTGCCTCCTATCTTGTCCCCATAATATTCTTACCTACATGGATCCATCAAGTATAGTCTTAAAAGAATTCAAAGGAAATTTATAAGGAGCATTTCTTAGTCATTTAAAACGGTTAAAAAAATATGTATTCCACTTAAGTAAATATTTTAATTACTACTTTATCTCTATATATTTAAATTAGAATAGTGTCAAAACAACGTTATATATGACTTGTGTGCTGCATGAATGAAAAACTACTCTGATAAAATATTTACTCATATACTGCCCATAGTTTTTCAATGAAACTGATTAATGTCTCCCTTATTGTCCCCAATATATTCTTACCTACATGGACCCACTAAGTATAGTCTATGGAGAGAATTCAAAGAAAATATATATGAAGCACCGTATCTATTTTTTTAGTCATTCTTTTTGTTGGGGATAGGTCGCCGAAGCGTTCAATGAGTAATTTCTTTGAACACCCTGCGAGCATATACTAATACCTGACCAAATGGAGGATATGGAAGGCACACAAGAAGCCATCAACAATATAAAATAAAAGAGAAGCACAAGATTTTATGTGGAAACTCTTTCGGAAGAAAACCACAGAAGCACGACACAAAAATCATTATATCAATGAGTGTTACAATACAAAAAGATAATCAAACCAATGACACTCTCTTCCAATTTCATACACTAATTTTATGAAATTATCAAGTGTATCTAAGTGGATTGGAACAAGAGAGCAAATTCTAGAAATAATATTAGAAGAGAAGATTTTTTTTCAAGAGGATCCACTACAATAATGGGACAGTATCCGTAAGGGAAATTGTCGGTATACTCTCGCGGATACTTCCATCGCTAATAGAAAAATCACCTTTCTGTTAGTATATCCTCGCGGATAGTCACTTTTTACCCTCGTGGATACTGTTCCATTTTTGTAGTGAGAACAGCTTTTAGCAGCTCAACATAGAGCAGCTCACGGCTTGGTTAAAATAAGGGAGACTCAGTGGCGGTTCTTCGAAGCAAATCCCCTAGCTTCAAATATTTCCAATCGGAAATTCTTCCCATAAATGCAAAATGGGCTTCGGCCCATTCCTTTGACTTCACCGTCAACACTTTTTTTGCCTACAAAAGTTAAACAAGGCCTTATTATGAAGTATTAATTTTTATAAGAAAGAAGAGTAAGAAAACAACTTATTATTGCAATTTTATTCTAGTTTTATATGTATCTCTATTTATAAAAAAAAATTAACCATTGTACTATTAATTACAACTACTAACCACTAACCACTAACCACTAACCTATTAATTACATGATACTATTCCCTACAACTAGCTGTTACAATTCAAATTTGTAACTAGCCGTTATTTTTAACATAAAGTAAAACAGGACGTTATCATAAACATGAGAAATTGACTGTTGGCTTAGTTAATCATTATTAAGAGGAGAAGAATTGAACAAAAAAATAGTATAGACAAAAAAAAAAAATTAATGAAAATGAGACCCCACAAGCAAAGAATATTTTTTTTCCCTTAATTCAATTACAAATCATACAATAAATTCACTAGTAAATTCATTTCTATGGAGGGTCTATGAGGGGACTCCATCATCAAAATAAGCTGCAAAATAAGAGAAGAGCTTAATTATTTAGCAGCAACCAACAAGAAATATAAAAACAAAATGATCATTTGTCAAACCAGGAGCATAATCAGTCGACATATCCTACCAGATTACTAAAAAAGTAAAAAAGTTCAGTGATCTAAAAACTAAATATTCGGTTAATAATAAAAATTAATTACAAACCTGATTTAATTTATTGCAGATGTCTAATTTCATTCAAGATCAGGGCAACTGCAACCACAAACAAGCACATAACAAGGCCCAGATGGAATTAACCCATCTGGCAGAACACGAAGCAAATCACAATATTCGATTTCCAAGCTTGTAAGTGATAAAATGTTTTGCCGGCCGATATGCGGCTTTTCATGAGAGGAATCACCGAAGAGCTCAGAAGATGCAAACAATGAAACACACGCACACACAATACTTGCACAAGTAAGATCCTTTTGATATCTATGTGCACAAGGCACAAACCTCCATATGCTTTCTCTTGTGAGAACCGGAAGCCTTTCTTGCCTCTAGTTGGACACGTGTAACCTCCTACAGGTACTCGCTGAGCACATCCTCTTCATCATAAGCGACCTTCTTGAGCTCCTTGAGCCAGTGCTTGACAGAGGGGTCTCTGATCTCCCTCTCCTCAGCATCGTACCATGTGGCCTTGATCCACTTCAGAGTACGCATCAGCCTCTCCAAATCCTCCTCAGTAGCACGAGCACGTTCTCTTTGTGAGTTATTAGAATTTGAAGTAGATGAAGAAGGAGCATGCGCAGAGGCTGTAATTGAGGGAAGCAAATTGGCAGCCCGAGAGAGCAGAGAGGTTATCAAATACCCTGCCATTTTGCTCTGTAGATTTCTGTGGGGAGGCTAGGAGGAAAGAACCTTAGAACTGAGTTGTGAAAATGAGTAAAGAGCAACAGATCTGAAGAGATAGTAAGCTCTTGGAAATGGCGTGGACAAGACTTGACAGTAGTCAGTGTTTATTTCAAGTTTTCGTTTTCTTTTATTTTCTTTTTAACGAGAGTGGATGGATGGTCACTATTATTACCTTGTCGAAAGCTGAATTTGTATCGCCTGCATTAACTCAAAAGGGAATCTTTTGAGTTAATGAATATCGACCATCCAATCTGTGTTAAGATTTGTGCGGACTAGATCCGCACTAATATTAAAGGGTCCCCTATGTTATAGACAGCAACCAGATTGGCTCCGTTTAAAATCAGACGGTTGAAATTAATTAAGTCAAAAGATGTCTCTAGGTAGGTACCTTGCTGCCTTGCTTTTTCTTAGAAACCACCTCCACTGGTTAACGATTTTCGTCATATATATATATAAATATATATATATATATATAGAATCTGGCTAATTAATTTCTTTGAACACCCTGCGAGCATATAGAATCTGGTTAACGTATATAAGGGCCCCTCCGTGCTACGGCTCAATTTTTTAGTTTTCAAAATCCTAACGGTCGATCCGAACCGTTCAACATGATCTCCATATGAATATGTACATGCAAACCAAATTTTACATTTTTTAGAATTTTTTTACTATTTATTAAGCCACTTTGAAAATCGTTGATCCAATGGTCCAGAAAAGTTTACTGTTGTGTACAAATTAGTGTTTTTTCAAAGTGGCTTAATAAATAGTAAAAAAATTCTAAAAAATGTAAAATTTGGTTTGCAAGTACATATTCATATGGAGATCATGTTGAACGGTTCAGATCGACCATTAGAATTTTGAAAACTCAAAAAGTGAGCCGTAGCACGGAGGGGCCCTTATATACGCGTAGCACCGTAGCATTGTCCTATATATATATATATATATATATATATATATATATATATATATATATAGCTTCTACCTTCTATATTACAGATACACCTTTTATTTTCTTTTTTGACAATTTCATTCAATTTGATGCTGTGCAAAAATTGAAAACTTACCACGTGCTCACTTGATGCTGCGCATGAGTTTCCTCTGTTTCACCATCAATTTCGGACTAAAATTGAAGCTTTTCATATGTTGGGACCCACACCATCATGTGCAGCACCACGGTGCGCAAGTAGTAACATATGAATTCTACAAAAATTAATGGTAAGGTCATAATTTTGAAATATTGTGGTAACTAAAAAAATTTCGATTCTTAATGTGCTTATTGGAGTTAATAATTTGAAATCCTCCTCCTACAAGTGTTCTTAATGTTCATTTTTTAATCTTAAAAATTGATTTTTTACATTTGCAAAAAAAAAAAAAAAAAAATTAGAATACACAACTGTCAATTAGGTTCAATGACTACTTCAAATGGGCCTGGAATTTGACTTTGCAACCGTTTACATTTTGTAATATTCCGTGCATTTTATTGTTGAACTTGATGACTTTGCCTTTTTTTTTTTCTATATATCAGAATTCATACTCTTTTTTTTTTTGAAAAACTTGACAGTGCCTGTCATGTGTACAAGGAAAAGTAAAAAGTACATATCATATAATTCTAATACATCAACTAAGTGTGTGAAATCTCAGCAAAAACCATTCCACATCCTTCCTTCCAGAATCACATGTTCAGCAACATTTCGATGATTAGGCCTCTTCCCTTCGCACCAACTGTTACGTTGCTTCCAAATACCCCAACACGCAGCAGCAAAGAAGACATTCCATGTTTGTTTAGCCAAGCCCCGACCCACAGCTGCAGCCCGTGATTTTTCAAAGGTCTGACGAACTGTCTGATTCGTATGCATTATATGCACTCCCATCATGCCATTAATTGTAACCCACACTCTTCTTGCATGTGTACAATTGAAGAACAAATGCATGGCTGATTCAACGACTCGACAGTCACACGTAGTGCATATTGGTTCACAATTAAATCCCCTTCGAGGCTTCGATGCATCATCTCATGTGTTAGCAACCTATTCTTTAACAATAAGTATAAGAATATTTTTACAGTTGGTGGAACCTTAAAGCTCCAAGTGTAATTGAACCTCCAGCATATCATCCCTCCACTCGTGAGTGCCTCATAAGAAGATTTAGCCGAGTAGAGGCCATTTCCTTCCCATCTCCAGACTATCCGATCCTCAACCGGCACAGTCAGAATTCATACTCAATGATAGCAACTTGGCAGAATTGTATTTAGAAATGCATCAGTTTAGCTGTCAAGAAAAATAGAATCAGCAGGAGATTCAGCTTTTGCCTTGATGCACTATCAAGTGAACGCCAAAGTTTCTCTTTCCCATAAAAAGAGCACATTAGCATCATTTCACAACTCAATAGAAGTACATATATTAACTGAGTATGCAAGAAAAACAATTAATCCATCACCGAAACTTTTAACTTCACGAGCCCATTACAAAGGCCCACAATATAAAATCCAAATTCATTTTAATTAGAGCTATTGAAACCTACAAATATAAGTCTACCCAAAATATGTACCCACATCAACATTAATTCTACACCCGTTTTATTATCACAACGGCAAATGTTGGACGCTTTGAAATTCTTCAAACACCAAAAAAAAAAAAAAAGAAACTCTAGTTCGAGTGCTAATCTTTCAACTGATTCACTAACTTGCCACAATTTCTTTAGAAAATGGAATGGTGAATTCATAACCCTAAATATATTTACCCCATAATATTTTTGATACTCACTTATATTTTGGAATTCAACTTTCATTTAAGAATTTATGTTACATTCACATAATTCGGTGTCTAAATTACTCACAATCGATACATCAGTATTGCAGTCAATAGAAACAGACTTGTAAAGTTTAAATCTTACACTAGTTCCAAATATATATTTGATGTAATATTTTTTTTCCCACTTTTAAATTAAGGTCCTTAAGTTATAAAATTTTCTCTTAACGGCGAAGATCAGTGAACTAAATGATCAACCCCAAACTCACTAGTTGAATATTAATCCTGCAAGAGGAACAACGAAATTAGTGTAATTTAGTGTAATTTAACGTAATTTAGTATAATTTAGCGTAATTTAACATAATTTCAAGTAATTTAGCGTATTTTAGTATAAATATGCTAATTATATATCAAAAGAAGTAATCTAACAAATATTTTAAAAAAAATTGAATTTTTAATGTTAGATTTCAGCATCTTGCTCTTCATTGTCTCTAAAAAAATAAAAAAATTGGGAACCGGCCATTAAATGGCCAGTTTTGAATTAAAATGGGGTTTGGACATTTTTAACAAAACCCATCTGAGCTGGGTATATTTATTAATTTGTAATTAATTTTGGATATTAATAAAAATGTCGGCATATACTTCATGCATGCTATGTTAGAACATAACATTCATTAACATATATACCGTACCATACGATGGCATAGCAGAAAAAAATATATTTATATATAGCAGAAAATAACATAATTGCCCAATGTTATATATATATAGAAGAAATAACATAACATTACACAACATAATATAGTTAATATTCAATAAAAACCATACACCACATAACTTCATGACACTTATTCATACTTATAACAATACAGCCATGCACAGGCAGAACCCCAGTAGGTATCAAACCAGTATAGTAAGAGCACGGAGAACAACTGTCTCGATTGTAATGCCTGGACCAAACCCTAAGACCACCCCAATTTCTGCTCCTTCGCCGGTGGTGGCCTTTCCTTCTTTCCTTGATCTCTTCCTCATCTCATCCATGACAAAAATCACAGTACCACTTGACATGTTGCCAAACTCCGCTAACACATGCCTTGATGAAAGCAACTTCTCCTTCTCTAGCTTGAGCTCCGTCTCTATGCCGTCTACAATCTTTGTTGCACCCGGGTGCACAATCCAAAACAGAGAATTCCAGTCTGAGATCCCCAGAGGTTCAAACGTAGTGGATACATGCTTTCTAATGTTATTGGTGATATGCATTGGTAAAGTACGGGACAAATTCAATTCCCATCGCCCCTCATCCACATGGCCACCAAGAGCATCCTCTGTCCCTGGGATGATGGATTGGCCTGTTGATAGAATCTCGTAGAGAGGTCGCTCAATAAACATGTCCGGGTCGGAACCAACAATGACAGCTCCAGCACCATTACCGAACAAAGCATGGGCAATAAGGGTATCCATGGAGGATTCAGATGGGCTGCGAATGAAGCTGGCAGTGCTCTGTGAGCAGATAGCGAGGACGCGAGCACCGGGGTTGTTCTCAGCTAGGTCTTTCGCTAGGCGAAGCACAGTACCACCTGCATAGCAGCCAATGGGGTAAAGCATGTAGCGGTTTACCGTGGGTTCAAGTCCCAAAAGTTTGTATAGTTGGTAGTCCGGACCAGGCATGTGAACACAGCCGGTGGTAGTATGGAAAATGAGGTGGGTAATCCTAGACCTTGGCTGGCCCCACTCGTGAAATGCCTGTTCTGCTGCTTCCTTGCCTAGTTTCATCACCCCGGGATCAAGTAAAGCATTCTGGTCTAACGACTGCTCCTTCTGAGTTACTAGGCTTGGGTGATCGTTGAGCTCCTCATCTGTTACATAAAAGTAGCGCTTTTGAATCTTGTTCATGGTACCTGCAATTCAGAAAAGTTTCTTTAGTAATTTGTGAAATTTATGAGAACCAGCTTTTGGTCCGGTGGCAAACGCAATGCCTTCCATGTGGTAGGTCGCATGTTCGAAACCCGGATGGGAGAATCTCTTGTGGATATTAAATAGTTGGATGGCTTGACCTCCAACCTTTACTAAAAAAGTATGTGGAATTTATTCTAAATACAAAAAAATATTGATGGATCAGTTGGAAGATTAAAGCAAAGGAATAAGACAAGTGATCGATTACATAATGTAGTGAACATTTGCTTGAGTTCGGTAAGGTGGTCGCTCTTGGTATTCTGAAAGTAGTGGTCAGGATAATCTGACTGATAGATGAAGTTGGGTGGCACAGCTGTGCCAATTGCAAGAACCGTAGCCTTGCCTCCAACAGTCTTCTTATTGTTTTGTGCCATTTCTATTCCTTTCCAAGTGGTCTTGCCAAAGTAACCCTATTTATAGAGTGCATGCATTCGAGGGATGATTTGAAGACATGTACTGGAACTAGTCCCAAGTTCCAATTTATTTAAATAATAATATTTACATTTATGTAACAAATATGTTTTTATTAAATTAGAAAAATGTTCTTTATGTAACAAAATATTTATATTTATAAAGAATTAACATAAATACATACATTATTGTCCACAAATTTTAATTAGTGGCATTTCAGTGACATGTCCGTCGTCAATAAGCACATTATTTTTTATAAATATGTCCAACAGATTTTTAATCGGTATCTTCGTCATTAGTCCTAGAACAGCTGTTCAACGAAAAATAAATGAGACAATATTAGTATAAATTGATTGCACAGTAAAGTCATTTGTTTCCTCACAGAAGATATAAGGAAAAAAATACAAGGATTCCCTATATTTGTATTCGAGTCTGAAACACTTCTCTGTATTCCCTATATTGGTGTTCCTATATGTTCAACTTTATTTATCAATGAAAAGGACATACCAACAATATAAAAGAGCAGAATCAAAATACAGAATGTTAAATTAAAACTTAAGACTATTGTAAAAGTAATATAGAGTTATACTGCTAATAAAACGTTAATCATACACGGATGCGAGAAAATTCCAAGTAAACAGTGTGTGAGGGGAGAAGACCTCAACTTTACACA
This sequence comes from Carex myosuroides, assembly GCA_028015225.1. Lineage (NCBI taxonomy): Eukaryota > Viridiplantae > Streptophyta > Magnoliopsida > Poales > Cyperaceae > Carex > Carex myosuroides. The sequence continues at coordinate 15,316,149 of CM051464.1, read as the reverse complement.
CACGATCAATTAAATAAACTATGTGTAGGACAAGTACCGACATTTATACACGGTTTCTTATAAAGAAACCTTGTATGATTATAAACCTTCATACACAGTTTTTTTTTTACAAAAACCTTGTTTGCTTCTGCTCAGTTTCCAATCACTGCTTGTAGTAGAAGCCGTGTACAATTCATTCGTGCCACTCGAACAACTACTGTGAAAAAATAATTTATTGATGAAGAGATCGCCCCCTCACTATACGCGCCCGCCTCTTCACATCCTCTACATTTAAGTCCAGCCCCCTCGCCCTGACGGTGGTAGGTCGAGATTTCTCTCATTTTCATTTCCCCCTCGTGTGCCATCTTGATTTTCTGTCGAGGTTTTGCACAATGGCACCCAGATTTATGATGAGCTAAATCTCCCTACCACCTCAGACGGAGAAGAGGGAAATCAAACATGAATTTATCTGTCCAATATTCAATAACTAGAAAGTTCCATTTGTATGTTGCATATTTGCGGATCTAAGTATTTTTATATATGTTGTTTGATTAATTATGTTGCATGTAAATCTATATTTATTTACAAATTTGTTTAATTAGACCTTAAATCTATATGTACAAATTATTTAACACCAGATGGGGAGGGAGGGAGTTCCTCTGTATGCACAAAATTCGTATATTTGCGAATCTATATATTTTGTATATTTATTTACAAATTTGTTCAATATGAATAATTTATTTAACACCAGAGGTCTCTGTCATAATTTTTAATTTCCATACATTCTCTTTCTCTTGTAGTCTAAAAAAAAAAAATACTATTTGCATGGTCCAATGTCAAAATAATTTCCCAGTCTTTGTTTCATTTGATTTCCAAAAAATATACGATTTACATCTTTGATCTGCAATCTAACTTTGCTATTTAGTATTTATTGGGTGGGTCAGCAATTGACATTTACTATTAATGTGGGATTTGCTACCTAACTTTGCTATTCAATAACTGACATTGAGCGAGTCACACATTCTTCACGACTGATTTAATTTTATTTTCACTTGTATTGTTGATCATCTTTTTGCCTAAACGGTGACAAAAATACAAGGTAATTTATATTTTTAACTTTCAGTTTCTTTCCTCTCTAATACTCATAACAGTTTATAGAGTATTGATCATATTCGTTTCTTTTGTTCTCCTATGATTTTACCTGACCCTTCTTCTATAGGTACCATGGTCGTAACCAATGGAGGAAGGTGAGCCAAAATTTGGAGAAGTACCTGAAACCTTCTTCAATCTGTTAAAACCAAGTTACCGATAGAATCAGCTTGAATTTCAAACGTTTAAACCTTTCAAGTTCACACGTCTCTTCACTCTCTCTGAAGCTTTAATTCAAAACCCTTCACTTCCCCCCTCTCTCGCTCCATATATTTGACGCTGATACTCTACTTATATAAACATATTAGGACATATGCTTATAAGTCATTTTTGCATTTTCAAAGTCCAAATAGTCGATCTAAAGCACTCAATTTGTTATATTGCAGTACTCAATTTTACATACTAAAATGTGCTTGGAGACCAAAATTTTTTTTTTTTGGAATTTTTTTACTATTTTTATAGAATTTTAGAAAATCACTATTTTCAGAATTTTTTTTTTTTTTTTACCATATTGAAACACTATTTTCAAAAATTCTATAAGAATAGTAAAAAATTTCCAAAAAATGTAAAATTTGGTCCACAAGCACAATTTAATATGGAGAACATGTAGAGCACTTTACACAACTATTCGGACATTGAAAACGCAAAAATGACTTGTAAGCATATGTCCTCATATGGTTATACAAGTAGAGTAGCCAACCTCATATATATATATATATATATATATATATATATATATATATATGAAATTGCTAATATGCTATGCATAGCATAGAGGGCCTCCGTGCTACGGCTCAATATTTGAGTTTTCAAAATCCTAACGGTCGATCCGAACCATTCAACATGATCTCCATATGAATAAGTAAAGTTTGGCCCCCAAGCACATTTAATATAGCGATCACATCTAACTCTTTGGATTGACTGTTTGGACTTTGATAATAGGAAAACCAATTGGTAGCATAGAGGCTTGAGAACAAATGTTATGATATTAGCCACTCTCTCTGTATATATATATATATTGAGAGTGGCTAAAGTCAAAGTGGTATGACCAAGTCCTTGGTCATACCCATTCGGTTTTGCCCTTGGCATGACCAAGAGCAGTTGGCGTATCAGATACGTATCGGTGCCGTATCGGACACATATCTGTATCCAATACGCACCCGACACGGGTATGGGGTCCAATATGGAGTATCAGAGTAACATAGACACAAACAGACAGCGTTAGGAGCTCAATATGTTACTCTTTTATGTAGAAAAGCCAGCTAATTATTGGAATGGTTAATTTTTATTTGTTTTTTATTATTTTTTTAAGGTTATATTCTGTAAAAGTGTCAATATGTTACAAACATTCTACAAAATAAACGAGTACCATTGGTGTTTTTCGACTAATAAGATTTATATCGGTTATATGCAATATAAGAAATGAAAAGTATTGGACGGAGAGTATATCTCGTTTGCATTAGAAAGATTTGGTACTGCAATATAACAATTTTGAGACACTACTTTTGAGACATTTATTTGGCCCTTTGTTTCGCCCAGTTTAAAATGAGGATTTTATACTTATTTTTAATTAAAAAATAAAGAGAGTAACATGAGAGAGAGAGTTGAGAGGGGAATGTAAGGAATATATGGGACTACAAGGACATTTTGTAAAACTTCCGTGCCCTTAGAGAGAATAGCGTGTGGGGATTTAATTTTGATGTAATAAAAACAAAAGTTATATATTGTTAGAAAATTATAGGTAATGCAATAAGGACAACATTTGTTCCGAACAAGCACACAGAGATTTTATAGCAAGTCTATATAATCGCCAATATTTGTTTGGTGTGAATAACATTCTCAAAGTGTAATTACCATCATATATAGAGGGCTCAAGTGTGGCTATGGTAATATGTATATTACATATCAACCTGTGCTACATATCCATATCTATATTTTGAAAGTACAAACAGTCGATGTAAACAGTTAAATATGAGCTCCCTATGAAAATGTGCTTCCTTTAATTGATGCTTGGTGTTGCAAACAAGGGTATATATGATATATATGATACAATAGTGGTGATATAATTTTAATTTTACAAGTAGAATCATGCACCTTCTTGATGTCTATATTATTATCTTGTTTTTGTTTGTAATGTTGTCTATTAGCTTGCTTTGCTGGTTGTATAATTGTTGGTATATATTGAATGTTATTTGTATTCTCTTTTTATAAATGGCTAACAAATATATGGAGGCTAGTTATCTCACCTTTACATAGGGTTTTGACTTTGGTTTTGTCTAATTATCTCAACTTTATGTTTAATTATTGCGAGAAATCGGTTATTGTTGCTCTTTTTATTTTTTATAGCAGGAACCATGTCTTGGGGCTATTTTACATGAAATGGAGCAAGAGTCGTATATATCAGAATTGCAGAACAGCAGAACTAACTCTCTGTTACGGAACCAGTACAGACCAGGAGCCCAATAAAGACCTAGCAGGAAGGAATTCGCATTAACTCCTAGAGCGTCCAACTTCTGCACAGGGGCAATAAAGTCCGTACCAGCCCAACTTTGGTGTTCCTATATGTTCAAGTTCTTCAACTTTATTTATCAATGAAAAGGACATAGCAACACGTTAATTGGACTGTGCTTCAACAATAGCCGAAAATAACATTTCTGTTTTAATTACACACTGTTTCAACTATTATCTTTTTTCTTAAATCTTAGAATAAGTGGGCTATCAAGGACTGTTTCAACTACATATCAACTGTATGAAGCCTCAGCTTTATACTGATTCTCTATGGCCACAAAAAATGTACGGACTAATCGTAAATAAGGACTCTTTTATGTAGAAAAGCCAGCTAATTATTGGAATGGTTAATTTTTATTTGTTTTTTATTATTTTTTTAAGGTTATATTCTGTAAAAGTGTCAATATGTTACAAACATTCTACAAAATAAACGGGTACCATTGGTGTTTTTCGACTAATAAGATTTATATCGGTTATATGCAATATAAGAAATGAAAAGTATTGGACGGAGAGTATATCTCGTTTGCATTAGAAAGATATGGTACTGCAATATAACAATTTTGAGACACTTTTGAGACATTTATTTGGTCCTTTGTTTCGCCCAGTTTAAAATGAGGATTGTATACTTATTTTTACTTAAAAAATAAAGAGAGTAACATGAGAGAGAGAGAGTTGAGAGGGAAATGTAAGGAATATATGGGGCTACAAGGACATTTTGTAAAACTTCCGTGCCCTTAGAGAGAATAGCGTGTGGGGATTTAATTTTGATGTAATAAAAACAAAAGTTATATATTGTTAGAAAATTATAGGTAATGCAATAAGGACCACATTTGTTCCGAACAAGCACACAGAGATTTTATAGCAAGTTTATATAATCGCCAATATTTGTTTGGTGTGAATAACATTCTCAAAGTGTAATTAGCATCATATATAGAGGGCTCAAGTGTGGCTATGGTAATATGTATATTACAGATCAACCTGTGCTACATATCCATATCTATATTTTGAAAGTACAAACAGTCGATGTAAACAGTTAAATATGAGCTCCCTACAAAAATGTGCTTCCTTTAATTCACTAGTACAAAAAACCTCTTCACCGACTATTAAAAAACCCCTATACCGACTGTTATTTAGGCGTCAGTGATGGCGCCGCCGGTATAGGTATATCTTTACTGACGGGTAAATATGTTGGAAAGAACTTAAGATTGCGGAAATTGAAAGAGTTGAATTTGCTGCAGAAATTCTTATTAACTCAATGATTATTTCGGACTACAACTCAAGTATTTAACATAAAACAGAAACTAAAAAAGGAAACTGCTGTTCCCCCACATCCACTACTCTAATCTACTCTAAAAATAGGAAATTAACCAGCCCACTAACTCTCCTAATTAAAGACACATACTCTCCACTAAGTAATCTAATTATAGGACTCCTAGAACATGTTACACGTTTCTATTCTTGATAAAAACTGCAACTCTAAATCTGGCCAGCAGTACCAGTGCCTCTAGAACCTTCAATCTAATTTTGTATCACATTTTTAACACTCCCCCTTGATGCAAAATTTCTAACTCCAAGTGCTGATCTGAATTGTTCGAACTTGCTACGTGCCAATGCCTTCGTAAGCACATCTGCTGCTTGTTCGTCCGTATTAACATATTTAATCTCAACATCACCATTTGTCACAAGATCACGAATGAAATGAACACGTATGTCGATATGCTTGGTTCTTCCATGAAATGCTGGATTTTGCGTCATTGCTATTGTGGATTGGTTGTCACAAAATATCACTGTAGGCTGCTGTTGTTCTTGTTCAAAATCTGCTAGTATGCGCCTCAACCAAACTGCTTGACATGCGGCTGAACTGACTGCTGAATATTCGGCTTCAGTGGATGACAGCGCCACGGTTGCTTGCTTCTTTGAACTCCATGAAACTGCACTTGTGCCTAGCGTAAACATGTACCCGGATGTGCTCTTTCGATCCTCTGTACTGCCTGCCCAATCACTGTCACTGTAGCCGACCAGGTTGAAGTTTTTCGAGCTTCCATACCACACACCATAATCTGTTGTACCTGCAACATAATTTAAAATTCTTTTGGCTGTGCCAAAGTGATGTTTTGTTGGATTTTGCATGTGTCTTGAGACCACTCCAACTGCGTAAGAAATATCCGGCCTTGTGTGAGTTAAATACATCAACCCTCCAATCAAGCTTCTGTACTTGGTAGCATCGGTTGGACCTGAGCCATCATCCTTTATCAGCTTCTCATTCACATTCATTGGAGTTGTTGCTATCTTGCTTTCCTTAATCCCAAATTTCTTTAGAAGATCAATTGCATACTTTCTTTGTGATACAAAAATGCTACCATGTTCTTGCTCTACTTCCAAACCGAGAAAATAATGTAACAGCCCAAAATCAGTCATCTCAAACTCTCCTTTCATGTTGATCCGAAATTCATCCAACAACCTTTCACTTGTGCCCATATAAATCATATCATCCACATATAAGCACACAATTAACAATTCTCCTTTTTCACCCCTTTTAACATACAAATTGGGTTCACTCTTGCTTCTCTCAAAACCCGAATTGATGAAGTATGAATCAATTTTGCTATACCATGCCCTTGGTGCTTGCTTCAAACCATACAATGCCTTTGTTAGCTTGTATACACAACCCTCCTTGCCTTTTACTTCAAAACCTCTTGGTTGCTCAACATAGACTTCCTCTATCAATTCTCCATTGAGAAAGGCAGATTTGACATCAAATTGGTACACATTTCTTTTTAATTGGGCAGCCAAGGCTAACAACAATCTCACTGTTTCAAACCGTGCAACCGGTGAAAATGTTTCTTCATAATCTATGCCATATTCTTGTGCATAACCCTTTGCCACAAGTCTAGCTTTGAACTTTTGAACACTACCATCTGGACCAAATTTAGTTTTGAAAACCCATTTTAAACCAATGACATTTTTACCTTTAGGAAGTTCCATCAATTGCCAAGTTTTGTTCTTTTCGATTGCTTGTATCTCTTCTTCCATTGCCTTGCGCCATTCTCCCATTCTTGCGGCTTCTTCATAGGTTGTTGGGTCTGCAACGAGAAGGACTTGAGTTGTTTCGTACAGCTCTTGTACAGTTTTGAATTTTCTTGAAGGCATGTCGGGTATAGACCCATCATTTGATGCACTTGAATCATCCAAACTGGAACCGCTGCTGGCTGGTTCTTCTTGTGCAGTTGCTGCTTCAACTTCTTCCATCGTTTCTTCAATTTGTGGTTGATGCACATCATCCTCCCACTGCCATCTTGATTCTTCATCGAATACCACATTTCTACTTACCAAAAACTTGCCATTTTCTGGATTAAACAGCCGGTATCCCTTGGATTGTGAACAATACCCGATGAAAATACATTTTTCAGATTTTTCATCAAGTTTGGTTCTCTTTTGTGGATTGACCAATGCATAGGCTATACATCCAAATACTTTTAGATGACTTACCCCTGGTTTCCTCTCAAACCATGCCTCAAACGGAGTTTTATTCATCACAGCTTTCGTTGGTGAAACATTCAACACATACACCGCAGTTGCAACTGCCTCAGCCCAGAATTTGTTCGGTAGGTTCTTGCATTTGAGCATGCTTCTACCCATCTCTACAACTGTTCTATTTTTTCTCTCTGCAACCCCATTTTGCTCAGGTGTATAGGGTGTGGTTAACTCACGGTGAATCCCTTCGTTTTCACAGAAATTTATAAATTCTTTTGAGAGAAACTCACCTCCTCGGTCCGTTCTTAACACCTTCAGTTTCTTTTCAGATTGCTTCTCTACAAAAGCTTTAAACACCTTGAAATTTTTGAATGCCTCTCCTTTGGTTTGTAGGAAATACACCCAACTCATCCTACTGTAATCATCTGTGAAAAGAAGAAAGTATTTGCTGCCTCCAAGAGATTCGGTTTGCATTGGACCACACAAATCCGCATGAACTAATTCAAGTACTTGTGTTGCTCTCTTGGCTTGGCCTTTTGGGAATGGAAACTTGGCTTGTTTACCGAATATACACCCTTCACAAACACCTATTTGGTTGATTTCGGGTAGACCATGGACCATTTGTTTTTGGTTCAACAATTTAAGACCATTGATATTCAAATGACCATATCTAAGATGCCATAACTCAGATTGGTTCAAATCTCTTGCAACCATTGCTTTTTCCTTTACATTTGAAACCTCCAAGGGAAACAATTTATTGGTTGCCATGTTCACCTCTACCAATACCTGGTTTTCGGATTTTATTACACAAGTTTTTCCTTCAAATACAATGGAGTAACCACCTTCCATCAATTGCCCGATACTCATCAGATTTTGAGTCAAGTCCGGGATGTAATATACATTGTGCAAGAGTTTCGTACCTTTTCCTTTGGTGCGCACTGCCACTGTGCCCTTTCCTTCTACCTGAATTTGTTTGTTGTCACCAAGTTTAACCTTCAACTTGTATGTTTCATCAAGCTCTTCAAACAACTGCTTGAACCCGGTCATGTGATTTGAACACCCGCTATCGAGATACCAAATGCTGCTTGCATCAATCTTGTCATCCGACCTACTAGCCATGAAGAGGGTCGGTTGTGCATCATCTTCTTCTGCATAATTGGCCTGACTTTCGTCCCTTTGTTTCTTATAGCACTCTGCTTGATAGTGCCCGTACTTGTTGCAATAGTAGCATTGGACGTCCTTCTTAGAATCGTCGTATGAGTTTGCTTGATCACCTCTACCTCCTCTGCTGGAATTAGCCCGTCCTCTGCTGGGATTGTGGCTGCCTCGGCTTGAGTTGTTGCTTCCTCTGCCTCGGCCTCTTGGGTAGCCATTAGATCTGCCTCTTGATGACTCCCCCTTCGTGTAAAACGCCTTGTCGTCACCTTTATCTTCAGCTTTTGACATCCTTGCTTCATGAGTCTGCAGTGACCCCATGAGTTCATCAAAAGTGTAGGTTGCTAGATCTTTGGACTCTTCGATTGCCGCCACCACATGATCAAACTTCGTTGTTAGACTTCTTAGCACCTTGGCCACCACTGTCACACCCCAGGACAACCCGCCGCGCACTTATGCGCCAGGCGTTAAGCACATCACATACATTATCAATAACACAACCAAATAAGCCACTATATTAAAAATAAACAAGGTTCATAAACAACAAAAGGAAAAATATGTCAGACATGGCTAGTCAAACAGTCACCGCCATATCTGCATCATATAGGATTCATCCAAATATAAATTAAAAACAAATAGTGGCTACTCTTAATAGTTTCCGCTAAATTTTCTCACTCACGGCCTTCATCCATGTCTCCTTCTTCATTTCCTGGAACCCACATAAAAGTGGAAACAAAACGGGTGAGAGATCGAACTATCTCTCAGTGCGGGATTTAGTTCCAGCCCGGTGCTTTTACAAATGAATGCATTAAATACCCAAATAACATAAAAGTAAAGGTTTTGAAATAACCCCCAATTTTCCTATCAATTCAGACATGCAATCTTTTCAAAACATTCTCGGTTCTGTTCCTGTTTCTCTTTAAAATTCTCACACTCCGGGTTCGCCACACATGGACAATCCGGCCTTTCTCCTTTGGGAATCCATGCCCGTACATGAAAACTTAGTTAGAGTCGCCACACGAGGACGAGCTGTTCTGTTCTGTTCTGTTCTGTTCTGTTCTGTTCTTACTCCGGATCACCACACACGGATAATCCGGCCTTTCTCTCTGAGAACCCATGCCCATGCAGGATAGCCCAAAGAGTCGCCACACGAGGACGAATCTGGAAGGGTCGTTGCGGGGACCCAACCGGCAGATCGCCACACACGGACGATCCGATTTTCGAAAACACATGCAGAACCGCCACACAGGGACGGCCCCAATTTAAAACAGTTCATTAAAACTTTCCTTGTTCACATTCACACTATCCTGTCAGTTCAAATCAATGCATCCAACAAGTTCCTAACATGCAATTCTACACAAAACGAAAGAGAATTCGACATTCTCAACATGCAGTTCATCTACCAGATTGGGAAAAAGGATTACCTACCTTAATCCACGCATTTCTTATTATTTGTAAAAAGACCAGGAAACCCGCACCTGTATTCTCAGTGATTTCGTTGAAGCGTGTGTCGGAACCTCGAGTATGCTCAGCGTCTCCTAAAATCTCGCGATTTGCTCCTAAGTTTTTAACACATTTACTTCGATTTATTAATCGTATAAACTTTTCTTTAAAATCGACTACAGTTTACCCTATAACCAATGTTTGTATTTTTAACCCTAGATATCATTTAAAAGTATTCAATTCTATACATTTAAAAGTTATAACTACACAAGAGGGTAAATTACAATTTTCGGGTTTCTCAATTCATTTCCTGAATAGCCCTATGAAATCAATTTAAATGATTTAACCCTACAATTTGATTCTTAACTACTTCTAATATCCAATTAGACCATAAATAAATCGATTAACTTACAATAATTGTATTCAAATTGATGAGATAATAGGGTTTTTATTTGGGTTGTCGGAATTCGGTTTTCGATTTAACGAACTTCGGTTTTTGGGTTAATGGGTTTCGGGTTTTTGGGTGTGTTTTCGGCCAACAAGGGAAAGGAGGAAGAGAGGGTTGGGGTTTCGGCCAGCAGAGCAAGGGGTGTGGGGTTCGGCCAGTAGAGCAAGGGAGAGGGAGGGCCTTGGATGGTTCGGCCAAGGGAAGAAGAGAGGGGTAGGGTGCGGCAGCCACCAAGGAGGAGGGTTGGCTTGTGGCCGGCGGCAGCAGTCACTGTTTTTGACCGTTCTTGGCGGTCGAGACTCCGATCGAGATGAATCCAGCGCTCACGGTTTCATATTAACGAGCACTACAACTCCTATGTTGAACACTTCTTCAGAATCCGGACGTACGGGCGGCAATTCTCCGCAGAAGTAGGCTGGCTGGTTTGGGGCCAGTAGGGGTTTGGATCCGAATTGGGAAAAAATGGGGCTGTGGCGGCTAGGGTTTTGAGGGGGGTTTATATAGAAGTGAGGCTAGGGTCTGCCTCCAACTTCTGGTAGAGTTCAACTAGGCTTTTATGGGCCATGATCAAATTGAATATGTTAATTTGGGCTAAGAACAGAGATCTGTTTATGCTGTTTTAATTTTCATCTTCAAAGATTGACAACACTGGAATTATGGGTTCGGAATATGAAATTATTTTCCACATAGAAGTTGTAGAATTCTCTGTTACGGTTCTAACGCAACTGGTTTCACCTTAATCGGGATTCCCAGTGAGGAGAAAAGATAAAAATGGTTGACGAAGGTCTGCAGTCTCCGAACAGCAACGTTTATTGACTTTATAATTTTATGGAGAATTCTACGTCCTGAATTTAGGGTAGTCTTATACACGAAATTTGTAGATCATTAGGTATATTTTTCAGGTATTAAATTTCATTCGAATCCGAATTAATATGAATGATCTGTGATTAGAATACCAACATTTATCTTGTCTGAAATTTCGAGGTCTCCTAAGTTTTATTTTAGAGTGCGTTTATGACATTTTAAATTTGGCTATAAAATCTTATTACCTAAATTCCGTGGCGTTACATCCTCCCCCACTTGGAAATCTTGTTCAGTCCTCTGAACAAGCTCGTCTGTTGTTTTCTCGAATAATTCCGGATATTTCGTTCGCATGGTTCCCTCTAATTCCCAGGTCGCCTCGCTGCTGGTATGGCGTCCCCATTGAACCAGAACCTGCCGGATGGTTTTGCGTCGAAGCCTTATTTCCTTTGTGTCCAGGATCTTTATGGGTAATTCCTCGTAAACCAGTGTCTTGTCAAATCCCAGATTAGAGAAGTCGAGAACGTGCGAGGGGTCCCGAATATATCGTCGGAGCTGTGACACGTGAAACACTGAATGCACCTTATCTAGTGCAGAGGTTAATGCCAACTCATAGGCAAGTGGTCCGATACGTCGTAGAATCTCGAATGGCCTCACATATCTGGGACTTAACTTTCCCTGGACTCCAAACCGTCGGACGCCTCTCCTTGGAGAGACCTTTAACCACACGTAATCACATGTACCAAATTCCAGAGGTCGTCTTCTTATGTCCGCATACTTCTTTTGTCGGTCCCGAGCCGTATCCAGTCTCCTCAGGATGAGTTGGGTTCGGTCTGCGCAATCCGGGATTAACTCCGGTCCTGTTGGTATTTGATCAGTCATGCTCCCCCCCCACCATAGCGGGGTTTTCCAACGATGCCCGCACCAAGCCTCCGAGGGTGTCATGCCTATACTAGCATGATAACTATTGTTGTAGGCAAATTCTGCCATGGTCAGGTGATCCTCCCAAGATCCTCCGAAACTTATGGCACACACCCTTAGCATGTCCTCTAAGGTTTGGATTGTTCGTTCCGACTGGCCGTCAGTCTGGGGGTGATGAGCGGTACTGAAATTGAGTCGGGTTCCCATTGCCTCCTCTTTTGGGTACGCGGTAACCCAGTGATGAAGTCCATAGTGATATTCTGGAACTTCATTTGTGCTCTGGAGTTTGGATATCGCAATCCTGCTATCTTCCTCCGTTCTGCTTTCACCTGTTGGCAGATGATACATCTGGCAACGAATTCTGACACGTCTCTCTTCATGTTGGGCCACCAAAAGTGGGTACGAAGGTCCTTATACATCTTTACCTCTCCTGGGTGAATGGTATATCCCGATTCGTGAGCTTCTTGCAGAATCTCACTTCTCAGTACCCCTTGTTCTGTAACACACACCCGCTGGTTGAAGTAGAGGAGCCCATCTTCGTTTTCCTTGAAAGTCGACGCTGGATTGGTACGGGCCAACTCCCGATACCTTTGGTGTTGCTCGTCGCCTTGGTCCGCGTCCCGTATCCGAGACTTTAATTCTGGTTGTACCGATATAGCTGCTAGGGTGAGTACCGCGTCCGTCGCGATTCCCTTGATGTCAGTTTGTTCCTGGATCCAGCTGGTAGATACACACACTCCCAAATTCATGTGTCGCATTTCTTTAATCAGTTCTGTCTCTTGGGTTATGACTTCTGCCAAATTTGTCGCTCCTTTCCTACTGAGTGCGTCTGCCACCACATTTGCCTTCCCGGCCAAGTACTGTATATTTTTTTTTTTTTTTTTAGGCTTTGGTGGTCCGTGAATACTCGGCACTTCGCCCCATAGAGATAGTGTCTCCATTGCTTGAGTGTAGAAATTACTGCTGCCCATTTCTAGGTCGTGTGTAGGGTAGTTTTGTTCAGGGTTCTTCAGTTGCCATGACCCGTAAGCAATTACTTGTCCGTCTTGCATGAGTACCCATCCTAGGCCGTTCTTTGACGCGTCAGTATACACTGTGAATTCTTGGTCAGGTTTGGGCAATGTTAATACTGGGGCACTGGTTAGTAGTCTCTTTAATTTCTGAAAACTCTCTTCTTGACTCTCCGTCTATTTGAAGGTAGTTCCTTTGTGTAGGAGCTGGGTCATGGGTCGGCTATCTTGGAGTATCCGGGAACGAAGCGCCTGTAGTATCCCGCTAACCCTAGGGAACTGCGTATATCTGTTACATTTTCTTGGGTTGAGTCCATTCTACCACTGCCTTGATTTTATCTGGGTCGACCCGGATACCTTCCCCCGTTACTACATGTCCCAAAATTTTAACTTCTTTCATCCAAAATTCACACTTAGAGATTTGGCGTACAACTGGTGTTCTCGTAACCTTTGTAACATTGTACGTAGGTCCTTGGCATGATCTTCTTCCTTCTGGGTTTTTTTTTTTTTTTTTTTTTTTTTTTTTTTTCCGATGAGTTTGCTCTTATTCCCCGATATTTTCCGCATTTCTGCCCTGACTGGTTGCTCGTGGGGCGGCCAGAACACTAGGCTGCGGTGCGCGCAGTCTATCAGCACGTGGTGCTCCTTGAGCCAGTCCATTCCTAAGACCATATCGTACGCTCCGGTGTCTGCCACGATTGGGTCCACTCGCCATTTCCCATTCTGCGTGTTCGCATGAAGATCCGGACAGTATTGCTCTTCCACACTATGTTCGAGCCCTGTGAAGAAACGACGTCTTCCGGTATTCTTCACTCTGAATCCGCTAGTCTCCACTACGTGTGGCGAGATGACGGAGTAAGGACAATTGACGGAGATTGCAGTATTGGCAGTAATTCCGGACAAGTCGACCCATCCGACCATTTCCTTGACCCTTGCGGTGGTTGCGAATGTCCTTAGCCAAGTGAGCTGTCCGTTAAGTTGATTTGCCATCTACCGAAAGAATCGTTACTAAAAGGCATAATCCGTCACTAAATATCATATAACGTGGGGGCATCAGCAGGAGGGACGTTGGCCGTCGGGTCAGTGGCGGAAGGGTGGAGGCGTCAGAGGGTGTGGAGGAGTGAGAGGATTGACGACGCATTTCTCTCAGACGCTCGTTGGGCCGGTTGAGGGTCCGACTGAGTAGGTACGGCCTGGTCTGACCTAGTTGGTACGGCCTGGTCTGACCTAGGTAGGTACGGCCTAGCCGCACGGCCTGGTACGGCCTGGTCTGACCTAGTTGGTACGGCCTGGCCTGACCTAGGTAGGTACGGCCTAGCCGCACGGCCTGGTACGGGCCGCACCAACTGGTACCAGATATCATATACATTTGTTACTAATGGTACGCCTAGTTCATATAGTTTTGGTCTATGACCTATCGCCGCATCCTATTGCTAGCGCTCTCTCAGCGGAAGTTTATTGATATTGTATGTGCTGGCTCTGATACCAACTTAGTTGTCACACCCCAGGACAACCCGCCGCGCACTTATGCGCCAGGCGTTAAGCACATCACATACATTATCAATAACACAACCAAATAAGCCACTATATTAAAAATAAACAAGGTTCATAAACAACAAAAGGAAAAATATGTCAGACATGGCTAGTCAAACAGTCACCGCCATATCTGCATCATATAGGATTCATCCAAATATAAATTAAAAACAAATAGTGGCTACTCTTAATAGTTTCCGCTAAATTTTCTCACTCACGGCCTTCATCCATGTCTCCTTCTTCATTTCCTGGAACCCACATAAAAGTGGAAACAAAACGGGTGAGAGATCGAACTATCTCTCAGTGCGGGATTTAGTTCCAGCCCGGTGCTTTTACAAATGAATGCATTAAATACCCAAATAACATAAAAGTAAAGGTTTTGAAATAACCCCCAATTTTCCTATCAATTCAGACATGCAATCTTTTCAAAACATTCTCGGTTCTGTTCCTGTTTCTCTTTAAAATTCTCACACTCCGGGTTCGCCACACATGGACAATCCGGCCTTTCTCCTTTGGGAATCCATGCCCGTACATGAAAACTTAGTTAGAGTCGCCACACGAGGACGAGCTGTTCTGTTCTGTTCTGTTCTGTTCTGTTCTGTTCTTACTCCGGATCACCACACACGGATAATCCGGCCTTTCTCTCTGAGAACCCATGCCCATGCAGGATAGCCCAAAGAGTCGCCACACGAGGACGAATCTGGAAGGGTCGTTGCGGGGACCCAACCGGCAGATCGCCACACACGGACGATCCGATTTTCGAAAACACATGCAGAACCGCCACACAGGGACGGCCCCAATTTAAAACAGTTCATTAAAACTTTCCTTGTTCACATTCACACTATCCTGTCAGTTCAAATCAATGCATCCAACAAGTTCCTAACATGCAATTCTACACAAAACGAAAGAGAATTCGACATTCTCAACATGCAGTTCATCTACCAGATTGGGAAAAAGGATTACCTACCTTAATCCACGCATTTCTTATTATTTGTAAAAAGACCAGGAAACCCGCACCTGTATTCTCAGTGATTTCGTTGAAGCGTGTGTCGGAACCTCGAGTATGCTCAGCGTCTCCTAAAATCTCGCGATTTGCTCCTAAGTTTTTAACACATTTACTTCGATTTATTAATCGTATAAACTTTTCTTTAAAATCGACTACAGTTTACCCTATAACCAATGTTTGTATTTTTAACCCTAGATATCATTTAAAAGTATTCAATTCTATACATTTAAAAGTTATAACTACACAAGAGGGTAAATTACAATTTTCGGGTTTCTCAATTCATTTCCTGAATAGCCCTATGAAATCAATTTAAATGATTTAACCCTACAATTTGATTCTTAACTACTTCTAATATCCAATTAGACCATAAATAAATCGATTAACTTACAATAATTGTATTCAAATTGATGAGATAATAGGGTTTTTATTTGGGTTGTCGGAATTCGGTTTTCGATTTAACGAACTTCGGTTTTTGGGTTAATGGGTTTCGGGTTTTTGGGTGTGTTTTCGGCCAACAAGGGAAAGGAGGAAGAGAGGGTTGGGGTTTCGGCCAGCAGAGCAAGGGGTGTGGGGTTCGGCCAGTAGAGCAAGGGAGAGGGAGGGCCTTGGATGGTTCGGCCAAGGGAAGAAGAGAGGGGTAGGGTGCGGCAGCCACCAAGGAGGAGGGTTGGCTTGTGGCCGGCGGCAGCAGTCACTGTTTTTGACCGTTCTTGGCGGTCGAGACTCCGATCGAGATGAATCCAGCGCTCACGGTTTCATATTAACGAGCACTACAACTCCTATGTTGAACACTTCTTCAGAATCCGGACGTACGGGCGGCAATTCTCCGCAGAAGTAGGCTGGCTGGTTTGGGGCCAGTAGGGGTTTGGATCCGAATTGGGAAAAAATGGGGCTGTGGCGGCTAGGGTTTTGAGGGGGGTTTATATAGAAGTGAGGCTAGGGTCTGCCTCCAACTTCTGGTAGAGTTCAACTAGGCTTTTATGGGCCATGATCAAATTGAATATGTTAATTTGGGCTAAGAACAGAGATCTGTTTATGCTGTTTTAATTTTCATCTTCAAAGATTGACAACACTGGAATTATGGGTTCGGAATATGAAATTATTTTCCACATAGAAGTTGTAGAATTCTCTGTTACGGTTCTAACGCAACTGGTTTCACCTTAATCGGGATTCCCAGTGAGGAGAAAAGATAAAAATGGTTGACGAAGGTCTGCAGTCTCCGAACAGCAACGTTTATTGACTTTATAATTTTATGGAGAATTCTACGTCCTGAATTTAGGGTAGTCTTATACACGAAATTTGTAGATCATTAGGTATATTTTTCAGGTATTAAATTTCATTCGAATCCGAATTAATATGAATGATCTGTGATTAGAATACCAACATTTATCTTGTCTGAAATTTCGAGGTCTCCTAAGTTTTATTTTAGAGTGCGTTTATGACATTTTAAATTTGGCTATAAAATCTTATTACCTAAATTCCGTGGCGTTACAACCACGGTTTGCTCTGAGATGGTATCTCCATATGCTCGAATTTGGTTGACAACTCCTTGTACTCTTGACAGAAAAATCTGCACCGATTCTTCTTTGTCCATCTGCAATGTTTCAAAATCTCTGCGTAGACCTTGAAGCTTAATTGCCATAACCCGAGAACTTCCTTGAAATGCTGTTTTCAAGGTTGTCCATGCCTCCTTTGCGTTGGTGGCTGCTGCAATTTTCGAGAAGATGGTATCATGAACTGCTTGTTGGATGAAGAACAGCGCCCTTGCATCTTTCTTCTGAGTTTCTTGCTGGTTCGGATCTGGTTCTGGTGCACCATTTGCTATCAAGTCCCATAGACCATGTGACTTGAACAAGGTTGACATCTTGATACTCCAAAACTCATAATTATCGCCTTTGAACAGAGGAATTGCTGGTTGAGTAACATTGACTGTGGTGGAGCTGCTGTCCGCCATTTCAGAGTTTTTGGAGTTTGTTGATCGAAGTTTGCTCTGATACCAAATGTTGGAAAGAACTTAAGATTGCGGAAATTGAAAGAGTTGAATTTGCTGCAGAAATTCTTATTAACTCAATGATTATTTCGGACTACAACTCAAGTATTTAACATAAAACAGAAACTAAAAAAGGAAACTGCTGTTCCCCCACATCCACTACTCTAATCTACTCTAAAAATAGGAAATTAACCAGCCCACTAACTCTCCTAATTAAAGACACATACTCTCCACTAAGTAATCTAATTATAGGACTCCTAGAACATGTTACACGTTTCTATTCTTGATAAAAACTGCAACTCTAAATCTGGCCAGCAGTACCAGTGCCTCTAGAACCTTCAATCTAATTTTGTATCACATTTTTAACAAAATAACAGTCAGTGTAGGTACCAATACCGACTGTTTTCTTTAAAAAACAGTCAGTGTAGGTACCCAACACTGACTGTTTTATTGAAAAAACCGTCGGTGTTGGTTACCTACACCGACTGTTTTTAAAAAAAAAAACAGTCGGTGTAGTTCTAAAAAACAGTCAATAATTAGTTCTAAAAACAGTCGGTGTTGGCATAAAATTTTAGCATGGTTCTGTTTGTATCGAGGCTAGCCTCCATATTTTTGCTAGCAATATATTATTATTCGGCATTCATTGACATTAAATAGAATATCATGCAAATAATTTGAGCAACACAAACAAAAGACAACACAATATAAACAACATAACTCATACTTTTAATTACAAAAGACAACACAATATAAATAATTACAGCATCTGGCTCCAGAGTAGGGTCCCAGTTTTTTCTTCTCATACTTTTAATATTTCTCGAGGGCTTCTGTCTCATATTTTCAATTATTTTATTTAGTTCATGAACCATTCCAGCTTGTCCAAGAGTGACTGCAATGGAGTGATACGCGGCCATATCAGGATATATTTGAGTTTCACCCTACATAACATAGATATAAAATTACATCACTACAACAAACAAAAAATAACATGAGAGGTCTTGGAAACACTGAGGTCCATCAATCTTTCAAGATCTCCAAGTTGTATTTTCTCACCAACTTAATGTATCTACAATTGAAATAGATAAATTATGAATTTCACAACAAGGTAAGCCTCACATATGCAACCAAGGCCAATTATAGCACCGATTAGGAAATAAGCCTCACTTTAACTTCCCAATTAAGCATCCAGTAACTCCAATTACATCGATTATTTACTATCTCGATTGCTATCATCTAAATTCAGTTGTACCCCAGTTAAACCTTTTAGCCTCAGCATACCCTTGATTCAAAAACCAAAAATGAAAAAATATTTTTAAGAATTTAATAGTCAGCATGGTACAATTCTATTGTGAATTTGGATACAAGATCAAGTAATACCAAGTAATGAACAATTACTAACAATTGTACTGAGTCATAACAATTATCCAAATACTAACTTACTAACAATTGTACTGAGTCATAAACAATTATCCAAATACAATCTGAGCTTGAACAATCTCTGGTCGTGCATCTTCTATCGTCAGGTACAAAATATCATCAACCAGAGAGTAAATATTTCACTATATCAATACTGGTATAGGTGGTACTGGTGTACATACAAAATGAGATCAAATTGGTCGAATAACTTGATTACTAGTAAATTACTCTTGCACATGCAGCCAAGATAGGAAATAATTAACTTTTAGCAATTACTGATGCACAAACTAAACTAAGGCAGTAAGTCTTGCCTTAACTTACAGCAATTTATACCAAATTACACATCTTACAATATAACAAACAGATTCGAGATCAATTATGAGTAATAGGAACACAAATATAGTTCCTGATCCAAGCCAGAAAGCAATTCAAAAAAGGATAATGAGTCAATCGGATCAATAAGTTCCAAGACATTATAGAGTCAAGTGAGGCACACATTTCAATTCTCAAGCAACAGAACAAGTCAAAGGTGCTCAATTCAATGATCAATTTCACAAACAAAAGAGTCAAAAAAGAAAAATTGCAAAAATTGTGAGTTCGAAAAGAAAATTGTGCATCTATCGTGTGATATTGAGAAAATTGGTTGCTCAAACGCAAAAGTTCGGTTAGGGTTTCTGATTTGGGAGAAAGAAGACATCAGTTATGCAATTTTGGAAAAATAGAACAGAAAATTGAAAAAATAAAAAGACTATCGATCCATGGTAGAAGAGAAAAAACCTGGAGTCAAGGAGATAGCAAGGCGGAGAGACAGCAAGTATATAGCAAGGTGGAGAGACAACAAGGCGATAGCAAGGCGGAGAGACAGCAAGAGAAAACCTGAAAAAATAAAAAGACTATCGATCCATGGTACAAGTATTCAGATTGTTCTTATCAGTAATGAAAATACTGTCGGGAGATAGCAAGGTGGAGGCGGAGATGGAGACGGAGAGAGACAGCAAGCCGGAGGCGGAGAGAGACAGCGAGTAATTTGAAATTTTGGGAGATAGCAGAGGCGGAGAGGGTTTATATCAGAGAGGAGGGAAATGAAATTTAGAAGGGGAATGAAGTTCTTCGTGGCTGATCGAAAGATATAAAGCCGGGAACGAAAATTTTCGGAAATTTTCGAAAGATATAAAACCGGGAACAAAAATTTTGGTGACTGCTCAACACCGACTGTTTTTTAAAAAAAACAGTCGGTGTAGGGTATGAGCAACACCGACTGTTTTTAAAAAAAACAGTCGGTGTTGGTTCACTGACGGTTTTTTGTAATGGAACAGTCAGTGTTGAGGTTCTTCTTATTTACGATTTTACCAGTAGTCTCTACACCGACTGTTACATATTAAAACAGTCGGTGGCTGACGGTCGGTGAAGGGGTTTTTTGTACTAGTGATTGATGCTTGGTGTTGCAAACAATGGTATATATGATATATATGATACAATAGTGGTGATATAATTTTAATTTTACAAGTAGAATCATGCGCCTTCTTTATGTCTATATTATTATCTTGTTTTTGTTTGTAATGTTGTCTATTAGATTGCTTTGCTGGTTGTATAATTGTTGGTATATATTGAATGTTATTTGTATTCTTTTTTTATAAATGGCAAACAAATATATGGAGGCTAGTCTCTACACTACAGCAATCATACCCATCAGCGACTGGCCAAATCGGTCGCTGATGGGATTTTCGCCGGTCGCTGATGACAAAATCGGTAGCAGATGATCTAAATCAGTAGCAGATGACCCGGACGCAGTTGCTTCGTCGCTGATGACCACCCCGCTGACGTCACCGGTCGCGGAAGGGTCAGGCGCCGGTCGCTGATGACTCCTTTAGCGACCGATTGGTTCTGTCGCTGATGCTGCGTGCCGACGTGGTGCAAGATCATCAGAGACCGATTGGCCGGTCTCTGATGGTTCAAAATCGGTAGCAGAAGGTTGTTTTTTTTTATGTTTTTTTTGATATTTTTTTTGTTATTTTTCTTTTTCCCAATTGGTACGAAACGTACCAAGCAATGAAAACATAATTCACAAGCAAATATACAATTTACCGTCGTCATTTTCGATCGACAAATATATAATTCACAAATAATTCACATGCAAGCAATTGAACAATATAAAATACTGATACGACATCCAATATCAAATATCCAAGTAAATATCCAATATCTAACATCCAATATCCAACATAAACAAGAAATATGTAAAATACTACATAAACATCCAATATCAAAGTACGATATAAAAATAAAATTTGAACTCTAATTACAATTCATTCAATGCTATCTCTATTTAACGACTGTTCAAACTCAATTATTCAATTTTACATTTGCCAAACAACCTCATGTCACTGCCTTCTATCCCTTGCACTCTTGCACCTCATGTCACATAGTAATAGAACTGTATCACATTTTTGGTACATGCTAAGGGAATGGTGTATCAGGAATGTGAGGATAAGTTTAAGCAATATTGTAGCACTTCTAATGCCTTGGGTGATTGATCACTCAAAAGAGAGCAATGTTTCTTTTAATATTTATAAACTCGGAAATGCTATCGGTTCGGACTGCAAGTGCACAATCCTATCGAGTAGTATATTCGAGGTCGATCCACAGGGAATATTGGTTCAATGCTTTGAGCGATCGAATCACAATCTTTCGAAAGGTTAGACGAAATCTGAAAATTGGGAGATGTTGTTTTGATCAATGTAAATTAGGAAGCAATTAAAAGTAATTAAAATAAAGATAGAGATGAGAATTCCTAGGGTTTCGGCACACCATTGCCACTCAATCCGCCTTGATAATATATTCCTGTTGCGTCTGATTTTCTGTTGTTGTTTTAATGAAAAACACCACATAGGTCACTGTGATTTATGTTACGCAAGAATGACAGATCTTTCACCGAGATTCTACATAGGACACTGCGATTTACCTTACGCAAATGTCTGATTACTCAAATACCCCAAATTACTACATAGATCACTGCGAATTTCTTTACGCATGTGATGGAATTTGGTACGCATTTTGTTGGTCTGGTTTATGGTTTCCCCGCTAAAGTTTTCTTCACATAAACCTAATAGATCTCAACGAGCCTAATTCATACAAATAGTTTCTCTTGCCATTAAAGTACTGTCACTACCCTAACGGACTCAAACTAGATCATTGAAATTAGATGAAGAGATAGTAAATCACAAAAGCATTTTAGTACAACAACAAGAAACCATAATCAACAGAAATATATATATCAAAACATCAAGAGTAACAAGGTTTACTGCCTAGCCCTAAGAAAATGAACTTAGCCGCGGAACGGCATTGTTACAAGCACTCCTCTCTTCTCACTTTAATCAAATCTAACCCTAATTACAAAGATGATTAGTCCTTCTGCCCAGGGGCCTTATATAGGAGTGGAGGGACATGTAGAGGTTGAGTAGGGGCTAAGAAACTGATCTGGAAACAGCTGTCGGCAGTTATTCCCCAAGGAATGCCTTCGGATACGGGCCGTATCAGGTGATACGGTCCGTATTAGGACCTTGGCAGTTAGGGTTTAATGCTTCCAGCGCTATCTCCTGGTCTGTGTTAGGCCTGGTCCGTATTAGTCAATACTGGCCGTAACAGGGACTTAGTCGATGAGCGTCGCTGATCCGATTGACCCGATTCTAGCTCCATTTGGTGTAAAATAGTCCCAAAACCTGTTTTCTGCAATAAAACACAAAGAAGGGTGACAGTAGCCTTTTTCTCTAAATAATTAAACATAAGTGTGAGAAAATATGTAAAACCTAAGCCAAAACCCTACGTAAATCATCATTATTTTAACTCTGATCAGTGATTAATATAAAGATTAATAAAGAAAATGCAGTTGATTTTCCTGATTTCATTTTCTGTTGTGCATCCCTACAAGAAATCAGTTTGGATATCGTCAACATCAATGATATAACTTTTATTAGGCCAAAATCAATAAACCTACCTTCCATGAAAATATTAGAGCTGCTGGGAATGTACTTCAACTCTGAGGCTTGATTTGTCCAGTGCCGAGTTCAATAAAGGTATACTGTCTTCTGATCAATTACATAAAAACAAATTTTAGTTTCCTGGAATGCACAACCTTCCTAGATTACCAAAGATCTAAGAATAAACAATATGCTATACAAATGAACCATAATTTATTGCAAAATGTTGCTGGTAAGTGATAATTCAGTGTGAAACCAAAAATTATCTTAAACAGAAGTTCGATGATAAAAAAAAAAGAAATAGAATATGTTTACTATTATAGCTGTTGAATAAATGATTCAAACTTAGATAATTTCTGTTATTAGAGAAATGAGTGAAGGGTTGTGAGTAAATTTATTTTTATTAGGGTTGTCTTTGTTTATTTAAATGCTAATTTAGGTGCACTCTATTTTGTAACTG
This sequence comes from Carex myosuroides, assembly GCA_028015225.1. Taxonomy (NCBI): domain Eukaryota; kingdom Viridiplantae; phylum Streptophyta; class Magnoliopsida; order Poales; family Cyperaceae; genus Carex; species Carex myosuroides. The sequence goes on along the minus strand of CM051464.1, from coordinate 15,292,879 downwards.
TTTGTTAAGTGAAGGGGTGTAACTCTTCAGGGGTCGGATCTATTCTGCTTTATATAGCAGTTAGATAATAGACATTCTGTATCTTCCTTTTCTATAGATAATATTGAACTTTGTCTGCTTCTCTTGTTTTCCTCTCTAAATATTCCAACGTATTGGTATCAGAGCCATGAATCAATCTATCATTCCTCAATTTGATGGAGAGAATTACAATTTCTGGTGTATCAAGATGAAAACGCTGCTTAAGTCTCATGGGTTATGGGACATGATTGATCCGGGTTTGACGGGAACTGATCCAGAAAGTGTTAAAAAGGATTCAAGGGCGATGTGCTTTATTCAACAAGGTGTTAGCGATGCAGTCTTTCCCAAAATCGCAGCAGCAGAAAATGCTAAAGAAGCCTGGACGAATCTGTCTACTTCGTTTGAAGGGAACACTCGGGTAAAGGGGATGAAACTTCAGGGATTGAGAAGGGATTTTGAGACACTGCAGATGAAGCCTGAAGAGAACATCCAAACTTTTCTTACAAAGGTGCAGGATGTGGTGAATCAAATGAAGGTATACGGTGATACGGTGTCAGATCAGACGGTGGTTTCCAAAGTGTTGAGAAGTCTAAATCCTGATTTTGATCATGTTGTCGCTGCGATTGAGGAATCCAAAGATTTAGCAAATTATTCATTTGCTGAACTTACTGGATCTCTACAGACACATGAATCTAGATTAAAGAAAAGGGAAGAATCGGTTGGAGAACAAGCCTTTTATGTAAGAGGAGAAGTTGTGAGAGGAAGAGGAAGAAGCAGGGGTAGTTTCGCTAGAGGGAGAAGAGGCAGGGGATCAAGTTCGAGAGGGGGAAGCACCACTGGAGAATCGAATTCCAGAGGGGGAAGGAATATTGATTCGTCAGATTGTGACTCATCTGATGAGTTTAAGAAAGGAGTTAGATGTTATAACTGCAATAAGATGGGACATTACAAATCTGAATGTCAAGAGCCAAATAAACGGGTGGTGCGTTGCTATTATTGTAACAAACTGGGACATCTACAATCTCAGTGTTACACCAAAAGAAGAGAAGAAGGTCAGGCAAGTTTCGCCCAGGAGAATGAAGAGGAGTATGAGGAGACAGATGATGCACTTTTCATGGCATACACCAATCACAAAATTGATCCAAGCACAATTTGGTTTCTGGACAGCGGATGCTCAAATCACATGACAGGGCATAAGGAGCAGTTTGTCACTCTTGATGAATCTTTTAAGCATCAAGTGAAACTCGGAGATAATAAGATGATTCAAGTAGAAGGTAAAGGGACAGTATCTGTTCTTACAGCAACCGGTATGAAAAATCTTCAAAACGTGTATTTCATTCCGAAGTTGTCGCAAAACTTGTTGAGTATTGGGCAATTGACTGATAACGGTTATTTCGTTGTATTTGATGGTAAAACCTGTACCATAAAAGAGAAGACAAGTGACCAGTTAGTTGTAAAAGTAGAAATGGCTGCAAACAAATTGTTTCCTCTAGAAATGACCACTGTGATGGATCGGGCATTAATTGCAAAGGGGACGAAGATCTCTGACCTATGGCATCAGAGATATGGGCATTTAAATGAGTCAAGTTTGAAGTTATTGGGTCATAAAGAGATGGTCTATGGTATACCTGCGATTGATGAAGTAGAATTTTGTGAGGGATGTGTGTATGGAAAACAATCCAGAATATCATTTCCAAAGAATCAAAGTAGAAAGACTGAGAACATTCTTGAGGTTGTGCATACCGATTTATGCGGGCCAATGAAGACTACATCTTTAGGTGGCAGTAAGTACTTCTTATTGTTCACTGATGATTTTAGTAGGAGAAGTTGGATTTATTTTCTTAAGGCCAAATCTGAAACATTCAATGTGTTCAAGAAGTTTAAAGCGTTGGTTGAAAAACAATCAGGCAGCAGTATAAAAATTCTAAGATCGGATAGGGGAGGGGAGTTTACCTCAAGAGAGTTCAATGAATTTTGTGAAGTAGAAGGAATACACCGTGAGCTGACCACACCGTATACACCGCAACAAAACGGTGTAGCAGAAAGGAAGAATAGAACAGTAGTTGAAATGGGAAGGAGTTTGATGAAACACAAGAAGCTGCCTAATCAATTTTGGGCTGAAGCTGTAGGAACAGCGGTTCATATACTGAACCGATCACCAACCAAGGCAGTGAGTGAAGTCACTCCATTGGAAGCCTGGTCTGGAAAGAAACCCGATGTAAGTTATTTTAGAGTATTCGGTTGTATAGCTTATGGGTTCATTGATGATCACATGAGAAGTAAACTTGATGACAAAACTCTAAAACAAATCTTTATTGGGTACAGTGAGCAGTCAAAAGGGTACAGGTTATATGATCCTGTAAGTGGAAAGGTTACAGTGAATAGAAATGTTGTTTTTAATGAAGGGTCATGTTGGGATTTTGATGAGAAGAAAGAAGCGGTAGCTACTGAAAAAGAAACTGTTATAGTGACTGACAGTGAGTTAATAGAAGATGAAAGTGATAGAAGTGAAGAGGAGGAGAGTTCGGATAGAAATGAGGCTGTCGAAACTCCTCTAAAAACTTATACCAGGAGGGGAAGAGATGTGCAGCTCACAAACAGGAAGACAAAAGCACTAAAAGACTTGTATGAATCAACGCAAGTAATGTTAGTGGCTGATCCGACATGTTTTGAAGAAGCAGATATGAAGGATGAGTGGAAAGTAGCTATGAAGGATGAGATTGCAGCAATAGAGAAGAACAAAACTTGGAGATTGGTAAGATTACCGGAAGGGAAAAATGTAATTGGGGTGAAATGGGTATACAAAACTAAAGTAGGACCAGAGGGTGAAATACTGAAGCATAAGGCTAGACTTGTGGTGCGAGGGTACACTCAAGAGCAGGGAGTTGATTTTGATGAGACATTTTCTCCTGTGGCACGGTTTGAAACCATAAGAACTCTTTTAGCAATTGCAGCACATTTAAAACTGACAGTGTATCAATTTGATGTAAAATCAGCCTTCTTAAATGGGGAATTGAAGGAGGATGTTTACATAGAGCAGCCAAAGGGGTTTGAAGTTCACGGGAAAAAGGAGCATGTATACAAATTGGATAAGGCTCTGTATGGATTAAAACAGGCACCACGAGCATGGTACAGTAAAATTGATAGTCACTTTCTTGAAACTGGTTTTGAAAGAAGCAGTAGTGAACCTAATCTTTACATAAAGAAAAATGGTGGAAATGAACTGCTGATTGTGTGTCTCTATGTGGATGACATGATCTACATGGGAACAAATCAGAGTTTAATTGATCAGTTTAAAGAGAGTATGAAAAAGAAGTTTGAAATGACTGACTTAGGAAGGATGAAATATTTCTTGGGTTTGGAAGTGATTCAAGATGACAAGGGCATTTTTGTATCACAAAAGAAATATGCCTGTGACCTTTTAAGAAGATTCCAGATGGAGAACTGTCAGGCAATGAGTACACCCATGAACGCAAAAGAAAAATTAGTCAAGGAGGATGGAAGTGCATCAGCTGATGGTGTGAGATACAGAAGTATGGTGGGTGGTTTAATTTATCTTACTCACACAAGACCTGATATTTCATTTTCAGTTGGAGTTGTATCGAGATTTATGCACAATCCAACAAAACACCATATGGGAGCAGCAAAAAGAATTCTAAGGTACATTTCTGGAACAACTGAGTATGGGATGTGGTACGATAGAAAGAGTACAGGAAATTTGTCTGGGTACAGTGACATTGATTGGGCAGGGTGTTATGAAGATATGAAGAGTACATCTGGTTACTTGTTCTGTTTGGGGTTAAGTCCGGTCAGCTGGAAATCAAAGAAACAGCCAACAGTAGCACTTTCCTCAACCGAAGCGGAGTATGTAGCAGTATGTACAGCAGCGTGTCAAGGGGTATGGCTCAGTAGAATTTTGAAAGATGTTGGGAAGCGACAGGAAGGATCAGTAGTGATTAAATGCGACAACAAATCAACAATAGCTATGTGCAAAAATCCGATGTATCACGGTAGATCAAAGCACATTGATATTAAACTTCATTTCATCAGGGAGTTAGTAACAAATAACACTATTGAATTGGAATATGTGCCCACTGCAGACCAGAAAGCTGATATTCTGACCAAGGCGCTACCAGCAGCTGATTTTCTAGCTATGCGCAGGAAGATAGGAGTAACCAAGTTTGAATCAAGAGGGGGTGTTGAATAAATGATTCAAACTTAGATAATTTCTGTTATTAGAGAAATGAGTGAAGGGCTGTGAGTAAATTTATTTTTATTAGGGTTGTCTTTGTTTATTTAAATGCTAATTTAGGTGCACTCTATTTTGTAACTGTTTGTTAAGTGAAGGGGTGTAACTCTTCAGGGGTCGGATCTATTCTGCTTTATATAGCAGTTAGATAATAGACATTCTGTATCTTCCTTTTCTATAGATAATATTGAACTTTGTCTGCTTCTCTTGTTTTCCTCTCTAAATATTCCAACAATAGCAACAACAATCTGACATTTTTTACAACCCAACAGAATAAAAGAAAATTTAACAATTAGTTGGCAACTAAAAATCTGAAATCCATCACAACCGTTTTCCTCATCCATAGGCAGCCAAGAATTAATTAAGCTTAATTACAAGGCAAGGGAAAAGCCATAGGCAGCCAAGAATAAATTACTCACCAAAAGAACATTTAAGCATAGTAACATGGCACAATTTGAGTTCAACATAACACAGACATGAAGTCACCCCAAGTATCATGGCAATTCATCAATCTAGTTTTAGCATAATAGCTTAATCGCAAATTAAGCAAGCAAGTCACCAACCCTAATAATTCAATTGCAACAGAACTAATTCCCACATGATTGCAAAGGTTAATTTCACTCAAGTGTAGTTAATCATCATCAAACACAGTGATACTCTAAATTCATTGACCTACGAAATTTCTAGTACTACTCACCAAAAAGAATACGGCTCTTCCAGAAAATTGTCAGAGAGAGGGGGCGGGGTCACAGCAGGGTCGGGTCAGAGAGAGGGGTCTTCACAGCGGCGCGTTAGAGAGAGGTTTCCAGTGGCGAGTCAGGCACGGAAGGGATCGGCGGGTCATAGGCACTAGAGAGGGGTGGAATCAGGATCCAGCTCTTCCAGCAGCGGGGATCACGGCGGCGGGGTTCGTGCGGGAAGGGATCGGCACAGTGGCGGGGGTCGAGCGGCAGCTGCAGCGGTGTTTTTTTTTTTTGGCTAAACCTAGAATTAATGGCGGGGTTCGGGAGGCAGAGAATAAGAAAGACTTGGCGGGATTTTGAGGGGGCACCCTTCAGCGACCGGACCAAATCGGTCACAGAAGGGTATGAGCGCCGGTCGCTGAAGAGTTCGTCGCCAAAACATTTAAATTTAAATTTTTTAATTTTTTTTTGGGTCTTCAGCGACCGGCGACCTTACCGGTCTCTGATGCTGGTCGCTGAAAACCAGTTTTGTTGTAGTGATAATACACGGCATATTTAAACATATTTATTGACCAGGGTAAAAGCGACCCTGATTTACGTAGGGTTTTGACTTAGGTTTTATTATTACGAGAAATCGGTTATTGTTGCTCTTTTTTTTTATAGCAGGAACCATGTCTTGGGGCTATTTTACATCAAATGGAGCAAGAGTCGTATATATCAGAATTGTAGAACACCGGAACTAACTCTCTGTTACGGTCCGTAACAACCAGTACAAACCAGGAGCCCAATACCGACCATGTAGGAAGGAATACGCATTAACTGCTGGAGCACCCAACTTCTGCACAGGGGCAATACGGTCCTTACCAGCCCAACTTTGGTGTTCCTATATGTTCAAGTTCTTCAACTTTAATTATCGATGAAAAGGACACACCAACAATATAATAGAGCAGAATCAAAATACAGAATGTTAAATTAAAATTTAGGACTATTGTAAAAGTAATATAGAGTTACACTGTTAATAAAACGTTAATCATACACGGCATATCATACACGGATGCGAGAAAATTCCAAGTAAATAGTGTGTCAAAGGGGGAGACGCTCGTGTGAAAATGAGCTCAACGATACACACATGATCAATTGAATAAACTACGTGTGGGACAAGTACCGACATTTTTACATGGTTTCTTATAAAGAAACTGTGTATGATTATCAACCTTCATACACAGCTTTTTTTTACAAAAACCGTGTATGCTGCTGCTCAGTATCCAATCACTATTTTGTAGTAGAAGCCATGTACGATTCATTCGTGCCTCTCGAACAACTACTGTGAAAAAATAATTTCTTGATGAAGAGATCACCCCCTCATTATGCGCGCCCGCCTCTTCGCATCCTCTACATTTAAGTCCAGCCCCCTCCCCCTTATTGTCTCTTCATTTCTCTTTTCTTCTCTCTGACGGTGGTAGGTCGAGATTTCTCTCATTTTCATTTCCCCCCCGTGTGCCATCTTGATTTTTCTGTCGAGGTTTTGCATATTGGCACCCAGATTTATGATGAGCTAAATCTCCCTACCACCCTCAAACGGAGAAGAGGGAAATCAATCATGAATTATCTGTCCAATATTCAATAACTAGAATGTCCTTTTGTATGTTGCATATTTGCGGATCTATGTATTTTTTGTAGAGTAATTATATTGTACGCCGCTGTTTGGTCCCCTAAACGTCCCCCTGATGATAACTAACTGTGTTAATAATTAATTAACGACTTTAACTAACAGTTAGTGGTCCCCGTCTAACTGTCAATACCCACTGGTGGGACCACTATTATAAATACTTGCTCAATTAGGTATGAATACTTGCTCGATTAGTTATGATACTTGTGCGACAGACAACTCGAAAGTATGTCATCATGGATCTCATTTGAAAGAGAAAATTGTGTAGAAGACGTTCGTGGTTTTAGATTTGCAAAATTCCTCATATATCGTCAGAAATATTGGTTTGATTGAACGGAGAAAAAAAATCACCTCTAAAAACGTGTAAAAAATGAGTAAGTGATGTGTTCAGTTTTTTTTTAAAATACTTGATATCTTAGGTATGAATACTTAATGTATTATATATGAATACTTGATATCTTAGGAATGAATACTTGATTTATTATATATGAATAGTTGATATCTTAGGTATGAATACTTGATGTTTTAGATTCACAAAATTTCTCACAGATCGTTAGAAATATAGGCGAGATTGAATGGAAAAAAAATCCACCTCTAAAAACGTGTAAAATATGGTGTGTGATAAGAGAAATAAAAAAAAGTTTATATGTTCAATTTTTTTAGAAATATTTGGTATCTTAGGTATAAATACTTACACGACGAAAAACCCGAAACTACTTCATCATGGATCTCATTTGAAAGAGAAAATTACGTAGAAGATGTCCGTAGTTTTAGATTCGCAAAATTCCTCACAGATCGTCAGAAATATTAACGAGATTAAACGGAGCAAAAAAACCCACTTCTAAAAACGTGTAAAAGATGAGTGTATAATTAGAGAGAAAAGAAAGTTGATGTCCAGTTTTTTTTTTTAATACTTGATGTCTTAGGTATGAATACTTAATATATTATAAGATAATACTTGCACACATAAATATCCTTACATACACGCGCTAGTTGTAAATTTTTTCAATCATAAGCGGTCCCTCAAGTAGTTAATGTAGTTAGTGGTCCCCATCGTACTTTACACATCAGTTAATCAGGGGGAGGTTTAGGAGACATAATGGGGGGGGGGGGAATGTTAGTCGATTCCTTTTTTGTAAATGTTGTTTGATTAATTATGTTGCATGTAAATCGATATTTATTTACAAATTTGTTTAACTAGACCTTAAATCTATATGTACAAATTGTTTAACACCAGAGGGGGAGGGAGGGGGTTCCTCTGTATGCACAAAATTCGTATATTTGCGAATCTATATATTTTGCATATTTATGTATATATATGTTCAATATGAATAATTTATTAACACCAGAGGTCTCTATCATAATATTTAATGCCATACATTCTCTTTCTCTGTCATAATTATTAACCCCAGAGGGCTCAATGTTCAATATGTTGCATCTAACTTTGCTATTTAGTATTTATTGTTTGGGGTCAGCAACTGGAATTTACTATTAATGTGGGATTTGCTACCTAACTTTGCTATCCAGCAATTGACATTGAGCTAGTCACACATTCTTCACGACTGATTTAATTTTATTTTCACTTGTATTGTTGAGCATCTTTTTGCCTAAAGGTGACAAAAATACAAGGTAATTTATATTTTGAACTTTCAGTATCGATGCCGTATCGGGAACATATTTGTATCCAATACGCACCCGACACGGGTACGGGGTCCAATATAGAGTATCGGAGTAACATAGCCCCGAATAGACGGCGTTAGGAGCTCAAAACCGTCCGTCTGTTGGTTTGAATCGATGGCATAGGTGCTCAACGCTATCGGGTTTAATCCGATGACATAGGTGTCTACCTTCACTATCGGGGCGATGACCATTGGTTCGGAAACCGATGGTGAAGTGTTTTCTGTAGTAGTTGTACATGACACTGTAGCTATCTGATATATTAATTTTGGATCCAGAAGTGAATTAACAATATCAAATACAGTGGTGGACGGGGATGTCTATCCCGTCCGTCGAATTGAGAATGAAATTCCCGTCCTTCCAATGAAAAGAGATTTCATTGGAATGTATCTCTTTTTCGATATTATTTTTCGTTTTTCTATTAATAAAAAAATCGGGAGCACAACTACACTGGTTTTGCACATGCAGGACAGCACGCATTATCATTTTAATTTAAATTGTCTTTTTAAAAAAAATAGTACCAGATAATATTTTTGAAATTGTCAACATCGCCATTCTGCAACAACCACAGACATAGCATTCATTTCAAATCTTACAGTCTATAAATAAAAAAATAGATCTTCCAATCAAACCTTTTTGGACGTACTTTGAATAATATAGCAAGCTGAAATCTGATACTTGGAATATTTCAATAGATAAGACAAAAAAAAAAGACTTTTAAGGGGGGACAGTACGACACGTTAATTGGACTGTGCTTCAACAATAGCCGAAAATAACATTTCTGTTTTAATTACCCACTGTTTCAACTATATCTTTTTTCTTAGATCTTAGAATAAGTGGGCTATCAAGGACTGTTTCAACTACATATCAACTGTATGAAACCTCAGCTTTATACGGATCCTCTATGCATATGGCCACAAAAAATGTACGGACTAATCGTAAATAAGGACTCTTTTATGTATAAAAGTCAGCTAATAATTGGAATGGTTAATTTTTATTTTTTTTTATTATTTTTTTTTTGTTATATTATGTAAAAGGGTCAATATGCAATATAAGAAATGAAAAGTATCGGACGGAGAGTATATCTCGTTTCCATTACAAATATTTGGTACAGCAATATAACTATTTTGAGACTCTTTTGAGACATTTATTTGGTCCTTTGTTTCGCCCAGTTTAAAATGAGGATTGTATACTTATTTTTCATTAAAAAAGAAAGAGAGTAACATGGGACAGAGAGTTGAGAGGGGAATGTAAGGAATATATGGGGCAACAAGGACATTTTGTAAAACTTCCGTGCCCTTAGAGAGACAATAGCATGTGGGGATTTAATTTTGATGCAATAAGGACCAAATTTTTTCCGAACAAGCGCACACAGATTTTATAACAAGTTTATATAATCGCCAATATTTGGTTGGAGTGAATAACAATCTCAAAGTGTAATTAGCATCATATATAGAGTTTTGAGTGTGGCTATGGTAATATGTATATTACGGATCAACCTGTGCTACAGATCGATATCTATATTTTAAAAGTACAAACAGTCGATGTAAACAGTTAAATATGAGTTCCGTATGAAAATGTACTTCCTTTAATTGATGCTTGGTGTTACAAACAAGGGTATATATGATATATATGATATAATAATGGTGATATAATTTTAATTTTACAAGTAGAATCAAGCACCTTCTTTATGTCTATATTATTTTATTGTTTTTGTTTGTAATGTTGTCTATTAGCTTGCTTTGCTGGTTGTATAATTGTTGGTATATATTGAATGTTATTTGTATTCTCTTTTTATAAATGGCTAACAAATATAAGGAGGCTAGTCTCTAATACAAGCATAATTAAACATATTTATTGTTCAGGGTAAAAACAACTCTGATTTACGTAGTGTTTTGACTTAGGTTCTAACTAATTATCTCACCTTTATGTTTAATTATTGCGACAAATCGGTTATTGTTGCTCTTTTTAATTTTTATAGCAGGAACCATGTCTCGGGGTTATTTACATCAAATGGAGCAAGAGTCGTATATATCAGAATTGCAGAACACTAGAACTAACTCTCTGTTACGGTCCGTAACAACCAGTACAGACCAGGAGCCCAATACAGACCATGTAGGAAGGAATACGCATTAACTCCTGGAGCGCCCAACTTCTACACAGGGGCAATACGGTCCGTACCAGCCCAACTTTGGTGTTCCTATATGTTCAAGTTCTTCAACTTTATTTATCAATGAAAAGGACACACCAACAATATAATAGAGCAGAATCAAAATACAGAATTTTAAATTAAAATTTAAGACTATTGTAAAAGTAATATAGAGTTACACTGTTAATAAAACGTTAGTCATACACGGCATATCATACACGGATGCGAGAAAATTCCAAGTAAATAGTGTGTCAAAGGAGGAGACGCTCGTGTGAAAATGAGCTCAACCATACACACACGATCAATTGAATAAACTACGTGTAGGACAAGTACCGACATTTTTAAATGGTTTCTTATAAAGAAACTGTGTATGATTATCAACCTTCATACACAGCTTTTTTTTTTACAAAAACCGTGTATGCTTGTACTCAGTTTCCAATCACTGTTTTGTAGTAGAAGCCGTGTACGATTCATTCGTGCCTCTCGAACAACTACTGTGAAAAAATAATTTCTTGATGAAGAGATCGCCCCCTCACTATGCGCGTCCGCCTCTTGGCATCCTCTACATTTAAGTCCAGCCCTCTCCCCCTTAATTGTGTCTTCATTTCCCTTTTCTTCCCTCTGACGGTGGTAGGTCGAGATTTCTCTCATTTTCATTTCCCCCTCGTGTGCCATCTTGATTTTCTGTCGAGCTTTTACATAATGGCACCCAGATTTATGATGAGCTAAATCTCCCTACCACCCACAGACGGAGAAGAGGGAAATCAATCATGAATTATCTGTCCAATATTCAATAACTAGAAAGTCCTTTTGTATGTTGCATATTTGCGGATCTATGTATTTTTTGTACATGTTGTTTCATTAATTATGTTGCATGTAAATCGATATTTATTTACAAATTTGTTTAACACCAGAGGGGGAGGGAGGGGGTTCCTCTGTATGCACAAAATTCGTATATTTGCGAATCTATATATTTTGTATATTTATGTACAAATATGTTCAATATGAATAATTTATTAACACCAGAGGTCTCTGTCATAATATTTAATGCTACATTCTCTTTCTCTGTCATAATTATTAACACCAGAGGGCTCAATGTTCCATATGTTGCATCTAACTTTGCTATTTAGTATTTATTGTTTGGGGTCAGCAATTGGAATTTACTATTAATGTGGGATTTGGTACCTAACTTTGCTATTCAGCAAATGACATTGAGCTAGTCACACATTCTTCACGACTGATTTAATTTTATTTTCACTAGTATTGTTGAGCATCTTTTTGCCTAAACGGTGACAAAAATACAAGGTAATTTATATTTTTAACTTTCAGTATCGATGCCGTATCAGATACTTATCGGTGCCGTATCGGGCACATATCCGTATCCAATACGCACCCCACACGGGTACAGGGTCCAATATAGAGTATCGGAGTAACATAGCCCCGAACAGACCGCGTTAGGAGCTCAAAACCGTCCGTCTGTTGGTTTGAATCGATGGCATAGGTGCTCAATGCTATCGGTTTAATCCGATGACATAGGTGTCTACCTTCACTATCGGGGCGATGACCATTGGTTCGGAAACTGATGGTGAAGTGTTTTCTGTAGTAGTTGTACCTGACACTGTAGCTATCTGATATATTAATTTTGGATCCAGAAGTGAATTAACAATATCAAATACAGGGGTGGACGGGGATGTCTATCATGTCCGTCGAATGAGAATGAAATTCCCGTCCTTCCAATGAAAAGAGATTTCATTGGAATGTATCTCTTTTTCGATATTATTTTTTGTTTTTCTATTAATAAAAAAATGGGAGCACGACCACACTGGTTTTGCACATGCAGGACAACACGCATTATCATTTCAATTTAAATTGTGTTTTTAAAAAAAGTATTACCAGATAATATTTTTTGGAAATTGCACTACTAGAATTTCCGCTTTTTGCAACGGCAGGAAATCGCCTTTTCCATGGGCGTACCGATGGAATAAGCCCTGAAATCGTCATTTCCATGGGCTACCGTTGGAAATACTCCCGTTGCAACAACCCTCGATGGAAATAGCACTTATTTCCATCGACGTCGTTGGAAATACTCATTTCTAAGTATTTCCATGCGCTTACGGTTGGAAAAAGGGCGCATGGAAATAATTTCACACTCGGACACTGTCTGGAGTATTTCCAAGGGCAGCTAACGCGGGGCCCACCTGTTTATTTCCAAGGGCAGTGTCTGTGGGACCCTCCAGAGCATTTCCATGGGCAGCTAACGCGGGCCCACCTGTTTATTTCTAACGGCAACGTCTGTGGGACCCTCTGGAGCATTTCCAAGGGCAGAGTACGTGGGACCCACCCCAGTATTTCCAAGGCAAGGGAACGTGGGGCCCACATGTTTATTTCCAAGGGCAGTGTACGTGGGACCCACCCCAGTATTTCTAAGGCAAACTATAGTGGGGCCCACATGTTTATTTCCAAGGGCAGCGTACGTGGGACCCGCCCCAGTATTTCCATGGGTACATTATTTTTAATTATGTTGTTGTTTGTGGGCCCATCAGATTATTTGCATGGAAACATTAATTTTAATTCTCCAAGAAATACCCATGGAAATACAAACCTGGAAGGAAAAGTATCTGTATGCCCTCATCCTACAATCCTCCCTTACCAATTAGGTACTCCCATACATTCCCCATCCTACAATCCTCCCTGTACCAATTCGGTACTCCCATACACTCCCCATTAAACATTAAACCAGATAAACATAAAAACATCAATAATAGACAGAAAAAACATTCATAAATAGATCAATAACATTTAATAACTTTAAAGCATTAACATAGTATAATCATCATGCACTCATAGTATAAACATTAAACCAGATAAACATAAAAACATCAATAATAGACAGAAAAAACATTCATAAATAGATCAATAACATTTAATAACTTTAAAGCATTAACATAGTATAATCATCATGCACTTTCTCCCTAAATTAGCAAACTGCCATTACTACAACAATACTATATATTTGCATTATTGACACTATATATACACAAAATATACCCACTATGAGTTAACAAAAATTCACAAAATAAGGTTCCATTCCTGTTGTCATATGTTATAACTTGTAAATTAACCAAAAAATGTGCACTGTTGCACATTAGAAGCTAACACCGGTTCACGTTGAAGGTGGACTGCCCAAACCATTGGCTCATATCATCCTCACCCCTTGTATTGTCATCATTTCCAGCTTGAGTTTGATTTAGTAGTTCTTGGAAACTACCTCCCTGGTTTGGTTGCATAGGAAAAGCAAGCCCCTATGTATACCACAGAGAAGTGTCAAACAAAGAAGATATAAACTATCTAACAAAGAAGTGTCAAACATTGATGAAGATGTGCAAAAATAAGCACAATTATAAGAACACCCACAAGACAATTGTAAGAACACCCTATGTGTACCACACGATGGTTACAAGTACATTACCAGTGATCACAGGGGCATGCATGAGACTAGCATAACAAATTGCTAAAAAAACCGAAACAATAAAACAAACAGATAACTTCTTTAATTAGGTAATGAAATTATTTTAGCCGAAAAAGGTAAACGCGCTTTAGTTCAATTGCACATGGTCCGAAATACTTGTCAGAAACACTTGTCAGATTACCAATACTTTGATTATGGATTTCCCATATTTAGAATCCATGTTTTCTGTGTTTCAGCTTGAAGAACTCAAATTGAGACTGTACCCACAATACCCACAACTGTATGAAATGAAAGCGCACAAGTAAAAATTGAACCATTGTTATCTATTATTAAATTGAATATAAATATAAATTTATTGTTAAAATAAAATGTGTAAAAGTATCATTGCTAGAGAGATCTTTTGAGTGCTTAGAACATAGGAGAGAGATCAGTATGCATTGAAGGACGGACTGAAACAGGAAAGTAAAATACGCTAATTTCTCAATACAAAGAATCACTAGATAAAAATGGTGAATCTATCCAGATTAGAATTTGGGCAATACTATGGTATCGGCTATTAAACTTGGGGACAGTTAGAACAAAGAAAATGTCTCCTGAATCAAATACAGATCAGGAATAGTCAAATATCATATAAATTAAACTATGGTATCAGCTATTAAACTTGGGGAATAGTCAAATATCATAAAAATTGAACAATCAAAGTTTTTTCACTCAAATACATGTCATCAGGTAAATTAAATGAAGGTCTCATCATCAGTTGCTAAAATGAGAATCAACAAAGAAAAGACTTTTAGGTCTTCTCCTCTTAATTCAAGGAAAATGAAAAAGAGGAAAGCTAGAAACACAGAATAAGGAGAACTGAACTAAACATACTGAAGCGTTGAAGCACTCTAATCCTATTGTAGGTAGGTATGATGATATTTATGATGTTATTATTAATAAAGTTCCTTCGAATCACAGAAACGTTTTGCTTTCTTTTAAAGAATTGCACCGACAGCCACTGGATTGGGTTATGAAGTTCCTAAAGAACAAATAAGAATTTGGTTTTTGAAATTGTACATTCTTGTGTTTTGTACCTATCTTAGATTGTCAGATTTGAGTAACTTATAGGATCACAGATTGTACATTGACTACCCCCTAGCTAGTCAACTAAGCTTTATTTCTCATACTTAAAGCCAATAGCTACATGAACCCCCATTTAGCGGGTTTTCATAAGTTAAATCTGAAAGCAACACTATATAACTCATTACCTTGGGAATGGGCATTTGCATAAGTGAAACTCCTACATGAGATGGTTGATTGGTGAGCCCTTGACCCTAAACATTGTATATGCAAGCATTGTTATAATCCGTAGATCACAAAATGGAAGATGAATAAAATATACATCGTTATGTTTTGTAAAATTAAAATTGTGACCTGAAGAGAAGGAATTACAGGAACGACACCTTGCTGAGTTCCAGAACCGTTTACTCCATCCTAAAATATAAAAAATGCACAGGAGGTAATGTTAGTATACTGCTATATCTCAACAGCAAAGACAACTACCAAAATGGTGCAAACAGCAGTGTCATATCAAAATCTGTCAACATAAAAAAAGTTTACAACCCTAAATTAACTACCAAATTGGTCTTAATTACCTGTGAAGTACACATTTGCGCCCCATACATAGTGAATAATTGACTGAAGTATAAGTCATAAGTTGCCAGTTTTCTCTCCCTCACAGCCCTTTCCTCATCAAGACGACGATCACGGTCAGCTAAGAGCATTTCCAGTTCTTCGCGGGTTTGGATTCTCGGCCCTTCATTGTTTGTCAAACCAGAGACAAAAGAAAATGTGTGTTTCTGCCTGGCTCGGGTGGTTGCTGTTGGCACCTTGCCGTGAAGCATGCTTCCAAATCCCCGCACCCTACCGTGTCTTGATCCACCAACAGCTGTCAGAAACATGGTGCTCTCATCCATGTCAGCATTGGCCTGATCAGCCGCCATGTCCTTCACTTTTTCCTATGAGTTCCAACATATTGAAAATCATAAAATTCATATTAGAAAGCCATCAAGAACAGTTAGTTCATCTTAGTTGTTACACATATGGAAAGAGGAGATGTAAATATCAGCACTTGTTTTTTTATCAAAATTCATTCTCAGTAGCTATATGGGACCTTGGCAAAACATTAAATGAGAAATTTACACTTGGGTCCCTATATTATGTCCTATTTGTGTTTTTCCTATGAGTTGCAACATATTGGAAATTATAAAATTCATATTAGAAAGCCATCAAGAACAGTTAGTTCATCTTAGTTGTTACACATATGGAAAGAGGAGATGTAAATATCAGCACTTGTTTTTTTATCAAAATTCATTCTCAGTAGCTATATGGGACCTTGTCAGAACAGTAAATGAGAAATTTACACTTGGGTCCCTATATTATGTCCCATTTGTGTTTTTCCTATGAACCAAATAAACCGAACCATTTGAACACCCCTACCCATGGTGTCAACCAACAACAAATATAGGCCACATAAGCTCACAACATATTTGCTTAGTTATATTTATTGTGACCTTGTTATGCACTACGATAACAATAAATGCATATTAAAATAATACTACTTACATAAACTGCTTTCGCATTTGAGTTGGTAAAATGCAAGGAGTTGATATCATAATCTGGGACCTGTGTTCTAGGCTCCCCGGTACTTGGATCCCGAAGCCCATTACCATCAATGTTTTCATTAGTTTCAGACCCATCCATTGTGGTAGACTGTATTTGGATGACCACAGGTGATTTCCCATCTTCTCGATGACTATGAGTATGGAGGTAAAGTTCCCCCATCGATGGCTCTTTTCCATTTTGTAATTTTGTCTCCACATGAAAAGGAATAAACAAATATTCATAAAGGTCAGATGAATCCGTAAATTACAAATATTGTTAATTTGGGAACATTATATTTGATGAAGCTGACTAGTTTGCCAAAATGCTGGTGTGAGCTGGCTGATCCACCGTGATGGGCAACCAAAAGTCCCGACTATGTGCGGTTTACCATGTATTTCTTACTCAAATCTTGCCAATCCTCTGTGAAAAAAATATCGCACAAACCGTGCCAGTTGGGGTCGTCAAGGCACCAATGGGGAATGTGGTTTTTCCATGCTTCTATGTCTCTGCCAAATTTTTTCCTGCAGAGGTCCCTGGCCTCGTGTAGCTCCTGGCTGTACCTTTTTGTTGCTATGGCCTCCATAACATCTTTGCAATGGTCTGGATCTTCCCCTTCACGGTATCTGAATTTTTTCTTTAAAACAAAAAAAAAGTCAGTCTATTAAAAGTAAGTATATCACTAATAAAAGTAACTCTATCTACTGTGGATAGCTATCTGTAACCAGATGTGAACTGTAGTGTGATATTGGTTTGCTAGTTCATGTCATATGCTTCTTGTTTTTACTGATAAAAGTAAGTCTATTACTGATAAAAGTAAGTCTATTGGTTTGCTAGTTCATGCAATTTGCTTCTTGATGTGAACTGATAAAGAAATATATGGTACCAAAAACAAGAACTCAATATTTTTCTTCGTGGCGTCATCAAATGACAAGAAGCTTCTCAATGGTCCAGGCATGAGATTTAGGGCTAGCCTAGTGATAGAAAAGGGAAGAATCAGTCATTTGACTTACAATATTAAACAGTGTAACCCTAAGATGTAGAAATATTAAACATGATCTCTTTAGTGTAACCTAGTTGCTAGCTGTACATTCAACATCTTAGAAATATTAAACATGATCTCTTCAGTGTAACCTAGTTGCTAGATGTACATACAACATCTTCCTTCTAGTGTACCCATATTTTATTGCTAGCTGTACATTCAATCTAATTGTAATAAAATCATGACATTTGGGGAGTGCAAGAAATTGTGCTAGAAAGGTGAAATTGAGGAGTCAAAGTATTTTCTACATGACATGATTTGTAAAGGGCATCAACCTGATTTGTGACCATAACACTACAAGTTGAACCTGACATGACTTGATGGCACTCAGATTTTTGTTTCACATCAGATTCTGATTTCGTCATTTCTTCGAGCACCTTGAGTGCATCAGAATATGTTGTTTTTAACTTACCAGAGACTGCTATTGTTATACCAATTTCTTGACAAAACAGAATAAATAAAAAAGCAACAATTAGAAGCATAAAATCCCTAAAAACAATATATCGAGTTCTGGTTGTGTAATTTCAAGTACTCAAGTTAGATTTTATACCTAGTGATTGCTGCTGTTATTTCCTTTGGTTTGCAATCGCCCAACTGTTGATTGCATGTGAACTCACAATCCCCAACTGGCCAGATTATCGGTCTGTCCTCGACTACATCAGTTGATTTTCTGATCTTTCGGCGCCTCGTCCCTTTTTCTTTGGCGGTTCTGGTTGTGTAATTTCTCTTTCAGGGTCAGCATTTGAACCCTCGCCAACCTCAAGAACTGGCTGTGAAGTACACTTTCTCTTGGAGTGTTTTTTATGTGTTGCTCTTGTAAGACCAGACTTTCTTGGAGCCATTTCTGTTGTGCTAATAACAAAAAAAATATGTGTTACACATACGGAACCAGCTTCAAAGAACTAAAGTTTACAGGGACAAAAGAAAACCATAGTAAAGGAAAAAATTAAGGGAACCAAAGGTCTCACCATGTAACCAACTAGCCACTACTTAAATTTATCAACACGAACTCGTGTACCAAACTTGCGTCACTTTTCGACAAAAAATATGGACATTTGACATCACTAGTGTTAGGTTTCTTCGCATGTGCACCACTTATGATCAGGTCATCAATAGGAATAAATATAATGATTTGACGCATATGGAGGATGATAGACAGAATTAATATATATATATATATATATATATATATATATATATGACGTTACATTTGACGCGTCGGTGAATATTCCACCTAATTCAAAATTTATAATTTCTTATATATGTCAGATATCTAAATAACAGATTAAAATTTTAGAAGCACATGGGAATACTTCAAAAGGGAATGACTAGCATCTTGTTCACAAAGATAGAAAATCTCTCGTCTAGCTAGAACCTTTAGATCAAATTAATATCATTTCTCACAAAAAAATTAATATCACGTCAATACTAAATTCAAATAAGCCCCAGTCAGAAACATAAAACAAATATGAAAACCAAATTCATAATCATATCTAAACCCCTACTATAAGTAAGTCAAATAGTTTAAACTTCATTGATATACTTTTAAGTATAAAATGATATCAAGTTCGAAAAAATAAATCAAATTCAAACCATGGCAAAGATAAAATTCCATATCCATACTATTAACAACATGTGATTTTGTCAGTAGGAAAAACAGATGAACTCTCAAAAAAATAAAAGCCCTTTAAAGAGTATGATCTATTTTGAAAGATCAAACCAAAGTTGACGGACAAATATAGTGGTAAGCTCTTTGACGCTTCTTTTAATGTCTAACTCAATCCAATTATATATGAGTTGGGTTAAAAAGTTATATTATTTCCATACCCCAACCATGCCTCAGATATGTGCGTATTCAATGTTTTCAAAATCGCCATATGAAGCGCTCAACGCCATATTATAAGAATTAAGGTTTACAATTGTAATCCTAGAAAATAATTGTTTCATCTCTCATAGACAAAATAAACAATAAAAACATATATGTAAGACATTACACAATACAAAAGAGATATTTTTGATAAAATGAATATACCTAGGCAGTTAACCACGGAGGCCATCTGTGCTACATGTAGCACTGTAGCCAACTACTATATATATATATATATTTTTTGTTTTTGTTTTATAATATCAAAGGCAATTCATATAATTTGTCTCAATTATAGTTGCCGAAACAATGCCAGACACAGCTAGTCCTAGGAAAATTAGAATTTTAGATGATGATGTAATGGAATTATTACTTTAAATACTTCCCAAATTGAATAAAAATAAATTAATCATCTTTTCCAGCAATAAATGGTATTTTTTTTTCCAAATTACATAAAACAATCTCTAGGATGCAACCAAGACACTATACCAGTGATCAACATATATAAGCCAAGTACATTAAGCACTTCACTGGTACCCAAAACAGTCCAATAGGTAATGGCCTCAAAATTCTAAAGTAAAATCTTCCTTAAATGAGGGTTGATAGATATACAAGCTTTTAAAGAGCTTGATTAGATGACATAAATTCATCTTCAATTAGTAGTTGACAAGCTTCAAAAGATAAAAGGTATGCACTAAAAAATAACCTAAATCATCTCGTTAGATATGATAGGATTAACAGTAAAAATAGATAATTTCAGTTCAAATTAGTACCTAGAGAGTGGATAATTAGTTGCTTTCTCTTAGCAACTGAGTTTTGTTTTCGAGTGCTTGTCAAATATTTTAATTTCAACCTAATTCCTAACAGGTGAAGAGGTTAATGTAAACAAAATCAACTAAAACACAACACATAGCATCTCAGTCTCAATCAATTGAAATTAAAGTAATATCAGGGGGGACTTACCAACTAGTTCGTATTGGAGAAGATATTTTCGCCCCTCTTCATATTTCCAGACAAGACATGCACCGAGATGTGCCACCAGAAGGAGAGGTAGCGAGGTGCTCAGACCAAATACACGGATTAGAGGAGAGGCAATTTGTTGTGAGAGATTGACGGATTAGATGAGAGGACGTGAGAGGAGTGTGAAATTGAGAGGGAAATTTGGGCGGCCGCCTAAATATCTCTCAGTGAAATTTGGGCGGAAACATAATGTGATTGGGGGGGGAAAACGGAAATGAAATCAGCCGTATCCGACTAACTTTGTAGTGTTGGGAGGGAAAGCCGAAAAATGGAAGGGTCTAGGGCTTCCTTCAATTTACGGGTTGAGAATCTGTTATCTTCGAGATTCAGACTAGCATTTGAGATTACCGAATTGATGCATTTTTTTATTCGTGCTAAGTTAAAAGAATGGTCCGGATTCAAATAGGGGTATCAAGATTGACGCATGTATGCATCCAGAGAGAATGGGTTTCCTTAGAACAATTTTCTTTCAAATTAAATGGACAGAGCAGTTTCATCTTCATGCGGTTTATCTTATGTGTTGGAAGGTCCTGTGATTATATAATATAGCGCTGCTCGTAGTCAGAGCTGATGTGTTAAATAAATCACATATAAATTGGATCTGTGAACATTTAATTTACAAATAAATTTGATTTACACACTTGATAAATGAAATATGATTAATAATGTCTGAAGTAGCATGTTTATGAATTACTAATAAAATTGTATAAAAAAAACAATATAGCATAAGATACTTATTGCATGAATAACACACATCCATTAAGTATCAACATAGAACATTAACTCTTGTAGTACGAGTTAATGAAGACCCGCAATTGTATGTTGTCCGACAGTCGATCGAAACTGTTCAAATCGAAGAGTATCGCATTCATCTCATTGCAGTGAAGTTGGATGAGATTTGATGGTCGTTTACCTTTCCATCAAGCGGACGGAAAATACAAACATCGTATGGCCCCAATTAG
This sequence comes from Carex myosuroides, assembly GCA_028015225.1. Classification (NCBI taxonomy): domain Eukaryota; kingdom Viridiplantae; phylum Streptophyta; class Magnoliopsida; order Poales; family Cyperaceae; genus Carex; species Carex myosuroides. The sequence goes on along the minus strand of CM051464.1, from coordinate 15,271,434 downwards.
TTTGCATTGGATCGAAGGTTCGCCACATTGAAACTTATGTTTTTATTTTATCTTTACATACAATGTTCTCCCTTGATCATTTATAAACTAATTTGAAATCATTTCGTTAAAGATCAATCGTTGAATTTTGATACGAAAATGAACGGTCCATAATTATTTGCTCAATTTCAAGGGGCAAATATTAATGAAATGATATGATATCAACAATCAATGAAAAGATATATTCCAAGGGTATGTTTAAATATAGAAATTATTTATTGAGGATTTTAATCATATCATTTGCTGTACAAAAAATCCTAATTAGTTGGTCTGCTTATGCTAGCCGTCTGATGGGTGATGAAGGGTCATACTCCGAAAATGGATATCTCCATTGAGTTTTGCGATGCCTTAATCATTTCGATGAGGTAACACAAAAATTCATTCTCCGATCCGGCGCACCCTAAATCATCTCGATTCTTTAACAATCGTGCAATTAAGATCATACGGTCCTGATCTAACAATAAATATTATGGTACCTCAGGAGATATCTAAGTTGGGTAGGTGTAGAGAGCGTAAATGCTCCCTGGGACGAATCCATATCCTCGACGGTACCGTAAGAGATTCCCTTTTACAATTAGCTATTTACGGTTTGAGATTAAATCTCAGCCGGTTTGGGATTCGGGCTGATTGAGGGGGCAGTATTATTGGGCTTTGAGATTCGTGCCAAGTTAAAAAGAACGGTCCAGATCAATTAATTGTAAAAGATTTCCTATTACGATACCGTCAGTGATAAGAATTCCCCTGGGACCTAGAGAGATTTTGAATCCTCTCTCTGGGACTTGGCCATTATTTTTGAAAACCAAACGCCCCACCCCAACAATCGGCAGCGGGATTTCCTGTGAAAACCCGATTTAGCGTAGAAGAAACCCGATCGTCTTCCTCTCAGCCCTCTCCATTTACTTAACCACCTACACAAACGCCTCTCAGCCCTCTCAGCCCGCGATTCTTCCTCTCAGCCCTCTCCTTTTACTCAACCACCCTACACAAATGCTTCTCAGCCCTCTTCCTAAGAGTTTAAACTGAAATCAGCCGAGCAGCCGGATCGGAGAAAGGCGGCGAAGGAACCCGAGCAGCCGTCAGACACACGTAAGAGTTTAAACTGAAATCAATTTAATTTCACAAAAATTTAGAAGCAAGGGTTTAGAAGCGAGGGTTTAGAAGTGAGGGTTTAAGACCATTCGATGTAGAACTGATTTGTTTGAATATTTACTTTTCTTTTCTAAATTAGGGTTAGGGTTTAGAAATGAGGGTTTAGAAGTGAGGGCTTAAACACTGAAATTGTCAGTTGATTTGTTTCTGGTTTTCTGTTGTTGCTGGTTGCGGTTCCCTTTCTTTTCTGTGTGTACTGGTTGCTTGTGTTGCTGGTGCCTTTATGAACCTTTGTGAACCTTCAGAATAAGGGCAAATTTTTCTAATTTATTATTTTGTCAATATTAATTTATTATTTTAAATGATTAAAACAGTAGATGGGGATATGAATAATTTGAGTGACTTTGAATGGGGATGTAACTAATAAGATGAAAGATAATATTTTTTATACTAATACCCACTTTACCCTTCTCTTAATCAATATATGGGTAACTAATAAGGAAATATCTCAAATATCTTTCAATTTTAATTGTACATATAGAATGAAAACTAATAAGGGCATTCACTGGCCTGCTTTTGCAAACCACGTCAATTAAGACTATGTATGCCCCTATTTTGAGTTTATCTCTAAATTAAATGAAAATTGTACATAGTTTTGGGTTGGGATTGTGTACCTCTGATCTATCTAGTCTGGGAAGGATAGGAGGTTTTAATATTTTGGCATAAGCTGCTGTGTGCACTTGGCTTGATCGTTTCATTCTCAGCTAGTGTTTTGAATATTAGTTTCTGAATGATGTTTCTACTTGTTTCAAGGCTATTTCATGTCTGAACTTTATACTGGATATGTACTACTGTAATGACTTTTGGTGATAATATAACATAAAAAAATTATAGATCACAAACCCGATTCTATTGTTTGACTCAGTTGATTTGTTTTTTTGTTTACTGGTAGAGTACGTTGAATCAATTATAATCATTGATATATATGAAATGAAACCTAGGGGCATATGTTGCAAAAAGAAGAAGAAGATGAAAGATATTTGAGATTTACAACATTCACATACCCGATTCTATTATTTGACTCATGATACAATGATAGATGAAATGAAACCTAATGGCATTTGAGTTGCATTTATAAATATTTATAATGAGGTCGTTGATTAAAATGAAATTTTAATTTGATTGGTTTTCAAAAAAAAAATTTTAGCAACTCAAATGCCCTTAGGTTTCATTTCATCTATCACTGTATCATGATTCAAACAATAAAATCGTTTTTTTAAACTCTAGACAGTGGCTTCGGGTATGTACAAAAAATAAAGATGAAAGATATTTGAAAGATATTTGAGAGGAAAGATATTTGAGATTATTTCCTTATTAAAGTTATCTGAGATGAAAGATATTTGAGATTATTTCCTTATTAAAGTTATTTGAGATGAAAGACAGTGGCTTTGGGTTTTTGTTTACTGGTTGATCGTTTTTTTTTAAACTCTAGGAAGGATCGGTTTCCATTCTATATGTACAAAAAATAAAGATGAAAGATATTTGAGATTATTTCCTTATTAGTTATCCATATTTTGATTACGTATCCATATATAGTGTTAAGAGAGAAGAACAAAGTGGATATTAGTATAAGAAATATTCTCTCAGCTCTCACTATTGAAATTATTGCCCTTACAATAGCACCTCCCATTTATTAATATCCCCATCTCTTACATTAATAAATAAAAAAATACATGTTAATATTAATAAAAGAGGTAAAATGACAATTCTGCCATTCACTTTAAAACACCTCTTTCTTCCATTGCTGCCACCTAAGTTCCCAAGTCTCTGCTTTTGGTTAGCTCTTCTGGTCTTTCGTTAGGGCTGTCAGTACAAGGTATAAAAAATTGACTGTCAGTAGGTGGAAATTTTGCAAATCAACCCTTGTGTCAGTAGTTCTGTAATTTTGCAAATCAACCCTTTTTGTTTGAAGCCCTTTGAAGAATCTTTTCTTTAAGGAGAAATAAGAAATTGACAATGTATTGAACGGCATTTCAAAAATTAACCATCATGTTTTAATTGTTGCAGAAACCAATGGTACGGATGAAGATTGCACCCAGTTTGTTGTAGTTCAACGTCGAAAATCCCCGAGGCTAAATCGGTGCCCAAGTATGACAGCCCCCAACCAAATTAAGCCCCTGTCCCTGCCCCCGCCCCCACCCCTGTCACCGCAACCCGCAACCGTAACCGCACACCGCAACCAGCAACCGCAACCACAACCTACTGCTGCAACCGCAACACGCAATCAACAACCGTCACTGCCACCGTCATCGCCGCCGTAGCTGTCCCACCCCCTTCCGTCACCGGCTCAAACCAAGGAGCACCCAGTCCAGCTACCACTGCCTCAACCAGATCCTCGTGCACCGTCCCGGAAGAAAAGAAAAACTGACAAGTTGAGCACAATTAGAATCCGTGATGTCAGGAGATCGAAGAGGCTAAATCCACTTGATGATGAACCGGGTTCCGATCTGCCACCAGTACATGAAACAGAGGTACCGCCCTGACTGTGGTTTGGCCCAGGTCCGCCCCCCCATGTGCCAAGTCCCGGGCTTGGGCCGAGACAGCTGCTGCCCAACCGACTATGGCCGAGATAGCTAACACACAACTGACTCGGGCCGAGCCAGCTGCTGATGCACAACCGACTCTGGTCGAGACAGCTGTTGCCCAATCGACTCGAGCCGAGACAGCTACTGATGCTTCACCGACTGATGCCGAGACAGCTGCTGCCCAGTCAGGGATTTGGGCCGAGACAGCTGCTGATGCACAACCGACTCTGGCCGACACAGCTCCTGACCAGTCCGGGACTCGAGCCGGACACCTACTGCCCATTCACCAACTCAGCCCGAGACAGTTGCTGCCCGGTCTGGGACTCAGGCAGAGACAGCTGCTGCCCAGTCAGGAGATAGCTCCCCTCACTCACATACTAACTGGTCACCGTCTCGGTCCGAGACAGCATCACAACCCCAGTCAGGAGACAGCTCCCCTTGCGCACATACTGAAGGGGTGTATACCGATGATGGCAGCATTAGGTGCCGGAACCGTCGGACCCTCCGTAGCTGTCCTGAAGCTTTTCAGGCCTGCAAGAGAGAGCTTGACGAGTTAGTAGCGCAAGAGTCGGCTGAAAAGAAGAAGCGAAAGAGAAACAAGGGAAAATCTGACATAAGGTGTGGTTGGGGACTTGCGAAGCCTCGTGCCCCGGTGCAACCAGGTGACAGACCATACCTGATGGTGGTTGGGGACGCGGAGTTCACGTCCTCTCCATTTTGCACCAAGGTGATAACCACGATACGGGTTCTAACTTTGGAGAACCTGCCGGGACCGTATAGGTCCTACAACATGTTTCCATCGCAGATTCGGCTGGTTATCCTCCAACAGTTACTGCAGAGGTACTCATGGGGGCCTAAGGAAGACATCGGCTGTTGTCTTGATGTCTTCGAGAAGATAGCGGCGGAAGCATACATGCATGAACTGAATGAAACAAGACAACAGTTAATGAAGAAATATGGAAATGAGAAGGAGAAATGGAAAGACTTTCCTCCTAAATGGTGCAAGAACATAGAAGCTTGGAAGGGGCTGTGTGATGTATGGTCCACAAAAAACTGGGACCAACAATCGGCCACCAACCGTAGTAACAGAACAAGCAAAGAGGAGAAGGGCTACTCTGTTGCAGGAGAAATGGAAAGACTTTCCTCCTATTGAAAAACTACATTACTTATATTCATCCCTAATTTGAATTTTTTTCAACATCACTGACAAATCTTATTTTTTTCAACATCAGATGCAGGAGAAGGGCTACTCTGTTGGATTGAAGGATGTCTTTGATAAAACTCACATGCGCAATACACCGGAGGGAAAGGTGTACTTGACCCAGAGAGCAAAAGAGGCAGCGGTAATCCCCTTTCTTTGTTGTGTTTTAATCTTTAGAAAAAGGGTTAATTTTCTGTGTACCCTCCAACTCTTGCTAATTTTCTTATTTATCCCTCAACACTTCAGTATATTCTATTTACCTTTATGGATACACAGACTTAAGGGACATATTAGATATAATGAAGAGTATAAGGGTAAATAGAAAAATGAACAAGTCTTGGAGGGTAAATAGAAATTATCTTCGTTAGAAAAATAGGCAGTGTGTTGTAATTGGATGAATTGTTAATGAATTGGTCTCATATACACAAGTATAAAATTATCTCCGTTAATGAATTGTTATACAATATTTTTCGCAACATCTAAACTATATTAGTCGCATCTACATCCCTGTATTGTGTGATTTCTAAACTATATTATTGTATAAACAATTATCAAATAAATTATGACTTCGGAATTTTTCCTAACAACTGCAGGAAAGATTTGATGCACTTAAGGGGAAATACGGGGATCAGATGGAAGAGGAGCAAATCTGGAAGGAAGCTGTGAAAGGAGAGGACGGAAGGGGCAGGTTATTTGGGTTTGTCTTCCGGGGAAGAACCAGCAAGTCAACCCGAGTACGCGAGACAGTTGAGGCGAGCCCATCGGGTCCAACCAGGAGCACTGCCACCTCTGCTACAGATGCGAATAGGAGTTTCTCAAATGTAGAAGTGGCACAGCTACTAGCAACTGAACGAACCCAGTTTGCTAATGAGATAGCTGCCCAGGATAGGCGACACAGAGCTGAAATGGATGCTCTTCATAAACACCATGAGTACACAAGAGCGTGTTTTGATGCACTCTTCAAAGCAGGTGGACTGAGGCCTCCACCGGTAAGCAATTTTATAAATTAATATATGGTATTTTACCACTAAATACTAATAAGGCTAACAAGAAATAATATTTTACAATTGTTTTGTAGGAGCCGTCGTCGGAGGCCAATGCTGATGGGGGTCATAACGGGAGTGGTGGCCACCCCAACCCAGCAGAGGGCAATTCGGGAGGGGGAGATATCAATGAACCATCAAGGGCCCCTTCTGGAGGGGAAATGCAGGGCTCTTAAGGCCCAGGCTCTCTGATCCATTGTGTTGAACTTACTATTGTAATAAATTAATTTACTTAGGATGTGTGTACCTTGTGTTGAATTGCATTTCAAATATGTCTAACTTAGGATGTGTAGAATTCTGAAATTATGGTATGCTTAACTTAGGATGTGTGTTGATGTGAATTTTTGCTCTTCTGAACTTGACACTTGTTTCAATGAACTATTGGCTCTGTCTTTTTAAATCTCTAGGTTATGTTTATATGACAAGTTAAGCCTGATGTTGGCACTATCTTTTTAAATCTCTGGGTTATGTTGATTGTATGAATTAAAGATTATGCGTACAATGGGTACGCAACAAGAAATTGAATTTATTCAAACAATAGATGCCACTATTTCCATTGGTATACCGTTGGAAATACCTCCTAGTTATTCTTGAATCGGGCCGCCGCTTCCAGTATTACTTTCTTTCGGTCTCGGCCATCCAGAATAACTTTCTTTCAGTCTCGGCCATCCAGTAATACCTCTTTCTTGGACTCCTCTTTCTCTTGGAGCTCATCTCGCTGGATCCCAAGTTAACTCATTTCTTCCCAATTCAAGCTAACTCATCTCGTTTTCTCTTGGACCCCTCGGCCACTGTTGTTGGGTTCGGTGAGCTAGGGCGAGGTTCTCATTGATTGAGGAGTGTAAGGTTAACATATTATATTTTTCATTGCGCATTCACCTATTTTTATTTACTGATTTGACTTGTATAGTTCCAGCAATGAAAATCTGAGTGTAAATTGATAAGGTGATAATAATTTGAGTACAATCTAGAGTAAATTGCTTTGGTTTTTGTCATTTTTGACTTATTCACCTATTGGAAAGTTTTTAGATAGTACAATTATACCCAAATTTGTTTTTAGATAGTAATTTCTATTTTTCATTTGGGGACTGCCACCTACTATAATTTGGGGACTGTCTTGTTCAGTTCACACTGACTTGGAATTGTGCTTGCTTCTTTGTGTATTTGTGCTTGCTCCATTGTATAATTAACTCAAGTCTAATCTGTATAGATAGCTCATCATATGGCAACTGATCGGGGGTGAATGTACAATGGCAGAAAAAAAAAGCTGGTGGAAATCTTGAACCTGAATTCGTTAAGGGTGTCGCTGAATTTATTGCAACAGCATTGTCCAAACCCTCTGTTGTGCGTCTCGATCGACAGGGAATGAAGTGTATCCCGTGTCCGTGTACATCATGTGACAACCTCTTCAACAAAGATGTGGGGACTGTCGAACTACATCTTTATTGTTTCGGCTTTTGCAACTCATATCATGTTTGGCACAAACACAGCGAGTCACACTCCAATTCAGCTAGCTCTCAACCACAAAGTCCACCAACTTTGAACTTTGCCACAGACTGAATGTGTGACATGGTAAGGGATGCCGCTCCTCAAGGATTTGATTGGAACGAGGAGACACCAACCGGAGCAGCAAAAAAATGGTTCGACATGATTGAAGCATCGGAAACACCACTTTGGAAAATTAACTCAACAAGTGAAGTGAAATGCGAGACACACACTGTCTTGTCGGCTGTGACACGTGCCATAGCTTTGAAGTCCAAACACCAATTGAGCCAAAGATGTTTTGATGATATGCTTGGTCTCATGAAAAGCACGCTTCCTTGTGGTGACGAAATGCCAGAAAATTTTTACCAAGCAAAGAGATTGGTTTCGGAATTGGGCATGGACCATGAGAAGATAGATGTATGCCCTAACTTTTGTATGCTATATTACAAAGGAGCGAACAAGAAGAAAACACAATGTGATGTATGTGGTAAGCCAAGGTATAAGCCAACTGGACCCAATAAGAATGCAAAACCCGTTCCACAAAAGGTACTCCGTTATCTACCTATCACACCCCGATTGCAAATAATGTACATGACGAAATCATCTGCGAAAAATATGAGATGGCACAAGGAAGGTGTGCGTCACAAAGCACCGCTGATGGTACACCCGGCGGATGGTGAGGCTTGGAAACATTTCGCTCGTAAACATCCTGATTTCACATGAGAGTTGAGAAATGTCGTGTTGGGGTTAACAACGGATGGGTTCATGCCTTTCAACTCGAGTGCAGCTCCATATTCGTGTTGGCCGGTATTTGTCTTTCCGTATAATCTACCACTGGGGATGATAATGAAAGAAGAAAACATGTTCCTCTCGCTTGTCATCTCCGGACCGAAGCATCCGGGTCGGGACATTGACATTCTTCTCGAACCTTTAATCGACGAACTGAAAAAATTGTGGTTACATGGCGAAATGACATGGGATGGGTACAAAAGAGAGAATTTCAAGATGCGTGCACAACTTTGTTGGACGGTGAGTGATTACCCGGCTTATGAGATGCTTTGTGGGTGGGGTACAAAAGGAAAGTTGGCTTGTTTTTATTGCATGGATAAGACAAAGGCTTTTCAACTCGAGAATGGTGGAAAAGCATGTTGGTTCGATTGTCATAGGTGCTTCTTGCCTCCGGATCACGCATTCCGTCAAGATAGAAAGAATTTTAAAAAAGGTAGAGTCGAGAATGATCCGCCACCGCAATGATTGACGGGAGAGGAGCTTGAAAATATAGTGAGTTTAATTGGAGAGATTAAATGGGGTAAAGAAGGAGCATTAAACCAGATTCCGGATTATGGTCAAACTCACCATTGGCAAAAGAAGAGTATTTTTTGGAGTTTGCCATATTGGAAAGACAATCTGTTGCAAAACAATTTGGATATGATGCATTTGGAGAAGAATTTCACAGAAAATTTGCTATACACGCTATTAAGCATAGGCGGCAGAAACAAGGATAATGAAAAAGCTAGAAAAGATATAGCTCTATTATGCGATCGTCCCAGCCAGCACCTAACTCCAGCCGACAATAACCTGGGAAAGATGAAAAAACCAAAGGTGCCATTCGCACTCTCTCCAGATGATAAGAAGATTGTTTTAAAATGGCTCAAGGATATAGTAAGGTTTCCCGATGGCTATGCATCCAATTGGTCAAGGTGTTTTAACTTAGTCACTGGAACCCTCATTGGGCTCAAAAGTTATGATTTATATGTGTTCATGGAGCGTCTCCTCCCCGTCGCCTTTCGAGACTTTGCCCCGGATTCTGTATGGGATGTTTTATGTGAGATTTCAGCATTCTTCAGAGAGATTTGTGCCAAGGAGCTTGATCCAGTGAGGGTAGCAACCTTAGAAAATGATATTATCGTTACAATGTGCAAGGCAGAAAAAATATTCCCACCCGGTTTCTTCAATTCAATAGAGCATCTTGCGGTGCATGTAGCGTACGAGGCTAGAATGGGTGGGCCAGTAGGGTCCCGATGGATGTATCCATGTGAAAGGTGTGTTGCATATTGCTTCTATTTGTGAACCATGAAAATATTTGTAACAACTAACACTAAACTATTGTTGCAATTACAGGCGTAACAAAGAACAACGTATGAGAGTCACAAACAAGGTGCGTGTTGAGGGTTCGATCGTGGAGGCTACAATTGCCAAAGAAATTGGTACTACTTCGACACACTATTTTACAGAAAAATCTAACATTGGCCAAGAAGTTGGAACAAGTAACCGTTCGGCGGGGCCACTTTCGATATTCGATACTCCGGGTCGGTTCATTGGCAGGCAAAGACTGAGGACTCTCGATGACACGGATTTTAATGCTGCACACACCTATGTTATCCTCAACTGTCTAGAGATCTGTGAGAAGTACTTGGGGTACAATATTATGAATTTTCTTTTGATGTTTCCAAAAGTATCTATTCTAAAACATATGGAAAATCTAATATTTGGACATATTCTAATGTGCAGAGAGTTTGATATATGCATGCTCAACTCTGGAGTAGCCACAAGCCCCCAAGATTTGCCAAAAGTTCGTCAAGATGGATTTGCACAGTGGTTGCAGAAAAAAGTAATAAATTCTCGTGATGAAGACAATTACTACATACGAATGGCAGGAGTCAAGCCTAGCAAACAAGCGTACTTCTACGAAGGATACGAAGTCAACGGGTATCGATTTCACACAAAATCATGTGGGGAAGACAAGACAACTCAAAGTTTCGGTGTTTGCATCAAAGGCGAGTGGGATGCAAATGGCCCACAAATTGACTACTATGGAGTTCTCCAAGAGGTCATTGCACTAGAATATGATGCCCACACCGTAGTTCTCTTTAGGTGTGATTGGTTCGACATAATAAACGGTGTAAAGGTGGACCACGAACATGTCTTGTTGAGGTTACCCATACTTCTCGCCTAGCAACTTACGAGCCGTTTGTATTAGCAGCGCAAGCAACCCAAGTGTGCTACCTACCATAGGCATCGCAAAAGCCCGAAAGACGCCAATGGTGGGTGGCATTTAAAACAAGCCAGAAGTCGAGGTTTCATGCCGAGGGTGACGATTCAAACTTAGAATTTTACCAAGATGAAAGGCCGGATAATCCAATATTGGTCTCAGATGGACCAGACTTTGATTGGGATGGTATGGTCCTTGGAGAAAACAATTTCGAGCTAGTGGACGAAAGAACAGTGCTCCCGCCCACAACATCAGCTGCACTGCAATCAATGGCGAGGGATGAAAACCACGTAGATGAAGGTGAGCAAGAGCATGACCGGGAGCAAGAGTATCACATGGAGCAAGGTGATGAAGAAGATTGGTTATCCTACTATGATTCCGATGAAGAATATTAATTGGTAAAGCAATTCCAATGTTAGGTTTTCCATTTTAATTGGTAAAGCAATTCCGATGAAGAATATTAACTAGCTTTTCTAACTTTGTTCTCTTTTTGGGTTTGTAACAGGTGTTTACTTTGAGGTGTTTAGTAGCCAACAGCTCACTGATATGTGGGATGCACATAGTTTAGAGGTATAAATGGTTACTGCACTGTTTAGTGTACTGTTTAGAGGTATAAATGGTTACTGCACTGTTTAGAGGTTAATGCACTGGTATAAATGGTTACTGCACTATTTAGTTTAGAGGTATAAACTACACAAGTTCACCATCATTTCCATATAAAGAAATAATAATTTAGTGTAGCCATTTGCTCACAATAATTTTCTAAAGATGGACTATCAAAACTGCACTGTTTCATGTATAACTGTCACCGAAATCATGCCTGTTCATCACAGTTCTAGTTATAATAAAAATTTTATACTTTTCCACTCAAAAGCATGTACATCAATGGTTATTTCCATATAAAGAACAACCAATATAGTGTAGCCAATTAATTGTAATAAAAAGGACAAATCTACATGCCAGAAAAGGACAAATCAGTGGTGCATATTTTAGGCTTCTATGTTTGCTTCCAGTAAAGTTTTATTTCTGACTTTGATTTTTATGCTAATTTTTCTAATTTAGTAACACTAATATGTTTAAAAACATATATTGCAGGAGGACAAAAGAGACATTCAAAGGGAGCTCTTATATAATGTTTTTATTTGACACAATGTTTTGTATCTCAATTAAATACATTGGCTTATTCTAAAGACCAAAATTTATGTTTTCATTCTAAAATTCAGTTTATCTCAATTAAATATTGCTTGTTGCTGTGATTTATTTTTATGCACCATTTAAAGGGATATCTCAAATAAACATAAACGTTTCTGTCTCCAGGAACTTAACTTTTCCAACGGTAGCCTCATGGAAATAATAAGTCTATCTATAAAATAATATAAACTGAATCAATACAACATTTCCAACGGCAGAGTGGTTGAGTATTTCCATGAACCCTCACTATAAAATAATATAAACAAATTAAACAAAACATTTCCAACAGTAGCCCATGGAAATAATGTCTCCCTACTTCAAACTTATTTCCAACGGCATGGGGAGAGGTATTTCCATGAACTCTCAATAAAATATAATATTTGGTCTGTCTGTCGGGTCATGGGTCATGCTAAACAATTTCCAACGGCGGATATGAAACATTTCCATGCGGAGACAGTAGGGATTTCCAACCGCTACTATTTCCATGAGGCTACCGTTGGAAATTGTTAATGGTGTCAGAAAACACAATTTCATTTCCATCGACCCTTCCTCCCATTGGAAATAACAATTGCTACCGTTGCAAAAAGCAGAAATTCTAGTAGTGTTGTCAACATCGCCATTCTGCAACAACCACAGAGATAGCATTCCATTCAAATCTTACAGTCTATAAATAAAAAAATAGATCATCCAATCAAACTTTTTTGGACGTACTTTGAATAATATAGCAAGCTAAAATCTGATACTTGGAATATTTCAATAGATAAGACAAAAAAAAAAGACTTTTAAGGGGGGGACAGGACAACACGTTAATTGGACTGTTTTTCAACAATAGCCGAAAAAAACATTTCAGTTTTAATTAAAAACTGTTTCAACTATATCTTTTTTCTTAAATCTTAGAATAAGTGGGCTATCAAGGACTGTTTCAACTATATCTTTTTTCTTAAATCTTAGAATAAGTGGGCTATCAAGGACTGTATGAAACCTCAGCTTTATACGGATCCTCTATGGCCACAAAAAATGTACGGACTAATCGTAAATAAGGACTCTTTTATGTAGAAAAGCCAGCTAATTATTGGAGTGGATATATTCTGTAAAAGGCTCAATATGTTGCAAACATTCTACAAAATAAACTAGTACCATTGGTCTTTTTCAACTAATAATATTTATATCGGTTATATGCAATATAAGAAATGAAAAGTATTGGACGGGAGTATATCTTGTTTGCATTACAAAGATTTGGTACTGCAATATAACAATTTTGAGACATTTATTTGGTCCTTTGTTTCGCCCAGTTTAAAATGAGGATTGTATACTTATTTTTAATTAAAAAATAAAGAGAGTAACATGAGAGAGAGAGTTGAGAGGGGAATGTAAGGAATAGATGGGACTACAAGGACATTTTGTAGAACTTCCGTGCCCTTAGACAGAATAGCGTGTGGGGATTTAATTTTGTTGTAATAAAAACAAAAGTAATATATTGTTACAAAATTATAGATAATGCAATAAGGACCAAATTTGTTCCGAACAAGCACACAGAGAATTTATAACAAGTTTATATAATCGCCAATATTTGTTTGGAGTGAATAACATTCTCAAAGTGTAATTAGCATCATATATAGAGTTTTGAGTGTGGCTATGGTAATAGGTATATTACGGATCAACCTGTGCTACATATCCATATTTATATTTTGAAAGTACAAACAGTCGATGTAAACAGTTAAATATGAGCTCCCTATGAAAATGTGCTTCCTTTAATTGACGCTTGGCGTTAGAAACAAGGGTATATATGATATATATGGTACAATAGTGGTGATATAATATTAATTTTACAAGTAGAATCATGCACCTTCTTTATGTCTATATTATTATCTTGTTTTTGTTTGTAATGTTGTCTATTAGCTTGCTTTGCTGGTTGTAAAATTGTTGGTATATATATATTGAATGTTATTTGTATTCTTTTTTTATAAATGGCTAAAAAATATATGGAGGCTAGTCTCTAATACAAGCATAATTAAACATATTTATTGACCAGGGTAAAAACGACCCTGATTTACGTAGTGTTTTGACTTAGGTTTTGCCTAATTATCTCACATTTATGTTTAATTATTGTGAGAAATCGGTTATTGTTGCTCTTTTTATTTTTTATAGCAGGAACCATGTCACGGGGTTGTTTACATCAAATGGAGCAAGAGTTGTATATATCAGAATTGCAGAACACCAGAACTAACTCTCTGTTACGGTCCGTAACAACCAGTACAGACCAGGAGCCCAATACAGACCATGTAGGAAGGAATACGCATTAACTCCTGGAGCGCCCAACTTCTACACAGGGGCAATACGGTCCGTACCAGCCCAACTTTGGTGTTCATATATGTTCAAGTTCTTCAACTTTATTTATCAATGAAAAGGACACACCAACAACATAATAGAGCAGAATCAAAATACAGAATTTTAAATTAAAATTTAAGACTATTGTAAAAGTAATATAGAGTTACACTGTTAATAAAACGTTAGTCATACACGGTATATCATACACGGATGCGAGAAAATTCCAAGTAAATAGTGTGTCAAAGGAGGAGACGCTCGTGTGAAAATGAGCTCAACCATACACACACGATCAATTGAATAAACTACGTGTAGGACAAATACCGACATTTTTACATGGTTTCTTACAAAGAAACTGTGTATGATTATCAACCTTCATACACAGCTTTTTTTTTACAAAAACCGTGTATGCTTCTGCTCAGTTTCCAATTACTATTTTGCAGTAGAAGCCGTGTACGATTCATTCGTGCCTCTCGAACAACTACTGTGAAAAAATAATTTCTTGATGAAGAGATCGCCCCCTCACTATGCGCGTCCGCCTCTTGGCATCCTCTACATTTAAGTCCAGCCCCCTCCCCCTTAATTGTGTCTTCATTTCCCTTTTCTTCGCTCTGACGGTGGTAGGTCGAGATTTCTCTCATTTTCATTTTCCCCTCGTGTGCCATCTTGATTTTCTGTCGAGGTTTTACATAATGGCACCAGATTTATGATGAGCTAAATCTCCCTACCACCCACAGACGGAGAAGAGGGAAATCAATCATGAATTATCTGTCCAATATTCAATAACTAGAAAGTCCTTTTGTATGTTGCATATTTGCGGATCTATGTATTTTTTTGTACATGTTGTTTCATTAATTATGTTGCATGTAAATCTATATTTATTTACAAATTTGTTTAACTTGACCTTAAATCTATATGTACAAATTCTTTAACAACAGAGGGGGAGGGAGGGGGTTCCTCTGTATGCACAAAATTCGTATATTTGCGAATCTATATATTTTGTATATTTATGTACAAATATGTTCAATATGAATAATTTATTAACACCAGAGGTCTCTGTCATAATATTTAATGCCATACATTCTCTTTCTCTGTCATAATTATTAACACCAGAGGGCTCAATGTTCCCTATGTTGCATCTAACTTTGCTATTTAGTATTTATTGTTTGGGGTCAGCAATTGGAATTTACTATTAATGTGGGATTTGCTACCTAACTTTGCTATTCAGCAAATGACATTGAGCTAGTCACACATTCTTCACGACTGATTTAATTTTATTTTCACTTGTATTGTTGAGCATCTTTTTGCCTAAACGGTGACAAAAATACAAGGTAATTTATATTTTTAACTTTCAGTATTGATGCCATATCAGATACTTATCGGTGCCATATCGGGCACATATCTGTATCCAATACGCACCCCACACGGGTACAGGGTCCAATATAGAGTATCGGAGTAACATAGCCCCGAACAGACGGCGTTAGGAGCTCAAAACCGTCCATCTGTTGGTTTGAATCGATGGCATAGGTGCTCAATGCTATCGGGTTTAAACCGATGACATAGGTGTCTACCTTCACTATCGGGCCGATGACCATTGGTTCGGAAACCGATGGTGACGTGTTTTCTGTAGTAGTTGTACATGACACTGTAGCTATCTGATATATAAATTTTGGTTCCAGAAGTGAATTAACAATATCAAATACAGGGGTGGACGGGGATGTCTATCCCGTCTGTCGAATGAGAATGAAATTCCCGTCCTTCTAATGAAAAGAGATTTCATTGGAATGTATCTCTTTTTCGATATATTTTTTTTTTCTATTAATAAAAAAATGGGAGCACGACCACACTGGTATTGCACATGCAGGACAGCACGCATTATCATTTCAATTTAAATTGTCTTTTTAAAAAAAGTATTACCAGATAATATTTTTTGGAAATTGTCAACATCGCCATTCTGCAACAACCACAGAGATAGCATTCCTTTCAAATGTTACAGTCTATAAATAAAAAAATAGATCATCCAATCAAACATTTTTGGACGTACTTTGAATAATATAGCAATCTGAAATCTGATACTTGGAATATTTCAATAGATAAGCCAAAAAAAAAAGACTTCTAAGGGGGGACAGTACAACACGTTAATTGGACTGTGCTTCAACAATAGCCGAAAATAACATTTCAGTTTTAATTACACACTGTTTCAACTATATCTTTTTTCTTAAATCTTAGAATAAGTGGGCTATCAAGGACTGTTTCAACTACATATCAACTGTATGAAACCTCAGCTTTATACGGATCCTCTATGGCCACAAAAAATGTACGGACTAATCGTAAATAAGGATTCTTTTATGTAGAAAAGCCAGCTAATTATTGGAGTGGTTAATTTTTATTTGTTTTTTTTTAAGGATATATTCTGTAAAAGGCTCAATATGTTGCGAACATTCTACAAAATAAACTAGTACCATTGGTCTTTTTCGACTAATAAGATTTATATCGGTTATATGCAATATAAGAAATGAAAAGTATTGGACGGGGAGTATATCTCGTTTGCATTACAAAGATTTTGTACTGCAATATAACAATTTTGAGACACTTTTGAGACATTTATTTGGTCCTTTGTTTCGCCCAGTTTAAAATGAGGATTGTATACTTATTTTTAATTAAAAAATAAAGAGAGTAACATGAGAGAGAGAGTTGAGAGGGGAATGTAAGGAATATATGGGACTACAAGGACATTTTGTAAAACTTCTGTACCCTTAGAGAGAATAGCGTGTGGGGATTTAATTTTGATGTCATAAAAACAAAAGTTACATATTGTTAGAAAATTATAGGTAATGCAATATGGACCAAATTTGTTCCGAACAAGCACACAGAAATTTTATAACAAGTTTATATAATCGCCAATATTTGTTTGGAGTGAATAATGTTCTAAAAGTGTAATTAGCATCATATATAGAGTTTTGAGTGTGGCTACGGTAATATGTATATTACGGATCAACCTGTGCTATATATCCATATCTATATTTGAAAGTACAAACAGTCGATGTAAACAGTTAAATATGAGCTCTCTATGAAAATGTGATTCCTTTAATTGATGTTTGGTGTTACAAACAAGGGTATATATGATATATATGATACAATAATCGTGATATAATTTTAATTTTACAAGTAGAATCATGCACCTTCTTTATGTCTATATTATTATCTTGTTTTTGTTTGTAATGTTGTCTATTAGCTTGCTTTGCTGGTTGTATAATTGTTGGTATATATGGAATGTTATTTGTATTCTCTTTTTACAAATGGCTAACAAATATATAGAGGCTAGTTATCTCACCTTTATATAGAGCAGATTAAAGCCTTGCACGGGGAACACTATTATTAATAACTTTTTATTTATATGTATATATTATTTGATAATTGGTATGCTAGGGGTGATGTGGTGGAAATCGAGCATTGGACTGCGCCGGATGGAAGAATTGGAGCAATGCTTAATTTCATCATAAGGAATATATCTACCGGTGAGGTCATTGGTCGATCAACAAGGTCATTTTCATGTTTCTTCGTCTTGATCTTTATATAGTATATATGTTATAGAACTTCCCCTCTATTATGCAAGGGATGACTGTTCTAGTTATTACCTACTGCATTGCCTACGGTATCTCACTGATCTGATGCAGGGAATCATCACCTGGCTAAATTGTTATCATTACTGATTCTAAAGGATGTCATTTACTAATTACGGAATAGATGAGCTTTTTTACAGACTAATAGAGGAACAGATAAAAGTGGGCCCTACATTCTTATTTAAGAAGAACTAATTAACTCATAAAACAGATAATGTCCAAATAATTTGTAATAGTGTTCTATACCTACTAATTGCATCTGCTGGTAGAAAATGTTCATAGTCGCTAATGTTATGAATAATGTACCATTAATCATTTAATTATCCTAATTGGTGCGATTATTTATTTGACTTTTTATTTTGGTTTGTAGGAAGCTTGTTTGCATGAACCAAGACACTCGCAAGATTCAGAAAATTAGTAGCGACGTGTGGGATGAGTACCTTGCCATATGCCCAAAATCTCCGAGGTTTGTCAACTTGCTTGCTTATTTATATGCCTAAGCAACTTTGGGCATTTATTGTTGGTTTGTGTTGCTATAACCATCATTTGTTACATCTTTAGTAAACTAATAGATAATGATTACAAATACTTTTGCACTGAAATAACCATATGTTATTGACTATGCTATGACAATGAATATGTTTAGTTTTACCATTATTTGAATTTACTAAAAAACTAAACAATATCTCAAGATAATTTTTCAATTTTCACAGATTAGCATTTCCAGAAAAGAATAATCAAAGTTTGTGGAAAATACCCAAGCTTGATGAACCGGCGGACTACTCTCAACTTGGCCTTAAGGTACTTCTACCCTAATTTCTTGCACTCTTCATGATTTCTTTTTACTTTGCATTATACAGATTCAATCTTGTGTAAGCATCAAATTTTCAACATGTCTTCTTGCTTCATAAGTTGCCCAAAGCATTCTGTACGCATGGATACTGAACCAAACTGCCATATTGTACATGCAAATCATAATTGACCGAGTTGTTTAAAACATTGACAAATTGTATAAGTTTATTATATTCCAAGAAAACCAATTAATAACTAAAAAGAACTTATTTCAAAACAGAGAAGAAAATCATAAACGGACATTTTAGTACATTATATATTTCTGTGTTATGTGGACTTGACTATGCATATAGGACAGTGATGAGTATATTGCTAATTATATTTAGTTGTTTGGTGGAGGTTGAGGTTGTAGTTGGAGGACAGACACAAAATTGCTCTAAACATTCTTTGCTCTAATTATATTTAGTTGTTTGGTGGAGGTTGAGGTTGAGGTTGTAGTTGGAGGACAGACACAAAATTGTTTTTTTGCGTGTTATATATACTATTAATAAAAATATTCTAAGCCTATGACACCTAATACAAAATATCTAGATATTTTTACTTGATATGCATATCCTTTCTTTCTAGATATTTCTAAGAATTGTCCAGACTAAGGTTTAGCATTCTAGTATACTCTTGGCCTAGATATTTTCATACAGATATCTAAACTTCAAAATATTTTCTTACAACATTGTACAACCTAGATATCTAATAAAATAAGAAATTAGGTTTATTCACTCAACATAAACTAATAGGATCCCTGAGAACTGGTTTTAGATCTGAAATATTAATAATTTTTTAAAATTATTTGTTAATGCTACAGCCAAGAATAGCAGATATTGATGTGAACAAACATGTCAACAATGTAACATACTGTAGTTTGCTTCTTCAGGTTTGTGCCACATTCCTCTTAATTTTTTTTTTATTAAAATTAGAATAATCTTTTGTGTTTCTATCCCAAGTTTTATTTCTGATCAAGAAATATGTTTTCGCACGAAACTTCTACTTAATGAAATTGAATATGATGCCCGTGATTTTCATAATATATGGTTTGAATTTAACACCAAGTTCCTGATTTAGCTAAAAATATTGAAACTCATCATGACCAGAGTATCCCTCAAGATATAGTAGAAACACATCAGTTAGAAGCTATTACAATTCACTATCGGGGTGAATGCAAGTTTAGCGACACCATTGACTCTCTTGCCACCACCGAGCTTGAGGTAGAATATGTAAATCCATTACAAGATGAGTCTACATTATCAAATTTAACCCTGAACTCAGAAGGTCGCCACCAGTTCCTCCATGTACTCAAATTTTCTTACACGGGTCAAGAAATAAACCGTGGTCGTACTATTTGGAGAAAGATTGATAAATGATACACAAACGGGCATAACCTTGGTCGTACCTTTATAATGATAGGTTTCGTTACGATTTCAGCATTTTGTTTTTTTTTGTCACGGTGAATTTCTGTAGTGACATATGGATTGATATATGTACTTTTAATTAATGGTAGTGCTTTCATCATATTTATTTCGAAATAAGTTGTGGCTTGCGAAAGAGTTTTAACAACAATGAAAGCCCAATACGAAAGGTTGTTCAAACTCAACAATGATGTTTTGGGACATGTATGTGTCAGAACACGTTACGTGACCATTCATACACCAAGTGTTGTAATATTTGTTGAATATATATTTGGTGACATGTAAATGTGTATATATGTATGTTGAATAGTTGTGGAATTATATATGAATATGTATATGCATGTTGATTGCTAAATATTGAATATTGTTTTATGTATGTTGTAATGTTGAATATTTATTTCTTGAATTATGGATGTGTAATATTGTATGTTTAATGCCTAGAAACTTTGGATGGTAGTCCATTATAAATCGTATAAAAAAATAGAAATCATACAAGGTTCTTAAAAACAAACCGTATACGAAGGGTTACATACACGGTTACCATGACCGCGTGTAAATATCATGTTCCTTGTACCAATTATAGTTAAGTGAAGTCCGAAATCATTGGGCTAATCATAGAATTCTTGCACCATTTAAGACAAGCCTTAGCCGGATCACTTGATAGGTAGGGTGGCTGTGTCGATGTGAAAACGACAATCACTAAATTGGATTAGAAACCTTCAAACAACATCTGAAAACCAACATCAAATGACACCACATCAAAATCGATTGAATATCAACGAAAAACAAAACCCTAGGAATTCATATCACTATCTTATTTATTTTATTTACCTTTAAGTTTTGCTAAATCCAAAGATCAAACCAACAACTCTCATTTTCCATATTTTGTCTAGCCTTTCGAAAGGTTGAGAATTGATCAGTCAAGACTCTAAACAATATTCCCTACGGATTGACACCTGATTATACTACTGGATAGGATTTTACACTTGTAATCTGACTCGTATTGGAAACTGGGTTATAAATTTTATTAGCTGACAGGAATCCATCCGTCATATATATATAACACGCTTCCTCTAGTATTTCAACAATATGCTTCCAGCCTCCAAAATCTATCGAACCGTTCAAACCGATCTCCTTATTGAGAGGTTCGCTCAAAATTAATAATAGATGGCAAAGAAGACCTGCCAAATGACAACTCAAACAAAATAGATAGTGTATGTGACTTTTGCCTTCATTTGAGGAATCCAACATATGGTGTTAAGAACCTTTGCCATTAGTTGAAGAACACAAGAGATGACATTGAATTTCCAACGGTGTTAATTTCTAACACCGTTTGGAAGCAACGTCGGCAGTTTATTACCTAGACCTGACGGCGTTACTCAATTAAAAAAATTATTTAACGATTGAACAATTTTATCCCCATATGTCCATTACCTCGAACTGACGGCGTTAGGAGCTCAAAACCATTCGTCTGTTGGTTTGAATCGATGGCATAGCTGCTCAACGCTATCGGGTTTAATCCGATGGCATAGGTGTCTGCCTTCACTATCGGGGCGATGACCATTGGTTCGGAAACCAATGGTGAAATGAGATTTCAACCGATGGTGAAGTGTTTTCTGTAGTAGTGGTACCTGACACTGTAGCTATTTGATATATTAATTTTGGATCCAGAAGTGAACAATATCAAATACAGGGGTGGACGGGGATATCTATCCCGTCCGTCGAATGAGAATGAAATTCCCGTCCTTCCAAAGAAAAGAGATTTCATTGGAATGTATCTCTTTTTCAATATTATTTCTCTTTTTTCTATTAATAAAAAAATTGGGAGCGCGACTACACTGCTTTTGCACATTCAGGACAGCACGCATTATCATTTTAATTTAAATTGTCTTTTTAAAAAAATATTACCGGATAATATTTTTTGAAATTTTCAACACCGCCATTCAGTTCAAATCGTACAGTCTATAAATAAAAAAATAGATCATCCAATCAAACCTTTCTGGACTTACTTTAAATAATATAGGAAACTGAAATCTGATACTTGGAATATTTCAATAGATAAGAGAGAAATTAAAAAGACTTTTAAGCGGGGACAGTACAACACCTTAATTGGACTGCTTCAACTGTAGCTGAAAATAACATTTCTGTTTTAATTACACACTGTTTCAACTATATCTTTTTTCTTAAATTTTAGAATAAGTAGGCTATCAAGGACTGTTTCAACTAAATATCAACTGTATGAAACCTCAGCTTTATACGGATCCTCTATGGCCACCAAAAATGTATGGACTAATCGTAAATAAGGACTCTTTTATGGAGAAAAGTCGGCTAATTATTGGAATGGTTAAATTTTTGTTTGTTTTTTATTATTTTTCTAAGGTTATATTATGTAAAAGGGTCAATATGTTACAAACATTCTACAAAATAAACTAGTACCATTTGTCTTTTTCGACTAATAATTATATCGGTTATATGCAATATAAGAAATGAATGTCTCATTTTCATTTCCCCCTCATGTGCCATCTTGATTTTCTGTCGAGGTTTTGCACAACGGCACCCAGATTTATGATGAGCTAAATCTCCTTACCACCCTCAGACGGAGAAGGGGGAAATCAATCATGAATTATCTGTCCAATATTCGATAACTAGAAAGTCCTTTTGTATGAAGCATATTTGCGGATCTATGTATTTTTTGTATATGTTGTTTGATTAATTATGTTGCATGTAAATCTGTATTTATTTAATTTGTTTAATTAGACCTTAAATCTATATGTACAAATTGTTTAACACCAGATGGGGAGGGAGGGAGTTCCTCTGTATGCACAAAATTCGTATATTTGCGAATCTATATATTTTGTATATTTATGTACAAATTTGTTGAATATGAATAATTTATTTAACACCAGAGGTCTCTGTCATAATTTTTAATGCCATACATTCTCTTTCTCTTGTAGTCTAAAAAAAAAAATACTATTTACATGGTCCAATGTCAAAATAATTTCCCAGTCTGTTTCATTTCATTTCTAAAAAATATACGATTTACATCTTTGATCTGCAATCTAACTTTGCTATTTAGTATTTATTGTGTGGGGTCAGCAATTGACATTTACTATTAATGTGGGATTTGCTACCTAACTTTGCTATTCAGCAATTGACATTGAGCGAGTCACACATTCTTCACGACTGATTTTTATTTTCACTTGTATTGTTGAGCATCATTTTGCCTAAACGGTGACAAAAATACAAGGTAATTTATAATTTTAACTTTCAGTTTCTTTCCTCTCTAATACTCATAACAGTTTATAGAGTATTGATCATATTCGTTTCTTTTGTTCTCCTATGATTTCACCTGACCCTTCTTCTATAGGTACCATGGTCGTAACCAATGGAGGAAGGTGTGCCAAAATTTGGAGAAGTACCTGACCTTCTTCAATCTGTTAAAACCAAGTTACCGATAGAATCAGCTTGAATTTCAAACGTTTAAACCTTTCAACTTCACGCGTCTCTTCACTCGCTCTGAAGCTTTAATTCAACACCCTTCACTTCCCGCCTCTCTCGCTCTATATATAAGACCTTGGCTACTCTACTTATATAAACATATTAGGACATATGCTTATAAGTCATTTTTGCGTTTTCAAAGTCCAAATAGTCGATCTAAAGCACTCAATTTGTTCTCCATATTGAAATGTGCTTGGAGACCAAAATTTACTTTTTTTGGAATTTTTTTACTAGTTTTTTAGAATTTTTGCAAATCACTATTTTCAGAATTTTTTTTTTTTACCATATTGAAACACTATTCTCAAAAATTATATAAGAATAGTAAAAACTTTTCAAAAAATGTAGAATTTTTGTCTGCAAGCACAATTTAATATGGAGAAAATGTTGAGCGCTTTAGACAACTATTTGGACTTTAAAAACGCAAAAATGACTTGTATGCATATGTCCTCATACGGTTATACAAGTAGAGTAGCCAACCTCATATATATATATATATATATATATATAGAGAGAGAGATGAGCTGTGGTGAGATGTGGAGTAAAACCAAGTTTTTACTCCATGGCACTATATCTTCATTTTGAAAATCCAAACAACCGATCCGAGCCGCTCAACATGTTCTCTATATTGAAATGTGCTTGGGGACCAAATTTTACATTTTTTTTGGAATTTGTTTACTATTTATTAAGCCACTTTCAAAATCGCGGATACGGTGGTTCATAAATTTTTACTGTTTTTTACTGTTCATAGTGGATCAGCGATTTTCAAAGTGGCTTAATAAATAGTAAAAAAATTCCCAAAAATATAAAATTTAGTCTCCAAGCACATTTCAATATAGAGAACATGTTGAGCTGTTCGTATCGGTTGTTTGGATTTTCAAAATGAAAATATGGCGTGGAGTACAAACTTATTTTACTCTACGTCTCACCATAGCTCATCTATATATATATATATATATATATATATATATATATATATATATACATAAATATATATATCAAAATGTTTGTTCTAAGGCTGTGGAACAAACGTTACTGTTTTTACATTTTCAAACGCCAAACAGTTGATCCAAACCGTTCAACATTCAATCTATATTAAAATGTGTTGGAAGCCAATTTTACATTTTTTGAATTTTTTTTGCTATTTATTAAGCCAGTTTTAAAATCGTTGTTTTCAATAATCCATAAGTTTTCTCACTTTTTATTAAAACCAGCAATTTTAAAACTGACTTAATAAATAGTAAAAAAAATCCAAAAAATGTAAAGTTTGGCCCCCAAGCACATTTTAATATAGAGATCACATCTAACTCTTTGGATCGACTGTTTGGACTTTGATAATAGAAAAATCAATAGGTAGCATAGAGGCTTGAGAACAAACGTTTTGATATTAGCCACACTCTCCGTATATATATATTTATATATAATGAGAGTGGCTATGGTCAAAGTGGCATGACCAAGCCCTTGGTCATACCCATTCGGTTTTGCTCTTGGTATGACCAAACCCAGCAGGCGTATCAGATACGTATCGGTGCCGTATCGGACACGTATCCGTATCCATACGCACCCGACAAGCGTACGGGGTCGAATGTGGAGCATCGAAGTAACATAGCCCCGAAAAGACGGAGTTAGGAGCTCAAAACCGTCCGTCTGTTGGTTTGAATCAATGACACAGGTGCTAACGTTATTGGGCTTAATCCGATGACATAGGTGACTACCTTCACTATCGGGGAGATGACCATTGGTTCGGAAACCGATGGTCAAGTGTTTTCTGTAGTAGTTGTACATGACACTGTAGCTATCTGATATATTAATTTTGGATCCGGAAATGAATTAACAATATGAAATACAGGGGTGGACGGGGAAGTCTATCCTGTCCGTCGAATGAAAATGAAATTCCCGTCCTTCCAATGAGAAGAGATTTCATAGGAATGTATCTCTTTTTCGATATTATTTTTTGTCTTTCTATTAATAAAACATCAGGAGCACGACCACACTGATTTTGCACATGCAGAACAGCACGCATTATCATTTTCATTTAAATTGTCTTTTGAAAAAAAAAATTTACCAGATAATATTTTTTTGAAATTGTCAACATCGCCATTCTGCAACAACCACAGAGATAGCATTCATTTCAAATCTTACAGTCTATAAATAAAAAAATAGATCATCCAATCAAACCTTTTTGGACGTACTTTGAATAATATAGCAAGCTGAAATCTGATACTTGGAATATTTCAATAGATAAGACAAAAAAAAAAGACTTTTAAGGGGGGACATTACAACACGTTAATTGGACTGTGCTTCAACAATAGCCGAAAATAACATTTCTGTTTTAATTACACACTGTTTCAACTATATCTTTTTTTCTTAAATCTTTGAATAAGTGGGCTATCAAAGACTGTTTCAACTACATATCAACTGTATGAAACCTCAGCTTTATACGGATCCTCTATGGCCACAAAAAATGTACGGACTAATCGTAAATAAGGACTCTTTTATGTAGAAAAGCCAGCTAATTATTGGAATGGTTAATTTTTATTTGTTTTTAATTATTTTTTTAGGGTTATATTCTGTAAAAGGGTCAATATGTTACAAACATTTTACAAAATAAACTAGTACCATTGGTGTTTTTCGACTAATAAGATTTATATCGGTTATATGCAATATAAGAAATGAAAAGTATTGGACGGGGAGTATATCTCATTTGCATTACAAAGATTTGGTACTGCAATATAACAATTTTGAGACACTTTTGAGACATTTATTTGGTTCTTTGTTTCGCCCAGTTTAAAATGAGGATTGTATACTTATTTTTAATTAAAAAATAAAGAGAGTAACATGAGAGAGAAAGAGTTGAGAGGGGAATGTAAGGAATATATGGGACTACAAGGACATTTTGTAAAACTTCCGTGCCCTTAGAGAGAATAGCGTGTGGGGATTTAATTTTGTTGTAATAAAAACAAAAGTAATATATTGTTACAAAATTATAGATAATGCAATAAGGACCAAATTTGTTCCGAACAAGCACACAGAGAATTTATAACAAGTTTATATAATCGCCAATATTTGTTTGGAGTGAATAACATTCTCCAAGTGTAATTAGCATCATATATAGAGTTTTGAGTGTGGCTATGGTAATATGTATATTACTGATCAGCCTGTGCTACATATCCATATCTATATTTTGAAAGTACAAACAGTCGATGTAAACAGTTAAATATGAGCTCCCTATGAAAATGTGCTTCCTTTAATTGATGCTTGGTGTTACAAACAAGGGTATATATGATATATATGATACAATAGTGGTGATATAATATTAATTTTACAAGTAGAATCATGCACCTACTTTATGTCTATATTATTATCTTGTTTTTGTTTGTAATGTTGTCTATTAGCTTGCTTTGCTGGTTGTATAATTGTTGGTATATATTGAATGTTATTTGTATTCTTTTTTTATAAATGGCTAAAAAATATACGGAGGCACTACAACAAAAAGGAGCATCTGCGACCGGAAATCCGGTCGCAGAAAGCAACGGCGCTGGTCGCTGAATGACGTCACCCGGTCGCTGATACTTTTTTTGCGACCACTTTTTTTTTGGTCGCTGATATTTTTTCTGACGTCAGGAAAAGGTTTCTGCGACCAAAAAAAACGGTCGCTGATAGTTAAAACCGGTCGCAGAAAGTTTTCTTTCAGGTTTTTGGAATTTTTTTTATTATTTAAGTTTGCACCATTTTTTTATTATTTAAATTACAACCATTTACAATAACAATGACAACCATTTTACAACCATTTACAATAACAGAGTTTAAATTTTACATTATCCAATTGATAGTATTATTTACAACCACTGAAAGGGCGTAAAAACAGACTAATCTGGATCGTACATCTTAATGGGTAACTTGACTAATCTGGGCCGTCGGATACAAGGATTCATATGCAATTGACTTCTCGAAAATAATTTTCGCCGGGCTCGACAGACAATAGGAAAATAATTTTCGTCGGATACTAAGCTGCCGCCCCCCTGCCACCCCCCGCATACTCCTAGAAAATAGGAAAATGAGTTATGAAGATATTATACATTTCATTCTTCAAAGGCACAGGAAACTGTTCAGAAAATAGGAAAATGAGTTATGAAGATATTATACCAATCTAAATAGATAAAGTTTAAAGATTCAATTAGTAAAACAATTAAAAAATAATTTCTACTTTTCTCTGGCTAATACAATTGGGTATATTCAATTGGTACAACAACTAAAAATAAATTCTACATTTCCCTGGTTGATATGGTTGGGTAAATCTATAAAAATACCATAAAACATCTAGACATACTGGTATTAGCATCAGGAATGCTGTAAAGTTTAGCAGTGCCTTTGACTCAATTATAATGTAAACAAAAGAAAAGCTACAGTGTACTTATATGTTTATATATAGAAATAACTTGCCTCAATTCTCTGCCTCAGAAGAAGATATCTGCTATGAGTTCGTTTGCCCCCAACATGCACAATCATGTCGCATTGTAGACAAAGTGATGTGCCATCTACCTCACAATAGAAGAAAGCTACAAGTGATGTACCAGTTTATAGAAAAGGCAAAGGTACTAGTGTCAAAACAGATAAGTTGTTGAAATGGTACTAGTCAGTGGAACCTCAAATGATGAATTTAGGAATACAACTCTTTGTTTCTTTTTACAAATTTGCACTAAATTTTGGGGATATTTGTTGTGATCTACATATCGGTTACCATATTATCAATGTCCTTCACCTTACTCGTACATTTGCAAACTACAAGTTTGGAATAAGGATTAAGGACCATACTGACAACAGCACATACAGCTTACCTCCGACCAACCATGAAGAGCTGCGCAAGGCCTTCTTGCATCAGAATAACAGAGAGATCAACACTAGCAGCATGATCTAAATTAGATAAATACATAATAAACATCAAACAAGAAATCACTTTCTATTATTTAGGAGAGGTATTCAGTACTACAATACCATTTGTAGGACCCAGAACACATAATACTGCGGGGTTTCATATAATAATGTCTTTTTTTTCTTTTTCTTTTTTCGGGGGGGAGGGGGGTAGCAAAAGTTTCATATTAAATCCTCAATAGACACTGATTCATCTGTGCAAACTACAGGTAAAGCACAAATTGGATAAAGGGAATGCTTATCAAATAATTAAAGGTATTTGTTGATCACCAAAGGGAATGCTTATCAAAGAGATACATACATCGTTGGTATTGAAACCAATTACCAGTTCACCAATGAACTGGTACAAAGAACCAGCACAGAAAACTAGGTCGGTCAAATGCTGTGTGTCGATTTTCAATCTGACATTTCCATCACTGATCTCAGCAATTCCAGTCTCAGCTTGATAAGCTTCAAGCCTGGACAAAATAATAAAACAACTATCAGTATTATTACCTTAATATACAATACCAGTACTGGTACAAGGTGGTCTGTTAATATATGAAACTAAAAATTACCAGAGGTAATTGTGTATTGTTTGAAAAAATGAAAAGGAAATGAAATGAAGAAAGATTAAAGGGGATGAGTGTTCTAATTCACCTTCCTGTAACTCGAAGGGATTGACCATGCTTGAAAAATGGAGAAGAAGGTTCCAATTCTCGCAAAAGTACAGGAACACCAGGCTTTATTCCAGAACCAGCCATCTAAACTTTATGTGAAAGAGCAAGAACAGATTTCGTTAAATTAGGGCAAATTTGACTGGAGTTGGTTTTTAACAATTGAAGTTGAATACTTGATCGTGCTAAATAAATATCATATGTAAGTGCGATTTGAAATGAGGAAACTAACCTTGTGATTGCAATTTTCCGAGTGCGAGAGTGTAGAGAGAGAGAGTATACGAACTGGAGAGACCGAGAGAGAGAGAATGATTCGGGTCGCTCCTCCCCCCTGAAAAAAGATTTCGGGGTCACAGCGTCGGGGTCACAGCGCTGAACAGATTTCGGGGGGGTCACAGCGTCGGGGTCGGGGTCGCTGATCGGGGTCGGGGTCAGTGATCGGGGTCGGGGTTCCAGCTTCGGGCGGCGCAGGGGGGTCGGGCGGAAAGGGTTTGATTTTGGGGAAGGGTTTTGATCGAGGCGGAGAGCGTTTTGATTTTGGCGGAGGAGTGGCGCGCGTTTTATTTTTCAGCAGCCGCGTTTTTTTCAGCGATAAAAAAAAAAAAAAAACTTTCAGCGACCGGTGTTGTCGTCGGTCGCTGATACCGGTCGCTGATACAGTTGGTCGCCGGAATTTGAGTCGAAATCTTTATTTTTGGAGAGAAATTGAGAATCAGCGACCGGTGTCACCACCGGTCGCTGATATCGGTCGCTGAAGCTCCGTTTTGCTGTAGTGAGGCTAGTCTCTAATACAAGCATAATTAAACATATTTATTGACTAGGGAAAAACGACCCTGATTTACGTACGGTTTTGACTTAGGTTTTGCCTAATTATCTCACATTTATGTTTAATTATTGCGAGAAATCGGATATTGTTTCTCTTTTTATTTTTTATAGCAGGAACCATGTCTCGGGGTTATTTACATCAAATGGAGCAAGATTCGTATATATCAGAATTGCAGAACACTAGAACTAACTCTCTGTTACGGTCCGTAACAAACATTACAGACCAGGAGCCCAATACAGACCATGTAGGAAGGAATACGCATTAACTCCTGGAGCGCCCAACTTCTACACAGGGGCAATACGGTCCGTACCAGCACAACTTTGGTGTTCCTATATGTTCAAATTCTTCAACTTTATTTATCAATGAAAAGGACACACAAACAATATAATAGAGCAGAATCAAAATACAGAATTTTTAATTAAAATTTAAGACTATTGTAAAAGTAATATAGAGTTACACTGTTAATAAAACGTTAGTCATACACGGCATATCATATACGGATGCGAGAAAATTGCAAGTAAATAGTGTGTCAAAGGAGGAGACGCTCGTGTGAAAATGAGCTCAACCATACACACACGATCAATTGAATAAACTACGTGTAGGACAATTACCGACATTTTTACATGGTTTCTTATAAAGAAACTGTGTATGATTATCAACATTCATACACAACTTTTTTTTTACAAAAACCATGTATGCTTCTGCTCAGTTTCCAATCACTGTTTTGTAGTAGAAGCCGTGTACGATTCATTCGTGTCTCTCGAACACTACTGTGAAAAAATAATTTCTTGATGAAGAGATCGCCCCATCACTATGCGCGCCCGCCTCTTCGCATCCTCTACATTTAAGTCCAGCCCCCTTGATCACTCAAAAGAGAGCAATATTTCTTTTAATATTTATAAACTCGGAAATGCTATCGGTTCGGACTGCAAGCGCACAATCCTATCGAGTAGTATGTTCGAGGTCGATCCACAGGAAATATTAGTTCAATGCTTTGAGCGATCGAATCACAATCTTTCGAAAGGCTAGACGAAATCTGAAAATTGAGAGATGTTGTTTTGATCAATGTAAATTAGGAAGCAATTAAAAGTAATTAAAATAAAGATAGAGATGAGGATTCCTAGGGTTTCGGCACACCATTGCCACTCAATCCGCCTTGACAATATATTCCTGTTGCGTCTTATTTCCTGTTGTTGTTTTAATGAAAGACACCACATAGGTCACTGCGATTTATGTTATGCAAGAATGACAGATCTTTCACCGAGATTCTACATAGGACACTGCGATTTACCTTACGCAAATGTCTGATCTCTCAAATACCCCAAATTACTACACAGAACACTGTGATTTACTTTACGCAAGTGATGGAATTTGGTACGCGTCGTGTTTTAATCTGGTTTATGGTTTCCCCACTAAGGTTTTCTTCACATAAACCTAATAGATCTCGACGAGGCTAATTCATACAAATAGTTTCTCTTACCATTAAAGTACTGTCACTACCCTAACGGACTCAAACTAGATCATTGAAATTAGATGAAGAGATAGTAAATCACAAAAGTATTTTAGTACAACAACAAGAAACCATAATCAACAGAAATATATATATCAAAACATCAATAGTAACAAGGTTTACTGCCTAACCCTAAGAAAATGAACTTAGCCGCGGAATGACATTGTTACAAGCACTCCTCTCTTCTCACTTTAATCAAATCTAACCCTAATTACAAAGATAACTAATCCTTCTGCCCAGGGGCCTTATATAGGAGTGGAGGGACGTCTGGAGGTTGAGTAGGGGCTAAGAAACTGATCTGGAAACAGCTGTCGGCAGTTATTCCCCAAGGGTCGCCTTCGGATACGGACCGTATCAAGTGATACGGTCCGTATTAGGACCTTAGCAGTTAGGGTTTAATGCTTCCAGAGCTATCTTCTGGTCTGTGCTAGGCCTAGTCCGTATTAGTCAATACTGGCTGTAACAGGGACTTAGTCGATGAGCGTCGCTGATCCGATTGACCCGATTCTAGCTCCATTTGGTGTAAAATAGTCCCAAAACCTATTTTCTGTAATAAAACATAGAGAAGGGTGACAGTAGCCTTTTTCTCTAATAAATTAAACATAAGTGTGAGAAAATATGTAAAACCTAAGCCAAAACCCTACGTAAATCATCATTATTTTGACTCTGATCACCCCTCCCCCTTAATTGTCTCTTCATTTCCCTTTTCTTCCCTCTGACGGTGGTCGGTCGAGATTTCTCTCATTTTCATTTACCCCTCGTGTGCCATCTTGATTTTCTGTCGAGGTTTTACATAATGGCACCCAGATTTATGATGAGCTAAATCTCCCTACCACCCACAGACGGGGAAGAGGGAAATCAATCATGAATTATCTGTCCAATATTCAATAACTAGAAAGTCCTTTTGTATGTTGCATATTTGCGGATCTATGTATTTGTTGTACATGTTGTTTCATTAATTATGTTGCATGTAAATCTATATTTATTTACAAATTTGTTTAACTTGACCTTAAATCTATATGTACAAATTCTTTAACAACAGAGGGGGAGGGAGGGGGTTCCTCTGTATGCACAAAATTCGTATATTTGCGAATCTATATATTTTGTATATTTATGTACAAATATGTTCAATATGAATAATTTATTAACACCAGAGGTCTCTGTCATAATATTTAATGCCATACATTCTCTTTCTCTGTCATAATTATTAACACCAGAGGGCTCAATGTTCCATATGTTGCATCTAACTTTGCTATTTAGTATTTATTGTTTGGGGTCAGCAATTGGAATTTACTATTAATGTGGGATTTGCTACCTAACTTTGCTATTCAGCAAATGACATTGAGCTAGTCACACATTCTCACGACTGATTTAATTTTATTTTCACTTGTATTGTTGAGCATCTTTTTGCCTAAACGGTGACAAAAATACAAGGTAATTTATATTTTTAACTTTCAGTGTTGATGCCGTATCAGATACTCATCGGTGCCGTATCGGGCACATATCCGTATCCATTACGCACCCCACACGGGTACGGGGATGTCTATCCGGTCTGTCTAATGAGAATGAAATTCCCGTCCTTCCAATGAACAGAGATTTCATTGGAATGTATCTCTTTTTCGATATTATTTTTTGTTTTTCTATTAATAAAAAAATGGGAGCACGACCACACTGGTTTTGCACATGCAGGACAGCACGCATTATCATTTCAATTTAAATTGTCTTTTTAAAAAAAATATTACCAGATAATATTTTTTGGAAATTGTCAACATCGCCATTCTGCAACAACCACAGAGATAGCATTCCTTTCAAATCTTACAGTCTATAAATAAAAAAAATAGATCATCCAATCAAACCTTTTTGGACGTACTTTGAATAATATAGCAAGCTGAAATCTGATACTTGGAATATTTCAATAGATAAGACCCAAAAAAAATACTTTTAAGGCGGGACAGTACAACATGTTAATTGGACTGTGCTTCAACAATAGCCGAAAATAACATTTCAGTTTTAATTACACACTGTTTCAACTATATTTTTTTTCTTAAATCTTAGAATAAGTGGGCTATCAAGGACTGTTTCAACTATATCTTTTTTCTTAAATCTTAGAATAAGTGGGCTATCAAGGACTGTATGAAACCTCAGCTTTATACGGATCCTCTATGGCTACAAAAAATGTACGGACTAATCGTAAATAAGGACTCTTTTATGTAGAAAAGCCACCTAATTATTGGAGTGGTTAATTTTTATTTGTTTTTTATTACTTTTTTAAGGATATATTCTGTAAAAGGCTCTATATGTTGCAAACATTCTACAAAATAAACTAGTACCATTTGTCTTTTTCGACTAATAAGATTTATATCGGTTATATGCAATATAAGAAATGAAAAGTAATGGACGGAGAGTATATCTCATTTGCATTAGAAAGATTTGGTACTGCAATATAACAATTTTATATTTTTTGAAATTTTTTTACTATTTTTTAAGATAGGTACAAAATCGGAAAATTCTGGACCATCTAAAAACAATGATTTTGTACCTATCTTAAAAAATAGTAAAAAAATTTCAAAAAATATAAAATTTGGTATCCAATCATATTTTAACATGGATATCATGTTGATCGGCTCGGATGATCTGTTTGAACTTTGCATTTGAAGATATAGATGTTGGGGCACGATTGGGGCATGAAGCAATGGGGCATTTGAGCCCTCCTCTAGAGAGAATAGCGTGTGGGGATTTAATTTTGATGTAATAAAAACAAAAGTTATATATTGTTAGAAAAATATAGGTAATGCAATATGGACCAAATTTGT
Organism: Carex myosuroides; assembly: GCA_028015225.1. Taxonomy (NCBI): domain Eukaryota; kingdom Viridiplantae; phylum Streptophyta; class Magnoliopsida; order Poales; family Cyperaceae; genus Carex; species Carex myosuroides. Next base: position 15,237,374 of record CM051464.1, on the reverse strand, counting down.
TCCGAACAAGCACGCAGAAATTTTATAACAAGTTTATATAATCGCCAATATTTGTTTGGAGTGAATAATATTCTCAAAGTGTAATTAGCATCATATATAGAGTTTTGAGTGTGGCTTCGGTAATATGTATATTACGGATCAACCTGTGCTATATATCCATATCTATATTTTGAAAGTACAAACAGTCGATGTAAACAGTTAAATATGAGCTCTCTATGAAAATGTGATTCCTTTAATTGATGTTTGGTGTTACAAACAAGGGTATATATGATATATATGATACAATAATCGTGATATAATTTTAATTTTACAAGTAGAATCATGCACCTTCTTTATGTCTATATTATTATCTTGTTTTTGTTTGTAATGTTGTCTATTAGCTTGCTTTGCTGGTTGTATAATTGTTGGTATATATGGAATGTTATTTGTATTCTCTTTTTATAAATGGCTAACAAATATATGGAGGCTAGTTATCTCACCTTTACGTAGAGTTTTGACTTAGGTTTTGTCTAATTATCTCACCTTTATGTTTAATTATTGCGAGAAATCGGTTATTGTTGCTCTTTTTATTTTTTATAGCAGGAACCATGTCTTCGGGCTATTTTACATCAAATGGAGCAAGAGTCGTATATATCAGAATTGCATAACACCATAACAAACTCTCTGTTACGGAACCAGTACAGACCAGGAGCCCAATACAAACCATGCAGGAAGGAATACGCATTAACTCCTAGAGTCCCAACTTCTGCACAGGGGCAATAAAGTCCGTACCAGCCCAACTTTGGTGTTCCTATAAGTTCAAGTTCTTCAACTTTATTTATCAACGGAAAGGACATAGCAACACGTTAATTGGACTGTGCTTCAACAATACCCGAAAATAACATTTCTGTTTTAATTACACACTGTTTCAACTATATCTTTTTTCTTAAATCTTAGAATAAGTGGGCTATCAAGGACTGTTTCAACTACATATCAACTGTATGAAACCTCAGTTTTATACGTACGGATCCTCTATGGCCACAAAAAATGTACGGACTAATCGTAAATAAGGACTCTTTTATGTAGAAAAGTCAGCTAATTATTGGAATGGTTAATTTTTATTTGTTTTTTATTATTTTTTTAAGGTTGGATTCTGTAAAAGGATCAATATGTTACAAACATTCTACAAAATAAACTAGTACCATTGGTCTTTTTCGACTAATAAGATTTATATCGGTTATATGCAATATAAGAAATGAGAAGTATTGGACGGAGAGTATATCTCGTTTGCATTACAAATATTTGGTACAGCAATATAACATTTTTGAGACTCTTTTGAGACTTTTATTTGGTCCTTTGTTTCGCCCAGTTTAAAATGAGGATTGTATACTTATTTTTAATTAAAAAATAAAGAGAGTAACATGAGAGAGAGAGTTGAGAGGGGAATGTAAGGAATATATGGGGCTACGAGGACATTTTGTAAAACTTCCGTGCCCTTAGAGAGAATAGCGTGTGGTGATTTAATTTTGAGATACTTTTGAGACATTTATTTGTTGCTTCATTTCGCCCAGTTCAAAATGAGGATTGTATACTTATTTTTAATTAAAATGTAAAGAGAGTAACATGAGGGAGAGAGTTGAGAGGGGAATGTAAGGAATCGATGGGGCTATAAGGACATTTTGTAAAACTATTGTCGCCTAAGACTGTGGTCCACAACACCAGCACAAAGAGAAAGAAGGCGCGCTGCTCCGTTCTCCTTGCTACAGTGGATTCTACTCTCCGATTTGGAGGGTACGTATTTGAGATGTTTGTGATGGGCATTGCACTTCGTTCCTTGCTTTCCCGCTCTGATTACCCTCTTCTAGAGCGGTTGAATCGCGTGGGTTGGCCTGGCATCCTGGCCGTTCCCCTTCGTTCCCATTTCTTGCCTTTAATGAATGATTTTTCCCCCTCTCTGGAGCATAGTCTACGAGAGAATAGTGTGTGTGGATTTAATTACAATGTAATAAACACAAAAGTTATATATTGCTTGAAAATTATATAGATAATGCAATACGGATCAAATTTTTTTCAGACAAGCAAATAGAGGTTTTATAACTAGTTTATATAATCGCCAATATTTGTTTGGAGTGAATAACAATTTCAAAGTGTAATTAGCATCATATATATTGTTTTGAGTGTGGCTATGGTAATATGTATATTACGAATCAACCTGCGCTACAGATTCATATCTATATTTTCAAGGTACAAACAGTCGATCTAAACAGTTAAATACGAGCTCCCTATGAAATGTACATGCATACTAAATTTTATTTTTAGAAAAAATTTAGTATTATTTTTAGATAGTTAGAAAATCACAGCTTTTGGAAGGTCCATCATTGTTAAATCAAGTGATTTTCTATCTTTAAAAAAATAGTAAACAAATTCTAAAAAAATATAAAATTTGGTCTACAAGTACATTTTCATATATGAAGATGTTTAACCGTTCATAGCGCATGCCGCTGTGCAATATGCATATTACCATGGCCTCACTCTTTTCTTTATATAATATGATGTAATATTCAAGTACCAAAAACAAAATCGCACATGCTTTCAAACTATATATATACTAAGAAATGGGTTGTAGTCATCAAATTCAGTCCATCACCAAAGAAAGGAAAAACAGATATAAATATGTTCAGCATTCACGTGGCTGCTCCACCATTCTCATCAGCATCAGTACAATACCGCCGCCTCCACAATTTATGCAGAGAACAAAGGGGAGTTAAATGCATTATCTCCACAAATTCTGTGCCTATCCTAGAGAATGAGAAAGTTACGGATAAAGGGAGTGGTACAGTTGCACGTGAAGCACTCGGTGAGAAGGTGACATTTGGAGCCTCCGAGGTGGATGACTTGGTGTATAAACAGCGCTTTGTTATCAGGGGCTCTGAAGTTGGTGTCAACAACACTGCCACTATAGAGGCCATTGCTAATTTATTGCAGGTGATTTGTGTTTAATTCGCAAATACGGTAATCCTTGTTTTGCGTGGCTTTATTATTTAAAGATACTTGCACTCTATATTAAAATGACTAAGACAATCAGCGCAACACATAGCATGTAACATGGGATTAAAAAACTGATAAGGCATCAGTTTCCATCATGGCTGCATATCCTCTGTTTGGAGGAACAATATTTACTTCTCTGTTAAGAATATGTATATATATGTGTGTGTGTATGTATATATATGTTTAAATATATTTATATATGTACATATATATAGATACATATATATATATATATACATATATATACATACATATATGAGGAGGGATCAAGTTACAACAAATTTGAGTTACAACAAAGTTACAACAACCATTTTTTTCATTTTCAAAGTCCAAATCGTCGATCCAAACCATTCAACATGATTATCTAAATAAAATGTGTTTGAAGATCAAATTTTACATTTTTTAAATTTTTTTTACTATTTATAAAGATGGGTACAAAATTCAATGGTCTGAATATGACTATTTTTTGTAAAATACTTAATAAATAGTAAAAAAATTCAAAAAAATATAAAATTTGATCTGCAAGCACATTTTATTGTGGAGATCATGTTGAACAGTTTGGATCGACGATTTGGACTTTGAAAATGAAAAAAATGGTTGTTGTAACTTTGTTGTAAATCAAATTTGTTGTAACTTGATCCCTCCTCTACATATATATACATGCATATATATATATATCCATATATATACATACATATATATATACACACACATAAACACACACACATACACTTCAAATCCTTTTAATAACTCTTAAATTTATATAATTCAAAAGGAAATGAGTGGCAACTGTGCTCGAAGATTCGGATGGTCGAAAGATGTAAATCCAACTCCACCTGTTATGAGGAAGCACCGTCTTGTTTGGATCACTTTCCGTGTGCATATCAGGATTTACAAGTATCCTGCCCGGTATATTTAATATCGTTAATACACAATCTCTTAAGCTATAGGTTATGTACGTTCTATACGAAAAGATTGTTATATACAGATATCTATAGGTAGACATTGGTTTGAGCAGATTAAAGCCTTGCACGGGGAACACTATTATTAATAACTTTTTATTTATATGTATATATTCTTTGATAATTGGTATGCTAGGGGTGATGTGGTGGAAATCGAGCATTGGTCTGAGCCGGATGGAAGAATTGGAGCAATGCTTAATTTCATCATAAGGAATATATCTACCGGAGAGGTGATTGGTCGATCAACAAGGTCATTTTCATGTTTCTTCGTCTTGATCTTTATATAGTATATATGTTATAGAACTTCCCCTCTATTATGCAAGGGATGACTGTTCTAGTTATTACCTACTGCATTGCCTACGGTATCTCACTGATCTGATGCAGGGAATCATCACCTGGCTAAATTGTTATCATTACTGATTCTAAAGGATGTCATTTACTAATTATGGAATAGATGAGCTTTTTTACAGACTAATAGATGAACAGATAAAAAGTGGGCCCTACTTTCTTATTTAAGAACTGAGTATAGAACTAATTAACTCATAAAACTGATAATGTCCAAATAATTTGTAATAGTGTTCTATACCTACTAATTGCATCTGCTGGTAGAAAATGTTCATAGTCGCTAATGTTATGAATAATGTACCATTAATCATTTAATTATCCTAATTGGTGCGATTATTTATTTGACTTTTTATTTTGGTTTGTAGGAAGCTTGTTTTCATGAACCAAGACACTCGCAAGATTCAGAAAATTAGTAGCGACGTGTGGGATGAGTACCTTGCCATATGCACAAAATCTCCGAGGTTTGTCAACTAGCTTGCTTATTTATATGCCTAAGCAACTTTGGGCATTTATTGTTGGTTTGTCTTGCTATAACCATCATTTGTTACATGTTTAGTAAACTGATAGATAATGATTACAAATACTTTTGCACTGAAATAACCATATGTTATTGACTATGCTATGACAATGAATATGTTTAGTTTTACCATTATTTGAATTTACTAAAAAACTAAACAATATCTAAAGTAATTTTTCAATTTTCACAGATTAGCATTTCCAGAGAAGAATAATCAAAGTTTGTGGAAAATACCCAAGCTCGATGAACCGGCGGACTACTCTCAACTTGGCCTTAAGGTACTTCTACCCTAATTTCTTGCACTCTTCATGATTTCTTTTTACTTTGCATTATACAGATTCAATCTTGTGTAAGCATCAAATTTTCAACATGTCTTCTTGCTTCATAAGTTGCCCAAAGCATTCTGTACGCATGGATACTGAACCAAACTACCATATTGTACACGCAAATCATAATTGACCGTGTTGTTTAAAACATTGACAAATTGTATAAGTTTATTATATTCCAAGAAAACCAATTAATAACTAAAAAGAACTTATCTACAGAGAAGAAAGTCATAAACGGACATTTTAGTACATTATATATTTCTGTGTTATGTGGACTTGACTATGCATATAGGACAGTGATGAGTATATTGCCAATTATATTTATTTAATATACTTGATTCTGTACTGTTAGGGATATCTCGTGATGAATTGCTAATTATATTTAGTTGTTTGGTGGAGGTTGAGGTTGTAGTTGGAGGACAGACAAAATTTCTCTAAACATTCTTTGATTTTCTTCTCGAATTGTTTATTTTATATCTTAAGTTATATATACTATTAATAAAAATATACTAAGCCTATGACACCTAATACAAAATATCTAGATATTTTTACTTGATATGCATATCCTTTTTTTCTAGATATTTCTAAGAATAGTCGAGACTAAGGTAGCATTCTAGTATACTCTTGGCCTAGATACTTTCATACAGATTTCTAAACTTCAAAATATTTTCTTACAACATTGTAGAACCTAGATATCTAATAAAATAAGAAATTAGGTTTATTCACTCAACATAAACTAATAGGATCCCTGAGAGCTGGTTTTAGATCTGAAATATTAATAATTTTTTAAATTATTTGTTAATGCTACAGCCAAGAATAGCAGATATTGATGTGAACAAACATGTCAACAATGTAACATACTATAGTTGGCTTCTTCAGGTCTGTGCCACATTCCTCTTAATTTTTTTTTATTAAAATTAGAATAATCTTTTGTGTTTCTATCCCAAGTTTAATTTCTGATCAAGAAATATGTTTTCGCATGAAACTTCTACTTAATGAAATTGAATATGATGCCCGTGATTTTCGTAATATATGGTTTGAATTTAACACCAAGTTCCTGATTTAGCTAAAAATATTGAAACTCATTATGATCAGAGTATCCCTCAAGATATAGTAGAAACACATGAGTTGGAAGCTATTACAATTCACTATCAACGTGAATGCAAGTTTAGCGACACCATCGACTCTCTTGCCACCACCGAGCTTAAGGTAGAATCTGTAAATCCATTCGAAGACATGTCAACATTATCAAATTTAAACCTGAATTCAGAAGGTCGCCACCAGTTCCTCCATTCACTCAAATTTTCTTACACGGGTCAAGAAATAAACCGTGGTCGTACTATTTGGAGAAAGATTGATAAATGATACACAAACAGGCATAACCTTGGTCGTACCTTTATAATGATAGGTTTCGTTACGATTTCAGCATTTTTTTTTTTTGTCACGGTGAATTTCTGTAGTGACATATGGATTGATATATGTACTTTTAATTAATGGTAGTGCTTTCGTCATATTTACTTCGAAATAAGTTGTGGCTTGCGAAAGAGTTTTAACAACAATGAAAGTCCAGTACAAAAGGTTGTTCAAACTCAACAATGATGTTTTGGGACATGTATGTGTCAGAACATTTTACGTGACCATTCATACACCAAGTGTTGTAATATTTGTTGAATATATATTTGGTGACATGTAAATGTGCATATAGGTATGTTGAATATTTGTTGAATTATATATGAATATGTATATGCATGTTGATTGTTAAATATTTAATATTGTTTTATGTATGTTGTAATGTTGAATATTTAATTCTTGAATTATGGATGTGTAATATTGTATGTTTAATGCCTAGCAACTATGGATGGTAGTCCATTATAAATCATATAAAAAATAGAAATCATACAAGGTTCTTAAAAACAAACCGTGTACGAAGGGTTACATACACGGTTTGTATAAAGCAACCACATATGATTCACATGGATCATACACGGTTGCTATCATACACGGTTACCCTGACCGTGGGTAAATATCATGTTCCTTGTACCAATTATATCAATTATAGTTAAGTGAAGTCTGAAATTATTGGGCTAATCATATAATTCCTTGCACCAATTAAGACAAGCCTTAGCCGGATCACTTGATAGGTAGGGTGGCTGTGTCGATGTGAAAGCCACAGTCACTAAATTAGATTACAAACCTTCGAACAACATCTGAAAACCAACATCAAATGAGACCACATCAAAATTGATTGAATAGCAACGGTAAGCCAAAACCCTAGGAATTCATATCACTATCTTATTTATTTTATTTACCTTTAATTTTCGCTAAATCCAAAGATGAAACCAACAACTCTCATTTTCCATATTTTGTCTAGCCTTTCAAAAGGTTGAGAATTGATCAGTCAAGACTCTAAACAATATTCCCTACGGATTGACACCTGATTATACTACTCTAAACAATATTCCCTATTGGGTTATAAGAAATGAAAAGTACTGGACGGACAGTATATCTCGTTCGCATTACAAATATTTGGTAGAGCAATATAACAATTTTGAGACTCTTTTGAGACATTTATTTGATCCTTTGTTTCACCCAGTATAAAATGAGGATTGTATACTTATTTTTAATTGAAAAATAAAGAGAGTAACTGTAACATTCTCCTCTAATTTTTATAGAATAAATATGTAAATATAATTTATTTGATAAATTAGTCATATATATATAAAGTTAATTATGTTGAAAGATTTAAAATGCATTAAAATTTTAATTGAAGGAATTAGGTCAAGAAAAAGGTGTAACTATATTTTTTCTAAATTGATATATATATATATGATTATATATGAAAGTATATATTAGAATTGATTTTGTAAGAGTTAATATGCATTAAAAATAAATACAAGGCTATATAGGTAAGATACACACCCTTTATAATAATTGAAAGTTTGGAGGGCTTATTAATAAAAATCCATATATCACCTTGAAAGTATCTCCTTCTCTTCATTTCCACCGATCCCATCTGTTTTTTTTTTAGTGTGTGTGGGTGTGTTGCCGAAGAGAAAGAAAAAGAGAGAGATAGGGTGAGAACTTGAGCGGATTATCGAATCGATCGCATTTTCGGAATCAGAGCGACGTTCTCTACTTAGTTGTAACCTCTAATTTGGTATATTTCTATCTTAGTGATTCCTTATAAACCCTATAACTTGTTTCTTTGAATTTTGAGTTTGAAATTCTGAAATTGGGTTGATTTTATTTAGTTTAATTCGATTTTCGGTTCGATTGCGATAAGGATTGCTTGAATTTGATCATTTGAAATGAATGGGTTGAGCTAGGGTTTTGGGACTTGAGAAAAAGGAAAATTTTGTTGAATTGAGCTTGGTATAACTCAATTTAACCATTTAGAATTAATATCTTGAACTGATTGAGTGTTATCGCAATCGGAATCGATCGAATCGAATTAAAACACAACTTGTCAAAATTCTGTGAAGGGTTTTCGGGCCGCAAGAAAAACACTAAATTTTCCAGAAATTGTTGATCTAAAACCCAATTAATATTAATAGTAGGTGTCGAAACGATCCGACGAGGTATTCCGGGACCCTCTGAGACGTCTGAACCTTAAGCGAGAGTACGTGGTACGCTAAGGTGCGGGATTTCTGGACTTGTTTGATACTTTACTTTCAAAATTAAATTGTGTTTCGATTGACATGTTGAATATTCTTGTTATTGCATTATGTGAATTGTGCATTGCATTGCATACCCTATTATTCTTGAACTCTAATTGCGGTAAGCTGATTGACCTGCATATTGGTATTGATTTCGTTTGTGTCGATCCATCGTGATCTGATTTTAGATGATAAGTCACCATAATTGGAAATGAAATGATTGTTGTGTGTTATGGATCACCAAAGTGTGACCAATTTACAAAACCTGGTGCACGGGTTTTGGGAGGATTCTAAAGCTTTAGTCTACCTGGGCCCGCGTAAGACCCCAAACCGGTTGGGGCAAGGGTAGTATGAAACGATTGTGAGATAAGAACTGTAGGAATATGGGTGACTAGTGTGAAATGTCACATGCATGATCCTTTGTGATATGCGTTTGAATGATCGATTGGAAATGTGATTCCTAATGAATTTTCTGAATATGACCTGTAACCAGAATAAAATGAATATGGTTAAGCCTAGCTCTACCGATGGGTGTCTTATATAGCAGGGTAGGGTTGCCTTCTGTAGGTGTCTGGAACCCTACAGTTGTCGACGGGTTTGTGGTACAGCTGGGTGGTACATCGGTAGTTGCTACCAGACCAATTAAAATGATTAAGCCTAACTGTTGTTGATTCGAATTTCGATTGAATAATTCTTGTGTTGTATTTCACTTGATTATCTGCTGTCAGGTATGCACTCATGTTTATATTCTGTTATATGTATTATGCAATTATTGATAGTTTAATTATGAAAATAAAGTTTGATTGCAAGTCCAGGGGTTCATTTGTGGAAAGTAACGCACTGAGAATTTATTCTCACGCCCGTTGGGTTATCTTTTTCAGGTTTTGGTGCGACTGATGCAGGAGAGACACGACAGCCGTAGGTCACCTGTCTACTTAGTTCGGTATGGTATTTGACTAGAGATGTATATATGTTTTTGTTGTATTATATATTCTCTATGTCATAAACCACTTTTGTACCTGTATGGAATACTGATCGGTATGACATACTTGTCGGTTTCTGTGATGACTTGTGGTGATATGGATTTTATTACTTGATTATATATGTGGTATGTTTTATGTTGTGATTATATATGTGCTTATGTTTGGGTTATGATTTGGGAATTATTTTGGGGTATATATATTGGTATGCATGATATGGGGTATCTTTTGGGTTAGGTTTGGGGATGGTAGAAATTAATCGTAATTGCCTAGTAGGCATACGGGAAACCGTATGTTTACGGCAGGGTGCCGGTTGCATTCCGTAGCTGGTGGCCACGGGGTGTGACAGGTCTCCCTTCGGTGGTATCAGAGCATGGTTAAACTTAAACCTAAACCAGTCCGGTAGGATACGTGAGAGTGAATGCGTAATAATGGGAATAGTCGCGACTAGACGATATAGCTCGTATAATAAGAATAGTAGATAAAATTTTATGAACTAATTTTGTTATACAGAAACATGAATAGACGTCAAGGAAGAGGCAGACCTCGTAATGAAGATCGTGAACCTAGTCCGGATCCATTTGTTGAACAGGCCGCTGGTGGACCTGAAGGACCGGATAGGAATCGAGAATTAGATGACCGTTTGATCGCGGCCTATGAGAGAGGTCGACAAGCGGCAGAAAGAAGAAATGTGGGACCGGAAGCACCGGCAGCACAAGTAGATGGACCTGAAAATTTCCGCAAGCTGTATGATTCGTTCATGCGATTAAACCCACTGCAGTTTGATGGCACCGGTGGATACTCAGAAGCAGAAGAGTGGTTAGAAAAGATGAATGCTAAACTCGTATTGTGTCGGGCACCGGAAGAGAATATGGTGGAGTTAGTAGAACAACAGTTGGATGGGGATGCAAGATTTTGGTGGAATGGGGCCCGACGGAACTATGTCGGGGATGCTGGTAGGATTCCGTGGGAATGGTTCGAACTGCAGTTTACACGGAGATTCTTAAGTAACATTCATAGAGAAGCTTTGAGAAGAAAATTTCTGGAGTTGAAGCAAAATGGGCGACCGATAGCCGAGTACAACAATGAGTTCCTAACCTTATCCAGATATGCGACAGACGTGCAAAATGATCGAGCGAGATATCACAGACAGTATTTGGATGGATTGGATGGGACCATATCAATGATAGTCGATACTCCTATAGCTACGGAGTTACAAGCAATGATGGATCATGCGGAGCAAGTGGAGATGCACGCGAAAAGAAGGAAAGAACAATATGCTGAAAGAAATGTGAAACAACGGGCTGATCAGAGTCGGCCGGTTGTGAGGTCAAGAGGAAGTTCGTCATCAGCTAGACCCCCTCAAAGACAAACTTTTACACCTAGACCACCTTACGGACCAGCAGCTACCTCGGGCTTTAGGCCTGGATTTCAGCCGAATTATGTGTGGTGCCGATCTTGTAATCAGGCGCACAACGAGATGGAGTGCAGACGCCGTACTGGAGTATGTTATTTATGTGGTAGTGCAGCTCATTGGGCAAATGAGTGCCCGAATGCAATGAGTAGGTTTCAAAGAGATAGCGGTGCGGGAGGATCCACTAGTGGGGGACGTGGTGGACCGTCGTTTCGTGGACAAGGCGGTTCTCAAGCAAGCGGGGGTAGCACTAGCCGAGCGGGCAGCAGAAATAGTACTGCTAGGACGGGTGCACAAGTAGCGGTACATGCTTTGGATGTAGCGGAAGATGTGCCCAACATTGAGGAGGTGGCCCCGGAAGGTGAGGAAAATACGGGATATCCGACGGATGTGATGACAGGTATAATCTCTATCTCGGAGCATGATACATACTGCTTGATAGATACATGGTGCAGTCATTCTATCGTATCGAGAGAGCTAGTTGAGAGTTGTCGATGGCCCGTTGAAACGAATAATCAAGTTTTGAAGGTTCAAACTCCATTCAGTTCCACCGACCAAACTATTATGATCTGCCGAAACCGAAAAGTGAGAATAGATGGAAGAGACTTTGAAGTAAATTTGTTGGTGATGGAAATTGCCGGGTATGACGTGTTATTAGGAATGGATTGGTTAACTCGGCACAAAGCAACAATTGATTGTATGCATCGCCGAATTTATTTTTCGACTACAAAAGGGTTCTCATGTATGCTCAATTGTAGAAAAGTTGGAGGAGTGGTATCTTTTGTATCGGCCGTAGAGATGAGGCGGCTGATCGAATCCGGATGCACAGCTTATTTAGCAGCAGTGGTTTACGCTACTACGGAAGTTCCAGCAATTAATACCATTCCAGTTGTATCTGAATTTGTAGATGTATTTCCCGATGAGATAGCGGGGCTACCACCTGAACGGGAACTAGAATTTGGCATTGAGTTGATACCGGGTACAACACCAATTTCGAAAACCCCTTACCGAATGGCTCCAGCCGAATTGAAGGAACTCAAAGCGCAATTAGAAGATATGTTGGAACATGGGTTTATTAGGCCGAGCACATCGCCTTGGGGTGCTCCGGTTTTGTTTGTGAAAAAGAAGGATGGAACCTTGAGACTATGCATAGACTATCGAGAGCTGAATAAAGTAACCGTGAAAAACAAATACCCGTTACCCCGTATTGATGATTTATTTGATCAGCTGCAAGGTTCTTCTATTTATTCGAAGATTGATTTGCGGACCGGGTATCATCAGTTGAGAATCCGGCCGAGTGATGTAGACAAGACCGCATTCCGTACGCGGTACGGGCATTATGAGTATTTAGTCATGCCGTTTGGGCTAACGAATGCACCAGCCGCATTCATGGATTTGATGCATCGGGTGTTTCATGACTTGTTGGATTCAACGGTGGTAGTTTTTATTGATGATATACTAGTATACTCGAAGTCGCGAGAAGAGCATGAAATGCATTTGCGAATGGTGTTACAGAGGCTAAGAGAACATCAGTTATTTGCGAAATTTTCGAAGTGTGAATTTTGGTTGGAGAAAGTAGCGTTCCTTGGACATGTGATTTCGAGAGAGGGGTTAGCGGTGGATTCAGAGAAGACCCAAGCTGTGACAGAATGGAAAAGACCCGAAACAGTTACGGAGATTCGTAGCTTTCTGGGCTTGGCGGGATATTATAGGAGATTTGTACCCAGATTTTCGCAGTTAGCGGCTCCACTTACGAGATTGTTACACAAAGGCGTAAAATTTGATTGGGGTACTAAACAAGATCAAAGTTTCCAAGAATTGAAGAATCGACTTGTGTCAGCACCCGTGCTTACCATGCCAATAACCGACAAAGAATACACAGTTTTTACTGATGCATCCCGATCAGGACTCGGGTGCGTATTGATGCAAGATGATCATGTAATTGCCTATGCATCTCGGCAGTTACGACCGCACGAGCAAAATTATCCAACACATGACTTGGAGCTAGCAGCAGTAATATTTGCGTTGAAAATTTGGCGGCATTACTTATATGGCGTGAAATGCCGTATCTTCACCGATCATCAAAGCTTGAAATATGTATTCACGCAAAAGGAATTAAATCTGAGACAGAGACGGTGGTTAGAGCTAATGAAAGACTATGATCTCGACATCCAATATCATGCGGGAAAAGCAAATGTAGTAGCAGACGCATTAAGCAGAAAGAGTCAGGTAAACCTGGCATCTATCATTACAACCGAAACCCATCTATTGGAAGAAATGCGTAGAATGAGTCTGTATGTTGGTGCTTCTCGAGAATTTGCGTTGGAGGTGGCAAATAAGAATATTGGGGGTAGAGTTGAGGCGAGTACATCGGCAGTTGTGTCGGTGATTATGGCGTCAGTTGAAATCCGATCAGAGTTATTAGACCAAATTCGAACCGAGCAACAGGATGACCCAAAATGCCAACATTTCCGAAAACACTATGAATCAAATGCCGATTCACCATTCCAAGTTCAAACCGACGGAATTTTGCGGTTTCTTGACCGCATATGTGTTCCAAATAATGCTGAATTGAAAACTTTAATTCTGGCTGAGGCACACGAATCGGGGTACGCTATTCACCCTGGAGAAGTGAAAATGTATCAAGACTTGAAGAAATACTTTTGGTGGCCGAAGATGAAACGAAATGTGCAGAGCTATATTGAGAAGTGTCAGACGTGTCAGCAAGTCAAAGCTGACAGACGGACAAAGGCAGGATTACTTAGACCGTTGGAAATACCGCTCAAGAAGTTTGAGTCAATCACAATGGATTTCGTGACCGGATTACCAAGGACCATAGGAAGGTATGATGCTATATGGGTTATTGTAGATCGGTTAACGAAAATAGCTCATTTTATTCCGCTTCGGATTGAGACTTCCGGTAGAGAGCTAGCGGAATTGTTTATGAAATATCAATTCAAGTATCACGGTTGTTCGAGGAATATCATTTCAGATCGTGATCCTCGGTTTACTTCACATTTTTGGGAAAGTTTCCAAGAGGCGATGGGTACTAAGTTGAGATTCAGTACAGCGCACCATCCGCAAACCGACGGACAATCCGAGCGAACCATTCAGACATTGGAAGATATGCTTAGATCGTGTGCATTAGAGTTTCGCGGTTCATGGATTGATCACCTATACCTAGTGGAGTTTGCGTACAATAATAGCTATCATTCTAGCATCGGTATGTCACCGCAAGAAGCATTAACCGGACAACAATGTCGTACTCCGCTTTGGTGGGGACCGGCGGGTACGTATGTACCGACAGGACCACAAATGTTGGAAGAAGTGGCGGCCAAAACAAAAGTTGTATTAAATCGGCTCAAGTCCGCGCAAGATAGACAAAAGAAATATGCGGATATACATCGAAGACTGTTGGAATTTCCGGATGGAGATCACGTATGGCTACGAGTTTCACCCGTTAGAGGTGTGCATAGATTCGGTGTTTCGGGGAAGTTGAGTCCTCGATACATCGGACCTTTTCAGATTTTGAGACGAGTTGGGCCGGTAGCCTATGAGTTAGCATTACCTCCGGCGTTAGACCGGGTTCACCCGGTGTTTCACGTATCACAGTTACGCCGATATGTACGCGACCCGTCACATTGCATCGATCACTCGAATCTACATGTGCAAGATGATTTAACTTATCAAGAGGAGCCGATGCAAATTCTGGACCGAAAGGAACAAAGGTTGCGAACGAAAGTGATTAAGCTTGTGTTAGTCAAATGGGGCCGTCATTCGAACAAGGAAGCGACGTGGGAAAGTGAAGAAAACATACGAGCGAAGTATCCGGAGTTATTCGACAATTAAGGTACGTAATCAAGTTCAGCGGACTGAACTTTATTTTTAAGAGGGGGAGAAATGTAACATTCTCCTCTAATTTTTATAGAATAAATATGTAAATATAATTTATTTGATAAATTAGTCATATATATATAAAGTTAATTATGTTGAAAGATTTAAAATGCATTAAAATTTTAATTGAAGGAATTAGGTCAAGAAAAAGGTGTAACTATATTTTTTCTAAATTGATATATATATATATATATGATTATATATGAAAGTATATATTAGAATTGATTTTGTAAGAGTTAATATGCATTAAAAATAAATACAAGGCTATATAGGTAAGATACACACCCTTTATAATAATTGAAAGTTTGGAGGGCTTATTAATAAAAATCCATATATCACCTTGAAAGTATCTCCTTCTCTTCATTTCCACCGATCCCATCTGTTTTTTTTTAGTGTGTGTGGGTGTGTTGCCGAAGAGAAAGAAAAAGAGAGAGATAGGGTGAGAACTTGAGCGGATTATCGAATCGATCGCATTTTCGGAATCAGAGCGACGTTCTCTACTTAGTTGTAACCTCTAATTTGGTATATTTCTATCTTAGTGATTCCTTATAAACCCTATAACTTGTTTCTTTGAATTTTGAGTTTGAAATTCTGAAATTGGGTTGATTTTATTTAGTTTAATTCGATTTTCGGTTCGATTGCGATAAGGATTGCTTGAATTTGATCATTTGAAATGAATGGGTTGAGCTAGGGTTTTGGGACTTGAGAAAAAGGAAAATTTTGTTGAATTGAGCTTGGTATAACTCAATTTAACCATTTAGAATTAATATCTTGAACTGATTGAGTGTTATCGCAATCGGAATCGATCGAATCGAATTAAAACACAACTTGTCAAAATTCTGTGAAGGGTTTTCGGGCCGCAAGAAAAACACTAAATTTTCCAGAAATTGTTGATCTAAAACCCAATTAATATTAATAGTAGGTGTCGAAACGATCCGACGAGGTATTCCGGGACCCTCTGAGACGTCTGAACCTTAAGCGAGAGTACGTGGTACGCTAAGGTGCGGGATTTCTGGACTTGTTTGATACTTTACTTTCAAAATTAAATTGTGTTTCGATTGACATGTTGAATATTCTTGTTATTGCATTATGTGAATTGTGCATTGCATTGCATACCCTATTATTCTTGAACTCTAATTGCGGTAAGCTGATTGACCTGCATATTGGTATTGATTTCGTTTGTGTCGATCCATCGTGATCTGATTTTAGATGATAAGTCACCATAATTGGAAATGAAATGATTGTTGTGTGTTATGGATCACCAAAGTGTGACCAATTTACAAAACCTGGTGCACGGGTTTTGGGAGGATTCTAAAGCTTTAGTCTACCTGGGCCCGCGTAAGACCCCAAACCGGTTGGGGCAAGGGTAGTATGAAACGATTGTGAGATAAGAACTGTAGGAATATGGGTGACTAGTGTGAAATGTCACATGCATGATCCTTTGTGATATGCGTTTGAATGATCGATTGGAAATGTGATTCCTAATGAATTTTCTGAATATGACCTGTAACCAGAATAAAATGAATATGGTTAAGCCTAGCTCTACCGATGGGTGTCTTATATAGCAGGGTAGGGTTGCCTTCTGTAGGTGTCTGGAACCCTACAGTTGTCGACGGGTTTGTGGTACAGCTGGGTGGTACATCGGTAGTTGCTACCAGACCAATTAAAATGATTAAGCCTAACTGTTGTTGATTCGAATTTCGATTGAATAATTCTTGTGTTGTATTTCACTTGATTATCTGCTGTCAGGTATGCACTCATGTTTATATTCTGTTATATGTATTATGCAATTATTGATAGTTTAATTATGAAAATAAAGTTTGATTGCAAGTCCAGGGGTTCATTTGTGGAAAGTAACGCACTGAGAATTTATTCTCACGCCCGTTGGGTTATCTTTTTCAGGTTTTGGTGCGACTGATGCAGGAGAGACACGACAGCCGTAGGTCACCTGTCTACTTAGTTCGGTATGGTATTTGACTAGAGATGTATATATGTTTTTGTTGTATTATATATTCTCTATGTCATAAACCACTTTTGTACCTGTATGGAATACTGATCGGTATGACATACTTGTCGGTTTCTGTGATGACTTGTGGTGATATGGATTTTATTACTTGATTATATATGTGGTATGTTTTATGTTGTGATTATATATGTGCTTATGTTTGGGTTATGATTTGGGAATTATTTTGGGGTATATATATTGGTATGCATGATATGGGGTATCTTTTGGGTTAGGTTTGGGGATGGTAGAAATTAATCGTAATTGCCTAGTAGGCATACGGGAAACCGTATGTTTACGGCAGGGTGCCGGTTGCATTCCGTAGCTGGTGGCCACGGGGTGTGACAGTAACATGAGAGAGAGAGTTCAGAGGGGAATGTAAGGAATATATGGGGCTACAAGGACATTTTGTAAAACTTCCGTGCCCTCAGAGAGACAATAGCGTGTGGGGATAATTAAACATATTTATTGATCAGGATAAAAATGACCCTCATTTACGTAGGATTTTGACTTAGGTTTTGCCTAATTATCTCACTTTTATGTTTAATTATTGCAAGAAATCGGTTATTGTTGCTCTTTTTATTTTTTACAGCAGGAACCATGTCTTGGGGCTATTTTACATCAAACAGAGCAATAATCGTATCAATCAGAATTCCAGAACACCAGAACTAACTCTCTGTTACAGTCCGTAACAGCTAGTATAGACCAGGAGACCAATACAACCAAGCAGGAAGGAATACGCATTAACTCCTGGAGCGCCCAACTTCTGCACAGGGGCAATACGGTCCATACCAGCCGGTACATTCCGAATTGGAGACATCCTTTCGTTGGATTTCATGACAGCTGTATCCAGATCAAGCTGCTTGGCCTCCTATCGTATCCAGACGCCCCTAGAGTCCTATAAAAGACTCCTGGACAGAAGGAGAAGACATCTTTTGGAAACTTTGGTTCATTTCTTAGATCTAGGTTTATATTCTTCAATGAGAAGAGTGGAGTACATAGAGATTAAGGAAGAGGGTTTTTATTGTATGGTTGTATATTTCTCTAAACATTCTTTGATTTTCTTCTCGAATTGTTTATTTTATATCTTAAGTTATATATACTATTAATAAAAATATACTAAGCCTATGACACCTAATACAAAATATCTAGATATTTTTACTTGATATGCATATCCTTTTTTTCTAGATATTTCTAAGAATAGTCGAGACTAAGGTAGCATTCTAGTATACTCTTGGCCTAGATACTTTCATACAGATTTCTAAACTTCAAAATATTTTCTTACAACATTGTAGAACCTAGATATCTAATAAAATAAGAAATTAGGTTTATTCACTCAACATAAACTAATAGGATCCCTGAGAGCTGGTTTTAGATCTGAAATATTAATAATTTTTTAAATTATTTGTTAATGCTACAGCCAAGAATAGCAGATATTGATGTGAACAAACATGTCAACAATGTAACATACTATAGTTGGCTTCTTCAGGTCTGTGCCACATTCCTCTTAATTTTTTTTTATTAAAATTAGAATAATCTTTTGTGTTTCTATCCCAAGTTTAATTTCTGATCAAGAAATATGTTTTCGCATGAAACTTCTACTTAATGAAATTGAATATGATGCCCGTGATTTTCGTAATATATGGTTTGAATTTAACACCAAGTTCCTGGTTTGAATTTAACACCAACAACAAATGAGACCCCATCAAAATAGATTGAATAGCAACGGTAAGCCAAAACCCTAAGAATTCATATCACTATCTTATTTATTTTATTTACCTTTAATTTTCGCTAAATCGAAAGATGAAACCAACAACTCTCATTTTCCATATTTTGTCTAGCCTTTCGAAAGGTTGAGAATTGATTAGTCAAGACTCTAAACAATATTCCCTACGGATAGCCCATAAATTTTATTAGCTGACACGAATCCATCCATCATATATATATATAGAGTGATGCTACGGTGCTTTGGGAAGTAAAGATGGTGTTTTACTTCCCGCTCATATCTCCATTTTAAAGTTCAAATAGTCGATCCGAACTTCTCAACATGATCTTCATATTGAAATGTGCTTGGAGACCAAATTTTACATTTTTTGGAAATTTTTTACTATTTGTTTAGAATTTTTGAAAATCACAGCTTTTCATTAAATAAAAAATAATAATAAAAATTAAAAAAACAATGATTTTAAAAAAATAGTAAAAAATAGTAAAAAATTATCAAACAATATGCTTCCAGCCTGCAAAATCTATCGAACCGTTCAAACCGATCTCCTTATTGAGAGCTTCAATGAAAATTAATAATAGATGGCAAAGCAGACCCACCAAATGACAACTCAAACAAAATAGATAGTGTATGTGACTTTTTCCTTCGTTTGAGGAATCCAACATATGGTGTTAAGAACCTTTGCCATTAGTTGAAGAACGCAAGAGATGACATTGAATTTCCAACGACGTTAATTTCTAACACCGTTTGGAAGCAACATCATCAGTTTATTACCTAGAAGTATGGAGCTTACTTTGCGTTAACCTGAATTTTATATATAACATGACATAGGACAATTGATAAAGAGGCTGGAGAAAATTGCCTCTAGTAATAAAAAATACTTGCCCTCATTTTTTTTTTCTTTGATTCCCAGATTACTAATTAATAGCAAAATATTCCAAAAAAAAATTAATAACAAAATGTGAATCCGAACATGTGTTACGATTTGTACGACCCTATGTGCAAAGCTATATATGTAATACAGAAATATGATATATAAAGAAAATTTTGGAAAATGAGTTTAAGAAAAGTTTTTTTTTTCAATACCACAAAACTAATACAGAAATTAATAACATTTTATCCAATTAAGAGATCTGAGCATGCTTAGCTAAGTTTTAATTCAAGTTTGAAGTTATTTTTGTTGTACAATATTTCTAAAAGTGCACAACACAATATGATTAAAATTTGATTGGAAAAGTACCTGATTTGCGTAGAATTGTGTTGGATTAATGGATGGATTAATGAAAACAATTAGTGTAAAATGTAAATATCCCATGTCTAATTGGGAAGGCAAAAAAAAAAAAACGATGTCCAAACAAATTTACCTTTTAGAGAAAAAACATAGGCCAATCCCTTGCCACCCTATCTTTTCAAGGAGAAAAATGTCTTCAGTCAACTATTCCAACAAATTAAGATTGCAATCGTTGTCAAACTACAAAAGATCCTGACTTGTTCATGCATCGCCAAAAATTGAAAAATGCACCATGACTAACGACAAGCGTGCTGAAAAGTTGCATTGACCTGAGGTCAACAGAAGAGATACCATAGTAGAAAGGTCTAGAGGTAGAAACAGATTGGAACGAGGCCGTGCCATTCCAACACATCGTAATTTCTAGATGTGTTGTACCGCACAGTATTGGAGATGAACATAACACGTTTAACGGCACAGTACAGTTAGGTACGACGTGTTTCAACATTCCGCACTGGTACTTAGACGTACCGTACTGGGTTTTTTAGATCTTGATAATTTGTTACTTTAAAAATGTGTGCTAATATTAAAAATATCTGAAAAATATCCTAAAAATTTAATTTTTTTGTAAATTTTATTTATTTTGAAATATTTAGTATTATTTTTGTTTCGCTATAATTTGACAAGGGCACGACACGTCTAGACGTGCCGTGCTGTACCGTGTCTAGACATGCTTTGTTTAAACGTGACGATTTTAGAAAAATTAGGAAACAACACAGATAAGGACGTGGCACGTTGTGCTGTGTCTTTAGCCGTGTGTGCCGTGCTTCTGCAATACACTAGCTAAGAAGTGTAAACAGATTGGATACGGACAGAGATAATAGCTAAATCGTATCCATATCTATTTTAAATTGATTGCAATTGCGTTGATATAGAAACCACAGTTTCAAAAATGTCAACAACAAGAGCTCTTCCAGTTCTCTGCATTCTCTTTCTATTTTTCACTAGCTCTCTCATATTTCCTTCTACTGAGGCTGCTCGAACCCTGGAAGAGAGCAAGGATGGTAGTAAGTAATCTCTCTCTTTCTTATATTGAAATATTCAGACTTTAATTGAATTATAATTCATTGAAACTTGAACCAGTATCTTTTAATTTGCTCCCAATTAATTAAGTGGTAAGTTGAAATATTTAGTAATAGATAAAGTGAGAGAGAAAATCTTCTGTGTTTCTTTCATTAGTAATTATATTAAAAATTGCAAATCTACTTTGTCATTTCAGCACTCAGCCCGAGAGTATTAGAGCCAAAGCCTTTGGTTCCATCAGGCAACCCCGGCCAGCCTTACACTAGACCAAAGTGCATTATGCATTATAAAAAAAATTGTCCTCCTGAAGCAAAGCCCTAGAAGAATGATGCCTGGTTAGATGAAAGATTAAGAGCAAGAAGAATGCAACAACGTATTTATGTACTTTTATAAATAATGAGTGGGAATTATATATATGTGCTGAGAAGGGGATTTCATATATTGGGTTCAATTAATAGTTACATAGGTTTGCATGCAGTAACAAGGAGAGAGGTCAAGCAGCCCCACTTGACTCTAATTTTGGTATGCTTAAGTAATTATGTTGGTTGAAATAAATAATTGTGATGTATCATAGACTCTGCTGCAGCTGACCTCTGTGAATGATTCTGTACAATACACTGAATTTTGAAATAGTAAAAATTAGTTTAAACTAATTATCTATAATGCTATGTTCCCCTGTTTCTCAAGTTATTATGTACAAACAAATTTAAGTAAGCTAAAAATCATTAAATTATTAACTTCTGGATTGATCCAAATTTTTTTGCTTTCCAAAGTTGACTTCCTATCTGTTAATTGATTTTACTGATCAGCTATGCCATATAACTGAGGAAAAAAAAATGCTCATGCATGGTCACTTTGACAAAAGGACAATTTTACTGAAACTTCACTTTGATCAGAGGGCAACAGTGAAAATGAAATCATTGAAGAAAATAACATCAGGACTTGACAATGCGTAGAAATTTGGTACAAATCTTTTCGTTGAACCAATAGTACAAACCTTATTGGTGGACTACAATTGTATTTGTATTTTGTATTTGTAGATTACATCAGATATATATATAAAGGTATATATGGCACGAGTAACATATGTGCAACTACAACAAAAATAAGCATTTCAGAATAATAACATAAAAATATAAAATATAAATTACAAAAAATTGATATTAATAAATCTGGATTTCTCATTTTATAGTTGGACTATTAACTTAGGTCAGAACGCTGGGCTCTTGGAAAAATAGATTAATATGGGCTTCTCTGGGCTTTAAACATTCGTAAATGTTATTTGGGCCTTGATGGCTACCTGTTGGGCTGCTTTTAGGTAGTGTCCCTGATTCTCTATTTGGAACATTAATTCCTAGGCCCAAAAAAATAACCTTATAAAAAGAGAGCTCATAAAATGGTTTTTTATTGACGGGTAATAAAAGGATTAATGGAGACCCACCTCGATCAGGTTAAGATTCACTAAAAAAACTATCTTAAATGTCTCTCTTGGTTTTTAGTTTGTTTTTAAAAGACCCAAGATCTCAATTTCACTTGAAAAAAGTAATTACAATCCAGACAACATGTCAATTTGTTTTCGAAGTTGGATTTTAGCAAGTAAATATACATAACAAAAGAAGAAGGTATCATCTTATATTGCGAAGGATAATTATATTTAGGTTTGGATGAGGGACTTCAAATTTAATTTTGTTCGTCTGGAAGATAAATAGCACTGAAATTATAGGGAGGATGTTGTACAAAAAATGCTTTTGTCACCCATTAGTAATCTAGGGTTGTTCAATCTCGAATGTAGATTGTTGAAGTGCTGTTTAAAAAAACAAAATCTTGGAAGATGGCTCTCAGATTTCAATTTGCAAATTGTTTCATAATCGGTCTTTATTTGAATTAAAGCTATAAAAACTTAAAAGATAATTTATTTTTTTATTAACAGTGGAAAAATCCACCGACTTTTTATTAAAAGCCAACAAAGCTGAGGGCAGGTACCTCAAGATGGTACCTACCTCCAGCAAACAGTCATGCTAGGTACAACCAACATCAAGCTGCACAATTACACCAAGTTTCAAACTAAACTGTTCCTACTAATACCAAGCTTGATATCAAACTAAACATTACATACTAATATAAAGCTAGATATTAACTAAACAAATCCTAAGCACAAGACAAACAGTACTATCAGTTAAGCAATGAAAAATGTAGCACCTAAACTTAAAAGAGAAATTTATCTCCCTATTCATTGCTTGTACACACAAGAAGAAACAGAGAGGGGTACGTTCTTCTGTAGGTGTAAAAGATTGTCCCATAAGTATAACAAAAAAGAAAAATAACAAAACATGCAATGAATATTTTGATGTGTTAAATGAGGAGGTTTCAAATACCTCCATTTTTTGTGCCTCCATCATGTCTTCATTTTTAAAAACTTTAATAACTTAAAAATTAAAACATAAAAGTTAAAATAAAACCGTTGGATATCATAATACATCATTTTATCCATAGAAGGCAAAATCGGCCGTTCCGGAGCGGAATCGGCCGTTCCGGATCGGGATCGGACGGTACCGATCCGATTTCAGGCCGAGTTACGCGGTAGTAAAAATTTCATCAAATTTCGGCCGTTCCGGCCACATTCCGGTATAATTTCATCCGTTCCGGCCTCATTCCAACCAAATTTCGTCCGTTTCGGACCGATTCCACCGAAACGAGAAATAACCAAACTCCAAAATTTTTTTTGACAGCTCTGGGAATCGAACTTGCGCCGTTTAGCATGGGGACCAAACTCCACTCCAACACACCACATAAACTTTCTTGTTAAAAACCAAGACTCATTTCTATATATCATTTGTAATTTGTACTATATTCAACCACCAATTAACTTTTTGTTTTTTGGTTTGACTGGACTGAAGTGGATTTGTGCTTATAAATCACGGAATTAAGTTGGCAGATGGATTTGTGCTTATTTTAGTGTAAAACAACGTTCTGGCAAAAAAGTCCGATTTTCCGATCCAATTCGGCCGATCCCGACCGATTTTTCCGATCCGGATCGGGATCGGTCGGTGCCGATCCCGATCCCGATACCGATTTTTCCTTCTATGATTTTATCTGTGCAAATTATTATTCAGGGTTCCACCACTAACAAATTTTCAAACTAATACTGACCCATGGTGAACTAGTACAGAGTATTTAGCACGAAATGTTACAATGTACTAAAAAATTTAAGTTATTTTTGTACAGTAGTTGAACAATGGATATGAAACCAGTCTAGCATTAGTGTCTGTATTTCATCTATCTAACAATGCTTATTATGCCTAGAAAAGAAAAGAAAAAACAAGGCCTTATCAGAAAGCCAACAACTTGATATAGAGGGAAAAACAGGGGTGATCCAGTCAACGATCAAAAATTGGACCACAATAAAAATTCACAGTTGGTTTACTTAATCATTCCAAAGAGGAGAAATGAAAAAAAAGGGAGTATAGAAAGAAAGACAAAATCAATGAAAATTTGTCCCCAAGCAAACAATTTTTTTTCCATTTATTACAAATCATATTATAAATTAAATAGTAAATTCATTTCTATGGAGGGTCTTCAAGGGGACTCCTAAATGTTCCTTGTGGGCGAAAGGAAGACATCCTTGAAAAAAGCTGCAAAATAATACAAGAGCTTATTTAGCAGCAATCAACAAGTAATATAATATGAAATGTTCATTTGTCAAATAAGGAGCAGCTTAATCAGTTGACACATTGTAACAATACTTATGATTACTAAAAAGTAAAGAAGTTCAGTGATCTAAAATCTAAATATTCAGATAATAAAAAAAAATACAAACCTGATTTGATTTATTGCAGATGTCTATTTCCCTTTAAAGGTCACGGTAGTGGCGTTGTTCAATTCTATTTAAAGGCCGAACACAAAGTAAATCACACCATTCAATTTTCAACCTTGGAAGTGCTCTCTGCCAGTTGATATGTGGCTCAATAATACTCATTGTTGATTTCAGGGCTCCACAGTAGATAATTTCGATTGACAAATTATCCTGATAACCTTCTCCAGTTATCAACTCCAAGTAGTCACAATTTGAAATCTTCAATCTTTCAAGCCGGGAGGGCAGCTTATCCAGCTCCAGAACTCGGATACTAAAACAAGAAAGAATATTTAGGTGCTTGAGAGTGTGAAGCTTGCCGAATGGAAGAGATTGAATCTTGAAGCAATATTCTAACGAGACTTCTTGAATTGACTGCAAGGAAAATGGATCCCTCATCCATCGTGGTAATGTGGCAGAAGGATAACAGCTTAGTAGAATTTTCTTGAGGTTAGGATGTGGCTGGAGGCATTCTAACAAGGAAAAATCTACATCATTTGCACCAACTAACCCGCCCTCACAAGTTTCTTGTATGAGCCTTAATCTCAGGTCTGGTTTCCAAACTGGAAGAAAATCGTAATCTGGATCACCACAATCCCAGAATAAATCCAAAGCTTCAAGTCGGTACTTATTTCTAAGCATAGCACGCTGGGCATCTACTAAATTACTCCTCTTTATTCCCTCAATAGAGAGTCTTCCTTGCTGCCATTTTCTAACTCTCATCCCTTCTGCCATTTTCTTTATTGCCGGAAAATTCACAAGACCATGAGGGACATAACCTATTGTACTACCATAATACGATAAGTTAAGTTTCTCTAAAACTACTCAGACAGCGTATTGTATTAGGCAGTGCTACAGTCTGTTGAGGAAAAATTGTTAATTCATGAAGGTTATGGAGATTTCCAAGATCTAAAGGAACTACCTCTAAATGATGACATTTAGTAACTAATCTCAGCAAGTTACTAAGTGAACAGAGTGATTTAGGCAGCCTCTTAAAATTTCTCGATTGAATATATAGATATTGTAAGTTAGCAAGATCACCAATACTTTCAGGTAGATATTCAAGGAGATGGCAATGAACAAGAATTAAAGTCTGCAGGTTGTAAAGGAGGCCAATGGATAAAGGCAAGATTTTAAGTACAGAAGAACTAATACCAAGGTAGACAAGATGTTTCAACTCGGGAATGAAGTCAGGAATCTCTGTGAAATTCCCATTCAATTCCAATACCCTGAGTGCTTCAAATTTAGTGCGGTTAGACAGCCTATTGTATTGGTGCCCCAAATATCCACTGCAACTGCTCAAATACAGAGAAAGAGTTCTTAAACCCTTCAGATTTTGTTGGAGAATTTGATTTACATGTCCCATGGAACCTCTTGCATATAGATGGTACGCTTCTCGAGGAACATTTTTCTCTTGAATATCACGTGGCCAATTGATCTCCACCAAATGATGTTCATTCTCGGAATTAAGTCGAGCAAGGTCATGGATTATATCGTGCAATTTACAGTATTCGTATGCAGAATCATCTGGAATATCATCAAGAAAGGACCTCTGTTTTAACTCCTCGTAATATTCAACACCAATTTCGGTGATTTTTCTTTTGCCCCTAGAATCTATGTATCCATGAGAGATCCATATCTCAATCAAATTCATCTTTGTTAAGATGGAATCTTTTGGGTACATTGAGCAAAACAAAAAACATGGCTTAAGGTAGGAAGGTAGATGAGCATAGCTGATCTGAAGGGCGGGGAATATATCATTCGATGGATTTGATTCCCAAAGATCACTTTCCAGAATCTCTCTCCAACACTCTTCATACGTTTCATGCCTAAGGAGGCTCGCAATCGACTTCACAGCCAATGGCAACCCGCCACACTTTCTCATAATCTCCCTTCCCATATCTACCAAGTGTTTTGGGATAGTGTCACTTGAACCACTAAATGCATAATGCTGAAACAACTGCCAACACGAACTTTCAGGCATGTTACTTGGCCTAAAAACTGTTGTTGTTTGCGTGACCTTTGCAACCTTATTATTTATTGTTGTCATGAGAATTCTGACCATTTTTTGTTGAGAATACACTTGGCAACTAAAGATCTGGGAATCAAACAAGATATGCTAGGATCCATATCTAATTGAAGAAGGAAAGAAGATGTGAAGAAAGGAAGATGGATATGCACAGCCTATATATTATTCTATATATAGATAATAGTTGATTTCCTTCTAATATCAAATTATTGTATTCTATGTTTAACGCATATACTTGATTTACTAAAGATACCAAGTTGTGTTGATAAATAGGAGATGCTACAGCCGTGTAATATTATTGAAAAAACAGAGAAATAAAATCGGGTGGGAAGGGAGCTTTCTTGGGAGTCTTGTGTTCTCTTTATTTTTCCGGAAATTTAACATGGTATCAGAGCGTGGTTGCCTGGTGGTATAGCTAGGGAAATTGTTGCCCTTCTTGTCTTTAACTTCAATTTCCCGTGCTATACTACTCTAAGGAGCTGTCCACACTTTCTTGATAAAACAATGTCAGAAACTGACTCCCAAGAATCAACCACCACGGCTGCGTTGATTGAGCAGATGGCAAGAATGATGACTCAAATGGCGGCTATACAAGCTGCTGCCATAAACAACCCTCAACCGGCAACACAAATCATAACTCAACCTGCTGCCATGACTGAGGGTACAATTCATTCAAGCGCTATTGATGTAAAATTTGATGGCACAAACTACTCTTTTTGGAACCAAGCGGTGACGATGTACGTCCGTGGTAGAGAAAGGATGAGGCATCTCACAGGAGAACCGGCCCCACCACCTATAGCTGAACCATCATACCAAAGATGGGCAACTGACGATGTTGTAGTAAAAGGCTGGATTATTAATTCCCTTGAACCTCGATTAAGGGGGAGTTATATTCGGTATCCAACTGCTAGAGATGTGTGGAAGGCAATAGCAACAACATACTACGACAACAATGATGAGGCTCAGGTTTATGCCCTCAACCGTCAAGTCATGCGTGTGAGACAAGAAGAGCGAGCTATTGAAGAATATTTCGACGAACTTCAAGGATTGTGGCAAGAGATTGACTTCCGATGCCCAAACCCCATGGAGTATGCCGTAGATATCGACAAATTCAACACCTTTATTCAGAAGACAAGGGTGTACACCTTTCTTGATGGACTTGATGACTCGTTAGATGGTGTAAGGGCACAGGTGGTGCTGCTCAGTCCGTTTCCATCTATTGAGCAAGCATATGGGTATGTAAGAAGAGAAGCCAATCGCCAAGGAATCATGGTTAAGGGAGGTACGGATTCAAACTCATTAGCAATGGTTTCCAAGGGATACAAACCTGGTAAGATGTATGATTTCCAAGGAAAGAAAAATTTTCATATTGACAAATCAAAACTGAAGTGCATGGCTTGTGGAAAAAGTCGGCACACAAAGGAGAATTGTTTTGAAGTGGTAGGTTATCCTGACTGGTGGAAAGGTGACAAGAAGAAGATTGAAGAAAAAGGCAAAGGAGTAGCAGCCACAACAGCGGCTGTTAACAGCCGAGAGGCCAACAGCATGGCCAGCAGCAGCCAGCGGCAGCAACCAGAACCGGCCAGCAGCAAGCAACAGCTAGCAGCAGCCAGAACCGAACCTTAACAGTGAAGGTAAAAATAGCGGTTTTAAAATCAGCATGGGTAAGTGTAATATCTCAGATGTGAACAGAAATAGAGAAAATGAAGGTTGGGTTATTGATTCGGGTGCAACCGACCATATGACACACGAAAAAACTGCTTTAGAAACCATGTGTACACCACGTAAAACCGGAATAATTAATGCAAATGGGGAAGTTTATCCTGTAGAAGGTGCAGGGGAAATTGTGTTATCAAACCAAATCAAGTTGAAAAATACGCTTGTGGTCTCTTCTCTTGCAACAAAATTGATATCCGTTAGTCAACTCACAAAGGATCAAAATTGCAGTGTGCTTATGTTTCCTGACTATTGCGTATTCCAGGATATTCTCACGAAAAGGATCATTGGCCATGGTACTAGACGAGATGGGTTGTATTACTTGGATGAATTCAAAACCGGCAGTAATTATATAGCTAGAGGGGATCAAATATCTAGTAGGGATAAAATTTGGTTATGGCATAAAAGACTAGGACACCCATCATTCGGGTATATGAAAAGGTTGTTACCTGATTTATTTGTGAATCTAGATCCTAAAGATCTTGTTTGTGAAACTTGTATCAAGTCCAAGAGTCATAGAACAACTTATTATAGTAGTATGAATAAATGTGCAAGTCCTTTTGATTTGGTGCATACAGATGTTTGGGGACCATCCCCGATTATTTCTAAATCTGGTTGTAGATGGTATATTTCCTTTATTGATGATTGTTCCAAAATGATTTGGCTTTATATACTGAAAACAAAAGATGAAGTTTCTAAAGTTGTTCAAGATTTTCACAAAATGGTGCAGACTCAATTTGGAAAAGAAATAAAAATCATAAGAAGTTATAATGGGACAGAATACGTGAATTAATGTTTGCAGAATTTTTTTAAGGAGAATGGAATTATTCATGAGACAACATGCATAGGGACACCACAGCAAAATGGAATTGCAGAATGCAAGAATAGGCACCTCCTTGAAATAACCCGATCACTACTGCTTGAGAATAAGGTACCACGTATATTTTGGGATAATGCACTTTCATATGCAGTATATCTCTCTAATCGGACCCCCACAAGTGCAAATGATTACAAAACGCCTATTCAAGTCCTCTCTTCTCATGTGCCCATGTCTTCTGTCCTTAATCTACCACCAAAAATATTTGGCTGTATTGCCTACATCCATATACAAAAACCATTTCGCACAAAATTAGACCCAAGGGCTGAAAAATGTATTTTCTTAGGCATGGGGGCAAACCAAAAAGGGTATAAATGTTACAATCCCGGTACCAGAAAATTCTACACCACCATGGATATTACCTTTCTGGAACATGAGTCATATTTCCAACAAATCCAAGTCCCGATTCAGGAGGGCAGCAGCAATGGTGAATCGGGCTTTGATCTGGATTTTTTATCAAGTCTAATAGCTGATTCAAGTACAGGTCCAGCAGCTGATTTGGGTGCAGAACCAGCAACCAATTCAGGTACAACAGCTGATTCGGAAAAAAATCTAGCAGCTGATTCGGGTGCAGAACCAGCAGCCAGTTCGGGTACGGCAGCTAATTCGGACAAAAATCCAGCAGCTGGCTCGGATTCAGACAAAGATGAAGATTCAGCAGGAGATATGGGTCAGCCAGACTCTTCACCAAATGGAATTAGACTCTGGATAGATCTTAATGAGGCAATGCAACAAGATGTTACTGTCCCGAGGTCACAATCTGTGGAAGATAACAATGAGGTATGTTCTTCTGAAACCCAGACTAGATATCCTTCACGTGTTAATCGTGGCAAGCCACCAAGGAAATACATCCCGGAAGATGGGACGAGTAAAGAAATACATATCCTATTGCAAACTATACCTCAACAAAAAATTGCCACAACCATTAAAAAACTTTGCAGAACAATTGTCCTCTGTTGCCATACCCGAAAAAGTTGAAGATGCAAAAAGGAGTGAAAAATGGACTAGAGCAATGGATACAGAAATGGAGGCTCTGGAAAAAAACTGTACATGGAAAATAGTTAATTTACCACCAGGAAAAAGGACAGTTGGATGTAAATGGGTGTACACAATTAAGTACAATGCAGAGGGAAAGATCGAAAGATATAAAGCCAGGTTAGTAGCAAAGGGGTATACACAGACGTATGGGGTTGACTTTCAGGAGACTTTTTCACCTGTTGCAAAACTAAATTCGGTTCGAGTTTTATTGTCTCTTGCAGCTAACTTTGACTGGCCATTAAATCAATTCGATGTAAAAAATGCATTTCTTCATGGAGACTTGGAAGAAGAAATCTATATGGACCTACCCCCTGGTTACGAACACATTGGATCAACAAACAAGGTGTGCAAGTTGGAGAAAGTTTTGTATGGCTTGAAACAATCGCCAAGAGCATGGTTTGGAAGGTTCTGTAGGGCAATGAAAAACTATGGGTATAATCAAGGAGATTCCGATCACACCATGTTCTTTAAAAGGAGTGAAGGTAAAATTGCAATTCTTATTATCTATGTTGATGACATGATTATTACAGGTGATCATAGAGTTGAGATTGAAAGGCTTGAAATGAAGCTCTCGAAGGAATTTGAAATGAAAAATCTAGGAGGTCTAAAATATTTCCTAGGGATTGAAGTGTCACGAAATAAAAAGGGTATATTTCTTTCTCAAAGGAAGTATGTTCTCGATCTCTTGGCCGAAACCGGAATGATGGATTGTAAACCGGTTAGTACCTCAATGGAACAAAATGTGAAATTTGAAATTTGTCCTGAACAATGCTCCACAAACAAAGAAAGGTACCAGAGGTTAGTCGGTAAGTTAATATACCTGTCACACACCCGACCAGACATAGCATATGCAGTAGTGGTAGTGAGTCAATTTATGCACAACCCGAGTGAAGATCACATGGGGACTGTCCTAAGAATATTGCGATACCTCAAAGGGACACCTGGTAAAGGAATCAAGTTTGAAAAGAATAAACATATAAATATCGAAGGGTATACAGATGCAGATTGGGTAGGAAACATCATGGACATAAAATCAACTTCTGGTTACTTTACATTTGTTGGAGGTAACTTGGTAACTTGGAGAAGTTAAAAACAGAGTGTGGTAGCATTATCCAGTGCTGAAGCTGAATTCAGGAGAATGGTGAAAAGAATTTGTGAGCTACTATGGTTGAGAAAAATGATCACTTAGTTAGGAGTGGAATACAAAGATGAGATGAAATTGTATTGTGATAACAAGGCTGCTATTGACATCTCACACAATCCAGTGCAACACGACAGGACGAAACACATAGAGGTAGATCGACACTTTATTAAAGAAAAACTTGATTCTAATATTATCTCTCTACCGTTTGTTAGATCTACAGAACAGGTGGCGGATATCTTAACGAAGGCAGTGGCAACTAAATCTTTCGAAGAGATGCTAGAAAGAATTGGAATGGTGGATATCTACTTGCCTTCGTGAGGGGGAGTGTTGAGAATACACTTGGCAACTAAAGATCTGGGAATCAAACAAGATATGCTAGGATCCATATCTAATTGAAGAAGGAAAGAAGATGTGAAGAAAGGAAGATGGATATGCACAGCTTATATATTATTTCATATATAGATAATAGTTGATTTCCTTCTAATATCAAATTATTGTATTCTATGTTTACGCATATACTTGATTTACTAAAGATACCAAGTTGTGTTGATAAATAGGAGATGCCACGGCCGTGTAATATTATTGAAAAAACAGAGAAATAAAATCGGGTGGGAAGGGAGCTTTCTTGGGAGTCTTGTGTTCTCTTTATTTTTCCGTAAATTTAACATTTTTTCTTCTTTAAAAGGAACCCGAAACAACTCCCAAAGACTCTGATTCTCGTTCCACATGTCATCTAAAACAAGTAGTATTGTTTTCCCCATCACAATTTGTGCAAGTTTTTCTTGTAGTGGACTCAACTCATTTGCACCATAATTATTTTCGGAGACTGTTCCAATGGTTGCTTTCATGAGCCTCATGACATCAAATTCTTCAGAGACACATACCCACCCATGTAAATCAAAGCATTTGGAATCTCTCAAATCTTTGTAGACGAGTTGGGCAATGGTGGTTTTTCCGAGGCCACCTTTGCCAACAATTGAAATGACCGAAAAAGAGTTTTCTTTTTCAGATAGTAAGAAATCGATTACATCCTTTATTTCAGCATCTCTACCAAAAATACTCGCTTCATCTACCATGTGGCCTGTTTGGGGTCGTAAAATTTTGTTGTTTGGATGCCTCACCCCGTCACTCTCCCTTAATTGGAGAGCCTCACGATCCTTTGCATATTTCATCAAATCGACTTCTTATTTTGATAAGCCCATCTACCATATCATCAGGAATTGGAACAATATACTCAATGGACTGTCCAAAATAAAGTATTACATTAGTATGCCAAATTTCAAAATTTGTTAACTAAAATTATAATTGGGAAATAAAGTGACCACTCTGATGTTAGATTTGGAAGGTTTGGTAATTAAAACAAGCTACCACTCCAGTTGATGCCAATCAGAAAAAAGAAAAGAAAATGAAAATTCAAGCATTCCCCACTGGCTTTCAGTACCCCACAATGAAAAATAAAACACACACACAATACTAGCACAAGATTCATTTAATATATATCTATATGCACTTGGCACTAACCTCCATATGCTTTCTCTTCTTAGAACCGGAAGTCTGAGAAGTGTTTCTTGCCTCTACTTGGACACGTGTAACCTCGTACCTGTACTCGCTGAGTACATCCTCGGCATCATAAGTGACCTTCTTGAGCTCCTTGAGCCAGAGCTTGACAGAGCGGTCTATGATCTCCCTCTCCTCAGCATTGTACAACGTGGCCTTGATCCGCTCCAGAGTTCGCATCAGCCTCTCAAGATCCTCCTCAACAGCACGAGCACGTTCCTTTTTTGAGTTATTAGAATTTGATGAAGAGGAAGAAGGATCCTGTGCAGAGGCTGTAATTGAAGGTAGCAAATTGGTGACTCGAGAGAGCAGAGAGGATATCAAATTACCTGCCATTTTGCACGGAACAAGTGTGTGACTATGTGTATGCTTTGTTCCTTAATTAGATTTGAGTTGTGGAAATGAGAAATGAGTAAAGAGCAGTAGAGCCCTCAGATCTGAGGGGTAAGCAACATTTTAAATTCCAAGTGGTTTTTTTATTTCTGAATGAGTAGAGAGTATAGAGCAGCAGATTATTGAGTAGAGGTAAGATCTTGGAAGTGGCGTGTAGAAGACTGGACAGTACAGTAGTCAATGCTTAGTTCATTTTTTCTTTTACTTTATCTTTTCTTTTTCACTTTTTCTTGGAAGTGGCGTGGAAGTGGAATGGAGTACTTTAGGGGGAATGGGGTCACTATGTCTATAGGAAGGTACCTTGCGGTTTGCTCTTTCAAAGAAACCACCTCCACCTGTTAACCATTTTCTTGATATAAATTACGTTACCACCTGTTAACAAATGCTTCATTATTTTCATGTTGCAATTATGTTTCGCATTCTTATCTATATTTTTAAAATTCAAACAGTTGATTCAAACTTCTCCATATTAAAGTATCTTCTGAAAGACAGTAATTTTCTTCCTATTTAGAAAATATATACATTTTGATGTGGAGATCATGTTGAGCTATTCGGATCGATTTTCTTGACTTTGATAATGGAAATAAATATGTGAGACATGATTGGAGCACAAAAATAATTGGACCATTTAACCTTAGTCTTGTATATATGTTTCAGTCAAATAATTTATTAGTTCACAGAATTTGGGCGCTGCTTATGTTGTTAAAAAATATATTTTATTTTATATGTATCACAATTGGACATTAATAATAAAGGAAGTTGCGATAATTGGAGATTTTTGCTAATTTATTCCTTATTTCTTGTGCAACAACCCTTTTTCATCAAAAGTTGATCACCACTATAATTTGCTACCATTCAGCTTTTCCGTTTATGCACTAACAAGCAACAACAAGTGTACACCACAGTTTCTCTATCAGTTGAAGAGGGCACATTAGCATTTCACAAACAATAGAAGTACATATAATAACTGAGTTTGCCAGAAAGACAATTAACACTAAGCAACCACCACTGAACCTCAAACTTTAATAACATTACAAGGCCAAAAAAAAAAAAAAAAACAAGTTCCTTGACCCACCTCTACACCTGTTTGGTTATTACAGAGAGATAAGGGATTGCTATTGGCTAAGCTCCCTCATATCCATTCATGAGTACATGTGAAATCAATAAAGTGCATTCTATGCTATGATTTATTTTATTCTATAAAATTTACACATGAGTCCTCAAAATTTTGGATATTCTAAGAGAATCAATTATGTATATTATGAAAAATATATCTATTTTGTATATTTAATTTTCTTAAAGATAACAACGATCAATATTTTTTTATTCAAATTTTCATTATTTTTGTTAAAGAGAAAATTAATTATGCTGAATTTCTCTATTTTTTTTTATGAAAAATTTCTCTATTTTTATTAAGATATAATTAATTAGTTTTGCAAATTATCAAACAAAATAGAAGCTTTGTCCACCTTAGAAAACATTCAATCATTTTTGATAAAATCAGTATTATTATTTTATTTAAATGTTAAATTTTGAATATGTTTATAAAAACATTCTTATATCAGGAGGGCTTAAATGCCCCATTGCTTCATGCCCCAGTCGTACCCCAATATATTTATCGTCGATTTCAAAGTTGAAACAAAATATCTGAACCGCTCAACATGATATCCACATTATAATATTCTTAGAGATCAATTTTTTTTACTATTTTTTAAGATAGGAACAAAATCATTATTTTTCAGGAAATTGTGGACCATCTAAAAGTAGTGATTTTGTACCTATCTTAAAAAATAGTAAACAATTTCCAAAAAATATAAAATTTGATCTCTAAGCACATTTTAACATGGATATCATGTTGAGCGGTTCATATCTTTTGTTTGAACTTCGAAATCAAAGATAAAGATGTTGGGGTACAATTGTATCATGAAACAATAGAGCATTTGAGCCCTCCTCTTCTTATATTATATTATATTATTTAATATGTGTGCGAATTTTTATAAGATATGATTATTTGATAATGATTCTGATATCTCATATATATATATATATATATATATATATATATATATATATATATATAGAGAGAGAGAGAGAGAGAGATGGGCTACTGTGCTTTGCAAAGTAAACCCCCCCGTTTACTTCGGGCCATATTTTGCATTTTGAAAATTCAAACAACCGATCCGAACTGTTCAACATGTTCTAAATATTGAAATGTGCTTGGAGACTAAATTTTACATTTTTTGGAATTTTTTTACTATTTATTAAGTCACTTTGAAAATTGCTGATCCGGTGGTCCAGAAAATTTTACTGTTTTTTACTGTTCACAGTGGATCAGCGATTTTCAAAGTGGCTTAATAAATAGTAAAAAAATTCCAAAAAATGTAAAATTTAGTCTCCAAGCACATTTCAATATTTAGAACATGTTGAACGGTTCGGTCGGTTGTTTGGATTTTCAAAATGAAAATATGGCCCGAAGTAAACGGGGGGGTTTACTTTGCAAAGCACAATAGCCCATCTCTCTCTCTCTCTATATATATATATATATAGAGAGAGAGAGATGGGCTATTGTGCTTTCCAAAGTAAATGGGGGGTTTACTTCGGGCCATATTTTCATTTTAAAAATCCAAACAACCGATCTGAACCGTTCAACATGTTCTAAATATCGAAATGTGCTTGGAGACTAAATTTTACATTTTTTGGAATTTTTTACTATTTATTAAGCCACTTTGAAAATCGCTGATCCGGTGGTCCAGAAAATTTTACTGTTTTTTACTGTTCACAGTGGATCAGTGATTTTCAAAGTGGCTTAATAAATAGTAAAAAAATTCCAAAAAATGTAAAATTTAGTCTCCAAGCACATTTCAATATTTAGAACATGTTTAACGGTTCGGATCAGTTGGTTGGATTTTCAAAATGAAAATATGGCCCGAAGTAAACCCCCCCATTTACTTTGCAAAGCACAATAGCCCATCTCTCTCTCTCTATATATATAGGAGGGATCCACTTACAACATTTGTAAGTTACAACATCTTACAACAATTCGATTTTGCGATTTTCAAAATCCAAACAGTCGATCCAAACCGTTCAACATGATATCTATATTAAAATGTGCTTGGAGATCAAAATTACATTTTTTTGAATGTTTTGCTATTTATTAAGTATTTTCCAAAACTGTTGTTTTTCAGTGGTCCAGAATTGTCTAGAAAGAGCAGTTTTGTAAAATACTTAATAAATACATTATAAATACTTAATAAATATCATTATTTTCATTTTCAAAGTTCAAACAGTCGGCCCGAATCGCTCAACAAGATGTCCACATTAAGATATGTTTGGATAGAAACAAAATCACTGTTTTTCAGATATAAACAATTTTTTCAGATAGAAACAAACTCACTTGTTTTCTATGCAAACACATTTTAATATAGGGATCATGTTGAGTGGTTCGGATCGACTGTTTGGACTTTGAAAACAAAGATAAGGATGTGATCCATGATTGGGACATAAAAATAATGGAGAATTTTAACCCTACTCTATATACAATTTTATACAATTTTTCCAAAAACAAAACACCAAAAGTAACCTAATTTAGGAGATTATATCAAGAAAATCGTTAACAGGTGGGGGTGGTTTTTTAGAAACAGCAAACCGAAAGGTACCTACCTATAGACATAGTGACCCATTCCCCCCTAAAGTAGTCCACTCTGATGAAAAAGCAAAATAAAAGTAAAAGAAAAAGTGAACTAAGCATTGACTAGTGTACTGTCAAGTCTTTTACACGCCACATCCAATTGGGATCTCAATACCTCTTTGCTCTTTACTAATTTCTCATCTTCACAATTGAGATCGAAGTTTAGTTTCCTTCCTCTCTCTCTCCACAGAAATTGATCTACAGAGCAAAATGGCAGGGAATTTGAGCTCTCTCTAGCTACCAATTTGCTCCCCTCAATTACAGCCTCTGCCTGGCTCCTTCTTCCTCTTCATCAAATTCTAATAACTCACAAAACAGGCATGCACGAGCTGTTGAGGGGGATCTGAAGAGGCTGATGGGAACTCTAGAGCAGATCAAGGCCACCCTGTAAGATGCTGAGGAGAGGGAGATCACAGACTGCTATGTCAAGCTCTGGCTCAAGGAGCTGAAGAAGGTCGCTTATGATGCCGAGGATGTGCTCAGTGAGTACCGGTATGACGTCACATGTGTTCAAGTGTTGAGGTAAGAAAGGCTTCTCAGGCTTCCAGTTCTCACAAGAGAAAGCATTTGGAGGTTAGTGCCTTGTGCATATACAAATTAAAAGGATTCTTACTTGTGCTAGTTTATTTTTTTTGTCGTTGTGTGGTACTAAAAGTAAACGGAGTATATATGCTCGAATGTTTTTTTTTTTTCTTTTTTTTCTTTTGATGTATTGGCATTCACCGAAGTGGTCACTTGTTTTATACTAGCTTTCCATATCAAACATTAGAGTCGTCACTTGATGCATTCATTAACATTTTTAGTTAACAAATTATGAAATTTGGCATACTGAAGTAATTCTCTGGTTTTTTTTTTTGACAATGTACAATTTCTGATGACATGATAGATCGGCTCAAAATAAGAAATCAATTTGATGAAATTGGTGAGGCTCTCCAATTAAGAGAGAGTGTTGGTGTGAGAATCCATATCCTCGACAGTACCGTAAAAGATTACCTTTTACAATTAGCTATTTACGGTTTGAGATTAACTCTCGGCCAGTTTGGAATTCGGGCTGACTGAGGGGGCAGTATTATTGGGCTTTGAGATTCGTGCCAAGTTAAAAAGAACGGTCCAGATCAAGTAATTGTAAAAGATTCCCTTTTACAGTACCGTCGGTGATATGAATTCGACGGTGTGAGGCATCCAAACAACAAACTTTTACGAATCCCAACAGGTGACATGGTGGATGAGGCTAGCATTTTTGGCAGAGATGCTGAAAAAGAGGAGGTAATCGATTTCTTACTACCTGAAAAAGAAAAAGAAATGTCATTTTCAGTCATTTTAATTGTTGGCAAAGGTGGCATTGGAAATACCACCATTCCCCAACTCGTCTACAAAGGTGGGTATGTGTTTCTGAAGTTTCATGCTCTCAACTACTTATATTATATTATATTGGTATATCGTTTGGTACATCACGTACCCTAGGATCTCATTAGGCGCCCCCCAAACTGGCATTGGCTGACTTAGTGAGTATATTCATCAATCAGAGCTAGGGTCCCCTTTCCTTCGAACTTGTCAGAGGCATTTTTGTGAGGTGGGATGGGGGTTGTTGTGCCTTAAATAGAGAGCTTAAATCATTATAAAATATTGAATAGACTTGGTTTATGTATGATGTACAGTTTTGTTTTGAAAATATAACATGGTTCATTATGGACCATGTCCAGATATGTTATTAAATAGGGAGCAGACCAGTTATTAACCTGGATTTATTAAAAAGGGATGTTTAGACTTTAGAGTTTAGACTGTGTAAAACAAGGACCGGTTATTAATAATAGCATGATTTTATTGTTATTAAATAGAGACAGTTTGTTTTATTTATTTATTATTTTTACTTGAGTAAAAATGAAATATTAATTGTTTATGAAATAAATTTTATCTACGAAAATAAATTAGCGGATATACAAAATAAAATGTGAAAATGTAAAAGTTAAAATTAAATATTTTATTTGTCTTTTGTTAATTTATTCAGTTTTTTATCGTCTATTTAATATATAAATTAGATAAATATTATTTTTTTAAATAATACACTGCAAATTTGATTGTTATCCGTCCAAATTTAATTATTATGAGCGTTGGAATAGATTATTTGACAAATTTAGTACAAAACATGCTTCTGTCAAAAAAAATCCGAGTTTCCTATCCGATTCGTCCGATACCGACCAATTCACCCCATTCCGATTCCACGGTCAAATATACGATTATGAGTTTCAAAACCATGCTTGGAACATAATACGACATCAACAAGGAATTGAATCCTTGTCCGGAAACCCTATTTTCATTGGGAGAACTTCCAAATCTAATGCTCAACCAATATAGGATCGGCATCATGGTTCTGAAAATCAGAATCAGGTGAATTGGTCGGAATCGGCCGAGTTGGATCGGTAACTCGAATTTTTCTGGCAAAAGCATGTTTTGTACTAAATTTGTCAAATAATCCACTCCAACACTAATACTAATTAAATTTGGACAAATAACAATCAAATTTGTAATGTATTACTTAAAAAAATAATATTTATGTAATTTAAAAATTAAATATACTATTCCATAAAATAATAAAAGGCTGAATAGATTCACAAAAGATAAATAAAATGTTTAATTTTAATTTTTACATTTCATATTTTATTTTGTACGCTTTAATTTTTACATTTCATAAACAATTAATATTTTATTTTAGTTAAGTCAAAATAAAAAATAAATAAAACAAACCACTGTTGTCAACCATCGTATGCACCTTTACTTTAGTCAAATACAAATAATAATAAAATTATGTTTTATAAGTAACCAGTTTGGACATGGCCCACAATAAACCATTTATATTTTCAAAAATAAAACTGTTCACCATACATGCACCAAGTTTATTCTATGATTTCAGCTTTCTTCTACTTCTATCTGAATAGTGACTGCCCCAAATTCGAAATTTTCTGAATGGCGACTCTCCCAAATTCTTTCGACTGCTCCAGCAAATCACAAAATTATTTCGATTGAGTTACCAAGACAATATACTTATGCTCCAGAGGCAAGAGAATGAGTGAAAATTTGAGATTTAGCCCCAATTTTATTGGTCACCCTACGACGGCACAGGTGGCATAGGCGGTCCAGGTCACCCTACGACGGCACAGGCGGCTGAGACTCGGTCCAGGTTTGCTGAGAATCGGTCATTTTTGTTAGGGATCTAGAGAATAAGAGAGAGAGAGAAAGAGAGAATATTCTGGCAAAGGAAACCTTAATCTTTATTATTTCTCTTAATACAATACAATACATACAGCCCTTTATTTAAATATGAGAAGTGAACCTAGAAATAGGAGTTACAGCTAGACCACGTTCTCTATTTCTAGCATTCTCTATTTCTAGCAAGAATGTGCACCTTAAAGAAATAGAAAAACTCCCCATAATCCTATTACACATTCTACCCAAAAATAGCTACCCAAAAATAGAAACAACTAAACAGATGTGTAGCTAATTCATCTCCTGACCATGTGATTGATCATGATGGAGTCGCATCACAAATCTCCACCTCGACTTCATTCATGAATCCTGACTCCATGTTTCCCTTGCCCTTAATTTTGTTGACCTTTCTCCTTGCTACACCAAGTTAACTAAATCCAAACAATGTTTGAATTTAGTTAAAGTAAGGACTTTTGTCAACATGTCTGCTGCATTGTCAGATGTACTGACTTTCTCCACAATTATGTCACCTTCTGCCAAAACTTCGCACAGCTTATGATATCTCACATCTATGTGCTTAGTACGCTCATGAAACATACTATCTTTAGTGAGGTATATTGCGCTTTGGCTATCGCACATAATCCTTAACTTTTGAATGCCTTGAGTTAATTCGCCATGAATATTTCGAAGCCAAATCGCCTCCTTAATTGCATCTGAGAGGGCCATGTATTATGCTTCAGCGGTAGATAATGCTACACACTCTTGAAGCCTTGATCTCCAACTTACTGCACATCCTCCAAAAGTAAACACATATGCTGATGTTGATCGTCGGGTATCTAGACATCCTGCATAATCTGCATCTACATAGCCTATCAAGTTTGTAGTATCTCTTGAAAATTCGAGGTGGCTTGAATGTGTGCCCTTGAGATATCTGAAAATCCATTTCACTGCTTGCCAGTGTTCCTTCGCCGGATTTGCCATAAAACGACTCACAACACTCACGGCATGTGCTAGATCTGGATGGGTGCACACCATTGCATACATCAATGATCCCACCGCGCTTGCATATGGTATTTTTGCCATTTCTTCTACCTCCTGTTGAGAAACAGGTGCTTGTTTTTTTGACAGTTTGAAGTGTGCTGTCATGGGTGTGTTTACTGCTTTTGCTTTATCCATCCCAAACCTCTCCAAAATTTTAAGAACATAGTTCTCTTGAGATAGGTACAATTTTGAATTCCTTCTATCTCTCGAAATTTCCATGCCTAAAATCTTTCTTGCTGCCCCAAGATCCTTCATATGAAATTCAGACTCCAACTGCAACTTAATTTCCTTGATCTCCTCCAAACTTTTGGCAGCTAAGAGCATGTCATCAACATACAGTAACAAATATGCAAAAGAGGTCTGACTTCTCTTACAGTAAACACAAGCATCATAATCACTCCTCTTGAAACCAATTTGCAAAACAAAATTATCAAATTTCTTATACCATTGACGTGGTGATTGCTTAAGGCCATAAAGAGACTTTTGCAATTTGCATACTAAATGATCTTTTCCTTTAACATGGTTACCTTCTGGTTGCTCCATATAAATCTCCTCGTCTAACTCCCCATGTAGAAAAGCTGTTTTAACATCTAGTTGTTCCAGCTCCAAATCATCTCGAGCAACCAACCCGAGAAACAATCTAATGGAAGTATGCTTGACTACTGGGGAGAAGATATCATTAAAGTCAACACCTGGAATTTGACTGTACCCTTTTGCAACCAATCGAGCTTTGTAACGCATGTCTTCAACCCCCGGTATTCCTTCTTTTTTCTTGAAAATCCACTTGCATTTAATTGCCCTTTTGCCGGGGGGTAATTTCGTCAAACGCCACGTCGAATTTTGTTGAAGTGACTGCATCTCCTCCTGCATCGCCTCCACCCATTTGTCAGAATCTGGGCTGCTCAATGCTTCACAGTATGATGTGGGTTCGTCAGACTCCAATTCGGTTGCTACTGCACATGCAAAGCCAACAAAATTTGTTTCTTCAATCAGCCTCTTTGGAGCTCTAATTTCTCTTCTTGAACGAGCAGCAGCAATTGTTTGTGTTTGAACACCTTCTGGAGTCACAGAGGACTGTTTCTGGCTTCTTCCTTGCACTCCACCTGAACCAGGTTGGTTGTCTGGCGCACTGGGCTGCTGCTGGTTAGTGGTGCCAGTAGAGGTTGCATGCTGCGTCACCTCACCAGGGGGTATCATGCTAAACTGAATGGTGGCACCAGGTGATGCATCAGAGATGTGGCTCTGTTGTGTTTTCTCCAATTGATCACCATCAAAGGACAGAGAATTGCTTGCTTCTGTAATATCTTGCTTATTTTTCAAAACAGAATTTTCATCAAAAAATACATCTCTAGATACAAGTATTTTGGATGTTTGAGGGTTCCAGAGTCTGTAACCTTTTACACCAGGTGAGAACCCAAGAAAGATGCACTTCACAGAACGTGGATCAAGTTTACCCTCTCTTACGTGTGCATATGCATGACATCCAAAAATCTTCAAGTCGCCATAATCTGCTGGTTTACCTGACCACAATTCTTCAGGTGTTTTCATGTCAAGAGAAGCATGTGGGGAACAGTTCACAATATGGGGCGCCGTATTTACCGCTTCTGCCCAAAATCTCTTTCCCAAACCGCAATTTGAAAGCATACACCTTGCTTTCTCAAGAAGTGTACGGTTCAATCTTTCCGCAACTCCGTTTTGTTGAGGGGTATATGGAACTGTCATATGTCTAACAATTCCATTCTCTTGACAAAACCGATTAAATTCCCCCGAACAAAATTCCATCCCATTATCGGTTCTTAATTTCTTTACTACACGACCCGTTTGTTTTTCTATCATAGCCTTCCAGAATTTAAAATTACTAAAAGCATCCGATTTATTTTTCATAAAATAAACCCATACCTTCCATGAAAAATCGTCGATGAAGGTGACAAAGTACCGGGCCCCATTAAGCGATGCTTGACGCGAAGTTCCCCAAACATCGGCGTGTACGTAGTCCAAAATGCCTTTTGTCACATGTTTAGCGGTTCGGTTGAATGATACCCTCTTTTGTTTTCCAAACAGACAATGCTCACATAAACCAACTTTGAAAATATTGCATTTGCCAAGTAGACCACGCTTACATAATTCATTCAAACCACGATCACCCATGTGGCCTAGGCGCAAATGCCATAATTTTGTGTCATCTTTGGCCTCTACAGCACAAGCCCTACTCTCCATTGTTTCACCCTCCAGTATGTAGAGGTTGCCTTTCCTTATGCCTTTCATCACCACTAATTGACCTCTTGAAATTTTCAAAATACCGTCCCTTGCTGAAAAATGAAAGCCTTTATCTTCTAAAGCACTTAAGGAAATTAGATTCCTTTTCATTTCAGGGACATATCTTACATCATTTAGGGTGCGAACTGGGCCTTCTTTGGTGCGAATTTGAACTGAACCTATTCCTTTAATTGCACAAGATGCTTCATTCCCCATATAAACTACCCCATTTTCTACA
This sequence comes from Carex myosuroides, assembly GCA_028015225.1. Taxonomy (NCBI): domain Eukaryota; kingdom Viridiplantae; phylum Streptophyta; class Magnoliopsida; order Poales; family Cyperaceae; genus Carex; species Carex myosuroides. Next base: position 15,193,186 of record CM051464.1, on the reverse strand, counting down.
GCGGTATATTCTATAAACCAACTTCTATTTGGTGTTATATGGAATGTACATGCTGAATCAAGAGTCCACTCCTGTCTCCTCTTATCCCTTAAATTTTCGACCAAAAATGCATTTGAACTCTCACCATCAATATTCCCTTCTACCATTAATGCGAGATCATCAGAAACATAATCCGCACTATCATGATTTGATGAATTTCCTTCCTCTGCCTTGGCCTTATTCTTATTTTGCAACTTAAAACAATTCTTCTTAATGTGACCTTTCTTCTTACAATAGTTGCAAATAAGATTTTTATGTTGAGATTTTGACCTATACCGTGTTTTTCCGGAATTGTCCCTCTCATTGGATCTACCCCTTGTATACAATCCTTCTCCACTATTCTCAATTTTAGATGAGTCCATCATATCCTTTGACAGGAGGCTGGTCATGACCTCATCTAAAGTTATGGTCTGCTTACCATACAAAAGGGTATCCCTAAAATGAGTATAGGATGCGGGTAGATGGTACAACAACAATATGGCTAAATCCTCATCATCCGTTTTCACACCGAGGTTTTCTAGGTCATTTACTATCTCACGAAATTCCTCTAAATAAATTTTCAAGGCTTTACCTTCCATCCTGTGAGAGAAGAGTCGGGCCTTTGCATACAGCCGCGTTGCGGGTGTCTTTGTCATGAGCAGAGACTCCAACTTCTCCCATAGGCTCTTGGTGGTTGTCTCCTTGTGAACTTGTTGTAGAATTTCGTTGGAGAGATTTAACATGATCTGTGCAAGGGCTTTGCAGTCTTTCCTCTTTTTCTCGTCATCTGTGCCTGTGATTTTGTCGACACCAAGAAGAGCTTCTTCGAGATCTAGAGAAGTTAGGAGAGATTTCATCTTAACTTGCCACAGATGGAACTTGGTGGTGGAGGTCAGCGGTGCCAAGTCGATTCGAGAAGATGCGGATGCCATTGAGGAAGCCAAACTGAAACTCTAGCGGCAGTGGACTGATCGGAGAACCCTGGAACCGCCGAACGGATTGTCGGCAGCGAACTTAGCTCTGATACCAGTTTTGTTAGGGATCTAGAGAATAAGAGAGAGAGAGAAAGAGAGAATATTCTGGCAAAGGAAACCTTAATCTTTATTATTTCTCTTAATACAATACAATACATACAGCCCTTTATTTAAATATGAGAAGTGAACCTAGAAATAGGAGTTACAGCTAGACCACGTTCTCTATTTCTAGCATTCTCTATTTCTAGCAAGAATGTGCACCTTAAAGAAATAGAAAAACTCCCCATAATCCTATTACACGTTCTACCCAAAAATAGCTACCCAAAAATAGAAACAACTAAACAGATGTGTAGCTAATTCATCTCCTGGCCATGTGATTGATCATGATGGAGTCGCATCACAATTTTTGCCTTGAATCGGCGAGACTCGGGTTGAAACTCGGCTTGACTTGGCCTCAAAATCGGCTAACTCGGCCGATTCAAGCACTGTTCATCCGAGTTTTGCTGAAAAACTCGCACGGGTGCGAAACTTGGGTGAAAATTGGATCAGACACCACCGAGTCCGAGTTGACTCGGAATCGGCCGATTTTCCAAACCATGATCGGCATCCTGTAAATTTCCTCCTAGTTCCTCTGCTTATTTGCGAAACTCAGTCTCTCCATAAATGATGCGGGAACCGGGAAGCCTGTAGTAGAGATCCAGTAGGCAGTGGGAAGGTAGATCTGACAGTAGCCAGTTGGATCATATGTCTCTAAAGGGAATGTCACATGGCCTGGGTTAAGGTATCCCCTTTTTAGGTTGACGGCATGCCACTTCTTATCAGGAGTTATCAGAAACCGATCATTAGAGGGCTTGCGAACTACCCACACCTAGTCATCTCTAAGGAAAAGCTTGGTCAAATGAGTCAGAATGTACACCGATGCAAGACCCTGTGTATCAAGAAGCACTAGGCTCTCGCAGAGAACTGTATTGAATTGGCGGTTGGCTTGATTAAAGTAGAACTTGATGACCGGTTTCTCCTGACATCTCCCCATTGAAGGTGGGACTGTGGTAGAGAGATAGTTGGCTGATCTATGGCCCAGTCTACTGCACTAAAAACATACAACAACGTTGCGACAAGATGAAGCAAGGTAACCTATGTCGTCATGTACACAAATAGCACATTGAAACACCTTTCAGAGAGGCGCAGCACAGCGCACACAATATTTTATTATTTGTTTTTTGTAATCGCAATTTTTGTACGCACTATGTGAATAGTTTGATCGAGAGAAAATTTACACAATATGACAATAGTGATAATTTCATATTGAAAACTAAAACAAGAAACCAATGATCTCAAGCTTGCATTAATGAAGGGCTCTGTATGTGCTTCATTTCAAACTGAGGTAATAAAATCTCGCTATTTAAATACTGCCATTGTAATCTACTATAATTAAGCAATTCTCCTTTTTCGTTCAATCAAATTGGATGATCAAGGCATGCCTCAGAAGTAATAGTTAAAAAATATTAATCCTCAACCCAATCATGGAAAATGAGGCAATTCCTTGGTATTTTGTACGAATTTTTTTTTATTACCTAAAGTAAATAGACTGACCCTATTACAAACCAACCCAAAGCATGAAGCAGTTCAGGAACTTTAAAAGTAAAAACAAAGAAAATACTTGCAACAAACTTAAAACAAAGCAGAGCGACAAGAAGTCCTGAATAATTATTCTCCACGTGACCCATGCAAGCGATAAAAAAAACATCACATCAAAATAAAAATTCTTAGCCTTGAATTATTAATTAGAATAGAACATAAAATGAGTTACCGTAATTATACTGAGCATATTATTGTGGAGCTAGCTAGTAGACATGCATCTTCTCAGTGCGCTCCGGAACATTCTTTATAGTTGCTTTGATGAGGTCAATGTATAATGGCAATTGTGCGACGGCAAAGAAAGTGACAGGAAAGCACATGATGGCGTATATGGGGTACACGGCAAATTTGAGCTTATTTTCGACAACAAAAAAGTCTCCGGCACAGAATGAGACAAGCATAGAAACAATTGACATGAAGAGAGAGGTCATCCCCAGGATAAGCTTCACGGGAAGTCCCCTATTGAAATCCCTTACCTGATCAGCAAATAAATGAGAATTTCAATTTTCTATGTTGAAATGTTAAAAGGAAGAAATTCTTTTTAAGGTAGGGGTTTTGGTAACCTCGTAACGGGAGGTGAGTATTGCGAGGAACATGACAAGAGATGTAACAGAGAAGCAAAGAGCGACAAGGGATGAGATGGCGAACAACTGAAAAACTGGTTTTGAACTGAGGATTGGAAATCCAGACTGCGGGTCTACACCTCCTGGAACTGTGCTTGCAGATGCAAAGGCCACCGTAGCGACGAGAGCAGCCACCACGGAACAAGACTGGGAAGTGTTTGTCAGCCAGGTGCTTCCGTCTTTAACCAGTGATTCATGACGCTCTATGAACAGCTCCTCTGGCTTCTTTCCATCCTTGTTGATTCTTGAGAATATTTCGTGGTTCATTTTACTACTACTATGCACGTACTGCACACCGCCATGCATATTACATATGTTCAGTTTTTATTTAAGTTTAGTCCATTTTTTAGAGAGAAGAGAGAGAGATCACCTTATACCACTTGCTCTCCCATTGCATCTGAAGTGCCGCTCCAGGAATGCTCCACGGCCGGCTATGGCTGAGCATGGCTGCGAGATGTAGAGCACTATTTTCATCTTTATCTACTTTCCGGAATGCACTCTCCACAGTTGAAAAATCCAGCATGTACTTGTACACGTGGACCTGGCGGTGCTCCACTGCCAATAAAATAATATTTTTGTTATCCTTGTCTTTGTCCATGACTGCCACTGGATACTTCTTGAGGATTCTTTTCACCATCTCTGTTATTCCAGTCTTTGCAGCTACCAAAACAGGGCTTGCTGAAGGACATGTTGAAAAAATTGTAATTTATGTTAACAAAACGTGTAGCAACATGCTTTTGATTTTTTTATCTCTCTTTTATAACAGTATCCAAAACAGGGCTTGCTGAAGCACATGTTGAAAAACTTGTAGTTTTCTATGGTGACTCTATAATGAATTTGTGTTCTATAATTTTATGCTTGGAAAGTAAGGTATCAATACCCTGATCAGTAGCTTCTACTGGTGTTTTCCCTGGAAGTAATTTTGAGTCCATATGAGTAGCTCCATTGATAACTGTTGAGGAGTCATCATCATCATCTGGTTCCTTTCCACCGCTGGCTTCCTCGTATTCCCAGAGTGTTGAATGATCCACCAGTTCATTCATTATTTTCTTTGCATTTCTGTGCTGTTGTTTAATTTTCGTAATTGTTTGCAGTCTCGTTAACCCTTTAGGAAGACATTATTCACAGAATGATATACTAAATTAATATTGTAAACAGCTGAGCAAAAGGTCGATAATAATTGGCAACTTTTCTTTCATTCAATAGAATCTCAATTAATTGTTCCGAGTTATATTAAGAATCATACTCCTTTCTCTCTTTCTCTGGCCATGCACCGGGAAAATATAGTTGGTACTATGGAGTCCGGCAACCATGACATCAGTGGCATATGGCCACCAATCTTCAAAATCTATCGGATATACCACAAACGATAAATTCAAACCATTTTAAGCCGATCTACTTCAGCATTTATATGCAAAATTTATAAATATTTAATGGTATATAGTATCAAGTCAAGCAGTAAAAAAATGACAAAAAATGAATGAATTAAAATTACTTTAAAACCTTCTTTGTTTGACTGCTTGACTTCATACTGAATGCCATCGAATATCAATAAATTTTGCATGTAAACACATCTCATGAAGTAGATCATTTTGAAGGGTTTGGATTTGTCATTTGAAGCCTATCTGATAGATTTTGACATGGTGATATTTAGGCTTAAATACCACTGATGTCACGGTAGTCGTCTTGATACTATGTTTATACTTGGTTTTTAATTTCCTCTATTTCTGAATACTTGTTTTCTATTGTCTACATGAAGTTTGTACATCATCGTGAACCAAATAAGTGTAAGCAAGCATCGAATATGAATATCATTGCCATTTCATATCTTTATCAGCCAAAATTTTACTTTTCTGACAAAAATTGCAATTCTAGAATTAGTAAGAACTTTGAAAAGAACGGCCAATTACTTCATCTAGAAATTAAAAATGAACTGTGCATATTGAGCTTATAATTAGTTACTTCCTCATATACCTTCTATAAGATACATCTTCTGTAAGAACAACTAGTTCATGTTATTCATATTTTCAATGGGAGGAGCTTTTTATAATATAAAATTACCTTTTTCAATCAGGGTATACCGATCACAAGAACTTTCAGCAGTTAATTGGTGTCGAAGAATAACTTGACATTTTCTTGAAGAAATTATGCAAACATATATACATGCACGTACCTATCCCAAGAACAACTAATAGGAGCTTAAAGATAATCTTGAAAAATAAAATCATCATATCATAGTTCTGTGGGAACCGTCTTCTCGGTTCCTTTTGTGCTCCAGCTTTCATGCAATTAAGGGAAACAATAAAAATTTATGAACAGAAGTAAGATTTCATTAAAAATTACCATATCATGTTATCATTTTTCCAAAAATTTCGCCCTGTATTATTGTTTTAGTCCTTAATGAATCATTTTATGCTTTTAAACCTTAGCATGTCATAGTGCCAAAAGTAATCCTTGACACAACAGAAAGAAATTCTCAATGATTATGATCCTTATTAACAACATATCAGTCTAATCAAAGATTTAATTGACAAAAGTATATCTCAAAATTAATATATCATACAAAACTAAAATTAATTAGAATGATCCAATGCCCATGTTTTTTCTCCTTGCACAAAATTTAAAACGAAACAGTTTATCTTTCTTTTGTTTGTAGAGGAAAGTAATGACATCAAATTTTGACTTTTGTTTCGTATATATCAAGAAGCCAAGAAACAATGGTTTATGGTGAATTATATCCACCGTTGATTTTTTCATCCTTAGTAAAACACAAGTTTAAAATTACAACCTTTAACGAGAATCCATTACTTTAAAAATAAATCAAGATCAATGGTTCACATGTACTATCTGAATTTTATATTTTAAATTATTAATAAAATGGACTTGTGTTCATGGGGAAACACCAAAAACATTGACATTGGATTTCTCCTTGATTAAATACTGTGAGGTAAATATAGTTAAAACATTTTTCGTATACATTATTATAGGGCTTTTGTACAATTAGTTATATGAAAGTTTGTTTCCGTTAGGTTATCAGTTTTATACCATTAGTTAACCCTAAGAATCTAGCCAAGTGTTACAAAATTCTAAGAAAAACCTGATTGGTATAATTATAACATAATGGTTTGTATACTACACATGGATCTTCTTCACCAGAACTAGGATTCTTACCAGTTTTTGAGCTAGAAGGTGCAATATCAAATATGAAAGTTTAGTAGCCAAGTATTACTAAATTCTAAGAAAAAATTGATTGGCATAATTATAGCATAATGGTTTGTGTACTATACATGGGTCTTCTTCAACAGAACTGGGAGAACGGTATGGGTCTTCTTCACCAGAACTGGGAGCCTTACCAGTTTTTGAGCTAGAAGCTGCAATATGAAATATGACAGTTTAGTAGCCAAGTATTACTAAATTCTAAGAAAAAATTGATTGGTATAATTATAACATAATGGTTTATATACTATACATGGGTCTTCTTCAACAGAAATGGGAGACGGGTTTGGGTCTTCTTCACCAGAATTGGGAGCCTTACCAGTGTTTGAGCTAGAAGCTGCAATAGAAAATATGAAAGTTTAGTTGCTAAGATTTACTAAATTCTAAGAATGAAAATCTTATTGGTTTGATTATATCATGATGGTTTGTGTACTATACATGGATTTTCAACATCAGTGCAACAAGCCTTATAGGTACCAATTTTTGAGCTAGAAGCTGCAATAGGGCAAATTTGAAAGTTTAGTCGACAAAAGAAATGATCTATATGAACAGTTTGTTCTTATTTTGGTTAATTATAGTGAGTATTTTTTTCTCATACCATCAATATTAAATATCCAGCTGATGGAATGCTTCATCAAAGAAAATAGGTCAATACAAACTTTGTATGTTGGCGGCAGTACTTTATTTTCATCTTCCGGCAGAATGCCTGGTGGTTCATCCTTTCCATCTTTTGTTTCTTTCTCCAAGAAATTAACAAAATGATACCTGAGTGGCTCTGTAATTGTACCTACAATCAAAGTATCAAATGTTCTCAAGTCAAATTGTAAAGCACCACATAGCAATTATTATAATTGTAAAAATTGCAATTAACAATTAATTTTCAATCACTGAAAATGGTGTTACAATTAATATTAATGTAATTTATTGAATAAAGTAGTCAAATTGTGAAGCACCATATAACAAGTATTATTATGGTAAAATCACAATTAAGAATTAGATTTCAATCATTGAAAATGGTATCACCCTTAAAATTAAAGAGGTTTATGTAAAAAAAGAAGTTTCAAGTACAATGATATATAATCGTATCATATAAGCCAAAGCGAGCTCCACTCCTGAAAACAGAAGGCTTGTTAGCCAGAGTGTGAAGTGCAGTTTCTCCGCTTGAATTGACGTAGTTCACCAACAGGGGATATAGGTGAATGATTTCATATGCCAAATCTACAGTCAATACATTTGAATAGTTATATTATGGCTTACTTTATATTTTATTTATATTTTTCTGCTGAAAAAGCGCGTACCAAATTGTTCCCCTTTGATGGCATAGTGAAGGATATTGTTACCATCATCTCCCCTACAGTGACTGATGTCTCTCTCTTTTAAGCAGTTTTCATCAATTTTCAGCTCTTGTTCCTTATGGATGGCAACCTCAAGCTCAAAGAAGGCATTCTTATTTCCGTGATGTACTGCCGAAAGGAGCGGAGTCTCCTGAAGGTTGTTACGTGCACTGGTTACCATATCTGGACACATTTTTGCAATCCTCCTGCAAACCTTCTCTAGTCCAAGAGCTGCCGCCAGATGAAGTGGGGTATCCCCAGTGTTGTTTTTTTTGTTCAAGATTTTGGGCATCTCTGTGAGAATTACATCAAATATTCTTAGAAGTTAAAATGAAAATTTAATTGGGGTCTACATGGTTATGGATTAATTGAATCATAATTTAACTTCCCTTTTACAAAGAAGCATGTCAAGGTCAATTGTCCTTTATTATTCATAAATATCGAGAACACTGTTGTGTCAATTTTCTGTCAGTATCTTCTCAAATTGGATATGAACATAAATAAACCATGTAATTGAAAGAATTATAATTAATTTTGGTGAAGTATAGAGACCTAAAACTATCATTTTTCTTACTTTCTTATGTATATATTGACCTAATATAACATTTGAATTTTCCAACAAAAAACTAAATGACTATTAAAGGATGTGAGGCACGATGTGGCATGAAAGACATGAGGTATTTGAAACCTCCTCTTACAATATATACACTTTTTCCAAAGCAACACATAGAATTCTAAATTAAATTTTCTTTTTTGTTCCAAAAAATCCTTTAGGACTAACTTCATAAATTATTCTTTTAAACTTGCATCTTCTTAATAATTAAGTTTATAATTAGCAGTAATTAGTAGGGACTGACGATGTGTGTTATAATATTGTATAATATTCTGCCAAATTTGATAAAAGTTACTGGATCATCCTTTCTTGCATGTGTGTTATAATATTGTATAATCTCAGTTCTATTTGTTCACAATTGTCACCTTGTTTGAAATTTAACACTTTATGACTTTTAAGTAAATAATATTTATTTCGCCTTGAATGAATATGTTTCCAGGTTCTATTGCTAATATACCATGATATATTTGAAGGATCCTACAGAATTTACATGCTCAAAAAGGGCTCGTTTTACATTTTCCTTATTTCAGTATTTAATCTTCTCATAGTGCCTACTGGGACTCTACATATAGTTTTTATCCGAAAGTTATAGGTAAAACATTTTCATTCCATATTAAAAGCCCTAATTATTGCATTGTGTCCATAAAATATCAAGAGCATCAGTTAATTATTTATAAGTTAAAGCATTAGTTAATTAATTACATATATTATTTCAAATTCTTTTCTGCAACTTTTAGGTGCCGATTTGAAACTAGCTAGGTAATTGGGCAATTAGAAACTAAGATTTTTTAGTTCGGCAACTTAAAAAGGAATCATCAAACAGTACAAATAATTAAGGACATGTATATGTACATATGTTAGCAGTAATTTCCTGCAGCCCCACAACAGTTTTGGCAACTAGAAGAACCAAAGGGTTTGCATTATACTGAAATGGCAGAATATGGTACCTGGTATATAGCTATTATATATATATATACATATATACATATATATATATATATATATATATATATATATATATATATATAGTAGGGTTAAAATGCACCATTCGTTTTGTACTCCAATCATGCTCTACATCCTTATTTTCATTTTCAAAGTCCGAACAGTCGATCCGAATGGTTCACCATGATCTTTTATTAAAATGTGCTTGGAGACTAAATTTTATAGTTTTTTGAATTTTTTTATTATTTTTTTAGATAGGTACAATATCACTGTTTTCAGAAGATTCTGGACCATTCAAAACAGTTTTTTTATACCTATCTAAAAAAATAGTAAAACATTTCAAAAAATATAAACTTTTGTCTCCAAACACATTTTAATATGAAGATCATATTGAGTGGTTCGGGTCGATTGTTCGAACTTTGAAAACGAAGAAAAAGATGTGGAACATGATTGGAGCACAAAACCAATGGTGCATTTTAACCCTACTCATATATATATATATGAGTAGAACTAGGGTGCTCCTAAGCTCAGCAAGCCCTTCCGTGAGCGCGACTCTAAAACCTATCAAATTGACTTCAAACGACATTTCCAAACCGTTAGATGTTCAATCTATATTAAAATGTGCTTGGAGACCAAATTTTACATTTTTTGGAATTTTTTTACTATTTATTAAGATGGTTTGAAAATCGCTGTTTTCCAATGGTGCAGAATTTTAATAAAAACAGCGATTTTCAAACCATCTTAATAAATAGTAAAAAAATTCCAAAAAATGTAAAATTTGGTCTCCAAGCACATTTTAATATAGATTGAACATCTAACGGTTTGGAAATGTCGTTTGAAGTCAATTTGATAGGTTTTAGAGTCGCGCTCACGGAAGGGCTTGGTGAGCTTAGGAGCACCCTAGTTCTACTCTATATATATATATATATATATATATATATATATATATAGCATATTGGTTTTTTTTCTTAGATATAAAGTGTTAATACCTTTGTTAAGCTCAACGATAGCAAGGAGATCTAAAACTATTTTTTCCGTGGCACTAGAAACTGCAACATGAAGTAAGGTGTCCTTGGCACGTGTAATATGCTCGCCTTGGACTTTCTCATTTTTGTAGAGCTGAAGTACCTTTTTCCATTCGCGATTCATTGCTTCTTTGAAGAGCTCCTTCCTCGGATTGTACAATGAGGTGTAATCAGAAGGTTTTGGTGGGGGTTCAACAGAAGATTTGGACATTGTTATTACTCCCTCTCTTGTTTGTTTGTTTTTTTAATCTGAGTTGAATTAAATTGTATGTGACTTTCGCTTGATAGGTAGAGGGTACCAGAGATATTATGATCCCTTTTATAAGGAACAAACTAGCAAGGAGAGCTTGTAGTTGTGTGATTGACTGCTCTTCAATGCTCATTTACGTAATAGATATTTATCATATCTGTGTCCTTACAAAAAGGAAAAGAGAAAGCTACTTGGGCAAGGAATACAGAACCTTACGTGTTGAAGTGCTTTGAGAGTTGTCTCATTGAAATAAAATGGTTATAATTTTTTTTGAGTGAGTCATTAATACTTCATAAAAAGTAGGAGTAAACACCATATATTTTCTTTTTAATTTTATTCAAGTTTAGAACAAATTAAGGTATCAATAGTCTCTCAAATACCACCATCCAAATTGTAACATTTGATTAAAAAAGTACAACTTAATACTAAATATATTGAGTACTCATAAATCATAATTAAGAAAAGACCAGAATTAAACAACTTACAGCACACATTATTAGTTTACATGATTCAATATTTGTAAGTAATATTACAAAACTTGTTGACTAATAGACCTGGCAAATCAGACAAGTTAGGTTCAGATTACTTTTGGGTATAATAGATACGTATATATTGGACTCAAATTGAACAGATCGATTAATTTCAGTGTCAGTGTATTTTCAGATTTGAACAATTAATATATGACACTACTACAGAAAAACAGATTACACACGGACATTAATGGAAGAGCTACACGGATTTCCTACTGTGTTTAAAGCCAGGGTGTATGAATAGGTCAGGAACTACACACGGATATTTGACCGTGTGTGATTATGATGATTTCTACACGGATATTCCCTAATTAACTGTGTACAAAGACCTAGCGAGCTACACGGATATCAACTAAATAACCGTGTACGATTCTTCTTTCTACACGGCTTTGTATTAAAAGTCCGTGTAGCTCTCTTAGCTATTATACACGGACTTTTGGTAAATATCCGTGTACAAATAGTTTTAGATATTTTGTATTACGCCTCCAGCAAGGCTATCATACACAGATTTTTAACAAAAAAACCGTGTATGATTAGTATTGCACACGGACAACTGTTAAATAGCCGTGTGCAATAGCTAATTTTTTTTTTGTTTTTTCTATCGTACACGCACAATTGTGAAATATCCGTGTATAAATACCTTTTTTTTTTTTGTATATTTTGTTTTTTGGCTAGCCTCCAGCTTTGATAGCCAATTTTTTCAAGAGAAATACAAATATTCATTCGAAACAGATTAATTGGCAAGAAATTCATATACTAAATTTATACAAAATTCATATAGCAATAAATTCATTCGAAACATATTTTTATTACAAATTAATCTATGCAAATCCATATCGAGGATTACAAAATTCCATGGCAAACCACCTTGCCCACATGCACCGCACATCGTCGATCTGATTCCAAGTGTAATGATCTTGATTTGTCACATTCTACAAAATTATAATTTGATAATAGTTAGTATTTCAGAAAAGGTAGATATCAATTGCTTATTATATAGGAAATTCATATGAAGTACATACCGCTTTTGGGAATTGGAATTGTATTCTTTCGACAAAGTCAAACATGAATATCATCGTGTAATAAGCGCATTCCCAACCCTCCTTCTGTTGCAGGTACTGAAATTTACATTTAGCGGCATTTGTTAGAATGACAATAATTTTTTTAACAAGATATGAAATTTCTAACTCATAAAGTGTGCTCACCAACATGTACTTCCAATTCAACTTGCTTTTCTTGCCCGGGCCCGTGCTATCCGATCCTCCCTCTTTAATATATTTCACAAAAGCCCTTACAAAAGTGAGTGAATGTAATTAGCAATTTTATAATTTGAATTGGAAGTAAGAAATACAAACCTATAGAATTATTATTGCTTACTTATTCACAAAAGGCAAGATAACTTTGCACTTGGCAGCCGCGGTCCTTCCTTTTGGCTTACAAGAATCAATAATTATGCCCACAGTTAGGTACGGCACAATGAGAATCGTGCACCAATGTTTGCTGTGGGATCGAGGAGAAGAATTATAGTACTTTAGCATATAAAAGTCACACGAGTATTTGCTATGATTGATGGTGTGATTTCATTTTTTTATGTTTAACTTTTAATTCCTTTATACAATTCTTTAATTAAAATATAAACAACACATAAGTTAAGATTAGAACTAACCCCTCGTGGTATGGCATGAGAATGAATTTCTTCTCCTCCGCCTTAGCACAATGCATCGCAGAACACATGTACTCGATTGACATATCCGGATAATATGTCACTGCCATACCACTCACTTTCTCGGGGTCCAGAAACATGCACAAGTTCTTCCTTTCAACCATCTCATCACAGTTTCGGACTAGCTTCCTGAAAACTCATCATATTGTAATTAGAATATATATTTGAGTTCTATACAATAATGAAAATATTTTAATATCACTAACATGAGAAAAATGGTGATGTGTGAAACATCGAGCCATTTGTCGGATGACGAGTGGTGGAAGAGGTCCTTGAAGTCTTTGAACGTTATCAGGAGATCCCTGCCTTCGTGTAGAAACATACCAGGTGGGACAGGGATGATGATAGCCTCCATGCCTTCGGGCGCCGTCATCAAGTAGTCATGGAGAAGGCGCAAATCATTGGGCAAACGGCTGTATTCTTCTTCGGTGACCATAGGACGTGAAGGTGATTGTGGCGCGTCAGGCGCGACGACGCAAGCCACCTCCTGACGTACCGGTGACATCGCCGTACCGGTAACATCATCTCCTCGTGTCTGTATCAAGTTATAGATGTATTATTCTAGTATTTCAAAAAGAATGAGTTGAATGTAACAAAATAAATGGATTTTTTTATGGATTACCTGATCCAAAACAATCTGACTCTTGGGCCATTGGACAAATGACATCCGTGCGTCATCAAGCACAAGCGCTTCGTCGGTAGGGACAGGAAGGGGTACGCGCTGCCATCCATCTACGACTAACTCAACCTGCACGCATGCATGGTCGGGTCTTAGCTAAGTAGAGTGTACACTTTTGGCGAGTGGATGTACAACGCCCTTAGCAACGATCAGAGAAACACTACCATTCCGCAGGACGAGGTCGCATGCTCTGGGGTCCTGCAAATTTATAGGAAAGTTGTTTATTTTAATGATGCGATATTGTCTAACAAGGTTGCAAACAGGTTTTAAATACCTTTAGATTATGAACAAATATTGATTACCTTGAGATTATCCAAATCGTCTAAGGCGCCCCACGTGCCGGATGCTTGACTACTTCGCCGAATTCCCGGCGAAATGGGAGGTGGTTGCTCGGATGGCTGCGTAGTTGCTGATCTAATTTGTGTCAACATTGCTTCCATCTCAGCAAACCTTGCGTCGTACTCTTTGCTCACCTCCGCGCGTATCTGCGCAACTATCTCGTCTTTGTTTACCTTGGCACGCGATTTTCTTCGAGGTTTTTGTCCCTCCACTCGGAACACCTCCTTCCAGACCCTGTAGACCCCTACACCCCTTACTCGACCCGGGTGTTCTGGATTCTCGAGCGCTGCGGACAAGGAATCATTTTGTCGTTTGACACTCCGGGCACCCGAGTTGACCTCCTCCTCCACTTCCAACTGTTCAAGTAGAAGAATTAGTTAAAGCAAAAGAACAATTGATGTACTTTCGGAGTTATAATTTTCGGATGAATGTCACAAAGTAAGTATAAAGGACTCTTACCATTCTTTGATCTACGGGTTGCAAATCCTTTGGGAGTACTATCCTCCCGTCAGCGGTTACCTCGGCTCTACCCATGACCCAATCTTTGCCCCTAGGATTTTGGATCCTAACCACGGGTGAGTCAGAATCCTTGTTCGCGTCCAGGACTTTCCTCCATTCTGCCGACTTACCCTCGTAACCACCTGACCCTAGATGGTGTGGATACTTGTTAAAGGCAACGGTCATCCTGCCTTTATTACTTTTTGCCTTCACAGAAACAAGACAATAACGATCAGTTAGTTTTAGAAAGATAAGTACATATCGAGAAAGAATAAGCATAAATTTGGCACGAGTTAGATACCTTGAACTCTTCGGTAGACTTCAAAGATTGAAACGCATCCCAGTCCTCTTGTTTTAGCCATTTGTAGTAGCCGACCGGATTTCTCCCTTTCTCCATGAACTCCGTCTTCAACGTGCTCTTGTATTGCTTCCAACCATTGTTCATAATCTTCAAAGTCTTATCCTTTGGAACATCATTCTCGATGTTCCACTGAGCCTGATTGACACAAAAATTTAGTGTATTTAAGTATAGATCATACATAAGTGAAAATTCAAGAGAAGAGTTGTTAGGCACTTTACCTTCACCGCGTTCCACCACTCGTTCTTCACCTTATCCTCAAAATGATCCCATCTCTCAACAAGGATACTCGCATTTTGCCTCACGAAGCTCGTACACCAATTTGAATATTTCTGCCGTTTTTCTCCCTGCGCACGCCCGTCTTCTGTGAACCAGATTTCTTGATGGGTCTGCTCGGACGTGCTCGTGCACATTGTCGGCCCTCTCCTCCTTCTTTCTGATGAGGCAGTAGCTTGCTGCTCCTCTTCTTCTGCCATCATATCGACGTACTCATCCTCATTCGACATGGTTCTGCATGAAATTAAAGATCAAATCACAAGTGACCAATAATTGAAGAGATAAATTAAAGAGATAAATTAACAAAATAGAGATAAATGAACTACATATTTTGTCTACTACATTCGACATGGTCTATTACATATTTTGTCTTTTGTAGGGATAAATGAACAAAATAGAGATAACCTAAAATACCCTAACATGCAAGTACCATAATTATTTGAATAACCTAAAATTAACAAGTACCCTAAATTAACAAGTACCCTAAATTAACCTAAAATACCCTAAAATTAACAAGTACCATAAAATAACCTAAAATACCCTAAAATACCCTATATACAAATTATGAAAAACCACAATGTATTCAATAACCTAAAATTAAAGGCCGGCCATTTATTTAAACTCAAATTTCCCAATTTCTTCTCAATAGCGCAATTTCAACAGAGAACAAGCACAGGGGTTGCTGGTACACCATACCAGTAGCCAAAATTGGTACACAAACCAGCAGAACAAAGGAAAGAGGCCGGTACCAGTGGGCGTCATTGTGCTGTACCAACTGGTACAGCAACACAACAGTATCAGATAGTCAAAAAGGGGCAGCACGATAACAACAGCCAAGCCGCAAATAGCAATACCTTTATTAAATTGGCTAACGGGTTCAAACCCAATAAGAAAAAGAACGAGATAGAGAGACGCTAACCTAGGTGAGAGAGACCACGGGTTAGAGAGAGAGAGACCACGGGTGAGAGAGACCGAGGTGGTGAGGCAGCGAGGCGGCGAGGCGCGGCGCGCGGTGAGCGGTGAAGATCGAGCTCGTGTCTTTGGGAGGTTTTTGGCAGAGAAGGGTTTTCGGACTTATGAAAATTTTGGCAGAGAAGGATTTCGAAATAACCAATGTTTCCTCATTATACACGGCTGTTAAGTTAATGTCCGTGTGCAAATCACCTTTCTACACGGTTGTACATAAAAATCCGTGTGCAAATCACCTTTCTACACGGACATCTAGCTAATAGTCCGTGTAGCTCTCTTCCATTTCTACACGGACTATTAGCTAAAAGTCCGTGTATAAATCGTTCCGACAGGCGGGTCCCAGGTTCAGTAAAATGCTTTGAACATAAACTAATATTTATTTTAACTATTAACTAATATTTATTTTAACTAATATTAAATGTTTGATAAAGTTGAACATAATATTTTCATTAAACATAATCCTTCCTTAAATATTTTAACTAATATTAAATATTTTAACTAATATTAAATATTTTAACTAATATAAAATATTTTAACTAATATTAAATATTTTAACTAATATTAAATATTTTAACTAATATTTTAAATATTTTAACTAATATTAAATATTTTAACTAATATTAAATATTTTAACTAATATTTAGTGAAAACTAATATTTTAACTAATATTTATTTTATTTTATTATTAAATGTTTTAACTAATATTTTCAAAAACTAATACTAATATTTGATAATATTATAAGCATTAAACATAATCCTTCATTATAAGCATTAAACTAATATTTGATAATATTTGATAATACTATTACTACATTATGCTTTTTTCTTTTTTTCCCTCTTTTTTTCCTTTTTTATTTGATATATTACAAGCTAAAGTTGCAATATTAAAAGCTACACGGTCTTAAACAAAATAAATATTACACATTATGCTTTTTTTTTCCTTTTTCTCCTTTTTTCCACTATTTGAACAGTACCCTCGGCCCATAATCCTTCATTGTGGTCGGACCGCATGTAGTCAGCTTCGTCTACCCCTTCAAGTGTTGCTACCTCAGTTTGCACATCAGTACAAAATGGAGGTACTTCGTCGAACTGGTCGTACTCTTCTTCATCGACGACATTTTCTACCCCGACAATCCTTCTTTTTCCGGATAGGACGACGCTCAACCTGGCATCACTCGGGTCAGTGGCATAAAAGACTTGGGTGGCTTGCTTGACGAGTATAACCGGATCATCAACATGCCCAACCCTGTTTAAATCAACGAGTGTGAACCCGTCGTTATCAACTTTAACACCTCGGTCTTCGACCCATTGACACCGAAACACGGGAATGCTCAGGCGAGGACTGTAAATGAGCTCCCAAATTTCTTGAATAACGCCATAATATGACTTTGATGCTATTACAGCCCGGCCATCTCCGGATCTACTGAATTCTTGAGAGGTCGCCACCAACGTCACCCCACTGTTTTGCATCGTGCTCTTATCACTCTGGGATTTAGTATAAAATGTATATCCGTTAATCTCGTATCCTTGGAATGTTCTAACAACAATTTGGGGTCCTTTGCCAAGCAGTTTAACAATTTCAGGTACGGGGTGTGACTGCACTCTTTCTTTCAGCCATCCTATAAAAGAACGATTATGCTCGTTAGTAAGCCACTTCTGACTCCTCGTGTAGTTTTGTTGTTGAAGGATTGTCATGTGCTCATCTATATAGGGAGCAACATCTGTCATGTGTTGTAGTACAATAAAATGTGCCTTTTGTAGTTCATTTAGATCAGCAACTACGGCTCTCAACCCAATTGTCCCGACTCCTTGGAGCCTTCCCTCGTATCGAGATTTTGGAACGCCAATAGGATCCACACCGGTCAAGTAGTTGGTGCAAAAATCAATCACCTCCTCCATAGAATATCCTTCTATAATGCTGCCTTCGGGTCGATGTCGGTTCCTTACGTATTTTTTCAAGATGCCCATGTATCTCTCGAATGGATACATATACCGAAGGAACACGGGACCACAAATCTTAATTTCTCTCACAAGATGAACAACAAGGTGAACCATGACATCGAAAAAAGATGGCGGAAAATACATCTCAAGTTGGCAAAGAGTAACGACGACCTCCTTTTGCAAAGAGTCCAATTTTAGAGGGTCTATCACTTTGGAATTTATTGCATTGAAGAAAGAACAAAGCTTCGTAATGGTTTGACTAACGTGCTTTGGTAAAATTCCCCGAATTGCAACTGGAATTATATGTGTCAGTAAAACATGACAGTCGTGAGATTTCAGACCGACCAGTTTCAAGTCCTTCATCGACACCAACTTCTTAATATTCGAAGAATATCCTGATGGGACTTTTATACCATTGAGGCATTCACAGAAGCTTGTTTTCTCTTTCTTTGACATTGTGCACAGTGCGGGGGGTAGGTATGTGCGCTTCCCTTTCTCCTGCGGTGCGAGCTCGGGTCGTATTCCCATCTCTACCATGTCTTTTCTCACTTTAATACCATCTTTCGTCTTCCCCGGAATGTTCAATAATAAACCAATTAAACTGTCACAGACATTTTTTTCGACATGCATGACATCTAGGCAATGCCTCACTTCTAAATATTTCCAGTACGGTAGCTCCCAAAATATGGACCTCTTTTTCCAAATATTCTTCGGTAGTGCTTTGGCGCACTTTCCAAAAACAACATCAATGTTTTTTACCCGTTCGAAGACACTCTCCCCATCTAATGGATGACGAGCCACTCCAAGCTCAATTTTCCCGTTGAATGCCATCTTCTTCTTACGATATGGGTGATTATTAGGAAGAAACCTACGATGCCCCATGAATACATTCTTTTGACAATTTTTCAACCTCAGCACCTGCGTGTCATCTTCACAGATCGGGCACGCTTTTGCTCCTTTACAAGTGTAACCCGACAAATTCTCGTACGCGGGGAAATCATTTACGGTGCAAAACACCATGGCCCGCAAGTTAAAGGTCTCTTTCATATACGCATCCCACACCGGGACGCCATCACGCCACAATTTTTGGAGGTCCTCGATTAATGGTGCGAGATATACATCTATGTCATTTCCGGGTTGTCTGGGTCCTTGGATTAGTAATGACATCATTATATATCTGCGTTTCATGCACAACCAAGGAGGAAGATTGTAGATGCATAAAAGAACAGGCCAAGTACTGTGCCGACTGCTCATACTTCCAAACGGACTCATTCCATCTGAGCTCACCACAATCCTAAGGTTCCTCGTTTCAGAACCAAATTCTTTGAAATGTCTGTCAATGTTTCTCCATTGAGGAGAATCAGCCGGGTGCCTTAGTTTACCATCATTTTTGCGCTCTTCTTCGTGCCAACGCAATAATTTTGCATCTTTGGGATTCGCAAACAACCGTTTGAATCTCGGTATTATCGGAAAATACCACAACACCTTAGCCGGAGGTCGGCCACTTGTGTCCTCGTTACAATCATCAGTGTCCTGGTCCTTACGACGTTTATATCGTGAAACACCGCATTTAGGACAGACATGCATGGCCTCGTACTCGTTACGATACAATACACAGTCATTCGGACATGCATGTATTCTTTCGATCTTCAACCCCATTGGACATATCAACTTCTTTGCCTGATATGTTGTACCGGGTAACTCGTTGTTATCTGGGAGCATTTCTCCTAAAAGCTGTAATAAGGACGTGAAACTCTTATCGCTCCAACCATTGTCTGCTTTTAAGTTTAATAATTTCAACACAGCTGACAGTTTTGTAAATTTGGTACACCCGGGATACAACGGCTTCTTGGATTCATTAGACAAGTTTTGAAATTTATCGTAATTTTTATCACTAATTTCATCTTCCACATCACGTAACATATCCTCCAAATTTTCAGTAAACTCGTGTTCTACATTTTCATCAAAATTCCTCTCCATCTCATCATCGTCATTTTTGGGTTCGACGTTAATATCAGAATATTCGGCACTCTCATAATCCTCGTTCCAATCAAGTTCAAAATTATCAGAAATTCCAACATTCTCATCATTCAATTCACGATTACAATCTTTATTGGCACTACTACTTTCCCCAAATTTCTCACCATGCATGAACCAACATGTATATCTCTTCTTAAATCCCCGACAAATCAAATGAGCTCTAATTTCTTCGATGTCCAAAAATCTTAATAAATTTTTACAATCTTTACAAGGACATAAAATGTCTTCTTCTTTTTTCTTCACTCTATAACTCTCAGCGAATTTTATAAACTCATCAACGCGAACCAAATATTCTTCACTGTCACGTCGCATTTCATACATCCAGCTTCGATCCATCTGTAAATTAAATTAAAAAAATGATTTGATCAATTAATCATGCATGGTCAACATTCTCCTTCGTGTACAAAATTTTGGGCTTACAAAGGGCCGGTTTACAATCCTAACCCACTCTTTGAATATTATGTCTCATATGTGAACACATATTAGCGAGATTTAATTAGTATTTGAGAAAAATTCGGCAGCATTTCCCCTTAACTCCCCAAGTATGCGTACGAACCACATACTCGTAGGAGCAATAAGGGAAAATACTGTCGAACTTTCCTCAAATACTAATTAAATCCCGCTAATATGTGTTCACATCCTAAATGAGACATAATATTCAAAGAGCAGTCCCAAAACGGGGACTATCCAAAATTAATCCCTATTGGATTAATTTTGAACGGGCATGGACCTAAAAGCATCTAAAGGTCGGTTATTGGACCACAATACACTAATTAATTACATCTAAAATTAAGAATTCAAGCATGCATGAAATGACCTAATTAAATAAGCCTAAATAACAGAAAATTAGAGGAAGAAAATGATTTAAATACATATTACTAACCTTAGAAAGATGGAGAGGAGAAAATACAAACTTTATTCAAAGATCTCAGATCTCAGCTGCTGGCCTCGATCAATTCGCAGAAATAAAAAGCTCAGTTCGTGATGTATTAACTAAAAGACTTGATCAAAACGGCGCTCTGGAAGGGAAGAGATAAAAACCCTACACTATTATACACGGCTATTTAGTTATAAATCCGTGTAGCTCTCCAACTATTTCTACACGGCTATTTAGTTATAAATCCGTGTACAATTATAAGAATTCTACACGGCTATATTATCAAAAAGCCGTGTGTAATGTTCCTACACGGATATTTTGTTATAAACCGTGTAGCTCTCTCAATTATTTGCACACCCACTTCTTTACACACGGATTTGTGGTTTCTAATAAACCGTGTAGCTCTCTCTAATAATTCTACACTGATTATTAACTAATTATCCGTGTAGAAATCGTGCAGATCTTTTGGACTCATATTTGGTACACTGTTTTTAATATAATTGCCAAATCCGTGTACAATGTGCAGTGTACAAAGCCAGTTTTTGTAGTAGTGTGAGTTGGATTATGCAGGTTCTGAATTTTTCAAGTTTTGGATCAATCTCAGTAGTTTTGATGTCGGGTTGATTATATTTCTTTAATCTTGTGTTATGAGTAATTTAGTTCCATATTTCAAACATAAATCGGGTGGGTCGGAATTTGTTTGAATTGAATTAAGCTGGATTCAGATTAATTTTGGACTTTGATAAGTATTAGATTTGATTTATTTCTGATTATTTGAATAACTATGTCTAATGAATGCATGTATATATGTGTATATAAATATATTTTTGGGTCTAATGCATGTATGTGCATATAAATATATTTTTCGGTTTAATAAAGAAACTTATAGTTTATTGTATTTAATTTAATAAAACCTTACCTTATTTTTTTAATAGAGACAAAACATAAAATAGCTCAGTATTATGGAATAAATTATAATTTAACAGTTTAAATATTATATTGTGTAGTTTGAGCTTTATGTTAAAAAAAATTCTCAAATAACTGTCCTATTCAATACAAAAATAATATCCAACATATAAAAGCAACACGAACGGAATTAATCCCTCCGAAAGAAATTCACCCACAATGAATGAAATAGCATAATACATAAGTAAAAAGGTTACCACATCAAAATCTAAATATCTTTTATCGGGTTACAATCTTTTCCGGTTCATATTAACTCAGATTGTTATAAATATTATAAATATTTAGTTTGATTGCTAAAGGTTTGGAGATTTTTTGGATCATGGATGATTTGGGTTTAGATTATTTATGTTGAATATTCAATATTTATAAATTTATTTAGGTTTGGATATTTTTGAATTTGATTAAATACGATTTCAGATCATTTATTTCATAAATTTTTAGTAGGTCTGATTCAGATTGGAATATCAATTTCATCAAGAAAATTATGATGCTTTGTTCAAATTTTATCATGGATATATATGAAGTTCTATTTTCTTACTTCTTTTTTATAATCAATCGAGTGCAGACAAATATGAGAACATGGAAATACTGCAACAATTGTGATCAATGCACAATCCAACATACGATACAAAAGGGGTCGCTTATTGCTCTTATTCTTTGCTTGCAGTGAGAGAGAAATTGAATGCTTCTTGCTTTATCATTTTTCTTTATGTCACTTCCTTCATTTAGAAAGAGAAGAAAAAAGGGAAAAGAGGACATGCTCTCAAAGATGTTTCTGACAAGGCAAGCTGATAAATATTTTCATAATGAAAAGGCAAAACAATACAAATCAAAATTAACAACTTAGTTTTGAACAATTGCATCCCTCAAATGTGTTGTATATATTGTCATGGTACTAATTAAGTTGATCGAAGTTCATGTGAAAAGTTTAGTATCTTTCAATTTAACAAACATTTTAAAAACATTTACACCATATACATGTATGGAGAACTTTGCTATTGCATATTTGCATGGATGGCATGTTTTGCGGTTGCAAACCCTGTTAACCAACCAAGGCTCTTGGGGATATGCTAAAAAGGACTCCACAACTAAATCTGAATATCTTTTATCGGGTTACAACCTTTTCCGGTTCATATTAACTCATATTGGTATAATTGTCGTTTGGGTATACCATTTAGTTTGATTGCTTCGGGTTTGAAGATTTTTTGGATCATGGATCATTTGGGTTTAGATTAATTTATGTTTGAATATTCAATATTTATAAATTTATTTAGGTTAGGATACTTTTGAATTCGATTAATTACGAGTTCAGATCATTTATTTTTTAAATTTTTAGTAGGTCCGAATCAAATTGGAATGTCAATTTTATCAAGAGAGTTATTCCGGTTGGTTCAAATTTAATCAAGCATATATATGAAGTTCTATTCTCTTCTTTTTGATAATCAATCGGGTGCAAACAAATGTGAGAACTTTAAAATATTGCAACAATTGTGAGCAATGCACAACCCAACATACAATACAAAAGGGGTCGCTTTATTGCTCTTATTCCTTGCTTGCAGTGAGAGAAAAATTGAATGCTTCTTGCTTTATCCTTTTTCTTTATTTCACTTCCTTCATTTAGACAGTAGAAAAAAAGGGAAAAGAGGACATACTCTGAAAGATGCCAAAGGTAGTGTCTGACAAGGCAACTGATCAATATTTTCAAAATGAAAAGGCAAAACAATACAAACCAAAATTAACATTTTACTTTTGAACAATTGCATATCCCTCAAATGTGTTGTATTGTCATGGCACTAATTAAGTTGTTCACTGTTGAGGTAAAAAGTTTAGTATCTTTGAACTAAACAACTGCTTTAAAAACATTTGCACTATATACAGGTATGGGCTGTTAGCCGACATCATGCTCGGAACTTTGCAGTTGCAGACTTAATCAACCAACGAATTCGTATCCTCTGCATTAACTCAAAAAAGAATCTTTTGAGTATGCTTCCGTACCGTCCGATTAGATTTAAGATTCGTGTCGACTAAATCTGCACTAATATTAAAGAGCTCCTTGCTTTATTGGCGAGTGCCGGATTAGCTCCGTTTAAAATCAGACGGCCGAGATGTATTAACTCAAAAGCTGCTCTTTTGAGTTAATGCAGACGATGCGGACTCGTTAACCAACTAGGGCTCTTGGGGATCTGCTAACCGAGGAGGCACCGACATTCAATCTATGGAAAGTGTACCACTAATTTCTAATTGAAATTCGAAGCAGCATTCATATTTTTTATTGCAAAATAGTATAAACACATAAACTGAAATGTTGGGAGATTATATGTATGCAACGTTTATTAGTCTAAGAGGACCCATTTTCTATACATTGGCTGTGATTATTGTTGTTGAGATTTTATTTAGGCTTGGCATATAATTAAGTTCCTATCTCTTAAGTAATATGGAATTTGACTTTTCTTGTATATAAGTATATTAAAGCTACAATATTGTTAAGTACTCCCATCTTTCGAGTCAGTCAGTTTGTGAATAAGATACTTTTTATTGAATATGATTGTATTTTTGGGGTTGTTATATATATATATATACTTTCTCGGATGCTTACACAATACATATATATATACTTATAGATATAAGGTTAGCCGCGGCGCCGTTGCTTACTTTCGTAAAAGGTTTTGCTGGTAACGATAATACAACCTTTCTGTCTATATTAGCAATAGCTGAGTAATTTAAAAAAGGGTTAAACAGTCAGATTGCTTTATGGATGTGCTAAGGATTTATTACTGTCGTCTCTCCAATATCTTGTTACCTGTGTCTCGTACATCCCATGAGGAATTTTTTTCTGCAAATCATAACAACATTTGGGTTATTGGTATCATCCAGTCCCATTTATATAATATATAACGAAACAAATAAAAATAAAATATTTTTAGAAATAGTAAATGATAAATAATATATAAACATGAGGAGGAATCAAGTTACAACAATTTTGAGTTACAACAAAGTTACCACAACCATTTTCTACATTTTGAAATTCCAAATCATCGATCCAAACCGTTCAACATGATCTCCACAATAAAATGTGTTTCCAGATCATATTTTACATTTTTTTTAATTTGTTTACTATTTATTAAGATGGGTACAAAATTCAATGGTCTGAATTTGACTAGTTTTTGTAAAATACTTAATAAATAGTATAAAAATTCAAAAAAATGTACAATTTGATCTAGAAGCATATTTTATTGTGGAGATCATGCTGAACGGTTTGGATCGACGATTTGGAATTTCAAAATGTAGAAAATGGTTGTGGTAACTTTGTTGTAACTTGATCCCTCCTCATATATACTTGAAACTATAAAAGATTTGGGCTTAAAAAATTAAGTAATAATTGGTTGAAATAATTGCCGTGCCATGCTGTTGATCGAGGGGTCTGTATCTGCTTCATTTCAATCTGAGATAAACCTTAACATTCTCCAAATAAATGGACAGCTGGCGAGTGTGATGTTGGAGCAACGTAACCTTTGGTTCCTTGCTTCCCTTTCTTCACTTTGAAATCAGTACTGTTACTTGTTAGTTTCTTGTTACGTGTTTCAAACCATATAGTAAACAAGTATATAACCAAATATATCATGCACGGTACAAGGCGATAAGCAAACTACTTAATAATATAATTTAACCATCCGTTTCATGACACAACAACTTTTGTTTAAATGGGGTTCCTCTCTTCTGTTACATTTTTTTATTTAATTTGTTCTCATCTGGAGCTTAGAATTAATTGAAATTAAAAGTAAACTCATATATAACATCTCTTTACTCATCTACCTTGAACTTCAGAATTTGATAAAAATTAACGAAAATGAAACCTGAAAAATACATGGAGCGCCACAGGAAAACAAGAATTTATTTAATCTTCACTTTTGTTCAAAGTAGAGAATAAAGGGCACGCCCTACAGTGTTGGAGCACGCCCTCTTCACTTTTGTTCAAAGTAGAGAATTTCTTCAACCCCAATATTTTCCTACTCAGACGCTCTTTAAGAATTTAACACAGACCACGCATAAAAAGGCTTGTCTCCAGCTGGACACAGTACGGAAGAACAATTGATGTGGTTCTTACGTGCGTAATAATTTATTAGTGTCGTACTTTCAAGGCAGTTAGATATTTAATATACACTTTTTATTTTAAAGACTTAAAGTAAATTAAATTATGAGAATTAATATGACCTAAAGTAACTCAAATTATTAGTTTGAAAGAGGATCGTTCAATCTGTTTTGACATGAATATTAAAATAGCTATGTGCATTCAAATTTGTGTTTAAAATTTGTGTTTGTAATATTTATAAACTTTAGAACTAGAAAGTTACATATTTTGTTAAACAGAAAAAAAAAACTATGAATAGCTGCCTTTGATATCCTCACAAGCGCATAGACTGGGCAAAATGGCATGGCGGAGCCAGTTCCATCATGGAAATGCACAGCACGAGTATCAATTACGGGCCATGACTCGCGTATCCCATGCCGTGACCATCTTTTGAAAATTTGGCACGGGACGTCACGCGAAATATCCGGTTACGGCACGGTACGGCACGTGGTCACATGACACATGTGTAATTAGGATCGTTAGATCTTGATCAATGGTGAATCTTGAATAAAATAACCTAATTTATGAAAATAATATATAAATGTGACCAAACGTGACCAGTCATGTTTGGACACAGCACGTTTGGGCACGACGTGACCACCCCTCGACATTTTGATCACGGCACATGAAAAATTGACTTGGTCACAGCACAATACGGCATGGGACCAAAATCACAGCGTGTTAATCACGGCACGGCACATTTTTTCCACTCTACAAGCGCATTGCGCACCCCGCCTGATGAAACTCTCTCTCTCTTAAAAAGAAAAACTGTTGCTCCTGTATTCTTGATTCACTCCTACGGATATTGAACCTAATTGATTTAATCTATTTGCAATGCGGAGATCTGTCCAAACATAATATTCACATGAAAACAGTCGATGTGAACTGAACAGTCACAGCAGTCAATTTATTTTTTAGGAACCACTCAAATCATATGTGTTGGAATTACAAGTTGACACGTGTAGTTGGTGTCACACCGGATCTAAAGGAGAAGATCAAGATTCTTACCAAAACCGAATTCTTGCTGAAATTGAATGATCCTGCTGGAATTAAATCAATTATTACCATAATTGATTGATTGAATATTGTCCACCATATTGGCTGATTTATTACCATATTGGCTGATTTATTACCAAAACCATGTACAGGGGGAAAACTTACCAAATTCGTGTGAAGCTCCAAAACAGCCTATATAAACCTTGTAACCCTCTGTTCTAAAATTCAATTTAGTATTGAGTGAGTTGTAATCAGAAATTATTATGAAATAAAAGAGTGTGTGTGTGTGTTGATCCGTGGAGTGCGCTATAGGCGATACCACGTTAAAATCTCTGTGTTCGCTTGATCAATTTTCTGTGATGATGATATAATTTTGTCATGGTATCAGAGCGGGGATTCTAGGACCAAGCGTGTTCGACTAATCTCGCCGAAACCACAAAAACCAACCTGAAATTTCTGTCATTGAAACCATGGCAGATACACCACCTGAAAAACCCCTTCCAACAAATGAATTAGGAGAGTCTTCAACCACTACCGCTCTCTTAGAAAAATTAACTCAACTCCTCATCCTACAGCAATCACCCCCTAGCACTACACCCTCAACCGAAGGATCTGCACCACCTATTTCCGTGAAACTAGATGGTACAAATTATGGGCTGTGGTCTCAGGTGGTGGAGATGCACATCAAAGGACGAGATAAGTTGAGACATATCACCGGCACCTCAAATCAACCGCTGCCAACAGATCCATCATATCGAAAGTGGAGTATCGATGACTCAATTGTGAAGGGATGGCTCATTAATTCGCTTGAACCAAGGTTAATTGGCAATTTCATCCGTTTCCCGACTGCAAAAGATGTTTGGGACGCAATAGCTACAACCTTCTTTGATGGCAATGATGCATCTCTCGTGTATGATTTGAACAAGAGAGTTGCAAAACTCAAGCAAGAGGGGGGACCAGTTGAAGGATACTACAGCAAGTTGCAAACCCTTTGGCGGGAGATAGATTTTCGACGTCCAAATCCGATGGAGTACTCCAGCGACATCGAGAAATTCAACTCTTATATTCAAGAGAGCAGGGTATACACCTTTCTAGACGGACTTGATGATCGTCTCGACAATGTGAGAGCTGATGTGCTTCAAATGAACCCATTTCCCACTGTCGAACAAGCCTTTGCACGAGTTCGAAGGGAAGAGATGCGCCAGATGGTGATGGTAAAAGGAGACGAGGTGGGCAACAACCCGATGGCCTTAGTCTCGCGTGGCTACAAGCCAGCTGAGGTAAATTTGACCCTTACTAAAACAGGACCAAAGAACAATTTGATGTGCACTCATTGTGGGGGTTCAAAGCATACTAGAGAAAATTGCTTTAAGTTGGTTGGATATCCCGACTGGTGGAAAGAACAGAAAAAATGGAAACAAGATGGTCAAAAAGGGCGTGCAACTGTCGTGACGTCTGGACCAGCAGAACCGAACCAGAGGGGTCAGAACAGTGGCTCCGGTCAGAATAGTGGCTCGGGTCAGAATGCAGAAACAGGTCAGAACAGTGGAGTCGCACATACCACTACAGCAATGCCTCGGGATCGGTTAGTTTTGGGTTCTAATTCTGGTCCAGCAGGTAAACAGTCAGCTCAAGGTAATGTTTCAATTTCTGAAAATAATTGTGAGTTCCAAAACTTGCGAAAATGGGTGATTGATTCTGGAGCAACTTACCACATGACCTTTTCAGAAAAAGACCTTGTAAACATTACTGGACCTCAGAAGAATGAGATTCTAAATGCAAACGGGATTTCTTATCCAGTAAAAGGAACTGGAGATGTACCTATTTCTCAAAACTTAACTCTTAGAAATACCCTATTTGTTCCATCATTGTCTACTAGACTGATATCGGTTAGTCAGATTACAAAGGAATTGAACTGTGCAGTCTTAATGTTTCCTGAATTTTGTATCTTCCAGGATGTTCTGACGAGGGAGATTATTGGGCGTGGTACTAAGCGGGGAGGATTGTATTACTTGGACAACTCGAAAATGGGACATACATGCATTGCAAGAAGTGAATCCGAAAATTTGAGAAACAAAGTTTGGTTGTGGCATAGGAGGCTTGGGCATCCCTCATTTGGGTACATGAGAAAATTATCCCCTACGTTATTTTTGGGTTTAAATAATGAAGAATTTGTTTGTGAAACGTGTATTAAGGCCAAGAGCCATCGTGCAACTTATCCTGATAGCTTGAATAAAAGTCTTGTTCCTTTTGATTTAATTCATACCGATGTTTGGGGTCCGTGCCCAGTTGTGTCTAAATCTGGTTGTAGATGGTTTATCCTTTTTACTGATGATTGTACTCGTATGACATGGCTTTATCTCCTCAAGTCTAAAGAAGAAGTACCAAACGTGTTCAAAGTTTTTTACAAAATGGTAAAAACCCAATTTGAGAAAGAAATAAAGGTGGTAAGAAGTGATAATGGTAGGGAGTACATTAACAAAAATCTACAAGATTTTTTTAAAGACAATGGCATAGTACATGAAACCTCGTGTATAGGAACACCCCAACAAAATGGAATTGCAGAACGGAAAAATAGACATATCCTTGAAACCGCTAGATCACTTCTATTTGAAAACAATGTACCACAAACATTTTGGGATAATGCTGTGTCCACTGCCGTCTATTTGATCAACCGGACTCCTACAAAAACCAACCAATTCAAAACTCCATTACAAAGGTTAGCTGATCATGTAAACATCCCATCTATCCTAAACATGTCCCCCAAAATATTTGGATGTACCGTGTATGTTCATGTTCAAAAGAATTTTCGTTCCAAAGTAGAGCCTTGTGCGGAGAAGTGTGTTTTCTTGGGTTTCGGGTCACAACAGAAAGGGTATAAATGTTATAATCCTTCAACTCGAAAATTCTACACAACAATGGATGTAACTTTCATTGAAACCGAACCCTATTTTAATAAACACCAAGTTCCCGTTCAGGGGGAAACAGAGTATGAACCTGAACTGTTGTTTAGTGAGTTAACTGGCCCAAGTTGTGAACATTTAAATTCAGTCACAAACCGAACCCAGTCAGCGCAAGAAACAGAGCCGGACCCAGGTATAAACCAAAATAGAGCACTATCCGAAACAGAAACAGAGCAATCTGAAACAGAGCCGAACCCAAACATAAACCGAAACAGAGCACTGCTCGAAACAGAAACAGAGCATGAGCTGAACATAATTCGAAACAGAACAGAGCCTGCAGAACCTGAAATTTCATAATCTTGCCCAGTCAGAAACGGGTCTGAAACAGACCCTAGTGCGCAATCTCCTGGAGTTAACATCTGGATTGAGTTGGATACGAGTAATGCATAAGTAATACAATCTGAACCGCAACCACATGGCCCAGAGTCTCCCAGAGTTATTCATGAGGTAAGTCCACAGAACTCAGACTCTATTATACAATCTAGGTTACCACCAAGAATCAATAGAGGTAAACCACCAAAACGGTACATTCATGAAAATGGAACAAACAACGAAAGTAACTATCCTATTGCAAATTACACAACCACTGACCGACTCTCTGAACCCTTGAGAAGTTTTGCCCATCAAGTCTCTTCGGTAGTTGTACCAGAAAGGGTAGAGGAAGCTATTAAAGATCCAAAATGGGTAGAAGCAATGGAAATAGAAATGGATGCACTAGAGAAAAACCGAACTTGGAAGTTAGTGGATTTACCCGAGGGAAAGAAAACCGTGGGGTGTAAATGGGTCTTTTCTATAAAATATAATGTAGAGGGAAGAATTGAGAGATATAAAGCACGACTTGTAGCCAAAGGGTATACTCAGACATACGGAATTGATTTCCAAGAAACTTTCTCACCAGTTGCTAAACTAAATACTGTGCGAGTTCTCTTATCTCTTGCAGCGAATTTTGATTGGCCACTACACCAATTTGATGTAAAGAATGCCTTTCTACATGGTGATCTAAAAGAAGAGATTTACATGGATCTTCCACCTGGGTACCATTGTTCTGAAACAAAACGAAAAGTGTGCAAATTAGAGAGGTCCTTGTATGGCTTGAAACAATCTCCTAGAGCGTGGTTTGGTAGGTTTTGCAATGCAATGAAAGGATATGAGTACGAACAAAGCAACTGCGATCACACTCTGTTCTTCAAACGGAACCAAGGTAAACTTACAGTGCTAATCATATATGTGGATGATATGATTATTACAGGTAACGATCATGAGGAGATCAAATTGCTAGAGACAAAACTGTCTAAAGAATTTGAAATGAAAGATTTGGGTGGCTTGAAATACTTTCTAGGAATTGAAGTAGCTCGGAGTAACAAAGGTATTTTCCTATCTCAAAGGAATTATATTCTCGACTTACTTGCTGAGGTTGGAATGCTAGAGTGCAAACCAGCTGACACACCAGTGATCCAAAATCACAAGTTGGGGTTAGATCCGAACCAGAGACCAGCCAACAGAGAAAGGTACCAAAGGTTAGTTGGGAAATTGATTTATTTATCTCATACTAGACCTGACATAGCTTATGCAGTAAGTGTTGTTAGCCAATTCATGCATTCTCCGAGTGAAGAACATATGGAGGCTGTAATGAGGATTCTGAGGTATCTAAAAGGCGCCCCTGGAAGAGGGATAATGTTTGAGAAACATGGACATCTTGAAATAGCTGGCTATACCGACGCAGATTGGGCTGGGAGTGTGAGCGACCGGAAGTCAACGGCAGGTTACTTCACATTTGTGGGGGGAAACCTAGTTACTTGGAGAAGTAAGAAACAAAATGTGGTAACCTTGTCCAGTGCCGAAGCAGAATTTAGAGGAGTGGTAAAAGGTATTTGTGAATTATTATGGTTACAAAGACTTTTAACCGAACTTGGTTTTGAACCAACCAGTGAAATGAAATTGTTTTGTGATAACAAGGCTGCGATAGACATCTCTCATAACCCAGTACAGCATGACAGAACAAAGCACATTGAAGTAGATAGGCATTTTATCAGAGAGAAAATAGACTCAAAGGTCATTGAAATTCCGTTTGTAAGATCGGGTGAGCAGCTAGCAGACATGCTAACCAAAGCCGTATCAAGCAAGGTGTTTAATGAGTCTCTGTGCAAATTGGGTATGATCGATATTTACGTGCCAACTTGAGGGGGGATGTTGGAATTACAAGTTGACACGTGTAGTTGGTGTCACACCGGATCTAAAGGAGAAGATCAAGATTCTTACCAAAACCGAATTCCTGCTGAAATTGAATGATCCTGCTGGAATTAAATCAATTATTACCATAATTGATTGATTGAATATTGTCCACCATATTGGCTGATTTATTACCAAAACCATGTACAGGGGGAAAACTTACCAAATTCGTGTGAAGCTCCAAAACAGCCTATATAAACCTTGTAACCCTCTGTTCTAAAATTCAATTTAGTATTGAGTGAGTTGTAATCAGAAATTATTATGAAATAAAAGAGTGTGTGTGTGTGTGTGTTGATCCGTGGAGTGCGCTATAGGCGATACCACGTTAAAATCTCTGTGTTCGCTTGATCAATTTTCTGTGATGATGATATAATTTTGTCAATATGTAAATATACTTCGACCAAATTTTATATTTTTTAGATAGATAGAAAATTACTAGATCTAAATATTCTTAACCATCTAAAAAAAGTAATTTGGTCTCCAAGTACACTTTCATTAGAAGATTATATATGTTGATCGGTTCAAATCAACTGTTTGGACTGTAAAAACGAAGAAATGCAACCTTAACAAAAACGATGATATGAATCAATAGGAAGGCTTGATATGTGCATTGCAAAGTACCATATATATATAACCTCACTCTATACAGTGACGGAACTATGTAGAAATGAAAGACGGCTAAACCACACCAATGAATTGAAAATTTTCATTTTTATCTTGTAAATTTTTTAATTTTTACTTGGCATCCGTTGTCAAGATTTCTAAAAAAAAATTTATTTTTTACAAAAAATATTACTATTAGTCCTCCTTATAAAATGAACTTACATCACACCTACTCATCTAGCCTCCCATCTCAATTTTCTAGTTCCGTCCCTAATCTGTATATAAAATGATTAAAGTTTACTACTTACAATTATGTATTTCACTTAACAGATAGATTTGCATTTAACAAGGAGGTGAACAGTTGGGTGAATTGCAGGTATGCTCAATTTGAATTTTAAATGACGAATGAGGCAACGATACCGATAGGAGAGACCAAGAGAATCACAAAATTGCACAAGGCTCCTTTCATTATCCTCTATCAATAAATGAATAGTTAATGTTGTTTTGACATATAACATCGCTGCAAATTATAGTTCCAATTAATATAGAGTTGTTGTTCTAGAGCCTTGTGAAATATTATTTCTATTGGCAGCTGCAGGTGACTTGTCAAAGGTAGAAGAGTTGTTCTCTCCTTGCCAAATACGCAATCCGAACAAGTATAATTGGACAAATATTATGTCCCTTTCAAAATTAAAGGCAGAAATGATAGTTATGAGCCGTGACTTGCATGTTGCACATCGTGATTATTCGCGTGCCGTGATCATCTTTTGAAATTTGACACGGTACGGCACGTCACGTGAAAGATCTAGTTACGGCACGGCACGTGGTCACATGAGTCACATGCAATTAGGACCATCAGATCTTGATCAATGGTGAATCTTGAATAAACTAACCAAAATTATGAAAAAATAGTTAACCGTGACCAAACGTGAATAACGTGACCAGTCACGTTTAGATGTCTCAAGATGAAATTACATCACACCTACTCAATCAAACCAAATGTGGTCGAAGACTTCATGGGCCAGATTCAATAAGATGTCTCGCGCATAAATGATTGCTGAGAAGGATGCACTAGTATATAAGGGTTGTGTAGGCGATGCTTGAACTAAAATAGAGGATGTGAAAATTATGAGCGTACCAGTGGTATCCGTGTGCTGGTTTTTATGTTTTTTTTTTTAGTGGATTCACGTTGCTCACAGTGTGAGCAGCTTTTTATATATAAGAGTGTAAATTAAGAGCTAAAACTTCACAATTTCTCTAAAATTATGCCTGTTTACTGTTTACTGCATCGTTCTTATTATAGCGGGTGCATGTGTTGTAATGATGGTTGCTATGCTTCAAATATAATAAAAATAGCCTCTCTAAGAAATTTGTAACTAAATATTTTCAGATACTAGATGTTTTCCTTTTGAAAACACCATATCTAAAAATAAAATAAGGCTGAAGGACCCGACGTGAGGCAGAAGATCTCAGCTCCCTAAATTCTCGTTCTTGCAAAGAAAGGTTTTTGTCCGACATGCGCTTATTTTTGGGGTTTATATAAATTAATTATCCAACATCGCTCATATGACATGCTCAAGGAACTAGACAGATATTATCTGAAAAGCATTTGTATATTTATAGTTTGAAACATTACATATATATATATATACACACATCGTCGACCCTTTGATAACCCAAGAAAACACCACCCCGTTAAATATTTATCAAAAAGCAGAGCACTACTTCACATAATCAACACTCATTTACTGTACAAAGTAACAAGGCAAACAAATATGCGAATGCGATCCTACTTTTACATAACATATTTCAATAATTGAAGCAAAAAGAATGACACATATGTGTATGACTGTAGATGTAGGTGTACCGTACCATGCTCATGGAGTGAATGTTTCCATTAATTTAAATTAGTCAAACCACCACCTCAACCACCACCGCCGCAACCGCCACCACCGCAACCGCCACCGCCGCAGCCACCACCGCCGCAGCCGCCACCTCTCCCAGAATACTTTATCTTATCTCCCGGTCGAGGCTGCTCGTCCCCACAGTTGAGTATTACAACGCCAATTACGCACACCATGAAGAGGATTATGATGGCATGAGAGATGATGGGTTTGTTTGGAAAATCATTTTCAAGCAAAATGGCAAGAGCCCGTGCCATTTTTTTCTCCCTGGTAGTTCGTGTTTTGGATTACAACATATGTATATATAACAACAATCAGGAGCTAGCGCTTGTATATTATTCCCCATTTAATTAATAACAATATCAAAGCAAAGGCTCAGAATTTTCAAAGTCAACGGGCTTGTATAATTGATATACTATTTGTGTGATTCACATCTGGACCACTGATGGAATTCTTAAAAGCCACCTAGCTGAGGTTCGTAATAACTTTGATATGGTAATTCAGTCAAAAACTGTAACACCCGGTAATTTTAATTAATATTATTTTTAATTTATTTTGGATCAATATATGATTTTATAACTTTGAAGGTTTATTTTGTAAAATGAAAAAATAAAAAAAAGAGATAAGATGCCAACGTGGCACTAAGGCCACGCGGCCTATGTATGTTTTGACATGTTGAATTTTTACCACCGTCAAATTTCTCTTTATTATCTCTCTTTATTTGATTAGAAAAAAAAAGGGGATCAACGTGGCATTTTTTTAGCCACGCGACTTGCATGCATTGCCCTCCCTAACCGACCTTTCTAATTCATGAAAATATTTAATCTCCCTATTAAACCTCTTAACTCTCTCTCTCCTTACCGATTCAAAACTGAAAAAAAAATATAGAAAAATGAAAGAGAAAGAAAGAGAGTTAATTATGTAAATAAATATTTTGATATTGATTATAATTTGATTGTTTGTTCGATTGGAATTCCGACTACGTCGTGTTGATTTTGAACTGTTGATTGCAATCTGATTTGGATTTCTGGATTTGGATTTCTGGATTGATCGCTATCAGGTAACCGGATTTCTCTATAATCTGTGTTTTCGTTTTGTTTGGTTGAATGAACCGTTAGCATGATATGGATGCGCATGTATTTGTTATAAATGCATGACTTGAATGCATAACTTTGCATGTGAGGCATATTCTATTTCCAGAAACTAATAATGACTTGATTTGAAGTACTTGGTCTGAAACATAAGTTATAGTTGAATTATATTATGCATTGTATTTCTTAGTTCAGTCAAAAGGATGCATTAGCACATTTTTATGAACCAGCTTTTGAAGCTGAAATATGACATGATTTGAAAAGAATGATTTGTAACATGGTACTGTGAACTGTGTTTAAAGAACTATAAGTCTGAAACCTGACGGTCATGTAGGCGCTGTCTTTTCGTGGTAGCGCATGACCGTGGTAATGTATTGATTGAACATTGAACTTGGAAACTTGATCGGTCATGTAGGCGCTGTCTTTTCGTGGTAGCGCATGACCGGGGTCATGTAGGCGCTGTATTCGTGGTAAGCGCGTAATTTCTGTTATGTAGGCGCCATAAATTCATGGAAGCGCATAACAGAAATTCCGTAGGTGCCGTATTCGTGGTAGTGCGTGATCCAGTTATGTAGGCGCCGTTGATTCGTGGAAGCTCATAACTGAAGGCACGTAGGCGCCGTTGATTCCATATTACCCTTACTCTCTCTTTTCAATTTAATTAAAAAGTGAGAAGACAGCTTCTAACCCAATTAATGAAAGAACCAATAAAAGAAATTATTAAAAGAACCAATAAAGGAAAGGAAAATAACTAAGAATTTCAAGCGTGTATAAATTTTACTTGAAACAGAAAACCTCTTCTATATTCACTGAAGCTATAGTCCACTTTTTCTTTATTAAAATGTAGAAATCCTTCGAAGAATATTTGATGAACAGTTAAGAAAAAAGGGAAAAGAGGACATGCTTTGAAAGATGCCAAATGTACTGTCTGACAAAGCAACTGATCAATATTTTCAAAATGAAAAGGCAAAACAATACAAACCAAAATTAACATTTTACTTTGAACAATTGCATATCCATCAAATGTGTTGTATTGTCATGGCACTAAGTAAGTTGATCACTGTTCAGGTAAAAAGTTTAGTATCTTTGAACTAAACAACTGCTTTAAAAACATTTGCACTATATACAACTATGGGCTGTTAGCGGACATCTTGCTCGGAGCTTTGCAGTTGCAGACCTGGTTAACCAACCAGGGCTCTTGGGGATCTGCTAACCGAGGAGGACCAACATTCAATCTATGGAAAGTGTACCACTAATTCTAATTGAAATTCGAAGCAGCATTCATATTTTTTATTGCAAAATAGTATAAACCCATAAACTGAAATGTTGGGAGATTATATGTATGCAATGTTTATTAGTCTAAGAGGACCCATTTTCTATACTATGGCTTTAATTATTGTTGTTGAGATTTTATTTTGGCTTGGCATATAATTAAGTTCCGAAAGCAGCTAATAGTCTCCGGACCCCAATCCCCGGAAAATCCCCGGAGCCCAATCTCTGTAAACTAATGAAGCTAATCCTGTAAACCTTTTACAGTAAACCTATAAACTAATACAATGAATGTTGAACTAGTATCGAATTCTCAAAAACAGTTATATATTCGCGTGGTCCTCCTTAGTAACATTTTCTCTTTTGGATATAACTCAAAGTCCCTGTAAACTAATGAAGCTAATCCTGTAAACCTTTTGCAGTAAACTTATAAACTAATACAGTGGATGTCGAACTAGTAGCGAATTCTCAAAAACAGTTATATATCCGCGTGGTCCCCTCATGAAAGTGCGTGGTCCCCTCATTAAAAGCGCGTGGTCCCCTTTAGTAACCTTTTCTCTTTTATAAAAATGGAAAGTTTAACAGAGGGGGATTTTACGGGGATATGAGAACGGGGCACAGTACCTTTTCTCTTAAGTTCCTATCTCTTAAGTAATATGGAATTTGACTTTTCTTGTATATAAGTATATTAAGGCTACAATATTGTTAAATACTCCCATCTTTCGAGTCAGTCGATTTGTGAATTAGATACTTTTTATTGAATATGATTGTATTTTTGGGGTTGTTATATATATATATACTTTCTCGGATGCTTACAATACATATATATACTTATAGATTTATAAGGTTAGCCGCGCCGTTGCTTACTTTCGTAAAAGGTTTTGCGAACTCAAGAAGGCCGCTTATGATGCTGAGGATGTGCTCAGCGAGTACCGGTACGAGGTTACACGTGTCCAAGTAGAGGCAAGAAAGGGTTATGAGGATTCCTTGAGCTTCAGAATTTGATAAGCCTCTCAAGATCCTCCTCCATGGCACGAGCACACTGCCTTTTTGAGTTATTAGAATTTGATGAAGAGGAAGAGGAAGAGTGTGCAGAGGCTGTAATTGAGGGGAGCAAATTGGTGGCTAGCGAGGTTATCAAATTCCCTGCCATTTTGCTCGGTAGATTAATTTATGTGAAGACAGGGAGGAAAGAACCTAATTATATGTGATTTGTGAAAATGAGAAACGAGTAAAGAGCAGCAGATCTGAGGTGGTAGTGGCGCGGAGCTAGTCAATGTTTATTTGACCTATTCTTTTGTATATAACGAGAGTGGATGTATACTTTAGGTTGAGTGGGTCACTAATTATTACCTTGCCGTAAGGGAAGCTTAGGTTGAGTGGGTCACTAATTATTACCTTGCCGTAAGGGAAGGTAAGCTCTTGGATGAACTGAATTTCATACTATAGTTGCCGTAAGGTAAGGTAAGGTAAGGTAAGTGTTGATATAGCAGCACCGAAGCCCAAGCCCACTACAATATTCAAGAAAGTTCTAACCGACATATATAGTCTGTACAATTGAAATATGCTAGATGGTTCTACATAATTGTAGT
Source organism: Carex myosuroides (assembly GCA_028015225.1). Lineage (NCBI taxonomy): Eukaryota > Viridiplantae > Streptophyta > Magnoliopsida > Poales > Cyperaceae > Carex > Carex myosuroides. The sequence goes on along the minus strand of CM051464.1, from coordinate 15,154,581 downwards.
TAATATATTGTAAACCGACATACAATCAAGTCGGTAAAGAAATAACTAGAAATATCTAAACCGACATAGACCTTGTATAAATAAGTTGTAGAGGTCCGTAGATAGAATGAGAGACATGTATGAATTAGTGTGAGAAACATATATTACTCCTTGTACTCTCTCCATTTATAATAGAAGTTAGTATAATACTCAACAAGTGGTATCAGAGCCAAGTTAGGTCTTGTTGGCTAGAAGGTTCGTATAACCTGTGAGTTTGTTGTTGTGTCGAAGGTCCTGTTGGCTAGGAGGTTTGTGTAACCCGAGTCCGTCGTGGTGTCGAAATGTCAGACTTGAGTGGCATGAGTGGTCTCATTGAGAAGTTGAATAATTATAATTATAGAGACTGGCGTACCTGTATCAAGTTATATTTGCAGGGTCAAGATTTGTTGGAGATCGTGGGTGGTGATGAGATCGAACTGCCACCGAATTCGATCCGAGCTTACAAGAAGTGGAAGGTGAAGGCGGGCCGAGCGTTATTTGTGTTGAAGGCTACGGTAGACAAGAGCCTACTGTCTCACATTGAAGATGTGGAGACACCAAAAGAGGCATGGGATGTTTTCGCCGCGTTGTTTTCAAGGAAGAACACAAGTCGGCTGCAACTGCTCGAGAGGGAGCTGATGAATATCTCCCAAGGTGACATGACTGTAAGTGAGTACTTTCTTAAAGTAAAGAATTTGTGTAGGAAGATTGAGCAGCTAGACGCCAATACCAAAATTGGCGAAGATAGGATGCGGCGAATTATCCTAAATGGCATAAGGCCGGAGTACAGCGCCTTCATCACAGCAATTCAAGGATGGGCGACGCAACCAACCCTGCTGGAACTGGAGAATTTGTTGGCCAGTCAGGAAGCTCTTGCCAACCAGCTCGCAGGTTTGACGGTGAAGCACGAAGAGGAGAAGGCCCTGTATAGTGGTCGACATGGAGACTCGAGCAGGGACAGGTATCGACGACAACCTGAGGCGGAGAAGGTCTGTCATGAACAATGCAAGAGGTGTTCATGTTTAGGGGGAGCTCCTAGAGGCCAAGAGGGAAAAGGAGCCGAAAGTGGTGAATACCGGAGTAGAAGAGTAGAGTGCTACAATTGCGGACGACGAGGGCACTATGCGAGAGAGTGCCAGTTCAGGAAGAATGAAGGAAGCTTCGTGGTGACCACGAAGGAGAAGGCACCGGAGGAGGTCCCAAGTGAAGAAGAGTGGGACGCAGTGGCGGCTGTTGCGATGCAGTCGGTGGCCGACGTAGAGGACGTCGAAGAGGCTGATATGCCTGAGGATGAGGAGATTGACTTCGAGTCATGGTTCTTTGAAGAACCAGTTGAAGAACCGGTTAAGAAGGAGACCGGAGTTGTGAGGTGCGTAGTGGCTGATGAAGAGAAGCCACAAGAGAGCACTGAGATGGTGACCATCAAGAAGGGTGGTGATGACGAGACGACACAGAGGAGTGTCGCTCTTGTGCAGAAGACTGCAGGACGAGAGTTTGTGCAAGAAGATGCAGCTCGTCTGATGATTCGTCGAGAGAAGAAACCTAGACGAGGACCTGTGCCAAGGCAGCGTGAGAAGAATATTCCAGAATCTTCTCTTCTGAAGAAGACTATTCTGGAAGATCGACCGCAGACATCTGAGCAACTTCAAGTTCAGAAAATTGAAAGAAGCAAGAAGCATGACGACCCAGATAAACGTGGAGTACCGAAGATCAAGACAACACCAAGTCGGTGCTGAGAGGGAGTGTTGATATAGCAGCACCGAAGCCCAAGCCCACTACAATATTCAAGAAAGTTCTAACGCCGACATATATAGTCTGTACAATTGAAATATGCTAGATGGTTCTACATAATTGTAGTTAATATATTGTAAACCGACATACAATCAAGTCGGTAAAGAAATAACTAGAAATATCTAAACCGACATAGACCTTGTATAAATAAGTTGTAGAGGTCCGTAGATAGAATGAGAGACATGTATGAATTAGTGTGAGAAACATATATTACTCCTTGTACTCTCTCCATTTATAATAGAAGTTAGTCTAATACTCAACAGTAAGCTCTTGGGGTCCCTATGGAGAACAGCTTGGGTCCGATGCCCATCGGACTAAAATTTGGGTCCGATGGATTTAGCGACCCTCCGATCTACTTTAAGATTGTGCGCATGAATTTTAAAGCAGATATGAAAATTACGGGTGCGAATCTTAAAGCAGATTGGATGGCCATCAAACCATCGAACTCACTTTGAGTCCGATGGGCATCGGACCCAAATTGGTTCCATCCCTATGTCTATAGTTGGAGTGGGGTCACTAATATAAAACTTTAACCTCACGAGCCCATTATAAAAGCCCATTACAAAGGCCATTACAAAGGCCCACTAATATAAAACCCAAAATATGCACCTACATCTACAGTTCTACACCCGTTTTATTATTACAGCGGCAAATGTTGCACGCTTTGAAATACTTCAAACACCCAAAAAAAAAAAATTAATAAAAATCTAGTTCGAGTGTTGACTGGGCCTTAATGCTGCTTTTGAAGAAACAACCCTACAAAAGAGGAGAATTATACATAAGTGTTAGTTAAAATTCAAAAAGAAAACAAATATATGTACAAATTACGTGCAAATAAATGGGTGGCAATTTTGGAGCTTCCTTGCAACCTAAAATTTACTTTTGTCCCTACAGAAAAAGAAATGCCATGCATAACCCTACAGAAAACCGGGAATATCATATCTACCCCTCAATTTTTAAATATTTATGCATCCATGCTTCCCCATATTATTTCAAAATATCACTGAAGTAACCTACCTCACAGTGCCATATGAATGTTCTTTTTTATTTAAGAAAAACGAAAACTTCTATTTGAAGCTAAAAGGGATACATAATTACTTTTGTTTAAGAAGGCATATATGAAATATTCTATTATGAAATTAAAAGTGCATATGAGAAAAGAGGAAATAGCATAGAGGTATACTTGACACAATAGTTGCCAAGTAGCATGCCAATGCATTTGATTGCTGCCACAACAACTTCCTCCTGCAACATTAGCAAACATTTCTTACAGAGAGAAAAGGAAAAAGAGAAACACATTATTTTATATCAAATTATATTATTTTAAATGACTTTATTGCAAAATTACCTTGGCAAACTCGATAAATCCATATCTGGTGCTGCTCTTATGATCGCCCAGGAGTCTAATGCAAGATACCTACATAAATTATTTGTCTTAGATCAAATTACCCAAAAAAGAAAACATTATTTAGTTTCGTTCCTTTTAGGCTACTGTCCCTTTGGGAACCAAAAATAATAAAATATAATAATAAAATGTTCATTTGTCGAACCAGGAGCAATCTAATGAGTCGGTAAATTTTACCAAGAATTATGATTACAAAAAGTAAAAAAGTTTAGTGATGTAAAATATATATATTCAAATAAAAAAGATTATGAACCTCGTTTGATTTATTGCGATTTCCAATTTGAAGGTAAGGGCAGCCCCAATCGCAAACAAGAACTTCAGAGAGATGTTTGGAAAATAGATGTTCGTAAAAAAATTTGTCCATCAAAATTTTTAATTTTTACAAAAATTAATACTATTAGTTCCCTCATAAAGTGAAATTAGACATTTACTTATTCAACACTCCCCCCTCTCAATTTTCTGGTTCCATCCCACTCAATACTATATATTTTTAGGCATTCTCTACGAAAGTGCAAATCACTATCGGTAATCAACATATTATTAAATTACAGTATGGTCAATCACTACCTGTACTTGCACAAATCTTAATTAAAGTAAAATGTAAGCACGCTACAAGAAAAGCATATCTAGGTAAATGGAAAACAAATAATCGTCCTGTAAAATAAAAAAACCCAGTACAACATAAGAACTGCTTCAGTGCTTTACAAGATTATCTAAATGATTCAAGACAAGCTGAGTTCTCGTAATTTAAAACCATTGAATTATCTATACTAGTGCACAGGGGTGGATCCAGAATTTTCATCTGGGGGGGAGGGTAAAGTTAATCCGGGCCTATATATCTCCATAGAAAATCATCCAAGAAGGGGCAGAGGGAACAGAGGGGGCAAAGAGGGCAGAGGGGGCAGAGGGGGCATGGCCTAGCGCTCTGCTGCTTGTTGAAACACTAATATTAATAGAAACAGGAAGGCCGAATAAAGCACCCACATGTGATCAGATAAATATGGATATACAGACCACCAGATGTTCTTGGGGTTTAAATCACTAGCTACATATGGAATGTGTCTCAGTATTTTTTATTCCTCCCTGAAACGCTTATAATGTAGTCTGAATGTGGCTACAATGCTTTGGAGAGTATAGGTGGCAGTATACGTGAGAATTAGAGACCCAATAAAACCCAAAGGAACTAGCACCAGATGCAGACCTAATCCCAGTGCAATTAACATGAACCATGCAGCACAAGTAAACAAATCCATGGATTCATCAATGTTCCTTTCCATCCTATCAAAATTATCAACCCACGAGCTGTGTATGAGGTGCGTAGTAGCCAAGAAGGAAAAAATAAATGCAAAGAGGTCTGCTAAGACAAATGCCCTGAACACATATTTCCTTCCTAGAATTGGGGTGCCTGTTTCTTGATTAGTACCTCCTGGAAGAGTAAAAGCTGCAGCGAATGTTACTGTTACAATAAGCACAGAACCCAGGCCCACTAACTGGGCTTTGGCCATCAAACTCTCTGAGTTTATTTCAGCACGTCTTGCGTCCGTTGTCGAAATGTGGTCCTCTTTGATGCCTATAATTAACTCTGTTTCTGACATTTGGTCTTTAGTGTAGTCCTGAAACCAACCTGTACTGAAACGAGCTCCTCTTTTTTTAACGTAAAATTCACCCAAGGCGTCGCTTCTCTTCAATCTTCCAAAAAAAATACCTTCCTAGAAAAGGAAAAGTAAAAGGAATATATAAGTTGGATTGGCAAAGTATTTGATGCACTAGCTCCTAAGGAATATCTTAACCCAATGAATTCAGCTCTGAAGGAAGTTGAAGTTTCAAAACAAATTACAAAACCACACAATTAGATCTATATGTTTAAGATGTGTATATGCAGGTAAGCCCTACAAGAGAAGAAACCACTTCTTTTAGAAATGGCTATTGCATCAGTTAAATGTGTAATGGATATAAGACGGTTGGTTGGGCGCACACTTCCATGTACAGGTGCAAGCACCAAATAGCTAGAAAATAAACAACATGCTTTGGACAAGGTGCAGAAGTAGAAGCTAACATTTGGAAAAATCTTGGAATGCCTCAATAAATCAAGTCCGGCTGTGACCTATTTTAAAGAAAAGAAAATTCGACCAAGGTTGATGAGAAATAGTGGGCAGCTAACCTGAGTGTTCCTTGCAGATTTCCTAAGTTGAATCACCGAAAGGTCGAAAGCTGTTAGACATTCCTTGTTTTGTAAAGTCAGGTCTAATTGATTGTTCTCCAAAAGAGATAGCATAACATCATTATATTCATGTCCTGCCGCTAAATGTAATGGTGTGTTTCCTTTGTTATCCATTGTGTTTGCCATTCTATTCAACATTTTCTTCCAGTAGGAGATGGGAAGCTCCTTTTTTGAATCTTTAAGCAATTTAAAGATAACATTTGACTTCTTCGCTTCTATGGCAATGTGTAGGAAGTTCCTACCGTTACAGTCAAGTAGCTGACCTGAATCAAGGCACCTTTGTAAGAGAAGGACATGATAGACTTAATAAAACATGACGTGCTTTTACAATTAGAAACACGTAATCCAGAATCCGTAAATCCAAAATAAAATAGCAAATGAGTTTAAATCTTACAGTTCTGAATTGAAGACATCTTTAAGCGGAAGCGTTAATACTGAGATCTTCAATGATTTTCCTGATAACTGATGATGGACACAGCGTTTTCTCTTAATAGCGTTTTCTCTTAATTCAGTAGTAAGAAATAGAGAGACGTTATTCTGATTGGTTTTCTGTATCTTATCAGGCAATCAATTGGGACCAGTATCTATTAATAGCAACAGATTTTTCCATCAAAAATGCTGAAGCCCTTTCGTTCATTTCTTTGAATGAACCTGGTGCATATTAATAACATAGGCCATAACATAATAAAATAAAACTAACATTCTCCCACTTGGCCGTAATGTTATAACATAATAAAGCACATATTAAAAATTGGCCAATATAATTTTCATTAATCATGAACCTGTTCAGTTAGTAATACCAAACCAAACTAATGTAATCAGAATAACAAATGTCGTTATTCGATCCCCATTAATTATAACAATGGTACTCTTTCCAACAATGGTTAGTAATTTTCATTCGGTCCTCATAAGTAATTTGCTTAGATTAAATAAAATTATGCGCATCGTAGTAAGCAAACTTATAAATTCAAAGTCAATACATAATTAAATATTCAGTACATAACATAATATATATATATAGTTTACAACAACAAAATTATAATACATTAACTAAACCCATGCCGGCAACATGCTCTTTGTAAAGAGTGGGTGGTAGCGCTTTTGTTAGAGAATCAGCTAACATAGCTCTAGTATTAATTTGTTGTATCATAATAGTACCATCTTTGACTTTGTCTCTAACAACAAGATATTTGATGTCAATCCACTTAGACGCACCACTTGATTTGTTATTCTTAGAGAAGAAAACAGCAGCCTCGTTATCACAAAATAAGGTGAGTGGCCTCGCAATACTGTCAATTACTTGAAGTCCTGGTATAAAATTCTTCAACCAAACTGCTTGACCAGTAGCATGAAAACACGCCACAAATTCTGCTTGCATAGTGGAAGATGCCCTTAAAGACTACTTAGCACTCTTCCATGAAATTGGTCCCCCTGCAAGCATAAATATGTAACCTGATGTGGATTTCTTACTGTCGACACATCCAGAAAAATCTGAATCAGAATAACCAATAACTTCAAGGTTATTTGACTTCTTGTAAGTAAGCATATTATCTTTTGTCCCTTGCAAATAGCGTAAAACTTTCTTGGCAGCTTTCCAATGTTCCATTCCTGGATCAGTTTGATATCGGCCAAGCATACCAACTGCAAATGCAATATCAGGACGTGTACAAACTTGAGCATACATTAGACTCCCTACTACCGAAGCGTATGGAATTTGCTTCATTTGAGCACGTTCTATTTCATTTTTAGGACATTGAAACTTGCTGAATTTGTCACCCTTGACAATAGGAGCAACACTAGGGGAGCAATTGTGCATATTATATCTTTTAAGCACTTTCTCAATATATGCTTTTTGGGATAAACCTAAGATCCCACGAGACCTATCTCGGTAAATTTCAATTCCTATAACATAAGAGGCTTCACCAAGATCCTTCATTTCAAACTTAGTTGATAGAAAACGTTTTGTCTCATATAACATGTCTAAATCACTGCTTGCTAATAAAATATCATCCACGTACAAAACGAGAAAGATAAATTTACTCCCACTAACCTTGAGATATATGCATTGATCTATTGTATTTTCTTTAAATCCAAATTCGGTTATGACCTCATCAAACTTGAGATACCACTGTCGTGAAGCTTGTTTTAACCCATATATTGAACGTTTTAACCGACATGCCATATGTTCCTTGCCTTGTACAACAAACCCTTCAGGTTGTTTCATAAAAATTTCTTCATGCAAGTTACCATTAAGAAATGCAGTTTTCACATCCATTTGATGTAGTTCTAAATCATAATGAGCTACAAGAGCTAAAATAATTCTTAATGAATCTTTCTTTGAGACAGGAGAAAATGTATTATCAAAATGTACACCTTCTTGTTGCGTAAACCCTTTAGCGACTAATCTGGCCTTAAATCTGTCAATGTTACCTTTTGAGTCTGTTTTTGTTTTATAGACCCATTTACAACCTACAGGCTTAACCCCGACAGGTAACTCAACAAGATCCCAAACTTCGTTAATTTCCATTGATTTCATTTCGTCATTCATGGCTTCTAGCCATTGAGATGATTTATCGCTCATAATTGCTTGCTTGAATGAGTTAGGATCTTCTCCATGACCTATATCACATCCTTCTTCTGTAAGGTATACGATATAATCATCAGGTATGGCAGATCTTCTCTCTCTTTGCGATCTACGTAAGGGTTCTTGTGGCAGAATAGGTGTTTCATCAACATTAGGAATATCATGAACATGAGTTTCTTCATTAGTCTCTTGCACATGAGGTATAGAATTTGTAACCTCTCGAATTATCGAAATTGGAACATAAATACGATTTTCCTCGAGGTTTACAGTTCTATTTACATTACTCCCACTAACGTTGCCATTTTCAAAAAATACAGCATGTCTAGTCTCAACTATTCTAGTGGTATGTGACGGGCAATAAAATCTAAAACCTTTGGATCTCTCTGGATAACCAATAAAATAACAACTAATGGTTCTGGAATCAAGTTTCTTTAGTTGCGGATTATAGACTTTTGCTTCAGCAGGACAGCCCCACACACGTAAGTATCCTAATTGCCAATTTCTGCCAGTCCACAGTTCGTAAGGTGTTTTTGGAACAGATTTACTAGGAACCCGATTTAGAATATGTGTGGCTGTTTTTAAGGATTCTGTCCACAAAAAATCCGGCAATGTGGTATTGCAAATCATACTTCGTACCATATCCATTAGTGTACGGTTACGTCTTTCAGCAACTCCATTCTGTCGAGGATCTCCCGGCATTGAGTACTGATGAATAATACCATTTTCTTGAAGAAATATAGCGAATGGGCCTGGACTTTGACCAAGGTCGGTGTGTCTACCATAATATTCACCGCCTCTATCTGATCGCACTACTTTAATTTTAAGGTTATGTTGATTTTCAACTTCAGCCTTAAAAATTTTGAATTTATCTAGTGCTTCAGATTTTTCATTAATCAGATACACATAACCATAACGAGAATAATCGTCAATGAAAGTAATAAACGATTTATGCCCGTTAATACCCGGAGTAGGAAAAGGACCACATATATCAGTATGAATAATTTCTAATAGTCCCCCACTTCGAGTGGGTCCTTTCTTATTTCCCTTGACAAATTTTCCTTTAACACATTCTACGCAGTTGTCGAAATCAGAAAAATCTAATGCCGGGAGAATTTCATTTCTAATGAGACGTTGCATTCTATCTCTTGAAATATGACCCAACCTGCGATGCCATAATTTGGAAGAATTTCCAACATCACGATTTCTCTTAACTCCACGTTTATGATTAACACTAGTAATATTCATAGATAACAGAGATTCACAAAAGGAAGAATCCAAAAATAATTTATATAGATTATCACATAATAATCCAGAACCAACAAACTTAGAGTTATGATATAGTTTCAACTCATTATTTCCAAACTGAAACATAAAACCACATGCATCAAGTCTAGAAACAGAAATTAAATTCCTAATCACACTAGGAATATAAACTACATCATGTAAATCAAGAATAAAGCCACTCTTCAAAACCAAACGAAGAGTTCCAACAGCCTCTACTTCAGCCTCTAGTCCGTTAGCAACCTTAAGTTTCCTTTCTCCCCTTTGAAGCATCCTCACGGAATGGAATCCCTGCAATGAGTTCGTAATGTGCACAGAGGCACCAGTGTCAACCCACCACGTATTTAAGGGAATATCAACTAAAAAGGTTTCACAAATCATGAAATTTAAATCATTACCCTTTTTAGCGAGCCAATCTTTAAACTTCACACAGTCCTTCCTCATGTGTCCACGTTTCTTACAGTGGTGACACTTAGGAGCATGCACGGGTTTTGTACCAGATGTACTTGCCTTGTTAATTCCAGTAGCCGAATTCACTTTATTTTTACCTTTACCATTGTCTTTCATTTTCGGTTTTGGACTTTGAACAACAATATGTGCATAATCAGGTTTCTCAGCCTTAATCCTTTCTTCTTCTTCAACACACATGGCAATTAATTCGCTCATTTTCCACTTTTCTTTCTGCGTATTATAATTGATCTTGAAAGGACCAAATTGTGCAGGAAGAGAAGTCATAATGAAATGAACTAAAAAGCCTTCAGAAATTGCCATATCCATGCCGTTTAATTTTGCGGCCATATCATTCATCATCATGATATGTTCACGTACACCGCTTGTCCCGTTATACTTGGTGGTGAGCATTTTCATTATGAGAGTACTTGCATTAGCCTTAGAAGTACTTTTAAACTGCTCTTCAACAGAAGCCAAATACTGTTTAGCAGTGAATACAGTATTTGCATTATCCTTCTCAGGAATACCTCCTCTTATAGCAGATGTAATAGTACTTTTCATAATCATGAGAGACATGCGGTTTGAGCGCTCCCATTTTTCTAAATTATTTTTATCATCATCAGTACTTTTATCTGTAATAGCAGGTTTGTCCATTCGTAATGCCTGGTCAATATCCAGAACACCAAGACAAATCTCAATTTTCTCTTTCCAAGTGGAAAAATTAGTTCCGTTCAATGGTATTATTCCAGAGATTTGAGCATGAACATTATTCAATGCTGCATTAGATTCAGAAAAAAAAAATGCTTACTATTATCAAAGATAAATCCACAAATAACATAATAACATTAAATCAACTGTATATATAGAGGGACTAACAATAATTATACTGAAATAAATAATAAAACGCCAAATTATATTTCAGTTCTATCATAACAATTGTTGCATAAAATTCAATTTATATCACCGTTGGGCAGAAATAAATTGAATTGCTAAAATAAAGAAATTCATTTAATAAATCATAATGGCAATTAAAGTTGGTAAAATTAACCTTTATAATTTATTACATGAAGAAAACGTAATTTTATTAAAATTAATTTGTATCACCGTTGGGCAGAAACAAATTAAAACAAATAAATTCATTTAATAAATCATAATGGCAATTAAAGTTGGTAAAATTAACCGTCATAATTTATTAAATGTATAACATAATTGTGACTTAAATCACAAAATTAATTTTATCATAATAATAACGTTAAATAATAATGTCTAAAATTATTTATATGAAATATATATAATAAATTTCTGCAACAGAAAATTAATTAGACCAAAATTATATATTAATTCATATAAAACCATAGAAAATACCATTATAATACGGACTGTGCAACATATATACACATATAGGTTTTTGTATATGCAATCCCATCTTATCCTATCATATAACATATAGTCTAGATCCAATACAACACATATAACACATAGTTCGGTCCTTCCTCTTCATTAGCCATACAATCAACTTTTGGCAAAACGCATGGTTGTCATCTAGGTTGGACCGAAGTTTTGTTCATCATAAGTTGCATCAGATCCAATATAGCAAAATAGAGATGTGCATGTGAGGCCTCTTGGGAGGTTAAAGGTCTCCAACTTTTGCATCTCCCATGAATTTTAATAATAGAGAATAATGATGAATTGTTTCAAGAATAATAAATTCATAAAATTAATAATTCTCAAAATTTATATGAATCAAAGAATTTAAAAAAAAAAAAAATTAATAATTCTCCGATTAAAATTAGTAATTAATTCCAAAAAAAAATATTTTACTCTCGGATTAATCCAAAATTCATCCAAAATGAATTTGTCAGTTTAAATTCGTCGTTCATAATATTTATACGAAAAAAAAAATTATTGCATCTTATATGAATTTACGGTGGCTCTGATACCAAATGATAGACTTAATAAAACATGACGTGCTTTTACAATTAGAAACACGTAATCCAGAATCCGTAAATCCAAAATAAAATAGCAAATGAGTTTAAATCTTACAGTTCTGAATTGAAGACATCTTTAAGCGGAAGCGTTAATACTGAGATCTTCAATGATTTTCCTGATAACTGATGATGGACACAGCGTTTTCTCTTAATAGCGGTTTCTCTTAATTCAGTAGTAAGAAATAGAGAGACGTTATTCTGATTGGTTTTCTGTATCTTATCAGGCAATCAATTGGGACCAGTATCTATTAATAGCAACAGATTTTTCCATCAAAAATGCTGAAGCCCTTTCGTTCATTTCTTTGAATGAACCTGGTGCATATTAATAACATAGGCCATAACATAATAAAATAAAACTAACAGGACAATCATCTTTACATGGCCCATTCGTGCTGCAGTATGCACAGGAAATGATCCGTGTGAATCTGGGATGTATACCAAGGACGGATCTTTATCCAATAGGAGTTTGGCAATCTTATGATTTCCAGTTGATGCTACGAAGTAGAGAGGAGTTCTCCCTGTTTCATCCACCCACCTATCAAGTGGTTCTGAGTACAGTTGTAATAGTTCTTCGGTGAGTCCTGTCAATAAGATAACACAGAGAAGGTCAATTAGGCAAACCATAGTTTTAGTTTTAGTAAGCAATCATTCCTTCCTTGCTGAATGAGAAGCAGCTGACTGAAAGTATTTTGCATCCTTTTTTTTACACGCTATTAGCCACATGTACCAGTAGTGCATCTGTGCAAAATATATACAAGCATACTACAAACTTTTTTAAACCATTGGAAGAAGTTCATCTTATAGGGTATATTGTGATTACAGAGTGAGACTTCAGTTAAATTGGATTTCAACATTTGATTGAGAATGGACTGAAGTAGGGTGACAGCATTACTGACATATTGTCACTTTAATTTCATAAAACGAGAAGTCGAAGAGACCTGTTAATAAGAACTAAAATTTATTTAATTTGTGCTCTTACATGAGGAATTGTAGGTACTTTATGGTGCTCAGTTCTAACCAATGGGCATGCATGACACAGCCGGCAATAACTTGTACAATGTTTATACTCTGTGCACTTTACATGAGAAAAGAAGCTGGAAGATGCAACAAGGTGACTTATTCCTTTTTTGTTTCCTTATAAATGGAGGTTGTTATGTTCCCACTTAATTAGTGGAAAACTAGGTTACTCTATGTTGTTTTCCTAGAAGTTCTGAATTGATGATGTCCTCAAAATCATGTTATAACTCAGTATTATTAAGTAAAGTCATTTGGTAGAGCTATGAAGCCAAAGGCTAAGGGTGTTCATTGATTGATTTGGTTCAAACCGAACTAAAATTAGTCCAGCCAAATAATTCACCATTAACCAAAATACAAATTGGATCGACTAAATAATCTGATCAACTGAATTAGACACTGAACCAAATAAACCAAAGTTAATTTCGTTTTAACTAAATTGGTATGAAAAATTGAAATAATAATTGTAATATGAATATCAAGTATAGCTATTATCTATAATAAGTGTTATATTACAATACTAACACAATACTAATAAATACTTGATTTGTTTGATCTCTTCAGTTTATTTGAAATTTGGCAAAATAAACAAAAAACCAAATTGATTTAACCAAAATAAATTTTATGGTTGATAAAAGTAAAGAAAATGGATCGTCTGATTAAACTTAGCAAGAAACTGCTGTCTCAAGTTGAATAAGAAAAATCAATCGATATTGTTATGTACCTGGGTCTTGGAGTACTGCAGCATGCAACGCCGTCTGCTTTTTTGGTCCTGTGAAAAAAGCTGGTGTAATTTGGTGATTCAACATTTTTGCCACCATATTCTGTACCACATCAAGCGATCCCCTTGCAGTAGCCAAATACAAGGGAGAGACAGAATCATTGTTGACCAGGCCCGCCAATTCAAGATCTTCTCTCATTAGAGCCGAGACAACAACTCCATGACCGTGTCTGGCAGCTTCATGTAAGGCTGTTTCCCCTAGGCAGTTCTTTTGTCTAAGCAGCTCTTTCAATCCAGCCTCACCGAATTCGAAATTGGCATTTGCCATCAACCTCAAAATAGTGTTTAGATGCCCGTATCTTGCAGCATGGTGGAAGGGTGTCTCATTTCTTACATTGCGTTCCTTCAGCAATGAGCTATCTTTCATACAGATTGCAGACACAAGATTTCCGTGGTCATTGGCAGAGAGTATGTGAAGAATAGTGTTCTCCATACCTGCAAAAGCAATTGTCAATTTTCATTTTGGGTCAGGCAGGTTTGAGTTAGGATCTTTCTTTTTTTTTTCTCATTTCAGGCAGGTCCTGGCAGACTCCATGCCTGGACTTCATGTAGTAGATCTGTTCAAGGATCAATTGGGTCGATCGAGCTTTATTAGGTTGTGAGTTAATAAGGTCGGTATTATTTTGTGTGCTGGTTAATCAAATTGGGATCCGAGTCGGCCGAATTTTTGGACAGTTGGTCCTCATGTAAGAAACTATTTGAACAGTCGGTATTTAGTTAATAAGGGTTAAAATAGGATGGTATTTACTGACCATTAATTATTTCCAATGTTTTAAAATTTGGTGATATAATTCTGATACCCAAATTTCGTGAAAGTCACTAATAATGGAAAGTGATTCATGAAATAAAATTCATGATAAAATTATACATAAAAAATCATGAATTTTGATATAAAGAAAACCATAAAAACTCGAAAGGAGTGAATTTATATGAATTTATCAAGTTCAAGAGACATTTCTGGGTGCACAGAATGGGGGTACACCTAACAGAAACCCTAATCAACTCCTTGCTGTCCGCATATGTGTCCGCATGGACGGTGCCGCATGTAGTTTATGTGTCAGCATGACCACGTATTCAAATCCATATACACATGACTGCATGACATTTTGAGCCCGTCAGGAAACCGCATACGTATATGTGGTCCATGCGACCGCATTGAAAAACACCGATTATTTCTGATATTTGGACAGTCTATTCTTATAGTTTACCATATTCTACTATTATTTATCATTAGATAGATGAGTTCTAGCTTTTAAACGAAACACTATAATCATTCCCAATCGACTAGTCAATTAACTGTTCCAATTTTCCAGCCCCAACAAAAAAAAAAAAAAAACTAACGGTTGAAATTAAAAACGGACTATAATATAAGCTCTGAGTCAACCTCTAGATTTGAGCATAACACCAGTGAAATTTAAATTTACATTGTTACACTCGGGCCTTCATTTCTGAACAATTCAAAAGAGGCCCATTTTGATATTTTGAATTATTGGAAACAGTGAGAGTTTATGACCCATTTTAATATTCATGGATCATGATACTTGTGGTACCGTATCAACGATGGCTTCCAAGTTTGCTCTTAGTGCATATAGCAGAGTTTTAACTAATGGTCGTAACCGTTTGACAAATAAAGCTTTTGAAATTATACTTGTATGCCTAAAAGATTTGGTTGGATGTCTAACAAAAAGCACATGACCAATCCAAACTAATGTTCGAAAGTACCAAGTACATGGCATCAAGGATGATATGATGATTATGAATGGGGATATTAAAGAGACCATTCGGTGACGAAAGTAGAATTATCTTAATCCGCACTAAGGAGCTCATGTTCGATTGTCTTAATCCATAGATAGATGCTAATGAGGTTTAATCCATGGGTAAGATTCATTAAGGCACAGTCAGGGATTAAGATTTTAGGCCCAAAAAAAAAACTAAAAGATATTTCCTAATCCTTGCTAAGCAATCAATGTTCGAAAGGATTAAACAACTAAGGAAATTAAAGGAACTTTAATCCGCCCCCTTCCTGCTTTTCTATCGACTCAAGAAAAAAAAAAAAGTATGCATCTCTGTTATACTTATTGAATTTATAATTAAATTTAATTTCTAAATTTTTTTAATGAACTCCGCAGTAAGAATATTTTTTTTTTGGCTTTGCTTGTGTTTTTAAACGTAGACGGTTCAAAGTTGAAAAAAAAAGGAGGAAAAATTAAAAAATTGCAAATTAATATTTTCTAGTACAATTTTATCATAATTTTATTTTGCTTCTTTCCCTATTTGTTGGTCATTTCTAAAAAAAATTCAGTTTTGTTACAATTTTTTAACATATTTTGGGATTTAAAAAAAAATTGAAAGCCTTATATTTCTCAGGTGGCGTGTTGTTACATTTCTCATGCCTGATTTCTATACTTTTTGGCATATATACGATATTTGTAATTTGTAGCACGTGCATGCACATCTGAGAGGCATAGACACGGCACGACACGGGTTAATTATGCCACAAGTTAGCAAGTCTAAGGTACGTACCAAGCTTGGTACTCATGTCACTCTTGTTTTGCCAAAAAAATTTTTACCTGCTACGCTTTTGATGAGGCAGTGAGAGGGCTCAATTGGTGTCATTTCCTCAATAGGTATCCTCGTAGGAGGGGGATGGTCGTTCAATCCCAGAAGCCGCCTCAAATCTGCCTCGTTGCCGTTAATAGCTGCCTCGAGGAGCTTGTGTGGCATCAATGAGCGCCTAGGCCTAGTCTCAGTCTGAGTTTGTGGTTCTTCGGTCACAGGAGAACTTGTTATCACGCTATCCATTTATTTTGGAGCTTAATCTAGTGTCTGATATAAGAGTGAGGAATTAGGGTATAGAGGAAGAGGATTGGTCTTATATAATGAGGTATATAATAAACGCCAATAAAAAAAAATTATTAAAATATGTTTAAATAGTCCAGAAATTTGAGGTCACTATACATGGTCCAGAAATTTGAGGTCACTATATATGGTCCAGAAATTTGAGGATTGGTCATATATACAAGCTGTGCGCGTCGTCCCTGTGTGAACAGTTGAAATGTGCGCGAAGAACAGTTGAATTTGATTAGTGTACTGTCAAGTCCTTAACACGCCACATCCAATTGAGATCTCAATACCTCTTTGCTCTTTACTAATTTCTCATCTTCACAATTGAGATCTAAGGTTAGTTTTCTTCCTCTCTCTCTCTCCACAGAAATTGATCTACAGAGCAAAATGGGAGGGAATTTGATAACCTCTCTGCTCTCTCTAGCCACCAATTTGCTCCCCTCAATTACAGCCTCTGCTCTGGCTCCTTCCTCTTCATCAAATTCTAATAACTCACAAAACAGGCATGCACGAGCTGTTGAGGGGGATCTGGAGAGGCTGATGGGAACTCTGGAGCAGATCAAGGCCACCCTGTAAGATGCTGAGGAGAGGGAGATCACAGACTGCTACGTCAAGCTCTGGCTCAAGGAGCTGAAGAAGGTTGCTTATGATGCCGAGGATGTGCTCAGCGAGTACCGGTATGAGGTCACACGTGTTCAAGTTGAGGCAAGAAAGGCTTCTCAGGCTTCCGGTTCTCACAAGAGAAAGCATATGGAGGTTAGTGCCTTGTGCATATACAAATTAAAAAGGATTCTTACTTGTGCTTGAATGTTTTTTTTTTCTTTTTTTTCTTTTGATGGATTGGCATTCACCGAAGTGGTCACTTGTTTTATACTAGCTTTCCATATCAAACATTAGAGTCATCACTTGATGCATTCATTATCATTTTTAGTTAACAAATTATGAAATTTGGCATACTTATGTAATTCTCTTTTTTTTTTTTTTTGAAAAAGAAAAAAAGAAAAGAAAAGTCATTTACAGTCATTTCAATTGTTGGCAAAGGTGGCATTGGAAATACCACCATTGCCCAACTCGTTTACAAAGGTGGGTATGTGTTTCTGTCTCTAAGTTTCATGCTCTCAACTACTTAGGATCTTCACTAGGCACCCCCCCCCCCCCACCCAAACTGGCATTGGCTGACTTAGTGAGTAGATTCATCAATCAGAGCTAGGGTCCCCTTTCCTTTGAACTTGTCAGAGGCATTTTTGTGAGGTGGGATGGGGGTTGTTGTGCCTTAAATAGAGAGCTTAAATCATTATAAAATATTGAATAGACTTGGTTTATGTATGATGTACAGTTCTGTTTTGAAAACATAACATGGTTCATTGTAGACCATGTCCAGACATGTTATTAAATAGGGAGGAGTGGACCAGTTATTAACCTGGATTTATTAAAAAGGGATGTTTAGACTGTCTAAAACAAGGACCGGTTATTAATAATAGCATGATTTTATTGTTATTAAATAGAGACCGTTTGTTTTATTTATTTATTTATTATTTTTACTTGAGTAAAAGTAAAATATTAATTGTTTATGAAATACATTTTTTCTATGAAAATAAATTTACGTATATACAAAATAAAATATGAAATGTAAAAGTTAAAATTAAATATTTAATTTGTCTTTTGTAAATTTATTCAGTTTTTCTATCTTCTATTTAATTTATAAATTAGATAAATATTATTTTTTTAAATAATACACTTCAAATTTGATTGTTATACGTCCAAATTTAATTATTATGAGTGTTGGAATAGATTATTTGACAAATTTAGTACAGAACATGCTTCTGCCAAAAATATCCGAGTTTCCGATCTGATTCCGACCGATTCACCCCATTCCGATTCCACTGTCAAATATACGATTCTGATTCCGATTCCGAGTTTCAGAACCATGCTTGGAACATAATACGACAGCAACAAGGAATTGAATCCTTGTCAGGAAACCCTATTTTCATTGGGAGAACTTCCAAATCTAATGCTCAGCCAATCTAGGATCAACATCCTGTAAATTTCCTCCTAGTTCCTCTTCTAATTTGCGAAACTCTCTCTCCATAAACGATGCGGGAACCGGGAAGCCTGTAGTAGAGATCCAGTAGGCTGTGGGAAGGTAGATCTGACAGTAGTCAGTTGGATCATAGGTCTCTAAAGGGAATGTCACATGGCCTGGGTTAAGGTATCCCCTTTTTAGGTTGACGGCACGCCACTTCTTATCAGGAGTTATCAGAAACCGATCTTTAGAGGGCTTGCGAACTACCCACACCTAGTCATCTCTAAGGAAAAGCTTGGTCAAATGAGTCAGAATGTACACCGATGCAAGACCCTGTGTATCAAGAAGCACTAGGCTCTCGCAGAGAACTGTATTGAATTGGCGGTTGGCTTGATTAAAGTAGAACTTGATGACCGGTTTCTCCTGACATCTCCCCATTGAAGGTGGGACTGTGGTAGAGAGACAGTTGGCTGATCTATGGCCCAGTCTACTGCACTAAAAACATACAACAACGTTGCGACAAGATGAAGCAAGGTAACCTATGTCGTCATGTACACAAATAGCACATTGAAACACCTTTCAGAGAGGCGCAGCACAGCGCACACGATATTTTATTATTTGTTTTTTGTAATCGCAATTTATGTACGCATTATGTGAATAGTTTGATGAAGAGAAAATTTACACAATATGACAATAGTGATAATTTCATATTGAAAACTAAAACAAGAAATCAATGGTCTCAAGCTTGCATTAATCAAGGGCTGTGTATGTGCTTCATTTTAAACAGAGGTAATAATAAAATCTCGCTCTTTAAATACTGCCATTGTAATATACTATAATTAAGCAATTCTTCTTTTTCGTTCCATCAAATTGGATGATCAAAGCATGCCTCAGAAGTAATAGTAAAAATAATCCTCAACCCAATCATGGAAAATGAGGCAATTAATAATTTTAAACCAGAATACTTTCAGAAATTGAATTCCTTGGTATTTTGTACGAATTTTTTTTTATTACCTAAAGTAAATAGACTGACCCTATTACAAACCAAACCAAAGAATGTAGCAGTTCAGGAACTTTAAAAGTAAAAACAAAGAAAATACTTGCAACAAACTTAAAACAAAGCAGAGCGACAAGAAGTCTTGAATAATTATTCTCCACGTGACCCATGCACGCGATAAAAAAAACATCACATCAAAATAAAAATTCTTAGCCTTGAATTATTAATTAGAATAGAACATAAAATGAGTTACAGTAATTATACTGAACATATTATTGTGGAGCTAGCTAGTATAAATGCATCTTCTCAGTGCTCTCCGGAACAATCCTTATAATTGCTTTGATGAGGTAAATGTATAATGGCAATTGTGTGACGGCAAAGAAAGTGACAGGAAAGCACATGATGGCGTATATGGGGTACACGACAAATTTGAGCTTATTTTCGACAACAAAAAAGTCTCCAGCACAGAATGAGACAAGCATAGAAGCAATTGACATGAAGAGAGAGGTCATCCCCACGATAACCTTCATGGGAAGTCCCCTATCGAAATCCATTACCTGATCAGCAAATAAATGAGAATTTCAGTTTTCTATGTTGAAATGTTAAAAGGAAGAAATTATTTTTAAGATAGGGGTTTCGGTAACCTCGTGACGGGAGGTGAATATTGCGAGGAACATGACAAGAGATGTAACAGAGAAGCAAAGAGCGACAAGGGATGAGATGGCGAACAACTGAAAAACTGGTTCTGAACTGAGGACTGGAAATCCAGACTGCTCGTTTACACCTCCTGGAACTGTGCTTGCAGATGCAAAGGCCACCGTAGCGACGAAAGCAGCCACCCCGGAACAACCCTGGGAAGTGTTTGTCAGCCAGGTGCTTCCATCTTTAACCAGTGATTCATGACTCTCTATGAACACCTCCTCTGGCTTCTTTCCATCCTTGTTGA
Organism: Carex myosuroides; assembly: GCA_028015225.1. Lineage (NCBI taxonomy): Eukaryota > Viridiplantae > Streptophyta > Magnoliopsida > Poales > Cyperaceae > Carex > Carex myosuroides. Next base: position 15,134,238 of record CM051464.1, on the reverse strand, counting down.
TTCTTGAGAATATTTCTGGGTTTATTTTACTACTATTATGCACGTACTGCACACCGCCATGCATATTACATATGTTCAGTTTTTATTTAAGTTTAGTCCATTTTTTAGAGAGAAGAGAGAGAGATCACCTTGTGTTGAAAATTTCGGAAGGATAAACAAAAACAGAGACAGAATTTCTGCAGAAATTCACTTCTTCATTACTTACTCCTTGCAAACTATTACATAACATTCTTACAGATTTATAACAAGTATATCTATCTAATTTTAGAACCCACTACTTTCTATAACTGCACTACAATCTAAATTTAGCATCCATTACCATAAATAACTCTGCTGACCGAAACTGCAATTCATACTATTTCAGGCACATTATGCCTCTAATTACTAAATTTACTAAAATAGAAATTCCTAATTATAGTACCCACGCCTCTGATTCTAATTGCAACTTTTAATCAATTTTTAACACTCCCCCTTGATTCAAAGTTGCCAACTCCAATTGCAGATCTGAATTTGTTGAACTTGCCTCGTGCCATTGCCTTTGTAAATATGCATGCGTTTTGTTCTTCATAATTTTTCCGCTTGAGCTTCACTGTTCTTGCTGTAATCAATTCTTCTAACTTTGCTTGATGCCATTCTTCATTTTCTGCTGCTTCTTCGTTGGTTGCTACGTCTACAGCAAATAATGCTTGTGTTGTTTCATACAATTCCTGCACATATTTCATCTTTCTTACAGGTGTTTTAGGAACAATATGACGCCTGCTGTAAACTCTTATTGTTGGTGTATTTGGGTCAGGGTTTTGGCTTCTGTCAGGATCGTCTGGAGGTAAATCAACATCAGAACTGCTGCTGTTTAGATCTGAACTGATTGAGTTGCTTGGCTGTTGATGTACTTCATCTTCCATATCATCTAAATCAGCATATTCAACAATCTTCACTCCTTGTTTTTCTTCATTCCATTTCCAATTTGAATTTTCATCAAACATTACATTTCTGCTCACAATGATTTTACCACTTTCTGGACTATACAACCGATACCCTTTGGATTGTGTACAATACCCGATGAAAATACATTTTTCAGATTTTTCATCAAGTTTAGTTCTCTTTTGTGGATTGACAAATGCATAGGCTATACATCCAAATACTCTTAGTTGACTTACCCTTGGTTTCCTCTCAAACCATGCCTCAAATGGAGTTTTATTCCATACAGATTTTGTTGGTGAAATATTCAACACATACACCGCAGTTGCAACTGCCTCAGCCCAGAATTTGTTTGGTAGGTTCTTGCATTTGAGCATGCTTCTACCCATCTCAACAACTGTTCTATTTTTTCTCTCTGCCACCCCATTTTGCTCAGGTGTATTGGGTGTGGTTAACTCACGGTGTATCCTTTCATTTTCACAGAAATTTATAAATTCTTTTGAGAGGAACTCACCTCCTCGGTCCGTTCTTAACACCTTCAACTTCTTTTCAGATTGCTTCTCTACAAAAGCTTTAAACACCTTGAAACTTCTGAATGCCTCTCCTTTGTTTTGTAGGAAATACACCCAACTCATCCTACTATAATCATCTGTGAAAAGAAGAAAATATTTGCTGCCTCCAAGAGATTCGATTTGCATTGGACCACACAAATCCGCATGAACCAACTCAAGCACTTGAGTTGCTCTCTTGGCTTGGCCTTTTGGGAATGGAAACTTGGCTTGTTTACCAAATATACACCCTTCACAAACACCTATTTGGTTGATTTCGGGTAGGCCATAAACCATTTGTTTTTGGTTCAACAATTTCAGACCATTGATATTCAAATGACCATATCTAAGATGCCATAACTCAGATTGGTTCAAATCTTTTGCAACCATTGCTTTTTCCTTTACATTTGAAACCTCCAAAGGAAACAATTTATTGGTTGCCATGTTCACTTCTACCAATACTTGGTTTTTGGATTTTATTACACAAGTTTTCCCTTCAAACACAATTGAATAACCACAATCCATCAATTGCCCGATACTTAGCAGATTTTGAGACAAATCTGGAATATAATACACATTATGCAAGTATTTCATACCGTTTTCTTGGGTGTGCACTGCTACTGTGCCCTTGCCTTCTACTTGAATTACCTTGTCATCACCAAGTTTAACTTCCAACTTGCATGTTTCATCCAAGTCTTCAAACAACTGCTTGAATCCGGACATGTGATTTGAACACCCGCTATCGAGAAACCATATGCTGCTTGCATCAACTTTGTCAACCGCGCTGCTGGCCATGAAGAGAGTTGGTTGCGTATCCTCCTCTTCTATATAATTTGCTTGACTTTCTTCTCTTTGCTTCTTGTAGCATTCTGCTTGGTAGTGCCCATACTTGTTGCAATAATAGCATTGAACATCCCTCTTGGAATCGTCGTATGAATTTGCTTGATTGCTTCTACCTCCTCTGCTGGAATTAGCCCGTCCTCTGCTGGGATTGTCGCTGCCTCTGCTGGAATTGTTTCTTCCTCTGCCTCGGCCTCTTGGGTAGCCATTAGATCTGCCCCTTGATGACTCCCCCTTCATGTAAAATGCCTTGTCGTCGCCTTTATCTTCAGCCTTTGACATCCTTGCTTCATGAGTCTGCAGTGACCCCATGAGTTCATCAAAGGTGTAGGCTGCTAGATCTTTGGACTCTTCGATTGCTGCTACCACATGATCAAACTTGGGTGTTAGGCTTCTTAACACCTTTGCCACCACCGTCTTCTCCTCCATGGTGTCTCCAAATGCTCTGATTTGGTTGACAACTGCTTGTACTCTTGAAAGAAAAATCTGCACTAATTCTTCCTTGTTCATCTGCAATGTTTCAAAGTCCCTACGTAGGCCTTGAAGTTTGATTGCCATGACTCGAGTACTCCCTTGAAATGCTGTTTTCAGGGTTGTCCATGCCTCCTTTGCGTTGGTGGCTGCTGCAATTTTCGAGAAGATGGTGTCATGCACTGCTTGTTGGATGAAGAATAGCACCCTTGCATCTTTCTTCTGATTTTCTTGCGGATTAGGATCTGGATTTGGTGCACCGTTTGCTATCAAGTCCCATAGGCCATGTGACTTGAACAAGGTCGACATCTTGATACTCCAAAACTCATAATTCTCGCCTTTGAAGAGAGGAATTGCTGGTTGTGTGACATTCACCAAGCTGCTGCTGTTTTCTGCCATTGAAAACGCCCCAAGGTTGATGAACCTGGGCTCTGATACCAATTTGTTGGAAATTTCGGAAGGATAAACAAAAACAGAGACAAAGAATTTCTGCAGAAATTCACTTCTTCATTACTTACTCCTTGCAAACTATTACATAACATTCTTACAGATTTATAACAAGTATATCTATCTAATTTTAGAACCCACTACTTTCTATAACTGCACTACAATCTAAATTTAGCATCCATTACCATAAATAACTCTGCTGACCGAAACTGCAATTCATACTATTTCAGGCACATTATGCCTCTAATTACTAAATTTACTAAAATAGAAATTCCTAATTATAGTACCCACGCCTCTGATTCTAATTGCAACTTTTAATCAATTTTTAACACCTTGTACCACTTGCTCTCCCATTGCAACTGAAGTGCCGCTCCAGGGACGCTCCTTGGACGGCTATGGCTGAGCATGGCTGCGAGATGTAGAGCACTATTTTCATCTTTATCTACTTTCCGAAATACACTCTCCACAGTTGAAAAATCCAGCATGTACTTGTACACGTGGACCTGGCGGTGCTCCACTGCCAATAAAATAATATTTTTGTTATCCTTGTCTTTGTCCATGACTGCCCCTGGATACTTCTTGAGGATTCTTTTCACCATCTCTGTTATTCCACTCTTTGCAGCTACCAAAACAGGGCTTGCTGAAGCACATGTTGAAAAAATTGTAATTTATGTTAACAAAACGTGTAGCAACATGCTTTTGATTTTTTTTATCTCTCTTTTATAACAGTATAAACAGGGCTTGCTGAAGCACATGTTGAAAAATTTGTAGTTTTTTATGGTGACTCTATAATGAATTTTTGTTCTATAATTTTATGCTTGAAAAGTAAGGTATCAATACCCTGATCAGTAGCTTCTACTGGTGTTATCCTTGGAAGGTATTTTGATTCGATATGAGTATCTCCATTGATAACTGTTGAAGAGTCATCATCATCATCATCATCTGGTTCCTTTCCACCGCTGGCTTCCTTGTATTCCCAGAGTGATGAATGATCCAGCATATCATTCATTATTTTCTTTGCATTACTGTACTGTTGTTTAATTTTCGTAATTGTTTGCACTCTTGTCCCTTTAGGAAGACATTATTCACAGAATGATATACTAAATTAATATTGTAAACAGCTGAGCAAAAGGTCGATAATAATTGGCAACTTTTCTTTCATTCAATAGAATCTCAATTAATTGTTCCGAGTTATATTAAGAATCATACTCCTTTCTCTCTTTCTCTGGCCATGCACCGGGAAAATATAGTTGGTACTATGGAGTCCGGCAACCATGACATCAGTGGCATATGGCCACCAATCTTCAAAATCTATCGGATATACCACAAACGATAAATTCAAACCATTTTAAGCCGATCTACTTCAGCATTTATATGCAAAATTTATAAATATTTAATGGTATATAGTATCAAGTCAAGATGAATGCATTAAAATGAATGCATTAAAATTACCTTAAAACCTTCTTTGTTGACTGCTTGACTTCATGCTGAATGCCATCGAATATCAATAAATTTTGCATGTAAACACATCTCATGAAGTAGATCATTTTGAAGAATTTGGATTTGTCGTTTGAAGCCTATCCGATAGATTTTGACATGGTGATATTTAGGCTTAAATACCACTGATGTCATGGTAGTCGTCTTGATACTATGTTTATACTTTGTTTTTAATTTCCTCTATTTCTAAATACTTGTTTTCTATTGTCTATATGAGTTTGTACATCATCATGAACCAAATAAGTGTAAGCAAGCATCGAATATGAATATCATTGCCATTTGTCTTTATCAGCCAAAATTTTACTTTTCTGATAAAAATTGCAATTCTAGAATTAGTAAGAACTTTGAAAAGAACGGTCAATTACTTCATCTAGAAATTAAAAATGAACTGTGCATATTGAGCTTATAATTAGTTACTTCCTCATATACCTTCTATAAGATACACCTTCTATAAGAACAACTAGTTCATGTTATTCATATTTTAAATGGGAGGAGCTTTTTATAATATAAAATTACCTTTTTCAATCAGGGTATACCGATCACAAGAACTTTTAGCAGTTAATTGGTGTCGAAGAATAACTTGACATTTTCTTGAAGAAATTATGCAAACATATATACTTGCACGTACCTATCCCAGGAACAACTAATAGGAGCTTAACGATAATCTTGAAAAATGAAATCATCGTATCATAGTTCTGTGGGAACCGTCTTCTCGGTTCCTTTTGTGCTCCAGCTATCATGCAATTAAGGGAAACAACAAAAATTTATGAACACAAGTAAGATTTCATTAAAAATTACCATATCTAGTTATCATTTTTCCAAAAATTTCGCCCTGTATTATTGTTTTAGTCCTTAATGAATCATTTCATGCTTTTAAACCATAGCATGTCATACTGCCAAAAGTAATCATTGACACAACAGAAAGAAATTCTCAATGATTATGATCCTTAATAACAACATGTCAGTCTAATCAAAGATTTAATTGACAAAAGTATATCTTAAAATTAATATATCGTATAAAACTAAAATTAAATAGAATGATCCAATGCCCATGTTTTTTCTCCTTGCACAAAATTTAAAACGAAACAGTTTATCTTTCTTTTGTTTGTAGAGGAAAGTAATGACGTCAAATTTTGACTTTTGTTTCGTATATATGAAGAAGCCAAGAAACCAATGGTTTGTGGTGATTTATATCCACCGTTGATTTTTTCATCCTTAGTAAAACACAAGTTTAAAATTACAATCTTTAACGAGAATCCATTACTTTAAAAATAAATCAGGATCAATGGTTCACGTGTACTATCTGAATTTTATATTTTAAATTATTAATAAAAATGGACTTGTGTTCATGGGGGAACACCAAAAACATGGACATTGGATTTCTCCTTGATTAAATACTGTGAGGTAAATAGTTAAAACATTTTTCGTATACATTATTATAGGGTCTTTTGTACAATTAGTTATATGAAAGTTTGTTTCCGTTAGGTTATCAGTTTTATACCATTAGTTAACCTTAAGAATCTAGCCAGGTGTTACAAAATTCTAAGAAAAAACTGATTGGTATAATTATAACATAATGGTTTGTATACTGCACATGGATCTTCTTCACCAGAACTAGGATTCTTACCAGTTTTTGAGCTAGAAGCTGCAACAGTTTTTGAGCTAGAAGCTGCAATAGTTTTTGGGCTAGAAGCTGCAATATCAAATATGAAAGTTTAGTATCCAAGTATTACTAAATTCTAAGAAAAAATTGATTGGTATAATTATAATAATGCTTTGTGTACTATACATGGGTCGTCTTCAACATTAATGGGAGAGTGGTATGGGTCTTCTTCAGCAGAACTGGGAGACTGGTATGGGTCTTCTTCACCAGAACTGGGAGCCTTACCATTTTTGAGCTAGAAACTGCAATATCAAATATGACAGTTTAGTAGCCAAGTATTACTAAATTCTAAGAAAAATTTGATTGGTATAATTATAACATAATGGTTTATATACTATACATGGGTCTTCTTCACCAGAATTGGGAGCCTTACCAGTGTTTGAGCTAGAAGCTGCAATAGAAAATATGAAAGTTTAGTAGCTAAGATTTACTAAATTCTAAGAATGAAAATCTTATTGGTTTGATTATATCATGATGGTTTGTGTACTATACATGGATTTTCAACATCAGTGCAACAAGCCTTATAGGTACCAATTTTTGAGCTAGAAGCTGCAATAGGGCAAATTTGAAAGTTTAGTCGACAAAAGAAATGATCTATAAGAACAGTTTGTTCTTATTTTGGTTAATTATATTGAGTATTTTTTTCTCATACCATCAGTATTAAATATCCAGCTGATGGAATCCTTCATCAAAGAAAATAGGTCAATACAAACTTTGTATGTTGGCGGCAGTACTTTATTTTCATCTTCGTGCAGAATGTCTAGTGGTTCATCCTTTCCAACTTTTGCTTTCTCCAAGAAATTAACAAAATGATACCTGAGTGGCTCTGTAATTGTACCTATAATCAAAGTATCAAATGTTCTCAAGTCAAATTGTAAAGCACCACATAGCAATTATTATAATTGTAAAAATTGCAATTAACAATTAATTTTCAATCACTGAAAATGGTGTTACAATTAATATTAATGTAATTTATTGAATAAAGTAGTCAAATTGTGAAGCACCATATAACAATTATTATTATGGTAAAATCACAATTGAATTAGATTTCAATCATTGAAAATGGTATCACCCTTAAAATTAAAGAGGTTTATGTAAAAAAAGAAGTTTCAAGTACAATGATATATAATCGTATCATATAAGCCAAAGCGAGCTCCACTCTTGAAAACAGAAGGCTTGTTAGCCAGAGTGTGCAGTGCAGTTTCTCCGCTTGAATTGACATAGTTCACCAACTGGGGATATAGGTGAATGATTTCATATGCCAAATCTACAGTCAATACATTTGAATAGTTATATTATGGCTTACTTTATATTTTATTTATATTTTTCTGCTGAAAAAGCGCGTACCAAATTGTTCCCCTTTGATGGCATAGTGAAGGATATTGTTACCATCATCTCCCCTACAGTGACTGATGTCTCTCTCTTTTAAGCAGTTTTCATCAATTTTCAGCTTTTGTTTCTCATGGATGGCAACCTCAAGCTCAAAGAAGGCATTCTTATTTCCGTGATGCACTGCCAAAAGGAGCGGAGTCTCCTGAAGGTTGTTACGTGCACTGGTTACCATATCTGGACACATTTTTGCAATCCTCCTGCAAACCTTCTCTAGTCCAAGAGCTGCCGCCAGATGAAGTGGGGTATCCCCAGTGTTGTTTTTTTTGTTCAAGATTTTGGGCATCTCAGCTGTGAGAATTACATCAAATATTCTTAGAAGTTAAAATGAAAATTTAATTGGGGTCTACATGGTTATGGATTAATTGAATCATATTTTAACTTCCCTTTTACAAAGAAGCATGTCAAGGTCAATTGTCCTTTATTATTCATAAATATCGAGAACACTGTTGTGTCAATTTTCTGTCAGTATCCTCCCAAACTGGATATGAACATAAATAAACCATGTAATTGAAAGAATTATAATTAATTTTGGCGAAGTATAGAGACCTAAAACTATCATTTTTCTATCTTACACATACAAAATGACTTTCTTATGTATATATAGACCTAATATAACATTTGAATTTTCCAACAAAAAACTAAATGACTATTAAAGGATGTGAGGCACGATGTAGCATGAAAGACATGAGGTATTTGAAACCTCCTCTTACAATATATACACTTTTTCCAAAGCAACACATAGAATTCTAAATTAAATTTTCTTTTTTGTTCCAAAAAATCCTTTAGGACTAACTTCATAAATTATTCTTTTAAACTTGCATCTTCTTAATAATTAAGTTTATAATTAGCAGTAATTAGTAGGACTGACGAAGTGTCACTAGTGGAAAATGTGCAAACAGTATCGCCTCATCAGGATCGGTTAAATTAAAACACTGACACAAATACCTTTTGCATCGGGTAAACACGAAAACCGCTCTTGATTGTTAAGTATCGAGATCGGTTACATGTTTAACCGATCTAGATAACAAGTAATCAGGATCGGGGTATATATACACCGATCCAGATAATAAACAAGATCGGTAAAAAATACACCGATCTTGATTGTCAAGTATCATGAACGGTCTTTTTATTATCCGATCCTGACAGTTAACTTTCAAGATCGGCTAACTAAATAACCGATCCTGGAAAATATGAATTTTTTGATTCCATAGAATAAGATTCAAATTTTTTCGATTCCATAGAAGAAACATATGATTTTTCAAATTTTTCATCGGACTCTTGCTTTCTTTGAAGGTCCTTCTCCTTCATTCAACTCTTGAACATGAAATATAATTTATTAAAACATTTATTTTCATATTAAGTTCTGTAAACTCTGATGGCAACAACAGAGAAGAACCACCGACTTGTGTAGAACCACCCACTTGTCCCCTCTTCCAGACCTACTTTTGGCAACCTAAATGAACGTCAATTTGTCCAGATTTGGTATTTTCAATATAAAGCCATATAGTAAGCAGAAAAAATAAAAATTTGAACAAATAATCGTTTTTTGCTTTAAAAAAATCAAAAAGTTGCAGATAAGTCAATCAGGATCGGTTATTACAGATCACCGATTCGGATGACTATCACAATCAGTTCTTAATAATAACCGATCTTGATGGTTTCCAGGATCGGTGAACAAGTAAAAAACCGATCCTGATAAATATATTTCTGCCTTTTTTTTTTTCCTTTTCAGGCAGATATAGATATATATGTATATTGAAAAACATATAATTTGTGATCCACACCAATTATTCAAGCAACTCATTTGTGATTGACACCCATTATTCACACATGACATACAAATATGCGATTAAAACAAATATGCCAAACAAATCACAATTTAATCAAGCATCACACAACCATAAATAAAAACAACCATAATATAAATAAGGTAACTTACCATTCAACAAAGAGTTCAATAGAATTAAGTTAGATCATATAGATCTCAAAATAACAAGTTCATCCAAAAGAAGTAAATTAACAAATTCATCCATACATAAGAAGTTAGATCATATAGATCTCAAAATAAACTTAATTAATTAGTTGCCAAAAATAATTAACTTAGTCTTTGATGGCCCGTCGATGCATGTTGGGCATCTCCATTTGACAAGTCGGAGGTCCTTGTTCTCCTTGACCTCCTTGCCAACACATTCCGGATGGAATGTGTTGCGACATGTCTCACAACGGACCATGACATCCTCCTTGGCCAAAAGGAGGCACTCGAAACACTCCACCATCTCGACCCAGATTTGTCGTTCATTCACCGCGAGCTCAACTTCTTCGCCGTCACTATCCTCATCACCGTCACTATCCGGATCGAGGTAAGGATTGGAATCAAGAATGCATTCAGCTACGAGTGCCAAGGTTGGGTCATCACTGTAGAAGAACTCCTTCAACTCTCGCTTGGTGAAGTGCTTTGCAAAGTCATCACCCTTGCTGGTTATGAACCGACGGCGAGGAGGCATTTCTAATACGAGAAAATACACAACGTAAAAAATAATAAAAACAAAGTGATCAAAGAAAGGAAGGACATTAAAACCTTGACAAAGTGATCAATGAAAACCTACTGCAAGAAATGGCGAGTGTTGAAGGAGAGAAAATGGCAGATTTTTGAATTGAAGTTGATCGGTTTGAGAGTGAAGAGGGGAAGAGGGGAAGGCTCCTCATTTTAAGTGCCAGTGAGTATCAGGATCGGTTATTTATAATACACTGATCCTGTGTGTGTACCATCGGCGTCGGTTTAATATAAAACCCCGATCGTGATAGTATCTGAATCGGTTAACTTATAATTAACCGATCCTGACTTTAGTTTTGCATTTAATATCCATCTACCCGATATTTTTGGGATCTGTATCACTTGAGGCTCTTGTCTCAAGACAATTGAAAGGGACGGTCCAGATTTAATCTCAGCCGGGGCTAGTATTAATTGTGCTTTGAGATTCGTGTCAAGTTCAAATAAAAAAATCTAGACCATCCAATACTGCTCGTGCACCGTGCACCGCGCATAGACCCAAACCACCAAATACTGCTCGTGCACCGCGCATAGACCCAAGGCTAAAATTTTTTTTTTGTGCCAAGCAAGAATCGAACCCACGTTGGTTGCACAACACCATGTTGCTTTACCACCACAACCACTCATCTTTCTTGTTAGAAGAGAGTAGGTTTAGTATTTAATATATCCTTGTGTTATTGTACCCATATTTTTATATTTAATTTATATAATACTTAATAATATAATTAAAATAATAAATATATATATATATAATAGGCGTATCGTATCTGAGATGCCCTTTTTAAAAATTACCGTATCGCCGTATCCGTATCGTATCCGTATCCATGCAACATAGATTGTACTCCATCAGGTAACCTCAAGTGATTTGAATTCATATCTTAAAAAATATGCAATTAAAACATGAAATAAAATAATCTCCTAAATTTTATCATGAAATAAAAAAAAAATACTTAAAACTCGAAATAAAATAAGTCATAAATATTGAAGAACAACTCGCATGTTTTCCATTGTCCGGTCAGTAAATGAATCCTGCCCAAAATTAATATAATATGTAAGTCACAAATATTTAATAATATAAAGTCTTTTTTTTAATTTTCAGAATGATTTCAAAAACGTTCTTCATATTCATCAAGATCGGTTAAGAAAACACCGATTGTGATTATTTAGTATCAGAATCGGTTTTGTAAAAACCGATCCTGATAGGAAACCAGCAAGATCGGCTAACAAATTAACCGGTGCTGGTGATTATCAGGATCGGTTTTCTAACTCAACCGATCCTAATACCTTGTTAATTACCTTTTCCCTTTCTAGAATACGAGGTCTTTTGCTCCATTTCCAGTGCGCGATCTGTCTCTGTCCTCTTTGAGGTGTTATCGACCTCTGAACTCTCTCTACCCGAAACAAGTGTTTCTCTTCCTCATTTTGATCATTTGTTGATTTATCTCGGTTGATGGTTGATTGAGGTAATATAAACCCGATTCCTTCATTTTTAATAAAAAATGCTAACTAATTTTAGGCACAATCCCGTAGAGAATCAAGAAATTAGGAAATTCAAGGGGTTTTTATTTGATCTATATTTCTCATTCTACACATGCTCATATAAATCAAATTAATGAAGCATTTTTAACTTGGATTGATGAGACTCAAGAATTTAAAATTTGTTTTTATATTAGGGCTCATGTGGTGTATTTTTCTTCAAAAGCTCAACTCAATTCTCATTATTTTTGTAGATTGGCTATTATTGAGGAATCTGGTGCAGCGATCTTCATCTCACTCGATTCGGCATCCAAAAAAATTGTAAGTACAACACGAACCTCATGGTTAGTTTTGTGAATGAAACTTGATCATGTATTTTGATAATAATATATATAGTTAATTAAAGGTATTTCCACCATTAGGTATCTAGCTAGAGTATTGTCTTATGAACCACAACCCAAATAATGCCTTTAGGTCATAAAACCCGTTCAAAATTAATCCATTAGGGATTAATTTTGAATAGTCCCCGTTTTGGGACTGCTCTTTGAATACTTTGTCTCAATTAGGATGTGACCACTTGTTAGGCGTGTTTTAGTATTTAAGAGAATTTCGGCAGCATTTCCTCTTATTAGTTTCCCGAATATTTGGGGAACTAAGGGGAAATGCTGCCGAAATTTCCTTAAATACTAAAACATGACTAACAAGTGGTCACTACTGAGACAAAGTATTCAAAGAGTGGGATAGGATGGTAACCGGCCCCATGTAAGCCGTAGTGTGAACATTTAAAGTACCATATATTCCCTTGTGCTTAATTGTTTTTTCTTATAATTACAGATGGACCGCAGTTGGATGTACGGAACATCACGTATATCCAATGAATATATGGCCGGTGTTGATGAATTTATGAAAGTTGCTACGGAAGATACGGCGAAGAATGGGACTGGGCTGATGTCGTGTCCTTGTCGTGATTGTAACAATATGAATAAATTTTCCAATCCCAACCAAGTGAGGAACCATTTAATCCGACGTGGATTCAAGCAACAATATAAGCGTTGGATATGGCATGGCGAGAGTTTGGAAACCGATATAGGTAGTGAGCATCAAGAATACCATACTGGTGGGAGTGACGGAAGTGGTGATGGACCACACGATGGGACCGATGATACGGTGGTAGATGAAACTGAGAATGTTGATCAAATGTTACGTGATTTAGAAGAGGATTTTGATAATGATAAGCAGTACTCTGTATTTGAGAATTTGTACGAAGATTCTAATAAGGAATTGTATCCCGGTTGTTCTAAATTTTCAAAATTGAAAGGTGTATTAAAATTGTATAACCTTAAAGCATCAAACGGTTGGAGTGATAAAAGTTTTACTGCGTTATTACAAACATTGAAAGAAATGCTTCCGGAAGGAAACGAGATACCATATAATGTTTACGAAGCGAAGAAAATGTTGTGTCCAGTGGATTTGGAAGTTCAGAGAATACACGCGTGTCCAAATGATTGTATATTATATCGAAATGAGTACGAAGATTTCCACGAGTGTCCAAAATGTGGTGCATCACGTTATAGTAGAAAGCATCTAACTAGCGATAAAATGGGGAGTGATAAACCGGATAGAGGACCTCCGGCAAAAGTACTATGGTACCTCCCCGTGATACCGAGATTCAAACGTTTGTTCTCAAATGCCAAAGAAGCGAAATTATTGCGTTGGCATGCTGATAACCGGAAAAGGGACGGAAAATTACGGCACCCCGCTGATTCTCCTCAGTGGAGAAATATTGACAGAAGATTTCCCGAATTTGGCGGTGACCCAAGAAACCTAAAGCTCGGGCTGAGTGCAGATGGAGTGAATCCGCACAGTAGCATGAGCAGTAAGCATAGCAGTTGGCCGGTTCTATTGTGCATTTATAATCTTCCGCCGTGGTTATGTATGAAACGCAAATACATCATGCTGACCTTGCTGATATCAGGACCCAAACAGCCCGGAAACGACATAGATGTGTATCTAGCGCCGTTGATTGAGGATTTAAGCAAATTATGGCATCCCGGAGTGGAGATATTTGATGCATATACCAAGGAGAAATTCACTTTACGGGCCATGATTTTCTGCACCATTAATGATTTTCCGGCCTATGGTAATTTGTCGGGTTATAGTGTTAAAGGAGAAAAAGCGTGCCCTATTTGCATGGATGATACAGTCGATATGTGGCTACCACATTCCTCGAAAAATGTGTACATGGGTCATCGTAGATTTCTTCCTGCCAACCACGCACACAGAAAGAGAAAGAAAGCATTCAATGGAAAGACCGAGAATGTCACAGTAAATTATCCATTGACCGGCCAATAAGTTTATTCGAGAGTAAAGAATATCGAAAATCAGTTTGGGAAATGGAAAAAAAAGGTGGTGAGAAAGAAAGGGTCTCCGAAAATTACATGGAAGAAGAGATCAATATTCTGGGATTTGCCATACTGGGAGCATTTAGAGGTTCGACACTGTCTCGATGTGATGCACGTGGTTAAAAATGTGTGTGATAACATGGTTGGAACATTGTTGAATATTCCGGGAACGACTAAGGACGGTATCAATGCCCGAAAAGACATGCAATTCTTGAACATACGGCCGGATCTACAACCGGCAGAGAAGAAAAGAGAAAAGGGTAAACTTTGCACATATCTAAAACCCGCCATGCATACGTTGTCAAAAAAGGTAAAAAAAAGTTTATGTGAATGCCTTCATGGTGTAAAAGTACCATCTGGATATTCTTCAAATTTTAAGAACCTAGTTTCACTGGAGGGATTAAAATTGATAGGTATGAAGTCCCACGACTGTCATGTTTTACTGACACAGCTTCTTCCTGTTGCAATTCGGGGCATATTGCCACCGTGCGTTAGAAAGACTCTCACAAAGCTTTGTTTTTTCTTCAACGCCATTTGTTGCAAAGTAAATGATCCTGATACGTTAGATGCTTTGCAGAAGGAGGTTGTCGTCACTCTCTGTCACCTTGAAATGTATTTTCCGCCGTCTTTTTTTGATATAATGGTTCATTTAATTGTTCATCTAGTTAGAGAAATTAAGATGTGTGGGCCTGTTTTCTTGCGGTACATGTATCCGTTCGAGAGATACATGGGATTGTTAAAGGGATATGTGAGGAACCGATATCGTCCTGAGGGCAGCATTGTAAGAGCATATGCTGCCGAAGAGGTGATTGAGTATTGTACTAATTATCTGGATGATTTAAAAGCCATCGGCATCCCTAAACCTCGGCACGACGGAAGACTTCACGGGGTAGGCACCTTGGGATCGAAATTAATCGTGCCCTTACATACAACGATGACCCTAGCACACTTACATGTTTTGCAGCACCTCACCGACGTTCATCCTTATTTGGACGAGCACATGACTTTCTTGCGTCAACAGAATCCTAGGAAATCCGATAAGTGGTTGATTAGAGAACACAATGAAAAGTTCAAAGGATGGTTTACACGTAGAGTCATGAAAGCTCCGGAGGGAGAAAACATTAAAGAAATTGTCAAAATGTTGGCTCTCGGTCCAGTCCATGTCGTGAAAACCTTCCAAGGATTTGACATCAACGGGTATACATTTTACACAAGAAGTCAAGATTTAAAGAGTACCGTGCAAAACAGCGGAGTGACTGTAGTAGCCGCGTCGAGTGATTTTTCAGGAGATAAAGGTGCCGGACCATCGCATCCCTCGATGTCGTACTACGGGTTTATCGAAGAAATTTGGGAGCTAGATTACAGAAAATTTAAGATCCCGATATTTCAGTGTAAATGGGTCGACAACCGTAAGGGCGTTAAAGTTGACAACGATGGTTTAATTTTGGTGGACTTCAATAAGGTTGGATACAAGGATGATCCATTTATACTTGCAAGACAAGCCACACAAGTGTTCTACATAACTGATCCGGCCGATCGTTTAAGACATGTTGTCCTCTCCGGGAAAAGACGTATTGTCGGGATTGATAATGTAGACGACGAAGAAGCGTACGATCATTTTGATGATATACCTCCTTTTTCCATTGGCATGGCATCTTTACCAACTGTCGTGGATAACGAAACAAGTCACATGCGCAACGATCATAATGAAGGAGAATGGATTGAATAAAATTGATATTCAATGTTTTATTGGTATGTCATATCTAGACTTTTTTAATCTTTTCCGACTTGAAAAAAAACTTCAATATTCCTGACTTAATGGGTTTATTATTTTTTTCCCAGGAGGCATTATAATTCCTTGACTATGGGTTGCATGCAAGGTGTCATAAATATTAAAGACTTTTTTCTTTCATTTTAATAATGCTAATTATTGTGTTATTTAGTAAATTTTGAATTCAAGGTACAAATGTGATGCTAATCATGTAAATGTAAATTATGTGAAAGTAAATTTGATGCATTACATAAATCCATTGAAATTATGTAAACAGTGATTTAGTTTTTCAAAGTACTGGATTAATTAATGCCGGACCATCAGGATCGGTTATTAAGTTAACCGAACTTGATCATTGGTACCCAGGATCGGTTATAAGATACCCGATCCTGATGACAAAAAATAACAACAGGATCGGTTTTTTAATAAAAAACCGATCATGATGATGATAAACATTAGCGGGGATTTTATTTGGCGCCTCTCTCGCTACTTAGCGAAAATTGGTCTCCTCAATTCATTTTCAAAACTCGATCTGAGCTCACTGATCCCTCTCTCTCTCGCGCACTCCGCCTCTCTCGGTGCTAACACCGACTCTCTCGGGCTTACGCCGCCGCCTCTCTGCCAAAATCCGCCTCTCGCTACTCTTGTAGTCTTACGGTGCTCACGCCGCCTCTCTCGCCGCACATTCTCGCCTCTCTCCTCTAGTGCCGGTGCTGTCGGTGGTGCTTCCATCTCTCTCTCGGACTAATTTCGCACTAATTTCGGGTAAATGCTCAAACACCTTTTAACTGGTACCGGCCTTGAGTTCACCGTTTAATTGGCATGTTGCTCCAGTTATTTGTAAAACATTAACTGGTACCGGACTAATTTCGCACTAATTTCGCACTAATTTCGGGTAATATGCTGCTCCAGTTTAGAAAATTCACAAGTTGCTCCAGTTTTGAAAAAACAGCACGAATACACATGCTGCTCCAGTTTTGAAAATTCACTAAAAATAGCAGAAAAATCCAAATAAATCAAATTTTCACTCTAAATTGGTTGTTTTTTTATTCTCTATCTAACCGTTCAGATGGATTTTTGGTTGGGAGTATTGATCAGTCTCCACTAACTGATTTGTGTAACGCTCGTTTGAATTTATATAATTGTTCCAGGAGGGTCATCGAGCTGCTCCTATCATGTCTAGTGGTGCTGGTGAGGCTAGTGGCGGTGATGGTGGTGGTGGTGGTAGCGAGCGTGCCTCGGGTGAGAAGCGAGTAAGAGGGCCTTCCCAACTTGCTACCGTCGTTAATCAGACCGGCAAGCATGTTGAATTTGATGCAATTGGGAGGCCTATTATTAATAGGCAAACCACTAAATACCCCTCGCACCTTGGGATATTGGTAAGAAGGAACGTTCCTATAACGTGCCTAGAGTGGTCTCAGGTAGAAGACGACGTGAAGGAAAAGATATGGAACCAAATCCAGGTAAATAACATGGTCCTAAGCTCACAAGCTAGCAAAGTTGAATTTAACTCACGTAAACCTTGACACATTTATGTTTCTTTGGCAGATGGACTGGAATATTGATGGTGATGATCAATATTTGAAGAAGAAGATAATACAAAAAATGGCAGAAATGCACCGAAAGTTCAGAGTAGCTCTGACTAAGCACGTCAACGCAGGTACGACGCCCGACCTTGAGAAGCTCTCGATCACACAACAAGCTTGGGATGCCTTTGTCGAATCCCGCCGATCGGATGAATTCAAGGTATCTTTTTTTTTTAACTATGACGTTCAATGAACCTAATTGTTTAATTGTTCAACGATTTTCATAACTCGTAATTGTTTCTTTGTGCAAATTGCAGAATAAAAGCAATAAGGGGAAGGAGAATCAGTCCAAGAACAAGTATAAACATTACCTGGGATCCAGAGGGTACAGCGGTGAGAAATTCCAGAATAGGCTCAAAGAAGTTTTCCAGCAAATTGCAAACGATAAAGCAGTAAGTAGTGATCCGTCTACCCAGGGGTCAACTACTATACTGTCACAGGAGCAGTTTCTTGATATGTCTGTTCAGTATAGGCATGTCTCATGGACACTAGGACACACGAAGCAGTCAGCCGATGGCCAAGAAATTCTTTATCCTAACGAGGACACAGAAGCAGTCGTCAAGACAATTGTGAGGATTTAGATATTTTCTTTCCTTGAAATTCAACTCTAATTTATTATGTGATAACAGGTTGCCATTGTCATTTCAGGAAGAACAACATGAGGCTTTCAACAAAGGCTTGTTGCCCGTCGATCGTTACGACGATGTTCTAGGAAAATCTCTGCCGAATCCGGAACATGCTGGGAGGGTGAGAGGCCTTGGAGCTCTGGTGGGTATTAAAAAGGCATATCAGGGAAGCGGAAAAAGGAGGAGACACGTGCTTTCTGGGTCTGGCGCGGACATTGAAGATAGGATACAGAGAGAAGTGGCGGCGAGAGTACAAGTTGCAGAGGAGAGAATAAAGGAAGAAATGGAGGAGAAAATGAGAGGAATGTTAGCGGAGCAAATGGCAACATTGATGGGCCGAGGAATACTCGCGGAAAGCCCAACAGCCGCTTACAGCCCAACAGCCGTTCAGAGCAGCTGCCAGTCAGTTGGACCACGGACTTCCCTCTTTTTCCCGATGGAGGTAATGCAAATAAATACATATTTTTCCATTCAAATAAAAATAATAATTATATTACGTACATGCCTTAGTTTTATACATATTATTCCTTCGAATGAATTTTTGTAGCATGTACAGCCGTCGCAACGAGTATGCAAACTTCTCATGCATCGAGATGGGAAGAAGGTTGAAGTGGCTTCGGGGACAATTAATGTTCCAGTAAATCCTGGAGAGACCATTCACACGAGGCCTCTACCACCTGACCATGCAAGGGTAATGGTGGATGAAGTGGTCCCGGGTGAAGAAAACACCTCTCTACCTGTACCACATGAAGACATGCCAACCATCATCTCAGCCGTTGGCAGCTCCACCGCATGGCCGATGGACCTGATATCCATTGATCAGGTAAAAAATGCATATTATTATTACAACTTCTTATACTTATAAATTTGTATCTATATGGTAGAGTTTTAGTTGATGGTATTATCTTAATTGCAGGAACCACCCAATGTTCTTACTGGTGGGGATGTGGTACAAACTGACGCAAACAGGTTTGGTGGTATCGATTTTTGCCGTTTTCCACAGTCTTATACCCTTCTGCATGATCGGTTCTTGAGCCAACCTAACAAAGCATTTCATGTCAACCAGCCACCTGACCTATTCCATCATGAAGAACCCCTGGTAGTCAATGCAGATGATTTTTTGACGTTGGTTAAACCAGAGGAGTGGCTCTCTGGACCGATTATTCAGATCTTCATGATGTGAGTTAACATTCGTAATAATGGTAGAATGTAGTACTTTTAATCCAAAATGAAAAAATCGAGATCACATGTATGCCTTTTTTTGCAGGTATCTGCAAAAATACAACAAGGAGGAACATCGAGAAGATGAGCGTGTTGGTTTCATGGACCCCATGAAAACAAATGAATACTTGTTGGACAGTGATGCCCAATCAAAAGAATACGTCGAGAAATACATAAAGGATTCACTGAGAGAAAACCGGAGGAAGAAATTGATATTCATACCGTATCATCAGTTGTTAGTGCAATATATACATTCTAATTTTATTAAGTTTCTCTCATTTTGTATAAATTATAGAATGTGAGATGATACAAAACCTAATTTGCAGAACACATTGGCTCTTGGTCGTGCTTATGCCAAGCGAGAGTGAGGTATACGTGTTCAATTCTCTCAGTGTTTATTGTTCCGGTAAGACCGTTGGTAAGAAATCGGTTCCACATCACCCGAAGATCATCGATGCGCTCAAAATGTATGCTTTTCAAACTTTCATTTGTCAAATTTATAGATTTCCATTAATATTTTTCTTAGAATTGGTAGTATTTTTTTCAACAGGCCCTACCAATTGGACCAGATGATTGGAGGAATTGGAAAATGCTCTAATTTGAAGATTAATTATTGCAGGGTAAGTACTTATTTTTAAACTTCTCTTATTGTTTGTAAATTGCTAAGTTGGTGATGTTAAACGAGGGACTTAGATGTAAAAAATGGTGAAATTTGGTTATGATATGATTATAGGGACCTAGCTGCAAATTAAAATTGGTCAAAATCTATATGTGCAAAAAATGTTTAATTTTTTTAACTCTCTTGATGTGTAATGTAGTGCCCACAACAAAATGGACGTTGGGAATGTGGATATTATGTCATGATGTTCATGCACGACATAATACATCGCTTCATCCGTGATTTTCCGAAAATGAAGGTATATATACATTTATATATTTTCCAAAAGTAAGCAGTTGCTTCAAATATAATTAAGTACATATTTAATTGTGCTCTTATATCATTTAAAAAATGCAGGACTTTCCCACTAAGTACCCGGTTTACAGAATGGACGAGATTCGCAACTCGTGGTGTAACTTTTTCTTAAAGGAGGTAATCATTCAAAAAAGTAAAACAATTTAGGATGTGATAATTTGTAATAATTTGTAATAATTTAGGAGCTTAATAATTCTAAGAGATGATGTATCGATTTAGGAGCTTAATAATTTAGGATGTGATACTTTTCTAATAATTTAGGATGTGTATCGATTTGTGGTGATTCCTGATGCATATATGATAGGTCTCTTGTGATAATTCCTGATGCATGTGATATCCTATATAGGCCAGCAAAATATACTGGAAGCTGGCCAAATATAAAATAAAATTTTTTTAAAACATTGTATCAAATCAGTATCGGTTATTAATTTATTAACCGATTCAGATAACTATCCGAATCAGTTATTAATAAAAAACTGATCGTGATAACAACCTTCTGGATCGGTTTGTATAAATAAACCGAACCTGCTAGTTATCTGAATCGGTTTTTAATAATTACACCGATCCAATTATAGCATCGGTTAGTTAACAACCGATCCAATTGTTTAATTAATTTGCCCAGATAATAAATATAGGATCAGTTGATAATAAACCGATCCTGATACTTACATTTCACAATCGGTTGTAGTTTTAACCGATCCAAATACTAACAAGTCGGGATCGGTTGGAATAAATAACCGATGAAGATTCTAGCTGGTTGGGATCGGGTAATTATTAAAACCGATCCCGATACCTATAAATCGGGATCGGTCTTCTATTAATTATCCGAGCCAGATTGTTTCTATCTGGATCGGTTGTTTAACCGATACAGTTGAGATTGACTACTTGTATCGGCTGGAACAGGATCGGCTGTAGGTCCGATCCTGATGTGCGAATATACCCGATCCTGATTTGTGTTTTTCCACTAGTGTGTGTTATAATATTGTAAAATATTCTGCCAAATTTGATAAGAAGTTACTGGATAATCCTTTCTTGCATGTGTGTTATAATATTGTATAATCTCAGTTCTATTTGTTCACAATTGTCACCTTGTTTGAAATTTAACACTTTATGCCTTTTAAGTAAATAATATTTATTTCGCCTTGAATGAATATGTTTCCAGGTTCCATTGCTAATATACCATGATATATTTGAAGGATCCTACAGAATTTACATGCTCAGAAAGGGCTCGTTTTACATTTTCCTTATTTCAGTATTTAATCTTCTCATACTGCCTACTGGGACTCTACATATAGTTTTTATCCGAAAGCTACAGGTAAAACATTTTCATTCCATATTAAAAGCCCTAATTATTGCATTGTGTCCATAAAACATCAAGAGCCTCAGTTAATTATTTATGTGTTAAAGCATTAGTTAATTAATTACATATATTATTTCAAATTCTTTTCTGCAACTTTTAGGTGCTGATTTGAAACTAGGTAATTGGGCAATTAGAAACTAAGATTTTTTAGTTCGGCAACTTAAAAAGGAATCATCAAACAGTACAAAAATTAAGGACATGTATATGTACATATGTTAGCAGTAATTTCCTTCAGCCCCACAACAGTTTTGGCAACTAGAAGAACCAAAGGGTTTGCATTATATTGAAAAGGCAGAATATGGTACCTGGTATATCGCTATTATATATATATATATACATATATATATATATATTTAGTAGGGTTAAAATGCACCATTCGTTTTGTACTCCAATCATGCTCCACATTCTTATTTTCATTTTCAAAGTCCGAACAGTGGATCCGAACGGTTCACCATGATCTTTTTATTAAAATGTGCTTGGAGACTAAATTTTATAGTTTTTTGAATTTTTTTATTAATTTTTTAGATAGGTACAATATCACTATTTTCAGAAGATTCTGGACCATTCAAAACAGTTTTTTTATACCTATCTAAAAAAATAGTAAAAAAATTTCAAAAAATATAAACTTTTGTCTCCAAACACATTTTAACATGAAGATCATATTGAGTGGTTCGGATCGATTGTTCGAACTTTGAAAACGAAGAAAAAGATGTGGAACATGATTGGAGCACAAAACCAATGGTGCATAATAACCATACTCATATATATATATATATATATATATATATATATACCATATTGGTTTTTTTTCTTAGATATAAAGTGTTAATACCTTTGTTAAGCTCAACGATAGCAAGGAGATCTAAAACTATTTTTTCCGTGGCACTAGAAACTGCAATATGAAGTAAGGTGTCCATGGCACGTGTAATATGCTCGCCTTGGACTTTCTCATTTTTGTAGAGCTGAAGTACATTTTTCCATTCGCGATTCATTGCTTCTTTGAAGAGCTCCTTCCTCGGATTGTACAATGAGGTGTAATCAGAAGGTTTTGGTGGGGGTTCAACAGAAGATTTGGACATTGTTATTACTCCCTCTCTTGTTTGTTTGTTTTTTTAATCTGAGTTGAATTAAGTTGTATGTGACTTTCGCTTGATAGGTAGAGAGTACCAGAGATATTATGATCCCTTTTATAAGGAACAAAGTAGCAAGGAGAGCTTGTAGTTGTGTGATTGACTGCTCTTCAATGCTCATTTACATAATAGAAATTTATCATATCTGTGTCCTTACAAAAAGGAAAAGAGAAAGCTACTTGGGCAAGGAATAAAGAACCTTACGTGTTGAAGTGCTTCAAGAGTTCTCTTTGAAATAAAATGGTTATAATTTTTTTTGAGTGAGTCATTAATACTTCATAAAAAGTAGGAGTAAACACCATATATTTTCTTTTTAATTTTATTCAAGTTTAGAACAAATTAAGGTATCAATAGTCTCTCAAATACCACCATCCAAATTGTAACATTTGATTAAAAAGTACAACTTAATACTAAATATATTGATTACTCATAAATCATAATTAAGAAAAGAGCAGAATTAAACAACTTACAGCACACATTATTAGTTTACATGATTCAATATTTACAAGTAATATTACAAAACTTATTGACTAATAGACTGGCAAATCAGACAAGTCAGGTTGTATTTGGATTGGATGGAGTTAGGTTCAGATTAATTTTGGGTTTAATAGATACATATATATTGAACTCAAATTGAACAGATCGATTAATTTCAGTGTCAGTGTATTTTCAGAGTTTAACTATATGAGTTGGATTAATTTCAGTGTCAGTGAATTTTTCAAGTTTTGGACCAATCTCAGTAATTTTGATGTCGGCCGGGTTGATTATATTTCTGTAATCTTGTGTTATGACTAATTTAGTTCCATATTTCAAACATAAATCGGGTGGGTCGGATTGTGTTTGAATTGAATTAAGCAGGATTCAGATTAATTTTAGACTTTGATAAGTATTAGATTTGATTTATTTCTGATTATTTGAATAACTATGTCTAATGAATGTATGTGTATATAAATATATTTTTGGGTCTAATGCATGTATGTGTATATAAATATATTTTTGGGTCTAATGCATGTATGTGCATATAAATATATTTTTCGGTTTAATAAAGAAACTTATAGTTTATTGTATTTAATTTAATAAAACCTTCATTTTTTTTAATAGTGAAAAAACACAAAATAGCTCAGTATTATGGAATAAATTATAATTTAACAGTTAAATATTATATTGTGTACTTTGAGCTTTATGTTAAAAACAAATTCTCAAATAACTGTCCTATTCAGTACAAAAATAATATCCAACATATAAAAGCAACACGAATGGAATTAATCCCTTAGAAAGAAATTGACCCACAATTAATGAAATAGCATAATACATCCGTAAAAGATATTTCGTTTACCAGAAAAATTGAAGAATCAAAACCTTAGCACTGCAGGTAAAAAGGTTTCCACAACAAAATCTAAATATCTTTTATCGGGTTACAATCTTTTCTGGTTCATATTAACACAGATTGTTATAAATATTATAAATATTTAGTTTGATTGCTAAAGGTTTGGAGATTTTTTGTATCATGGATGATTTGGGTTAATATTATTTATGTTTGAATATTCAATATTTATAAATTTATTTAGGTTCGGATATTTTTGAATTCGATTAAATACGAGTTCGGATCATTTTATTTCATAAATTTTTAGTAGGTCCGAGTTGGATTGGGATATCAATTTCATCAAGAAAATTATGATGGTTTGTTCAAATTTTATCATGGATATATATGAAGTTCTATTTTCTTACTTCTTTTTGATAATCAATCGATTGCAGACAAATATGAGAACATGAAAATACTGCAACAATTGTGATCAATGCACAATCCAACATACAATACAAAAGGGGTCGCTTATTGCTCTTATTCTTTGCTTGCAGTGAGAGAGAAATTGAATGCTTCTTGGTTTATCATTTTTCTTTGTGTCACTTCCTTCATTTAGAAGAAGAAGAAAAAAGGGAAAAGAGGACATGCTCTGAAAGATGTGTCTGACAAGGCAAGCTGATAAATATTTTCAAAATGAAAAGGCAAAACAATACAAATCAAAATTAAAAACTTAGTTTTGAACAATTGCATCCCTCAAATGTGTTGTATATATTGTCATGGTACTAATAAAATTGATCAAAGTTCATGTGAAAAGTTTAGTATCTTTCAATTTAACAAATATTTTAAAAACATTTACACCATATACAGGTATGGAGAACTTTGTTATTGCATATTTGCATGGATGGAATGTTTTGCGGTTGCAGACCAAGGCTCTTGGGGATATGCTAAAAAGGATTCCACAACTAAATCTGAATATCCTTTATCGGGTTACAATCTTTTCTGGTTCATATTAACTCATATTGGTATAATTGTCGTTTGGTTATACCGTTTAGTTTGATTGCTTCGGGTTTGCAGATTTTTTGGATAACGGATCATTTGGGTTTAGATTAATTTATGTTCGAATATTCAATATTTATAAATTTATTTAGGTTTGGATACTTTTGAATTAGATTAATCACGAGTTCAGATCATTTATTTTTTAAATTTTTAGTAGGTCCCAATCGGATTGGAATGTCAATTTTATCAAGAGAGTTATTCCGGTTGGTTCAAATTTAATCAAGCATATATATGAAGTTCTATTCTCTTCTTTTTGATAATCAATTGGGTGCAAACAAATGTGAGAACTTTAAAATATTGCAACAATTGTGAGCAATGCACAACCCAACATACAATACAAAAGGGGTCGCTTTTGCTCTTATTCCTTGCTTGCAATGAGAGAAAAATTGAATGCTTCTTGCTTTATCCTTTTACTTTATTTCACTTCCTTCATTTAGACAGTAGAAAAAAAGGGAAAAGAGGACATGCTTTGAAAGATGCCAAATGTAGTGTCTGACAAGGCAACTGACCAATATTTTCAAAATGAAAAGGCAAAACAATACAAACCAAAATTAACATTTTACTTTCGAACAATTGCATATCCCTCAAATGTGTTGTATTGTCATGGCACTAATTAAGTTGTTCACTGTTGAGGTAAAAAGTTTAGTATCTTTGAACTAAACAACTGCTTTAAAAACATTTGCACTATATACAGGTATGGGCTGTTAGCCGACATCATGCTCGGAGCTTTGAAGTTGCAAACTTGGTGAACCAACGAAGTCATATCCTCTGCATTAACTCAAAAAAGAATCTTTTGAGTTAATGCTTCCGTACCGACCGATTAGCTTTCAGATTCGTGTCGACCAAACCTACACTAATATTAAAGAGCTCCTTGCTTTATTGGCGAGTGCTGGATTAGCTCCATTTAAAATCAGACGGCCGAGATGCATGTATTAACTCAAAAGCTGCTCTTTTGAGTTAGTGCAGACGATGCGGACTCGTTAACCAACCAGGGCTCTTAGGTATCTGCTAACCGAGGAGGCACCAACCCTCAATCTGTAGAAAATGTACCACTAATTTCTAATTGAAATTGTAAGCAGCATTCATATTTTTTATTGCAAAATAGTATAAACCCATAAACTGAAATGTTGGGAGATTATATGTATGCAACGTTTATTAGTCTAAGAGGACCCATTTTCTATACTATGGCTTTAATTATTGTTGTTGAGATTTTATTTTGGCTTGGCATATAATTAAGTTCCTATCTCTTAAGTAATATGGAATTTGACTTTTCTTGTATACAAGTATATTAAAGCTACAATATTATTAAATACTCCCATCTTTCGAGTCAGTCAATTTGTGAATAAGATACTGTTTATTGAAAATGATTGTATTTTTGGGGTTGTTATATATATATACTTTCTCGGATGCTTACAATACATATATATACTTATAGATTTATAAGGTTAATTAGCCGCACCGTTGCTTACTTTCGTAAAAGGTTTTGCTGGTAACGATAATACAACCTTTCTGTCTATATTAGCAATTTCTTTTTAGCTGAGTAATTTAAAAAGGGTTAAACGGTCAGATTGCTTTATGGATGTGCTAAGGATTTATTACTGTCGTCTCTCCAATATCTTGTTACCTGTGTCTCGTACATCCCATGAGGAATTTTTTTCTGCAAATCATAACAACATTTGGGTTATTGGTATCATCCAGTCCCATATATATAATATATAACGAAACAAATAAAAATAAAATATTTTTAGAAATAGTAAATGATAAATAATATATAAACATGAGGAGGGATCAAGTTACAACAATTTTGAGTTACAACAAAGTTACCACAACCATTTTCTACATTTTGAAATTCCAAATCATCAATCCAAACTGTTCAACATGATCTCCACAATAAAATGTGCTTCCAGATCAAATTTTACAGTTTTTTGAATTTTTTTACTATTTATTAAGATGGGTACAAAATTCAATGGTCTGAATTTGACTAGTTTTTGTAAAATACTTAATAAATAGTATAAAAATTCAAAAAAATGTACAATTTGATCTAGAAGCATATTTTATTGTGGAGATCATGCTGAACGGTTTGGATCGACGATTTGGAATTTCAAAATGTAAAAAATGGTTGTGGTAACTTTGTTGTAACTCAAAATTGTTGTAACTTGATCCCTCCTCATATATACTTGAAACTATAACAGATTTGGGCTTAAAAAATTAAGTAATAATTGGTTGAAATAATTGCCGTGCCATGCTGTTGATCGAGGGGTCTGTATCTGCTTCATTTCAATCTGAGATAAACCTTAACATTCTCCAAATAAATGGACAGCTGGCGAGTGTGATGTTGGAGCAACGTAACCTTTGGTTCCTTGCTTCCCTTTCTTCACTTTGAAATCAGTACTGTTACTTGTTAGTTTCTTGTTAGGTGTTTCAAACCATATAGTAAACAAGTATATAACCAAATATATCATGCACGGTATAAGGGGTTTCTCTCTTCTGTTACATTTTTTTTATTTAATTTGTTCTCATCTGGAGCTTAGAATTAATGGAAATTAAAAGTAAACTCATAACATCTCTTTACTCATCTACCTTGAACTTCAGAATTTGATAAAAATTAACAAAAAGGAAACCTGAAAAATCCATGGAGCGCCACAGGAAAACAAGAATTTCTTTAATCTTCACTTTTGTTCAAAGTAGAGAATAAAGAGCACACCCTCTCGTACAGTGCTCCCACACAGGAAATATTAAATGGAATCAACCCCTATATTTTCATACTCAGACGCTCTTTAAGAATTTAACACAGACCACACATAAAAAGGCTTGTCTCTAGCTGGACACAGTACGGAAGAACAATTGACATGTGGTTCTTCCGTGCGTAATAATTTATTAGTGTCGTGGTAATTTTTCGGTAAATTAGGCTTGTCGTACTTTCCAGGCAGTTAGATATAAATATACACTTTTTATTTTAACGACCTAACGTAACTCAAATTGTGAGAATTAATATGACCTAAAGTAACTCAAATTATTAGATTGACAGAGGATCGTTCAATCTGTTTTGACATGAATATTAAAATAGATATGTGCATTAAAATTTGTGTTTGTAATATTTATAAACTTCAGAACTAGAAAGTTACATATTTTGTTAAGCAGAAAAAAAAAAAACTATGAATAGCTGCCTTTGATATCCTTACAAGCGCATAGAGTGGGAAAAATGGCACGACGGAGCCGGTTCCATCACGGAAATTCACGGCATGCGTATCAAAACACGTGCTGTGACTCACGTATCCCATTATGTGACCATTCACTTGTCGTGACCATTATTTGAAAATTTAGCACGGCACGTCACGCAAAATATCTGGTTACGACACGGTACGGCATGTGGTCACACGATTCACGTGTAATTAAGGTCTTCAGATTTTGATCAAATGGTGAATCTTGAATTAGCTAACCTAATTGATAAAAATAATATATAAACGTGACTAAATGTGACTAAACATTATAGTTTGTCCGACATGCACTTATTTTTTTCGATGCAAGTCCCACAGTCTTCTAGTTCAATATCTCGTTTCGTGTCTCACGCTTTGTACCTGGAACCCACAAAGTGGAAAGATGAGAGATTGAAAATCTCCCAGTGCGGTATTCAGTTCCAGTCGAGTTATTGACCCGACGAACTAAATCAAACCAGCATTGTGCATAATTATAAAAGAACAACATTGATCATCAAGCCCAAGAGATAATTCACAATCAATAGTAAACTGCTAGCATGAATCAATGTAGACCAAAATTAGAACCTTACTAAGTAATCCAAAAATAAGTTTACCTATGACATGTCATTAACTAAGTTATGCTTATGATAACATAAAAGTTCGATAAATCCCAAAGTGCAATGCTCACGCAAGTAGATTGATTATAAATTCAAACATGCATGAAATGCTAACATATCATATAAAATACTCAAATGTCATGAATCTTAATTATTTAATGCACAAATGTTCTTGTAAAGCAAGACTTTAAGCATTTCTATCTTGCGATCCAGATTCGACACTTATCTGACTACGGGTCATGCGCTACCACGAATACGGCACCTACACAATTTCTGTTATGGCCATAACCTGAAATTGTGCGCTTACCAAGAATACGGCGCCTACGTGCCTTCAGTTATGTGCTTTCACGAATCAACGGCGCCTACATAACAGGATCACACGCTACCACGAATACGGCGCCTACGCAAGTTCTGTTATGCGCTTCCACGAATTAACAGCGCCTACATAACATAAATTATGCGCTTAACACGAATACAGCGCCTACATGATCACCCCGGTCATGTGCAACCACGAAAAGACGGTGCCTACATGACCGGTCAAATTTCCAAGTTTAATATTCAATACATTACCACGGTCATGCTCTACCACAAAGACAGTGCCTACATGACCGTCAGGTTTCAGACATCTGGTTCTTTAGCGTGATCAGAGTCAAAATGATGATGAATTACGTAGGGTTTTGGCTTAGGTTTTGCATATTTTCTCACACTTATGTTTAATTATTTAGAGAAAAAGACTACTGTCACCCTTCTTTATGTTTTATTGCAGAAAACAAGTTTTGGGACTATTTTACACCAAATGAAGCAAGAATCGGGTCAATCGGATACGCGACGCTCATCGACTAAGTCTCTGTTATGGCCCGTATTGCCTAATACAGACCAAGCCGAATACGGACCAGGAGATAGCGCAATACGCATTAAACCCTTCAGCAACATAGTCTCAATACGGACCGTATCAGCCAATACGGTCCTTAACCAAGGCGCCTCTTGGGGAATAACTGCCGACAGCTATATCCAGATCGTGTTTCTTGGCCTCCACTCAACTCCAGATGTCCCTTCACTCCTATATAAGCACCCTAGACAGAATAGTTTAGTACCTTTGTAATTTGGGTTAGATTTGATTAAGTGAGAAAGAGAGGAGTGATTGTAACCATGCCGTTCCGTGGCTAAGTTCCTTTCTTAGGGGCTAGACAGTAAACCTTGTTACTCTTGATGCTTTGATATATATATTTTCTGTTGATTATGATTTCTTGTTGTTTAATCGAAATACTTGTGTGATTTATTATCCCTTCATCTAAATTCGATGATCTAGTTTAGTCTATTAGGGTAGTGACAGTACTTTAATGGTAAGAGAAACTATGTTGCACGAATTAGCCTCGTTGGGATTTATTAGATTTATGTGAAGAAAACCTTAGCGGATAAACCATAAATCAGAACAACAAAACGCGAACCAAGTTCTATCATTTGCATAAGGTAAATCGCAGTGATCTGTGTAGTAACTTGTGTATTTAAGAGATCAGTCGTTTGCGTAAGATAACTCGCAGTGTCCTATGTAGAATCTCGATGAAAGATTTATCATTCTTGCGTAAAATAACTCGTAGTGACCTATGTGGTGTCTTTCATAAAACAACAACAGGAAATCAGACCTGACAAAAGTATATTATCAAAGTGGATTGAGTAGCAATGGTGTGCCGAAAATCCTAGGAATTCTCATCTCTATCTTTATTTTAATTACTTTTAATTGTTTCCAAATTTACATTGATCACAACTTCAACTCTCAATTTTCAGATTTCGTCTAGCCATTCGAAAGATTGTGACTTGATCGCTCAAGACTCTGAACCAATATTCTCTGTGGATCGACCTCGAATATACTACTCGATAGGATTGTGCGCTTGCAGTTCGAACCGATAGGATTTCCGAGTTTATAAATTTTAAAAGAAACATCACTCTCTTTTGAGTGATCATAGCACAGTTCATTTATAAAAATATCATATTACCAATCTTTTAGCTTTAGAAACTATAATCATGCCTCACATGCAAAGTTATGAATTCATGTCATGCTTTTATAACAAATACTTATGCATCCATATCATGCTAACGGTTCATTTAAATCAAACTCATGTGTTTAGTGGTATTGCTTTGTATCATGTCATGCACTAGCTTACGGAAAATATGACCATGTAAACATTTCAAGCATTCATGGCATGAAATTTGAAAACCATAATAATTAAGTAACTAACTATATATAATCCAATAAACGAACATGAGGCCAACCAGCAATAATGATGAAAATAGCAATAAAAAAAACCAAATTATTTTTCAAATAGTGCTAAACCAAATAATTAAAATCATGACATGCTCTAGTCTCAAGAATTGATACAGGAACCACCAAATACCGGACTTAAGTTCCATGTCTATAGTTTATCACCATACCAACTGGTTTGATTAACAAATTAACAAGGCTGTTATTAAAACATCTACTAATTCTAGTGCAATCCATTTATATCAATTCCAGTGCAATCCCTTTATATTTGGTCAATACCCATATACTATGTTAATTATGCATGCCTTGCAAACATGAACTGTTACCCAATAATTGATCAATACTTATTCTATAACAATCAAGCAACCCAAATCAACAATTATAAGCAAGCAATAAAAATTAAGCAAACCAAATCAACAATTATAAGCAAGCAATCAACAATCAAGCAAACTAAATCGACAATTATAATCTAGCAATCAACAATCAATAAAATTAGTTGGAAAGAGCTAGGAATAACTCGAAATCCACACCTTTTATTGTTGGGCACGACAAGGCTCGAAGTTAGTTCACAGTTCAGAATCAAGTCGTTCGAGAGCAGCTAGTAAAACCCAAGCAAACAAGCAAATCGAGAAGCTCTTCACCTCAGTTTCCTTCTCGTAGTTGCATAGGACTGTCGGACTCTCATTTCTCCTCTCATTTCCTCCACCAATTTTTTTTTCTTCTTTTATTTTTCTTTTGATTCTCTCAATTTCACATTCTTCTCTGATTTTACAGCTCCCCTTTCTTTTGTTATCTTCCATCGGAAGAGGACCTCGGATTCTTCAAGAAAATCATTCAAGTCTCTTATTATAATACTATATTTATATTTGTTATTATATTATCCTTTCAAAGGGAGATAATGGAATAGGTTGACCACCGAATTGGAAAATGATTATTATATTCATCTCAATGTGAAGCTATCAAAAGCAAATAATTTTTTTTTCAGCTAACTAAAATTTATTCGGTCATAGTAAAATAATTATTATATATACTTTTTTCACTTAGACCCTCATAACATTTAAAATTAATAATTGCCCCTACATGATTTTATGGTTTAAAATTTCAAGATGTTACTGATCAGAGTCAAAATAATGATGATTTACGTAGGGTTTTTGCTTAGGTTTTGCATATTTTCTCACACTTACGTTTAATTTATTAGAGAAAAAGGCTACTGTCACCCTATTTTATGTTTTATTACAGAAAACAGGTTTTGGGACTATTTTACACCAAATGGAGCTATAATCGGGTCAATCAGATCAGCGATGCTTATCGACGAAGTCTCTGTTACGGTCCGTATTGCCTAATACGGACCAAGCCTAGCACAGACTAGGAGATAGCGTGAGAAGCACTAAAACCCTTAGCAACAAGGTCCTAATATGGACCGTATCACCTGATACGGACCGTAACCGAAGGCGCCCCTTGGGAAATAACTGCCGACAGCTGTATCCAGATTAATTCCTTAGCCCCTACTCAATCTCCAGACGTCCCTCCACTCCTATATAAGGCCCCTGGGCAGAAGAATAACTTATCTTTGTAATTAGGGTTATATTTGATTAAAGAGAGAAGAGAGGAGTGCTTGTAACAATGCCGTTTCGCGGCTAAGTTCCTTTTCTTAGGGCTAGGCAGTAAACCTTGTTACTCTTGATGTTTTGATATATATATTTTCTGTTGATTATGATTTCTTGTTGTTGAATCGAAATACTTTTGCAATTTACTATCTCTTCATCTAACTTCAATGATCTAGTTTAGTCCATTAGAGTAAGACAGTGCTTTAATGGTAAGAGAAACTATTTGTATGAATTAGCCTCATTGAGATCTATTAGGATTATGTGAAGAAAACCTTAGCGGGGAAACCATAAACCAGAACAACAAAATGCGAACCAAGTTCCATTACTTGCGTAAGGAAACTCGCAGTGATATGTGTAGTAATTTGGGTATTTAAGAGATCAGTCATTTGCGTAAGAAAACTCGCAGTGTCCTATGTAGAATCTCGATGAAAGATCTGTCATTTTTGCGTAACATAAATCGCAGTGACCTATGTGGTGTCTTTCATAAAACAACAACAGGAAATCAGATGCAACAGGAATATATTATCAAGGCAGATTGAGTAGCAATGGTGTGCCGAAACCCTAGGAATCCTCATCTCTATCTTTGTTTTAATTACTTTTAATTGCTTCCTAATTTACATTGATGACAACAACATCTCTCAATTTTTAGATTTCGTCTAGCCTTTCGAAAGGTTGTGATTTGATCGCTCAAAACTCTGAACCAATATTCCCTGTGGATCGACCTCGAATATACTACTCGATAGACTTGTGCGCTTGCAGTCCGAACCGATAGCATTTCCGAGTTTATAAATATTAAAAGAAACATTGCTCTCTTTTGAGTGATCAAGGTTTTTGGCGCCGTTGCCGGGGAATAACGGTTCATTGTGCAAGGCCTCGCGAGACGCCTTTGCTTTGACCATTGAATCCAATTAATTAGAAACGCCTAGATTTCTTTTTATTTTCTGCATTTTTATTTTTCTTTTATTTTCAATTTCATTTTTTATTTTTTATTTACTTTTTATTTTCAGTTTTTAGATTAATTTTCATATTTTCTTTCCTTTTTAGGACACTGTACGCTGGCCGAATCACCGATAAGAACCAATCATATCACCGATAAGACCAATCATAGTTCTTCCTCGAGTAATTCTGAAAGCGAAGAAGACTCAGATTCAATCGACATGAATATTCCACCGAACGAACCGATCAATGGAAGACAAGAAAACAATGGTGATAATGAAGTTCACGATGCAGCAAGACCCAAACTTCTACGAGACTATTGCGTACCGCGCGCGAATGGTCCTAATATGGTTTCGCAATAGCAATTTGGAGGATTTCCAAATGAAGATACACATCTTCACTTGTCAATTTTCCTTGGGATATGCGAGACGATAAAGATCAACGGAGTTACCGATGAAGCAATCATGCTGAGGCTATTTCAATTCTCATTAAAGGATAAAGCAAGAGCATGGTTGTTTTTCTTACCGGCCAATTCCATTCAAACTTGGGACCAATTGTTTAATGTGTTTATTGCAAAATATTTTCCACCATCCAAAACTTCGAGGTTTAGAAATGAAATTACTAATTTTGAACAAAGGAATGGTGAAACATTGTGTGAAGCATGGGATAGATATAAGGATATGTTAAGGTGTTGTCCACATCATGGTCTAGAAAGATGGCTGATTGTCCAAACTTTTTATAATGGTCTGAACCCTACTGATAGGTTGTCTATTGATGCTTTCGCAGGAGGAGCAATCATGAACAAGGAACCTGACGAGGCTTACAACCTAATTGAAGATATTGCAATCAACTAACACTACTGGATGCCTGAGCGAAAGAAGCCAACTCCAACACCTGGCATGCACCGAGTAGATGATATATCTATGCTGAGCGCAGAGATTGATGCTTTGCAAATGGCACTCAACAAGCAAACCAAGCAGCGAACGGTAGTAGCAGTCAATGCCGCAACAACATGTGGCTATCGTGGAGGAGCGCATGAGATGACCGAATGTATGAATGTGACGGTAATTGAGGAAGAAATAGAGCAAGCAAACGCCATCGACAACAGCTTTCGACCTCAGCCCGCCTACAATACATACCATCCGAACAACCGAAACCATCCAAATCTCTCATACGCAAACAATCAAAGGCCTGCTGCACCTCAACAAAACTATCAACCACAGCCCAAATATCAACCGAGATACAACAATCTCCAACCGAATTACCAACCAAGGCAATACAATCAACCACAGCAACCTGACATCACATCTTTAATGGAGAGATTCCTAGAGAAGCAAGACAAGGCTAACGCCGAAATCGCACAAAAGATCGAATCATTAACAAACCGCAACAAAGACTTAGAAGACCATGTCTCTAAGATGGAAAAATAACTCTCGAGTATCACACGCAGAAAAGGCAAATTTCCGGGCCAACTGGAAGAAAATCTGAGAGAGACTTGCAAAAGCATAACATTAAGGAGCGGTACAGCTTATCTGGGACCTCCCATGCCCGATCCAATTTCTGATGAGATGCATGTAGAACCATCGCATTTCGAAGAATACGAGCCGCAACCACCGGAGACGCCCGTATTCGAACTGCAGGAAGACCCTATTGAGGAGCAGAATGACACCGTAGGTGGAGACGAGCGACAACCCGAACCTGAATACATTTCACCACCACCCTACAAGCCACCTCTGCCATTCTCTCCAAGCCTGCCAAGCATAAGATGGAGCAGCAACTTGCAAGATTTATGGAGACACTCAAACAACTACAAGTCACAATCCCCTTCACTGAGGCAATTGCAAGTATACCCTCGTATGCTAAATTTCTGAATGAGATTCTCTCAAATCGAAGTAGACTGCAAGAATTCTCAACAGTTCCGCTCAATCTGGAGTATAGTGCACTCGTGCAAAGCAAATTACTGACAAAGCTGAAGGTCTGGGAAGCTTCTTGATACCATACACCATTGGCACAACAGATTTTAAGAGAGCTTTATGTGATCTGGGAGCAAGTGTGAGTTTGATGCCTAAGGTAGTATTTAACAAATTGGAATGTGGAGACCTATCACCAACGCGGATCTCATTGCAACTAGCTGACTGATCAATTTGATATCCTGAAGGAATGTTGCTTGATATCCCAATCAAAGTCGGTAAATTCTGGATACCAGCAGATTTTGTGGTAGTTGATATGGAAGAAGATTAGCATATTCCAATCATCCTTGGAAGGCCATTCCTCACCACTTGTGGGGCAATGATTGATGTTAGGAATGGAAATATCTCACTAAATGTTGGTGAAAACAAGATGATCTTCAACATGAATAATACCAAAGTCCCACCTGACATAAATCTTGTCTACAATTTGGAAACAGCGGATGAGTATGGCAATGATGAATTGAGAATGGATGAATTTGAAGACATCGGAGAAATGATGTGCGAAGCAGAAGTGGAGAGATTGTTCATCATACAAGATGACGGTCAGACCCACCAACCTCCATGACAACATAAACCGATGATCTAAACAAGAGCCCCAATATCGCAAACAACAGGAATTATTCTCTCTTAACCCTTGCATTAATAAAAAACCTCCGCAAAGAACTCGATGCAATTTCTCAAAGACTGTATGAGGTCGAATCAGTACTTGGTTTGAGCCTGGTATTCGACCCCAGTCCTCAAACACCAACCGAATTCTTCGAGGGGGGTGACAATGATGACAAGACCAAAAAAGACGCTGAAGGCGAGCTACTCGACAAGCAACCCGCTTGCATCGTCGAGAGGACATCTGGAAGAAACTGATGCGACACAGAGTCAAGTTAACGACTTTAAACAAGCGCTTCTTGGGAGGCAACCCAAGGCCACATTTATATTTTCTTAATAATAATTTATTTTTAGTTTAATTAGGACTTTAACAAAGAAACAACTCATACCCACCTTTTTCCTATGATCAGGTAAGCATATTGGAGGAAAGGCTTGATTAAAGACATCTCGGAAGATGGAAAAAATACTCTCTGGTACGGCCTGTATTGGCTGATACAGATCATACCAATGGGGCCCCTGTAACCATTGGTATGATCTGTATCAGCCAATATAGGA
Organism: Carex myosuroides; assembly: GCA_028015225.1. NCBI lineage: Eukaryota > Viridiplantae > Streptophyta > Magnoliopsida > Poales > Cyperaceae > Carex > Carex myosuroides. Next base: position 15,097,262 of record CM051464.1, on the reverse strand, counting down.
CGTACCAGAGAGTATTTTTTCCATCTTCTGAGATGTCTTTAATCAAGCCTTTCCTCCAATATGCTTACCTGATCATAGGAAAAAGGTGGGTATGAGTTGTGAATACGGCCCGTATTGGCTGATACGGCCCGTATTCAAAGGAATTAAAACTTAGTGGTTATTGGGTCTGAGCATAACGAATTGGATACGGACCGTATTGGTTGATACGGTACATAATGAGGGCCAATTCGGGAGATGCGAACCCGTTAGAAGAGACATTTGAAATCCCGTGCGAATCACGTCTCATAACCGTTTAATCCTTTTCGTTTTAAATCCCTAAAAACCCTTCTCTTCCTCTTTCTCTATACTCTCCTTCCCTCTATCTCCTCTCTTTCTCCTCTTCCATTTTTGCCCAAAACCGAGCCTCCCTTCCTTGCCGCCGATCGCCATCGCCGCTACACTAACGCCTCCACTCATTGAAGCTGCCACCGCACTCCTTCTCTGTGCCTCTGCCTTAATACGGACCGTACCAGGTCCGTATCCGACTGCCCCTCGAATCCACCTCCAAATTCAGTTTTTCTAAAAACCCTTTTCAATTTCAAAGTTTAATTTCATTTTTGCATTTGTTTTAAATTAATCTCTGTTACATTAATTTAGGTAATTAAGTTTTATTTCTAAAATCAATGAAAATCACAAAAAAATTAGGTTCTGTCAAAATTTCAGTTTTTACCAGTCCGATACGGTCCGTATTACCCCAATACGGCCCATAATCATTTACCAGAAACCAGTCAGTATCAGTTTCTCAACCCCTACAATACGGTCCGTATTACCTTGCAATACAGCCCTAACTAGTCCGGTACTTGGTCAAATTCACCAACTAACCAGTCCGTAATCAGACTGTATTGACCAATATGGTCCGTAACAGAGACCCTAATTTCAAACAAATGGCCCCAAAAATGAAAAAGATTTTAAGGGCAGTGACACAAAGCGCAAAGAAAGCCCTCGGAGGCTCCGGCCGGAGTAATTCACTGCAGAGCTCTTCTAGCCAATCCTCCCGGTCCTCCAGTTCGCAACCACAATTCTCCAACCAATCATCCTCTCAATCCGACATCCAACGCTCAGACAAAGATACACCAGTCTCAGATGCGAATTATGTCCCTAAAGAGTTCAATCCTCGGGACTTTGGCCTTGAGGAACAAGACTCCGATGAATCGATGGAGGAAGCAACCGAATACCGACCCATCTTCTCGCATCCACTATTCAGAGACAATTATGAGAAGATGAAAACAAGGGAGGTCATATACCACAAGTCTATCGACACAGAGACACTTGAGCGACTAGGCCTCTTTGTGCAAACCGAGCAGCTTGCAAACCACATCCACATCAGGCAATTCCTCAACCTAATCAAAGGAGTTAAAATTTACAAGGTACTCAAGAGGGAGTTCCTTGCGACCTTCAAATACAATGAGGACTCCATTGCTTTCTAGATGCTTGGCGAACGGTACACAGTCTCCATGGATGACTTCTGCGCCATCTTTGACCTCACCAATGATGGCACCTCTAATTCTCCCAACTGCCGAGAGTTCTGGTACAAAATCACAAAAGATAACCAAAACACAACTCGACCGGCAAGCAGAATTATCCATCCCCAAATCCGCCTCTTGCAAGTAACCCTTGCCAATTCCATTTTCGCAAGAGGCGAGAGCTCATCAAAAGTGACGCTACCCGAGCTCTATCTTCTCAAATGCATGATCGAACCCACACCAGTGCGACCTCACCTTGGTCATCTCCTTTGCAAGCAAATTCATGAGGTCGCCCGTGCCAAGAAAAATGGTGGCAAAATCTCCATTGGATTCGTGGCTACAATCTTAGCAAACCATCTTGTTTTGGAGATTGACCATCTCCAAGAGGCGAGCGGACTCACACATCTCGACATCCCATGCCTCCAAGCCATGAAGTTTGTCATCAGCCATTATCCAGGTCCCTACTTCTACAATTCACCGAAGGGAATTCTCCAGTTCCCCTTCTGACATCTTAATCTCCGCAGTAGGTCCTCCTGGAAAATGGCACGACCAGCGAGCCCGACATACGAGCCTCCTCAAGATTACATTGATGTAATTGAGAGACAAGCTGAAATGCAAAATCAGGCTAATTTCGAAAGGCAGCAAAGGCACGAGGAACAGCTCCCTTTTGATGCATATAGGGAGGCAGGCACATTGGCTACTAGAGCCGAGTCTTCAAGGGCGGTACCATCTGATGCCCCTACAGCTGAGCTTGATCAGTTCATTCAAATGGTAAATTGGATGAACTCGAACCTCAATGAGCTCACCTTGACAACAGGCGAGACTACCTGGCAAATGGAGCAGAATGGCTCGTCACTTCACCAAGAGGTTGGTGAAATCCGCAACAGCATGGAGGAGGTCCAGAGGAGTGTTGACGAGAACAAGCGCGAGATCCAGCAGACGCGCTACATGGCACAGCAGTATTACCAGTTCGCTCTCGACTCTGAATTCGAGTACCAGCCACCACCATACGGACTCTTCGACCCGTCATTCTACGAGGAGATCCAGCACCCACCACCACCTCCACCACCTCAGGATTGAGGTGCAGTGAGTTGTATCTTTCCCCGGTCTTTTTACTTTATTACTTCTTTTATTTTTATCTCTCGAGCACTGGGGACAATGCTCAATTTTATTCGGGGGGTAGGAGAGTAAATTTTGACCATGTATCTTTAAAAAATTTCGCATTTTAATTTCTTAGGTACTAGTAGTTTTACTCAATTTTTGACTAGGGTTGGAGGCTTTACCAAAAATTCTACGATGATTAAATTGAGCTTTTTAGCTAGCTCGCATTTTTATTTTTGTTAGGAGTTGGTTAATCAAATAGGAATTGTTTTGAATTGAATTAGGCTAGGGTTTGGATGATTGGCCATGATACCAAAAATTCAGAATTTTAAAATTATTAGTGATCTCAAAGTGAACAATTAATTGCTAACCATGAATGTTGACCAAAATCGCAAACCCTAGAATTTTTATTGTTGAGTAATTTATTTTTGCAAAGTCTTTTAAGCTTGATAGTGTTTTAGAATACTCATTTATTATAGATAGACCCCTAGCAAAATTATGCAATAATTCCTTGTATGAATGAATACTTGGAATTGTGTGTAATCATAGTGCTTGTGACACAAAAATATTTTTATTTTTCAGAAAAATACAAAAATACAAAAAAAAATCAGAAATGAGAAAAATCCAAAAAAATAGAAAAATTCAGAAAAAGAAAAAAAAATAGAATAAAATATGGAGGATAAAAAAAGAGAACGGGTGCCTACACAAGACTGATTACCAATAGGCTCGATAAAACCTCCCAAATTTTAATTTTTGTACATATTTAATTTTTCAAAAATAATCACAAGTACCAACACACTTAGTTGTCATACTTTGCTCCAACCAATTGGGAAGGAAAATCAAAACTTATATCATTAGAATTCCTATTGATTGGAAGGGATCTATTTATAATCGAAGGGGAAATTAATACTCTCAAATTTAAGGATATTTGTGAAGTAAGTTGTTCGATGATAATTTTTCTAGGGTATGCATAATGAGGTCAATCATGGGGTGAATAAATTGTTCAAGGGAGAGGTCAGGAATATTTTAGAGTTTTAAATTTTTATTGTCATGCCAATTGTACCAAACTCAAGTTCTAATTTAATTTTTAACAAGTCCTTGAGATTGTATGGTTTAACCTAGACCGGACCTTTGACCAGCTGGGATGTCGTTGCTTGAGGACAAGCAACAATTCAAGTTGGGAGGCGTGATCAGAGTCAAAATAATGATGATTTACGTAAGGTTTTGGCTTAGGTTTTGCATATTTTCTCACACTTATGTTTAATTTATTAGAGAAAAAGGCTACTGTCACCCTTCTTTATGTTTTATTGCAGAAAATAGGTTTTGGGACTATTTTACACCAAATGGAGCTAGAATCGGGTCAATCGGATCAGCGACGCCTATCGACGAAGTCTCTGTTATGGTCCGTATTGCCTAATACGGACCAAGCCTAGCACAGACGAGGAGATAGCGTGAGAAGCACTAAAACCCTCAGCGGCAAGGTCCTAATACGGACCGTATCACCTGATACTGACCGTAACCGAAGCTTCCCTTGGGAAATAACTGCCGACAGCTGTATCCAGATCAATTCCTTAGCCCCTACTCAATCTCCAGACGTCCCTCCACTCCTATATAAGGCCCCTAGGCAGAAGAATAACTTATCTTTGTAATTAGGGTTAGATTTGATTAAAGAGAGAAGAGAGGAGTGCTTGTAAAAATGCCGTTTCGCCGCTAAATTCATTTTCTTAGGGCTAGGCAGTAAACCTTGTTACGCTTGATGTTTTGATATATATATTTTCTGTTGATTATGATTTCTTGTTGTTGAATCAAAATGCTTTTGCAATTTACTATCGCTTCATCTAACTTCAATGATCTAGTTTAGTCCATTAGGGTAGTGACAGTTCTTTATTGGTAAGAGAAACTATTTGTATGAATTAGCCTCGTTGAGATCTATTAGGTTTATGTGAAGAAAACCTTAGCGGGGAAATCATAAACCAGAACAACAAAATGCGAACCAAGTTCCATCACTTGCGTAAGGAAACTCGCAGTGATCTGTGTAGTAATTTGGGTATTTAAGAGATCAGTCATTTGTGTAAGAAAACTCGCAGTGTCCTTTGTAGAATCTCGATGAAAGATCTGTCATTCTTGTGTAACATAAATTGCAGTGACCTATGTGGTGTCTTTCATAAAACAACAGGAAATCAGACGCAACAGGAATATATTATGAAGGCGGATTGAGTAGCAATGGTGTGCTGAAACCCTAGGAATCCTCATCTCTATCTTTGTTTTAATTACATTTAATTGTTTCCTAATTTACATTGATCCCAACAACATCTCTCAATTTTTAGATTTCGTCTAGCCTTTCGAAAGGTTGTGATTCGATCGCTCAAAACTCTGAACCAATATTCCCTGTGGATCGACCTCGAATATACTACTCGATAGGATTGTGCGCTTGTAGTTCGAACCGATAGCATTTTCGACTTTATAAATATTAAAAGAAACGTTGCTCTCTTTTGAGTGATCAGTTACAACCGTAAGAAAGTGAATATATTACAAGATGGAGGAAAACATGTATAATCACATAGGTGATTTATAATTAAAATAACAAAAATAGATAGTTATTGAGATTACTTTACAAAAATTTAAGATTAATCTCAATCATGTTATAATCAATTACCTGTTTAACTTTATGTCAAATAAAATTTCCAAATATTTAAAAAATGAGCTGTTACAGTTTTCTTCACATAAATCTAATGACTCCCAACGAGGCTAACTCGTGCAACATAGTTTCTCTTGCCATTAAAGCACTATCACTACCCTAACAGATTAAACTAGATCATCGATATTAGATGAAGAGATAATAAATCACAAAAGCATTTCAATCAAACAACAAGAAATCATAATCAACAGAAAACATATATATCAAAGCATCATGAGTAACAAGGTTTACTGCCTAGCCCCTAAAAAAAAAAACTTAGCTGCGGAACGGCATTGTTACAATCACTCCTCTCTTTCTCACTTAATCAAATCTAACCCAAATTACAAAGATAAGTTCCTCTTCTATCTAGGGTGCTTATATAGGAGTGGAGGGACGTCTGGAGTTGAGTGGAGGCCAAGAAACATGAGCTGGATACCCCTGTCTGCAGTTATTCCCCAAACGACGCCTTGGTTACGGACTGTACTGGCTGGTACGGTCCATAATGACCGTAGCAGAGCCTTAGTCGATGAGCGTTGCTTATCCGATTGATCCAATTCTTGCTCCATTTGATGTAAAATAGTCTCAAAACCTGTTTTTTGTAATAAAACATAAAGAAAGCCTTTTTCTCTAATTAATTAAACATAAGTGTGAAATAATATGCAAAACCTAAGCCAAAATCCTACGTAATTCATCATCATTTTGACTCTGATCAGTCGTACAAAATCACTGTTGGTTATTAAGAAAAGTGGTTATTTAGGGAAAGACAGTTCTTGATGACGCTCAAACATATAACGAAAATCACTATCTTTTTATCTAAAAAATGGCCAAAACGAATATGAAGTAGCCATTTTCCAAATTTATGTACTACAAATGTGTTTTTGAGTCAATTCAGCATGTTTTGAAGAAAGCTGCTAAATGAGGCCAAAAATATAGAAAAAATGTCATATTTCGACGAGCATACAACACCTTTCAAGAAGTGTATAACATGCGAAATGAAGCCCGTGTGACATAAAGCCATACCATATGCGACATCAGCCTATGCCGCACGGGGAATGGGCTGGGCTTTCAAGAAGACCTGCTTTGCTGTAAGGCCTCGCTATTTTTATATAGTCCTGACCAATCAGGGGAAGACCCACATTCTCCACTACTCCCATCATCAGTTTGGAAGGCTATAAATACCCGGTAGGCAAAAAAATTATATAACATTCATTCTACCAATCCTCATAGTCGATTGGAGTTAGAGGGTTAGATGGTCTCTTAGAGAATTAAAGGCTAGAAATACCCCTTGATCATATATGGTCATAGCCGATCTTGGCCAAGTAGAAGGAGAATTGATCAAGGAGGCAGAAGAAGATCCGTCCATCTCCAATTGGATTGTATTTTATAGTTTATATATTTATTTGCTTTGTTATTATGGTGAGAGGCTAAACACCTCATCTCTAGGGTGAGGGTTGTACTTTAATTCTTATGACGTTTAATTCAAACTTGTTCTTTACATTTGTTTTTATTTTTGAGATCTGAATTTCTATTGTATTTTTATCTTTTATTACGTCATTGAATATATAGTTCCGTCTATAGATTGTTTAAGATTTCCACATGCCATCCATAAGTAATTCGGAGAATTCGTGTGAGGAATTACTTGTTAGTAGTCATGAGATCGAGGCAAACGAAACTTGACATCGGTTCAAAGACTAGGGTTTGAACCCAAGGTGCTCCCTTGGCAGGATACTATAAATTGCATTTAGATTAGGACTAATCGCCCCCTTTTGCTCGATTAGTCCAACATCTAATACATAAACTAAGTAGTTTAGTCACCCCCCTTGTTAGATTAAAAAGGATAGAAAACCCAAACCCTAGGGACTTCTACCTATCGAATACCCAACTCTATTTTACTTTTGCTTGTTTGTTTGTTCACCATAATCACACTTAACAAATGGATAGACCTAGATTAGTGAAAATTGTTAAAACTTATTGCACATAACTTTCCCTGCAGATCGACACTGCAATCAATACGACACAGTAGGATCATACGCTTGTGATCTGATCGTACATCTAATTGGACTTATATATTAAAAGTATTAGTTCTCATTTTGAGTCATTAGCTCTGTAGACGTGTATGCCAATTGTGCGGCCGCACACATGGTTTTGGATATGTTACCCTATATAAGGAATGGTTCCCAAGTCATAGGATATACATCACAACTCACAGATTCTGAACAATAGTTTTCAAACATAATTGTGAGCTTCTCTTCCTCTTCCACCATCAAAGAATAGAGAGGAGAAATTCATTAGAAAATTGGAAAGAATTTCTCAAGGGCTTGTATTGTTGTCTTGGATGGCCTATTGCACGACCAAAAGATGTACATGCGGGAAGAAAACTTCTTGCCGATTAGAGTCTTGTCTTGTGCTAACAGAGACGGCTAAACTTCTTGGGGGTTATAGAGTACCTAAAAAGCATCAAAAGTATATCACAAAATTTTTCCATTTGGCCTCAGCTAGGTGTTTTGCATCCTTGGCCCACAAAATATAAAAATTTCTCTAACATAAAAACTAAGACCTACACTTAACTAGTACAAATTAGCAGACATAAATACAACTATTACAATATATTGTTAGGCTACTTAGTAGCACTACAAATAACCAGTCAAACATCAACACTGCCTTCATATTAGAGCTCATCCATTGGCACCATCTGCATATTATCAGCATTCCAAGCTTGGAAGGAAATACAGAACCTATTCAGACGTTCACTGAGCCAGAACATCATGAGTAATAATGGCATTGAAAGAACCTGCTCAATATTGAATCATAGAGATAATAAGTATAATGAAATATCTGTTAGTTTTAGTTTTCTGTCAACCAGAAAACATAAGTAATTTCTGTGTTTCCACATACACCAGTAAATAGGAGAAGAATTGAAAAAAAAAAAGAGTATAGGAAAAAAATTTATGAAAATGATGCCCCATAAGCAATGAAAATTTTGTTTTCCTTCTATTGCAAATCATACAATAAATTGACTAGTAAAATCATTTCTATTGAGGGGTCTATAAGGGTACTCCTAAATGTACCTTGTGCGTGAACGGTAGACATCATCGAGATAAGCTACAAAATAATACAAGAGATTAATATTTACAAACAACCAACAAATAATAGAAAACTGAAATGTTCATTTGTCAAACCAGGAGCAGCTTAATCAGTCGACAAATCATACCAATACTTACGATTACTAAGAAGTAAAAAAGTTCAGTGATATAAAATCTAAATAATCAGATAATAATAATTACAAACCTGATTTAATTTGTTGGTGATTTGTGATTTCTTAGAACGTCAGGGCAGCTGCAGCCCCAAACACGCACAAAACAAGGCCTGGATGGAATCAATCCATCTGGTAGTAGTCGAAGCAATTTACAGTATGTAATTTTCAATCTTTTAAGTGATGAAATGCTTTGTTGGCCGATATGTGGCTTTTCATGAGATGAATCACCAAAGGGCTCAGTAGATTCCCCTAACTGTAGTCCATCCATCGCTAGTGATTTCAAGGCTTCACAGGAAGAGATTTCTAATGCAACCAGCAAATCCAGACCCCCTAGTCCCGTAATCAACTCTAGGTGGCCACACCCTGAAATCAGCAACACTTCAAGCTGCTCCAGCTGCTCCATCTGCAGAACTCGGATACTATGACATGCCTTAATCTTGAGGTGCTTCAGAATGTGAAGATTGCCTAATGGAAGAACATGAAGGGCATAACATTCTGAAATATCTAGTTCTTCAAGTTGGGAGGGCAACTTCAGATCTCGTATACTATGACAATTATGAATGGTTAGGTGCTTGAGAGTGTGAAGATTTCCGAATGGAAGAGATTGAATGTTGACACAACATTCTAACGAGATTTGTTTAATTGACTGCAAGGAGAAGGAGAATGAATCCCTCATCCATCCTGGTAATGTGGCCGAAGGATAACTGCTTATTCGAAGATTCTTGAGGTTAGGATGTGGCTGAAGGCATTCTAACAAGGAAAAATCTACATCATTTGCACCAACTAAACCATCCTCATAAGCTTCTGGTATGAGGCATAATATCAGCCCTTGTTTAGAAAAATCTGACCTTAAACAGTTCCAGAATAATTCTAAAGTTTCAAGTTTACACTTATTTCTCATGTTAGCAAGCTCAGCATCTACTAAATCCCTATTGTTCTCTAATCCTTCAATAGAGAGTTTTCCTTCAAGGTCCTTCATATCCTTTAGCCAAGCTATAGTTGTAACTCTCAATCTTGCTGTCATTGTCTTTATGCTGGGAAAATTAACAAGATCATGAGGGACATAATCAAGCTTGTCTCTGTTTGAAAATAAACCATATTGAGGCAACAAGTGAAGCTCCTCTAATCTAATGAGACAATTTACTGTATTAGGCACTACTGGAATCCGACCAGAATGAATTGTTAATCCAAGAAGGCTATTGAGATTTCTGAAATCCAAAGGAATTTCCTCTAAATTGTAACATTTAATAACTAATCTCAATAAGTCACTAAGTGAAGAGAGTGATTTAGGTAGCTTCTGAATTTTTTCAGATTGAATATATAGAAACTGTAAGTTAGCGAGATCACCAATATTTTCAGGTAGATATTCAAGGAAAGGGCAATCCAGAAATAAATTTTGTAGGTTGTAAAGGAGACCAATGGATAATGACAACGTTTTGAGATTCATAGAAGTAATACTAAGATAGACAATGTGTTTCAACTCGGGAATGAAGTCAGGAACCTTTGTGAAATTCCCTTTCAATTCCAATACCCTGAGTGCTTCAAAGTTTTTGAGGTTGCATATGGCCATGTCTCCGTGACATCTCACATCTGTAAAAAGTGTTCGTAAACCCTTTAGGTTTTCTTGATTTTGTTGAAGAATTTGATTTACATATCCTACGAAACCTCTTATATATAAATGGTATGCTTCTCGAATCCCCTCTTGATTATCAAGTTTTTGATTGATCTCCACCGAATAATATTCATTCTCGGAATTAAGTCGAGCAAGGTCATGGATTATATCGTGCAACTTGCACAATTCAGCAGATAGATGGGAACAATCATCAAGAAATGATCTTTCTTTCAACTCCTCATAATATTCAGCTCCAATTTCTGTGATTCTTCTTTTTCCTTTGGACTCAATGTAGCCATGAGAGATCCATAACTCTATCAAATGCATCTTTTCTAACAAGTGATCTTTTGGGTACATTGAGCAAAACAAAAAGCACGGCTTAAGGTGGGAAGGTAGATGAGCATAGCTGATCTGAAGTGCTGGGAATATATCATTTGATGGATTTGATTCCCAAAAATCACTTTCCAAAATCTCTCTCCAACTCCCTTGGTCTGTTTCATGCCTAAGGAGGCTTCCAATTGATTTCACTGCCAATGGCAACCCACCACACTTTCTCATAATCTTCCTTCCCACATCTACCAAGTTTGTTGGCACATTGTCACTTGTACCACTAAATGCATAATGCTGAAACAACTGCCAACACGAATCTTCAGGCAAGTTAGTTGGCCTAAAAAAAGTTGTTGTTTGCATTGTCTCTGCAACTTTTTTATTTCTTGTTGTCACGAGAATTCTAACCAGGTTTGCGTCTCTAAAGGGAATCCGAAACAACTCCCAAAGACTTTGATTCTCGTTCCACACATCATCTAAAACAAGCAATATTCTTTTTCCTCTCACAGTTTGTGCAAGCTTCTCTTGTAATGAACTCAACTCACTCAAACCGTTATTGATTTTGGAGACTGATTCAATGATTGCTTTAGTGAGTCTCCCAACATCAAATTCTTGAGAGACACATACCCACCCAAATAAATCAAAGCACCCAGAAACCCTCTCATCTTTGTAGACAAGTTGGGCAATGGTGGTTTTTCCGAGGCCACCTTTGCCAACAATTGAAATGACTGACAATGACTTTTCTTTTTCTTTTTCAGATAATAAGGAATTGATGACCTCAGTTATTTCAATATCTCTGCCAAATATGCTCGTCTCATCCACCATATGACTCGTTGGGGGTCGTAAAGTTTTGTTGTTTGGTCGCCTTACCCCGTCACTCTCCGTTAATTGGAGAGCCCCACGGTCCTTTGCTATTTCATCAAATCGACTTCTTATTTTGTTAAGCCGATCTACCATGCCATCAGAAATTGGAACAATGTACTGTCGAAAAATATATTACGTAAGTAAATCAAATTTGTACGAAATTTAGTCTAGTTCTTTTTATGGAAAATAAAGAATTTCTTTATTTCAATTGTACTACATCCATTATCTATATATTTAGACCAAATGTCATTATCAATATAATGATATCATTGTTATTTCTCTTATGTTGCAATCCTATAAAGGGTAAATTTGGCCTAATGTAACTAAATTTTGTCCTTTGACACGAATTGATCACTCAAGATCGATTTATTACCATGTGGCTATTGAACTTCTCATTTGTTCCAATAAAATAAGTCTGTTACTTTTTCAATCCAAAATACTACCTAAAATGCTCAAATCTCCATGTCACTTTATATTTTGTTAGTATTTTAAACGTAGAAAGTGACATAGCGACTTAATTGGGGAAAATAAAAAGTTCAATGGTTATACGTAGAAACAAATTAAACTTGAAGGACCGAATTGTTACAAAGGGCAAATTTAGTGAACTCCGGAAAAATTTAGCAAAAGTAAGATCCTTTTAATTTCTATACACACAAGGCACTAACCTCCATCAGCTTTCTTTTTTGAGAACTGGAAGCCTGAGAATGCTTTGTTGCTTCTACTTGAACACGTGTAACCTCGTACCGGTACTCGCTGAGCACATCCTCAGCATCAAAAGCGACCTTCTTGAGTTCCTTGAGCCAAAGCTTGACAGAGAGGTCTCTGATCTCCCTCTCCTCAGCATCGTACAGCGTGGCCTTGATCCACTTGAGAGTTCGCATCAGCTTCTCCAGGTCCTCCTCAACAGCTCGAGCACGCCCCTTTTGTGAGTTATTAGAATTTGATGAAGAGGAAGAAGGAGCCTGTGCAGAGGCTGTAATTGAGGGGAGCAAATTGGTGGCTAGAGATAGCAGAGAGGTTATCAAATTCCCTGCCATTTTGCTATGTAGATTTATGTGGAGAGGGAGGAAAGAACCTTTATTGTTCTGCAAAACTTAATTAGATCTAAGTTGTGAAAATGAAAAATGAGTAAAGAGCAGCAGAGTCTTGATATCTGACAAATGAGTAATTGAGTTATAGTCAACATTATGATGTTATACTAGAAACAATAATTTAAGATAAACAAGATTAATAATATAATTTATATTAAAATGAGGAGGGTTCAAATGCCTCCATTTTTCATGCCTCCACCATGCCTCCATTTTTAAAAACTTTAATAACTCAAAATGTAAAACTTAAAAATCAAAATATAACCGTTGGATATGATCTAAATCATTTTATCTATGCACGTGTAAAAAATTATGACATTTTAATTTTGTTTTGGTTGTCATCAAGAGCTTGTAAAAAAACATACTAATGTGGATAATTTCTAGACGTTGATTTTTCAACTTATTGATTCACATAAAAACAAAATCAAAATGTGATAATTTTTTATGAGCACATAGATAAATGATGTAGATCATATCCAACGGTTTTATTTTGACTTTTAAGTTTTAAATTTTGAGTTATTAAAGTTTTTAAAAATGGAGGCATGGTGGAGGCATGAAAAATGGAGGCATTTGAACCCTCGTCTATTAAAATATATATATTCATCAGATCTGAAGAGGTAAGCTCTTGGAAGTTGCGTATAGAAGACTTGACAGTACAATAGTCAATTAAGTTCCTTTTACTTCTGCTATAGGTACTTTGCGGCTTGCTGTCTAAGAAACAACCTCCCCGTGTTAATGATTTACTTCTACTATAGGTACTTTGCGGTGTTTTGTTTTGGGAAATAGTATATATGTTTCGGTCAAACAAGTTCATAGAATGTGGGCGCTTATGTTCTTGCAATTATTTATTTATATGTAACACAACTGGGCTAAATGGAATAATTGGGGATATCCTCCTACAAATGTTCTGTTTTTGTTATTCCCTTAATAATTGAAATTTTACATTTGCAAAACCAAAAAAGTACACAAGTATCAATTGGGTTCAATGACTATCGGAAATGAACCTGAAATTTTACTTTGCAACTGGTTGCATTCTCTGATTCCGTTCATATTATTGTTGAAGTTGATTGGTTTTGCTTTTTTTTCATCAGAATATTCAATTATCACCTTTGCAGAATTGTATTTGGAAATGAATCATGTGTCTCTATTTATGATTCATTTATAGTAGTAAAAAATATAGCAGCAGCATGAGATTCTTGACAGGTAGTGCATGCATACCAATAGAAAATTTGAGCTATATTTGCATAATTGATGATTTTTGTATAATTACATTAGAAAATAAACATGCGCCTTTGACACATTTTTATCTTTTAATTCATGATTGAAAATCACCAAAACAAAAAGGAACCTTTGAAATACACCTGTTTATTGTTTTTATAAAATAAATATTATAGTTGGCAGCCGCTGCTAAGGTTTAGAAAAAAATAATACACTTGTTAGTGCATACGTAAATAGGGCCGAGAATTTTAGCAGAACTGATTTACAACTGGGATATGTTTTGTTTGGCATTTTTGCACAGTTCACAGATTCACAAAAGGATGCTAGCAAAAATTATCGAGTTCACAAAAGAGTCCCCGTGCCTGAGCTCCAATTAATTTAGCCCAGGACATTACTTTATCGATAAGGTAGCTGTCATGTTGCAATAATTGCTAAATTCAGTTTTTTCCTTAATTCACTAACATACGCCAATGTTTTTCTCTCAGTTGAAGAAGGACATTAGTATGTTAAATGAGTATGGCATAAAGACAATCAACACCAAACATCCATCACTGAAACTCAACTTCATGATTAGTCTACAAAGATATGTCCACCCAAAATAAGTCCACTCAAAATAAATCTACACAAAGTAAGTTTACAAAGATAAGTCTTTCAACTTTTCTTTGATTCAATCAAGCTTAACTATTGAACTTGGTTCCAACAATCTCCTCCCATTATAAAAAGATTATGTTCCACTACATCATTTACGATTTGGTTCCATTAGTCTCCTCCTTAATTAAAAAAGATTATGTTCCACATCAGCAAAAAAGGGTGGATATGCATCGCTGTGTCTTGTGTGACTGGCTTACATTGGTCAAAATAAATACTACAACTTGAAGTTATATCTTGGAACTCCTAATTTGAATACAAAATGGCTCCTTACCTACCCCTAGGAAAAAAAAAGTGGGGGTAGTTGAACTTACCGTATTGTTTATTGAACTGCAATAGACTGTCTGGACAATCTTTTCTTGTTAATCTCCCCAGAATAAAAGATAAAAAAAAAATGATTTCACAAGTAAATAAGAAATTAAATTAACAAGTAGATAAATAAAAGGAGAAAATCTTTGAAGTTAGAAATTAAATTACTCCGTCTCCATGGATAAATATGTATATATCATGCCTCAAAGAAATGTTAGTCTTCTAATTGGTCGGTTTCCGAGGGCAAATAGGTAATTTCTCTATTTTTTACGCTTACACAAGCATATACTTAAATGTCACTGTATAAGGGTCAGAAGTAGAGAATTTATGCATTTTCCCACAAAAACCAACGAATTAGAAAACTGACAATTTTCTCAAACATGCTACATAATTTTTTCTTTTTTTCATAAATGGTAAAATGGGTTTTTTTGCAAATTTAAAATGAGTTTTAATGGGAAAGACAATAAAATCGGTAAATTTGTGTGTTTTTAAATTTAGAAGGATAAATATGATATTATAAACTTTAGAGGGGAACTATGTAATTTTTCTATTGGGACTTATTATCACTTATTATGCCAATTTTCTTAGTCGAATTTGTAAAAAAAACAAGACAAAAATAAGGGAGAGTTCATAAAGTGTTTTTTTATTATATATGTGCGTAATTAATTGGAGGCAAACAAATCGTTGTCCCCAACTTGACGGTTTAATGGACCCACCTAAGGTTAAGATTCACCCAACAATCTCTCTATTTGTTGTCACCCCTGGTTTATTTTTTTGCCCTCATAAATTGATGTTACCACACAAAAAAGGAAAAAGATCTGAGTTTCACTTAAAATATAATTACAATATATACCTCCTACATGGAAATCTACACAATTCTGACATGTTAATTTCTTTTTTTGAAGCTGGATTTTAGCTCGTAAATATAGTTGTGAAAAGAAATTAAAGAAGATATCATCTGATATTGCGAAGGATAAGTTTTGTTGGAATGGGGTACTTCGAATTTAATTTTGGGTAATTATAACATCCGCAATCTAACCTTCCCCCATTTCATCCCCCACCTCATTTATCCCTTTTCTAACTGTTAACGACTTTCACTTTTGACCTACCTTCGTCAATTACAATGCCCCATCTAGAAATAACAGGTCCATAATATAATTTCCAATTTTGACCTTCATCGCCTTCCTTTCTCCCGATCACCTTTTTCTTTCTTCAGCATGTCCAATCTTTGAAACCCTAAATTCATCTACGGATCATGGTAAGACAACAATCACTCTCACTCCTCGGCCGCGTGCTCCGCCGCAACGCTGTAGCATCAGTCTCGTATATGAATGAGACGACAATCTCTCTCGCTCCTTTATCCAGTGAGAGAGATCGAGACAACCGAGAGTTTCACTTCAAAAATAATTACAATACCTCCTACATGGAAATCTACACAATCCAGTCTTATTAATTTTTTTATTTTTTATTTTTTTAATCTGGATTTTAGCATGTAAGTATACTTGCGAAAAGAAATTAAAGAAGATAGCTTCTGATATTGCAAAGGATAAGTTTGGTTGGAATGGGGTAGTTTAATTTTTGTTCGTTTGGATCATGAATAGCACTGAACGGCTGAACGGCTGTAAACCAGAAATAACTATCTCATACAAAAGGCCCATGGGTTAAGCCCAAAGAAAGATTTGGACTTTGCTAATTTTGTGTTCTTATACTTTCTAACTAGTGCATAAAAATATTTCTACTTTTTTCCCAAGGTAAGATGTTGAGCCGAAAATGATTTGTTAACACATTACGAACCCAATGTAGTAGATTATTGAATTGCTATTTAATCATTCGTTTTATCAGAAAGCTGAAAATCGGAGACAGAAAAAAAAAAAGGAGAGATACAGACAACGAGTGAAAATTAGCCGAAGACAACAAAAAAATTAAAAATCAATGAAAACGAGTCCCCAACAAGCCAAGAAGTTTCTTTCCATTTCTTAATCATACAGGGTGCGTTTGGATGCAACCCCGGGAATAGCAAGAATAGCGCTAACCTAGAGTTTAGATGGGTTAGCAAGAACAACGCTAACCCCAGGAATAGCTCTATTCTTAGATTGATCCAAAAATAGAACAGTGGAGAAGAATAGTCACTAACCCAAGAACAGTGCTAACCCCATGCTATTCTTGACGATCCAAATGCACCCACAGTGAATATTAAATTCATTTCTATTGAGGGTCTACGAGGGGACTTCTATGTGTTCCTTGCAAACAACAGGAAAAAAACAAACATGTAATATAAAAAATAAATGCCACAAATCCTACCAAGACTTATAATTATAGAAAAGTAAAAAACTTCGATGGTCTAAAATATAAATATACAAGAAATAAGAAAATTACAAACATGATTCAAAAAATAAAAAATTTAAATGGTTTACAAAAAGTACCGCAACCACAAACACTCACATAACACAAACGCCCTAATGGAATCCACCCATGCGTCCGTCAGAACCCGAAGCAAAAAACAGTAACTGACCCTCCATAATCAAAGAAAATTGTTTCCATTTATTACAAATCATAAAATAATGGGGATCTTTTATGAACATTAATATAGTTGGTAGGCTAGACCTCTATCTTTCTATGTCAAAAAAAATATCATAAAATAAATTGAATAGTAAATTCATTTCTATCGAGGTCTGCGTGGGGGCACCTTAATGTTCCAAATCTGTGGATGAAAGGAAGACATCACCGAAAGAGGCTGCAAAATAATTGGACAAGAACTTATTTTGGCAACAAAAAATTAAAAAGTACTTTAAAATTGGAAGTTCATTTGTCGAAACGAGGAGCAGCTTAATCAGTCGACAAATCCTATCAAGGCTTATAATTACCAAAAAGTAAAAAAGTTCAGTAGTCAAAAATTAAAAATTTGAATGATAACAGTAACATTCCGAACCTGATTTGATTTATTGTATGTAGATGTCCAAATGAAAGGTCAGGGCAGCTGCAACCTTGGACACGCACATAACACGAGGGTCCAGATGGAATCAGCCCATTACAACGGCCCACTACATCTACAGTTCTACACCAGTTTTATTATCACAGCGGCAAATGTTGCACACTTTGAAATACTTCAAACACCAAGAAAAAATAAATAATAATAATCCAGTTCGAGTGTTGACTGGGCCTTAATGCTGCTTTTGAAGAAACAACCCTACAAAAGAGGAGAATTTTACATAAGTGTTAGTGAAAATTCAAAAAGAAAACAAATATTTGTAGAAATTACGTGCAAATAAATGGGTGGCAATTTTGGAGCTTCCTTGCAACCTAAAATATACTTTTGTCCCTACAGAACAAGAAATGCCATGCATAACCCTACAGAAAACCGGGAATATCATATCTACCCCTCAATTTTTAAACATTTATGCACCCCTGCTTCCCCATATTATTTCAAAATATCACTGAAGTAACCTCCCTCACAGTGCCATATGAATGCTCTTTTTTATTTAAAAAAAATGAAAACTTCTTTTTGAAGCTAAAAGGGATACATAATTTCTTTTGTTTAAGAAGGCATAGAGGAAATATTCTATTATGAAATTAAAAGTATGAGAAAAGAGGAAATAACATAGAGGTATACTTGACACAATAGTTGCCAAGTAGCATGCCAATGCATTTGATTGCTGCCACAACAAATTCCTCCTGCAACATTAGCAAACATGTCTTACAGAGAGAAAAGGAAAAAGAGGAACACATTATTTTATATCAAATTATATTATTTTAAATGGCTTTATTGCAAATTTACCTTAGCAAACTCGATAAATCCATATCTGGTGCTGCTCTTATGATCGCCCAGGAGTTTAATGCAAGATACCTACATAAATTATTTGTCTTAGATCAAATTACCCCCCAAAAAAACATTATTTAGTTTCGTTCCTTTTAGGCTACTGTCCCTTTTGGAACCAAAAATTATGCAAAATAAAAGGGCAGGATCTTATTTAGCAGCATCAAACATGTAATATAATAATAAAATGTTCATTTGTCAAACCAGGAGCAATCTAATGAGTCGGCAAATTTTACCAAGAATTATGATTACAAAAAGTAAAAAAGTTAAGTGATGTAAAATACATATATTCAAATAAAAAAAATTATGAACCTCATTTGATTTATTGTGATTTCCAATTTGAAGGTAAGGGCAGCCCCAATCGCAAACAAGTACTTCAAAGAGATGTTCGGAAAATAGATCTTCGTAAAGATATTTGGAAATATCTAAAAAATAATTGAAAAATAGCCTACTTAGCAGCCACAAATAAGTAATAAAAAAATGAAATATTCATTTGTCGAACAGTTTAGTCAGTCGGCAAATCCTACAAAGGCATATGACTACAGAAAGTAAGAAATTAAGTTTATTGGTGTAAAATTTAAATATTCAAATAATAATAAATTACTATCCTGATGAAATTCCACTTTGAAAGTCAGGGCAGCCGCATTGATGAATACACACAACACAAGGCCCGGATGGAATTAATCCATCTGGCAGAGCACGAAGCTGTATAGAGAATGTACTTAACAAACCTTTATGTGATGACATGCTCTGTCGGCCTATATGTGCTTAGCGGCCTGGGTCTGGCAGCGGCGGCCTGGATCTGGCGGCGGCGGCGGCGTGAAGCACCTGCAACGGTGGTGCTGGTGGCGGCGCCGGGAAGGAGGGGAGGAGTAGCCGCCAACTGTTTTGTGGCTAACCTAATCCTAACCCTAAATTTTTTGGGCTCTCATACCAACTTGAAATGAGCCAAAAAGATTAATTCTTTATTCATGACTCCTTGGGGTATATATAGAGTTTACATCTTACAACCAAGTCCCTTGACTTCCTCTATATTCCTATTTTACGGATAGGTCCCTAAACTAGATACAACTACCAACAAAATCAGGTATTATGTTCTGCACTTCTGATTTATGTTTTGGGTCTCTTTGGCATATGACGGTCCTTAGATTAAGGTGGGGAACTGTTTCTCCTTTCCCGGGTGTAAGTGTTTGACCCCTAGATGAGATGTAATTGTTTGATCTCTAGATAAGGCGTAATTGTTTGGCCTTTATGATTCCCCAACACTCTCTTCCTTTCTCTCTTGAGCTTCATTCCTGCCTTGTTCCCTAGGTTTCTCTTCTGATACGATTTTCATGACTACTCTAATGGACGTGCGTATGCTAAGTGTGGCAGTACTGACATTGCCACGTCGAATGTGGTACTATCTTGATTTGTATTATGTGGTCATCCTCAACTTCCACCGTCACTTGTGCAGTGGTGTATAATCAATTTCATGCCTCATGCATGAAACACCCAATATCCTATGGTAATTGCTGTTCTCGCTGAATACAGTCAGCTAGGCACAATTGGCTTGCCTATGGTGCAGAGGTTCATTCATGCATGATCATTGAAACTCGATTCAGAATCATTGTACATAAGTACTACATATTTATTCCCAAGTAAGGTCTCTTGGTGATGCCTTGGAAGTTTTTTAGGTTGATACCTGAACAGGGGCAGAGGGATGTACAAGCAAAGGGGTGTTAACGGCTAGGTACCCCTATGAATTAAATTTTTTTATTTTTGTCCATCAAATTTTTTAATTTTTACAAAAATTAATACTATTAGTTATCATAAAGTGAAATTAGACATTTACTTATTCATCACTCCCCCCTCTCAATTTTCTGGTTCCATCCCTCTCAATACTATATTTTTTAGGCATTCTCTACGAAAGAACAAATCACTATCGGTAATCACAGATTATTAAATTACAGTATGGTCAATAACTGCTTGACTGTACTTGCACAAATCTTAAATAAAGTAAAATGTAAGCACGCTACAAGAAAAGCATATCTAGGTAAATGGAAAACAAATAATCGTCCTGTAAAATAATAAAACCCAGTACAACATAAGAACTGCTTCAGTGCTTTACAAGATTATCTAAATGATTCAAGACAAGCTGAGTTCTCGTAATTTAAAACCATTGAATTATCTATACTAGTGCACAGGGGCGGATCCAGAATTTTCATCTGGGGGGGAGGGCAAAGTTAATCCGGGCCTATATATCTCCATAGAAAATCATCCAAGAAGGGGCGGAGGGCACATAGGAGGCAAAGAGGGCGGAGGGGACATAGGGGGCGTCGTCACCTCTGCTCGTTGAAACACTAATATTAATACAAGCAGGGAAGACCAAAAAAACACCCACATGTGATCAGATAAATATGGATATACAGACCACCAGATGTTCTTGGGGTTTAAATCACTAGCTAATGGAATGTGTGTCAGTATTTTTGATTCCTCCCTGAAACGCTTATAATGTAGTCGGAATATGGCTACAATGCTCTGGAGAGTATAGGTGGCAGTATAGTAGAGAACTAGAAACCCAATAGAACCCAAATGAGCTAGCACCAGATGCAGACCTAATCCCAGTGCAATGAACATGCACCATGCAGCACAAGTAAACAAATCCATGGATTCATCAATGTTCCTTTCCATCCTACCAAAATTTTCAACCCTCGAGCTGTGTATGAGGTTCATAGTAGCCAAGAAGGAAAAATTAAATGCAAAGAGGTCTGCAATGACAAATGCCCTGAACATATATTTCCTTCCTAGAATTGGGGTGCCTGTTTCTTGATTGGTACCTCCTGGAAGAGTAAAAGCTGCAGCAAATGTTACTGTTACAATAAGCACAGAACCCAGGCCCACTAACTGGGCTTTGGCCATCAAACTCTCTGAGTTTGTTTTAGCACGTCTTGCGTCCGTTGTCGAAATGTGGTCCTCTTTGGTGCCTCTAATTAACTCTGTTTCTGACATTTGGTCTTTAGTGTAGTCCTGAAACCAACCTGTACTGAAACGAGCTCCTCTTTTTTTAACGTAAAATTCACCCAAGGCGTCCCTTCTCTTCAATCTTCCAAAAAACCTACCTTCCTAGAAAAGGAAAAGGAAAAGGAAAAGGAACATATAAGTTGGATTGGCAAAGTATTTGATGTACTAGATCCTAAGGAATAGCTTGACCCAATGAATTCAGCTCTGAAGGAAGTTGAAGTTGCAAACCAAATTACAAAACCACACAATTAGATCTATATGTTTAAGATGTGTATATACAGGTAAGCCCTACAAGAGAACAAACCACTTCTTTTAGAAATGGCTACTGCACCAGTTAAATATGCAATGGATATAAGACGGTTGGTTCGGCACACACTTCCATGCACAAGTGGAAGCACCAAATAGCTAGAAAATAAACAATATGCTTTGAAAAAGGTGCAGAAGTAGAAGCCAACATTTGGAAAAATCTTGGAATGCCTCAATAAATCAAGTCCGGCTGTCACCTATTTTAAAGAAAGAAAATTCGACCAAGGTTGATGAGAAATAATAGGCAGCTAACCTGAGTGTTCCTTGCAGATTTCCTAAGTTGAATCACCGAAAGGTCGAAAGCTGTTAGACATTCCTTGTTTTGTAAAGTCAGGTCTAATTCATTGTTCTCCAAAAGAGATAGCATAACATCATTATATTCATGTTCTGCCGCTAAATGTAATGGTGTGTTTCCTTTGTTATCCATTGTGTTTGCCATTCTATTCAACATTTTCTTCCAGTAGGAGATGGGAAGCTCCTTTTTTGAATCTTTAAGCAATTTAAAGATAACATTTGACTTCTTCGCTTCTATGGCAATGTGTAGGAAGTTCCTACCGTTACAGTCAAGTAGCTGACCTGAATCAAGGCACCTTTGTAAGAGAAGGACAATCATTTTTACATGGCCCATTCGTGCTGCAGTATGCACAGGAAATGATCCGTGTGAATCTGGGATGTATACCAAGGACGGATCTTTATCCAATAGGAGTTTGGCAATCTTATGATTTCCAGTTGATGCTACGAAGTAGAGAGGAGTTCTCCCTGTTTCATCCACCCACCTATTAAGTGGTTCTGAGTACAGTTGTAATAGTTCTTCGGTGAGTCCTGTCAATAAGATAACACAGAGAAGTTCAATTAGGCAAACCATAGTTTTAGTTTTAGTAAGCAATAATTCCTTCCTTGCTGAATGAGAAGCAGCTGACTGAAAATATTTTGCATCCTTTTTTTACACTCTATTAGCCACATGTACCATTAGTGCATCTGTGCATAATATATAGAAACATACTACAAACTTTTTTAAAGCATTGGAAGAAGTTCATCTTATAGGGTATATTGTGATTACAGAGTGAGACTTCAGTTAAATTGGATTTCAACATTTGATTGAGAATGGACTGAAGTAGGGTGACAGCATTCCTGACATAATGTCACTTTAATTTCATAAAACGAGAAGTCGAAGAGACCTGTTAATAAGAACTAAATGTATTTATTTTGTGCCACTACTTGAGGAATTGTAGGTATTTTATGGCGCTCAGTTCTAACCAATGGGCATGTATAACACAGCAGGCAATAACTTGTACAATGTTTATACTCTGTGCACTTTACATGAGAAAAGAAGCTGGAAGATGCAACAAGGTGACTTATTACTTTTTTGTTTCCTTATAAATGGAGGTTGTTACGTTGCCACTTAATTAGTGGAAAACTAGGTTACTGTATGTTCTTTTCCTAGAAGTTCTGAATTTATGATGTCCTCAAAATCATGTTATAACTCAGTATTTATCAAGTAAAGTCATTTGGTAGAGCTATGAAGCCAAAGGCTAAGGGTGCTCATTGATTGATTTGGTTCAAACCGAACTAAAATTAGTCCAGCCAAGTAATTCACCATTAACCAAAATATAAATTGGATCGACTAAATAATCTTATCAACTGAATTAGACACTGAACCAAATAAACCAAAGTTAATTTCGTTTTAACTAAATTGGTATGAAAAATTCAAATAATAATTGTAATATGAATATCAAGTATAGATAATTTATGTATAATACGTGTTTATTACAATAATAACACAATACTAATAAATACTTGATTTGTTTGATCTCTTCAGTTTATTTGAAATTTGTAAAATAAACAAAAAACCAAACTGATTGAACCAAAATAAATTTTATGGTTCATAAAAGTAAAGAAAATGGATCGTCTGATTAAACTTAGCAAGAAACTGCTGTCTCAAGTTGAATAACAAAAATCAATCGATATTGTTATGTACCTGGGTCTTGGAGTACTGCAGCATGCAACGCCGTCTGCTTTTTTGGTCCTGCG
The DNA here is from genome assembly GCA_028015225.1 of Carex myosuroides. Lineage (NCBI taxonomy): Eukaryota > Viridiplantae > Streptophyta > Magnoliopsida > Poales > Cyperaceae > Carex > Carex myosuroides. Next base: position 15,073,506 of record CM051464.1, on the reverse strand, counting down.
TAAAAAGCTGGTGTAATTTGGTGATTCAACATTTTTGCCACCATATTCTGTACCACATCGAGCGATCCCCTTGCAGTAGCCAAATACAGGGGAGAGACAGAATCATTGTTGACCAGGCCCGCCGATTCCAGATCTTGTCTCATTAGAGCCGAGACAACAACTCCATGACCGTGTCTGGCAGCTTCATGTAAGGCTGTTTCCCCTAGGCAGTTCTTTTCTCTAAGCAGCTCTTTCAACCCAGCCTCACCGAATTCCAAATTGGCATTTGCCATCAACCTCAAAATAGTGTTTAGATGCCCGTATCTTGCAGCATGGTGGAAGGGTGTCTCATTTCTTACATTGCGTTCCTTCAGCAATGAGCTATCTTTCATACAGATTGCAGACACAAGATTTCCATGGTCATTGGCAGAGAGTATGTGAAGAATGGTATTCTCCATACCTGCAAAAGCAATTGTCAATTTTCATTTTGGCCGGTATTATTATAAAATGCAGACTAGTCTTCTACTTGGGTCAGGCAGGTTTGGGTTAGGATCTTTCTTTCTTTTTTTCTCATTTCAGGCAGGTCCTGGTAGACTCCATGCCTGGACTTCATGTTGTAGATCTATTCAAGGATCAATTGCGTCGATCGAGCTTTATTAGGTTGTGAGTTAATAAGGTCGGTATTATTTTGTGTGCTGGTTAATCAAATTGTGATCCGAGTCGGCCGTATTTTTGGACAGTTGGTCCTCATGTAAGAAACTATTTGAACAGTCGGTATTTAGTTAATAAGGGTTAAAATAGGCCGGTATTTAGTGATCATTAATTATTTCCAATGTTTTAAAATTCGGTAATATAATTCTGAAACCCAAATTTCTTGAAAGTCACTAATAATGGAAAGTGATTCATGAAATAAAATTCATGATAAAATTATACATAAAAAATCATGAATTTTGATATAAAGAAAACCATAAAAACTCAAAAGGAGTGAATTTATATGAATTTATCAAGTTCTGGAGACAATTCTGGGTGTACAGAATGGGGGTACACCTAACAGAAACCCTAATCAACTCCTTGCTGTCAGCATATGCATCCGCATGGACGGTGCCGCATGTAGTTTATGCGTCGGCATGACCACATATTCAAATCCGCATACACATGACTGCATAACATTTTGAGCCTGTCAGCAAACTGCATATGCATATGTGGTCCATTCAACCGCATTTAAAAACACCGATTATTTCTGATATTTGGACGGTCTATTCTTATAGTTTACCATATTCTACTATTATTTATCATTAGATAGATGAGTTCTAGCTTTTAAACGAAACACTATAATCATTCCCAATCGACTAGTCAATTAACTGTTCCAAATCTCCAGCCCCAACAAAAAAAAAAAACTAACGGTTGAAATTAAAAACGGACTATAATATAAGCTCTGAAGAAAGTGTGATTCTGGTTCAACCTCTAGATTTCAGCATAACACCAGTGAAATTTAAATTTACATTGTTACACCCGGGCCTTCATTTCTGAACAATCCAAAAGAGGCCCATTTTGATATTTTGAATTATTGGAAGCAGTGAGAGTTTATGACCCATTTTAATATTCATGGATCATGATACTTGTGGTACCGTATCGACGATAGGTTCCAAGTTTGCTCTTAGTGCATTTAGCAGAGGTTTAACTAATTAATGGTCGTAACCGTTTGACAAATAAAGCTTTTGAAATTATAATTGTATGCCTAAAAGATTTGGTTGGATGTCTAGCAAAATGCACATGACCAATCCAAAATAATGTTGGAAAGTACCAAGTACATAGCATCAAGGATGATATGATGATTATGCATGGGGAGATTAAAGAGACCGGGGGGGGGAGTCAAATCTTGTAGTCGCCATTCGGCAACGAAAGTATATTTAAATCTTAATCCGCACTAAGGAGCTCATATTTGATTGTCTTAATTAGTAGATAGACGCTAATGAGGCTTAATCCAGAGGTAAGGTTAATTAAGGCACATGCAGGGATTAAGATTTCAGGCAAAAAGAAGACTAAAAGAGAGTTCTTAATCCTTGCTAAGCAATTGATGTTCGAAAGGATTAAACAACTAAAGAAGCTAAATGAGGCTTAATCCGGCTCCCTCTTGCCGAACACCCTACGGCTTTTCTATAGACTCAAGCAAAATATAAAGTATGCATCTCAGTTATTCTTATTGAATATATAATTAAATTAAATTTTCAAATTTTTTCAGTGAACTCCGTAGTACGAATATTTTTATTTTTTTATTAGTTTTGCTTATGTTTTTAAACATAGACGGTTCAAAGTCGGTAAAAAAGGTGGAAAATTTTAAAATTTGTAAATAAATGTTTTCTGGTACAATTTTGTCATAATTTTATTTTGCTTCTTTCCTTATTTGTTGGTCATTTCTGAAAATAAAAATCAGTTTTGTTACAATTTTTTTAACATATTTTGTGATTTAAAAAAAAATTTGAAAACCAAAAACACTTCTACACACATGGCGTGTTCTTACAATTCTCATGCCAGATTTCTATACTTTTTGGCAGATACACGATATTTGTAGTTTGTGGCACATGCATGCACGTCTGAGAGGCATAGACACGGCACGACACGGGTTAATTCACTAATCACAGGTGACCTTAATGGATCATATATTATGCCACAAGTTAGCAAGTCTACTTCTCGCCCTAAGTCTTGGTCTAATTAAGGTACGTACCAAGCTTGGTACTCATGTCAGTCTTGTTTTGCCCAAAAATGTTTTTTACCTGCTACGCTGTTGATGAGGCAGTCAGAGGGCTCAATTTGTGTCATTTCCTCAATAGGTATCCTCGTAGGAGGGGGATGGTCGTTCAATCCCAGAAGCCGCCTCAAATCTGCCTCGTTGCCGTTAATTGCTGCCTCGAGGAGCTTGTGTGGCATCAGTGAGCGCCTAGGCCTAGTCTCAGTCTGAGTTTGTGCTTCTTCGGTCACAGGAGAACTTGTTATCACACTATCCATTTATTGTGGAGCTTAATCTAGTGTCTGATATGAGAGTGAGGAAGAAGGGTATAGATACCTGAAGAGATTGGTTTTATATAATGAGGTATATAATATACGCCAATAAAAAAAATATATTAAAAAAATGTTTAAGTAGTACAGAAATTTGAGGTCACCATACATGGTCGCAAATTTTGTTTTCAGCCAAACAATTGTTCAATTCTGATACAAGCTGTGGTCCCTGTGTGAACAGATTGAAATGTGCGTGTGGGATAGGCGCATATTTCAATTTTGATATAAGTTTTGGGATACAAGCTGTGGTCCCTGTGTGAACAGATTGAAATGTGCACGCGGATAGGCGCATATTTTAAAAATATATATTTCAAATGAGATTTTATAGAAAATATAATAAATTGTGTATATCTGTGAGTTTATAAAATTTAATAGAGTAAATATAATATTACAATTTGATGTTTTTGAGAGGCATACATGAAATTCCCCCTTAATATTAATTCTATATATATATATATATATATATATATATATCTTGGAACTACAAGATTTTGCGATTTTCTAAAATTTTGCATCATTTCAGAAAATGATTTTGTCGAGCTATATATGATACAAGATTGGCCAATCACTACGCAAAATGCATATTTTTCCAAGCAAGTATATCAAGTATTAGTAAACAACGTCATAACAACTGGATATAAATTTTTAATTGCCCGGTTAGAAATATATATATAGTTGAGCTTCGCACTGTCTCAATGCAAGAACCGGCACTTTACCTTGTAAGTGGAAATAAATTTTTAACTACCCGGTCAGGAATAGAAGGTTAGTTTTTCCGATTTGCCAGAAAAACGGAAAACAACTTGAACTCACGCTGATATGACGACGAATAGATTTTCCATTAGATTTACAAAACAGTTTACATTTAATTTGTACGAAATCCGTTTGCATAAATCTCAACGCAAATCAGATGGTTATATATATATATATATATATATATATATATATATATATATATAGGAAATTGCTAATATGCTAAGCATAGCATAGAGGGCCTCTGTGCTACGGTTCAATATTTGAGTTTTCAAAATCCTAACGGTCGATCCGAACCGTTCAACATGATCTCCATATGAACATATACATGCAAACCAAATTTTACATTTTTTAGAATTTTTTTACTATTTTTTTAGATAGGTAGAAAATCACTTTATCTGAGTGGTACAGAATTTTCAGACCAAGTGATTTTCTACCTATCTAAAAAAATAGTAAAAAAATTCTAAAAAATGTAAAATTTGGTTTGCAAGTACATATTCATATGGAGATCATGTTGAACGGTTCGGATCGACCATTAGGATTTTGAAAACTCAAATATTAAGCCGTAGCACGGAGGCCCTCTATGCTATGCATAGCACCGTAGCCAACTCCTATATATGTATATATATATATATATATATATATATATATATATATATAAACGGACTTGCAATAAAATTATATTTAAAGTCGTCCTTCGGACAAAATACGATCCATTCCTTGCCGGACTTGTTCGAACTTTCTTAGCTAGTGACAAATTGAGAGATAGATAATTGTTGATCCAAGATTCAAGAAAATTTCCGAATGCTAATTGTTTGAAGTTGCAAAAATAAAGATAAACATATATGAACCAAAATTAATTAAAATAAAAGGTTATATATGAACAATCAAAGTCGTTGAAGAGTCAAAATATCTAGATTTTTTTGCTAACGTCGTTTTTTATTAATGACAGGGCCACGTGAACGCTCTAATCTCCTCAACATTTAGTTGACTTGACCTGCTGCTTGAAGTGATTCCAAATCTGTCACATATTTTTTTTGTACTGATGTCTGTCACATGACACCGAGGAAAGGATGCACAAAGCATGATTTCATTGTACACTAGTGGCATCTAAAGCATGAAAACTTTTTCTCATAAGTCAAGAATGGCATCTAGCAATGCATTATTCAATGGATCATGACTACTCAAATAATAAAGACAATATGTATCCAGACACTATCATGATTCAATATAGACAATGTGTATAACACTGCATGTGTCGTATCCAATATCACATGATATCTCTAATGATAAGCACAAGATATGATTGTGTCATTAATGTCAGCTTAACAATTATGTTTCTTGACATATGATCAATTATACTTATGATCAACCGGATCATAGTGCATGCTGTTAGTTTTATTTAATTATGTGGCCTATGTTATCATTGTGCACCAATTTTATTTACAGAAATTAATGAAAAGCATGAGTAATTTTTGATGGAAAAATTTAAATTGCTATTAATATAATATACTTGTCCCAAAGGTTGCCTCAGAGTTATTAAAAGACTTCTTCTCGTATTTGGACGCACCCCATTCTGAAAACTTCGTCCATAAAAATTAAATAGAGAAGTAAAAGAAAAACGCCTAAGGTATCCATCATCACGTCTGAGGAAAACCATTGATGATCAGTATTTACGCTTCTGCTTAACGATGTCGTCATTTCAAAACTGTAAGTTTTAAATTACAATTTGCTATTTTATTTTGGAATTACGGATTCTGAATTGCTTGTGTTCTAATTGCAAAACGCATTACGATTTTATTATTTCTATCATTTGGTATCAGCTCAATCGTAAATTCATATAAGATGCAATATTTTTTTAACGAAATTAATTTTCAGTGATTCGTATAAAAGCCATACAGATTCAACTTATTTTTATGTACAAATACTTTCTTATAATATTGGACGAAATTTTTTAAAGAAGAATTTTTGTTTTCTGTTATGTATGGACAAAGATGTTATTCAATGTATTATTATTGGAGATACAATGTTGGAGATCTTTAGTTACCAGAAAGCATAATGTCATCGATCACATGAGCACTCATTTTCAGATATGTTGGATCATATACAACCTAATTTGGATGAATTTTTGGTCCAAACTGCATCACAACCAAGACTTTTGGTAACATAAATCGTGCAATAAATCGCATCAGTATAAGGTACCGGTTTCCGGTTCTGCGACTTAGGACATGCTGGATCAACTAAGTTGTGCCAAGGTATTCTCCAAAATTGATCTTAAAAGTGGATATCACCAAATCTTCATTTGTAGGATTAGATTATTTTCCTTTTCTTTTCCAATTTGATTGTTGTGATTGGTCTATCTATGTTGACACTGTAGGATAGGCAATCTTGTTCTAATTTGTGTAATATCTATCGTGGCAGGGGTTGTTCTGCAAAAATGTAGAAATAGTACTGCCAAAACTACAAATTTAAGAAGTCATTATGACTGAGGTCGACAATGCAATAGACACCATTTAAAGAAACTAAATTAAAAAAACAGACTTCTAGATAAGATGCGAACAATTTAATGTTCCTTCAAAAGGTTCGTCTTAATTAATATTGGACTAAAAATGATTTGATTATCCATTAGGAACCAAATTAAGTTTTTAGCAATATCGAATGTATATATATTATTGAAGTGCTGTTTAATCATTCATTTTATACCTAGAAAAGAGAAAAAGGCATTATCAGAAAGTTGAAAATCGAAAATAAAGAAAAAGAATAGTAGAGATCCAGTCATTTTATACCTAGAAAAAAGAAAAAGGAAAAAGGCATTATCAGAAAGTTGAAAATCGAAATAAAGAAAAAAAAATAGAGATCCAGATAACGAACCAAAAATTGGCCAATTAATACAAAAATTGACCATCGGCTTGCTTAATCATTCTTTAAGAGGTGAATATTTGAAGAAAAAAAAAGTATTAAAAAAAATAAAAAATCAATGAAAATGAATCCCCATGAGCAAAGGAAATTCTTTCCAAATATTACAAAACATATAATAAATCGAATAGTAAATTTCTTTCTTTCGAGGGGACTCCTATTTGTGGGCGAAAGGAAGACATCATCGAAAACGCTGGAAAACAATTGCAAGAGATTATGTAACAGCAACAACAAGTAATGTAAAAATGAAATACTTATTTGTCGAAACAGGAGCACCTTGATTAGTCAACAAGTCCTACCAAGGCTTATGGTTACATAAAAGCTTGATTAGTCAACCTGATATGATTTATTGTAGTCCCCAATTATAATGTGCTGGCAACCACAATGAGCAACACTCACATGACAGGGCCCAGACGGAATCAACCCATTCGGTAAGCTCTTGGAAGTGGTGTGGAGAAGACTTTGTACAGTAGTCAATGTTTATTTCACGATTTATTTTTCTTTTATTTTTTATTTAACGAGAGTGGTTATGAATACTTTAGGTGGAGTGGGGTCAATGCTTATTTAACTTCTACCTAATTTACTTTCAGTGGAGTGGGGCCACTATGTTCTTGTCGGGTTCACAATACAGTCACTGTTACCTAAGAGTCACATGCATTGGTACTGTAGCCTGGCACTACTATTCATTCAAGTCGGATGATTGAAGGAAGTTGCAATAATTGAAGATATTGTTAAGGGAATTACTTTTACTGCAATAATCTCCGCTATAAACCACCTCTGTCTAGCGCAGCTGGTATGGTATTAGTTCTCCAACGGGAGAACCCGGGTTCGAGTAGAGTGGGTGAGTTGTGTGAGGTGCTTACCATTCAGGATAAGAGTGGAAAAATGTGCCGTGGCCAAAATATTGAGGGTTGTTCATGGCACATGAGTCACGCCGTGATTAAACGTGTCATGTTCAAACATGACTGGTCACGTCTGTTAATATTTAAGTATTGTTTTTATAATTTAGATTAGTTTATTCAATATTCACCATTTGATCAAAGATCTAACGGTCCTAATAACACGTGACTGGCCTGACCACGTGCCGTGCCATGACCAGATCTTTCACGTGCCGTGCCGTGTCAAATTTTGAAAAGATGGTCATGGCACGGGACACGCAAGATGTCGGCGAGTTGTGCCATTCCATGACGGAACCAGCTCTGCCGTGTCATTTTTACCGCTCTAATTTAAGATTTCACAACCCTATAAATTATAAACCCAGACTTCACAATATATTAATGAGTATGCCCGAAAAACAATTAACACCAAAGATCCTTCTCTTAAACATAACTTCACGAGCACATTACAAAGGCCAACAATATAAAACCCATATTCATTATAGTACCATTCAAACGTACACACATAAGTCTACCCAAAATATATTACAGAGGCAAATGTTGCACGCTTTGTAATTCTTGAAACACCAATTAAACCACATATTCCCACCCAAAGAAAAAACACTTTAGTTCGATGTTCCAGTGTTAAAATTAATGTTTGATCAATTAGTCAAATTGTTAGAGCGAATGAATTTGGGTTTTCTAAATATGTTAAATGTTTAAATTTTTTAGGGTCGTGTTTAATGACGTATATTTTTCTTGGGTTTGTAAAGATCACCATGTGGCCTATATAAATAGATGGATTGCCATTTGTAAGATGTATATGAGAGTTGAAAATATCAATATATATATTATAAAAATTTCTGCTACCCTTTGTTCTCCTTACTATTTCTCTCTTCCACTAAGTATAAAATATAAAACAAAACAACAAAATCCCATCAATAGGGGTGTGCTATTGAGAAGAACAGTAGAGAAGTCAGACACCCACAAGAATATTTTCTGTTCCCTTTAATTCAATTTCTATGGATCTTAAGCGTACTTCATGCTTTAAACCAAATCAAGCATACTTCATGCTTTAAACCAATTCAAGCATGCATGATACTGGCCTCTTTAGAAGACACTGAAAAGTGATGTTGAGGGGCAAGCATGAATGCATGCATGATACACCCCTTGACATGGACTCATGCTTTGAAAGTAGTGTATTAGTGTATATCTTAAAATTATAAGAAGCTATATGCTCCTAAACAATCCATTTTTATATTTTTAACTACTGTACCATTTAAAATGAGGTGCTTGCTTTCAGCCCCCAATCCAAATATATTGGATTATTGGTGTGGGATCCACGTCTGAGTTGTGGACGCAACAATGTTATAACTCTGTAAGTGGGACCCGTAGGAAATATATAATTTAGAAAGTGATTTGAGCGCGGTGGTCAAACTGAGAGTAGATGTCTCCTGTGGCAAGTACAATGTGGCTATTGGTGCAGCATGTCAACAAGCACTTTAGACTTTTTTGAAGGCAGGACAAGGAAATGCCTTTCGGAAAATGAAAGGAAAGGACTCAAAATTTCCAAAAACTTTTATCTATATAATATATATACATTGCTTATAAAAATGAGCTTTAATTAGTTTTATTGCTTATTATGTAATTTGAATTTTAATGTTTAAAATTAACAGTCATTAATACATTATGAAAAACACTCTAAGTTATATAAATTTTAATTGCTAAACTATCTATATAATCAACAATATGCCTGCAAATTTTCTCTTTTTAGTTTCCAATCTTATTTAAATTGATCCATTTAACAAATTGCATGTTTTTGTGCAAACCTAAAATGCTTTAACTTATGTGTGTGATTTGGTAATTTTTTACTCTTCTTGATACTCCTTAATTATAATAATTTGTTTACATAAAGACACCACATAAAAAGAATCGAGAATTAGTCTTTGGTCTAGTGGCAAAAACAATATATTTCGTATGAAAAGTCGTAGGTTCGGAATTCTAATGAAGAATTTCTTGTGAATATTAAATAGTCAGGTCAATGCCATTATTTTAACCCAACATGGCAAGAAATAGGTTCAGATTCAGAACTACCCTATATATTAATTGTTCGTGTTTATTGAGGAGGTTTTATTTTAACATGACAGATCTATAAATTAAAAAAATATTTAAAATACTTTTGTTTTTCATGTCACTATCGTGTTATTTTTTTAAAAACAAAGTTTAAAATAACAGATGAAAATTAAAATATTTTTACTATTTTTTATCTATATAATTTATTGCACACGTAAAAACTTATGATTTTTTATTGGCATTAGGAACTTGAAAAAAATATTGATGCAAATAATTTTTAAATGTTATTAATGAATTATATATTATGTTTCTAACGAAACAAAAATGAAATATCATAATTTTATACTTGCTGAGAAAGTAATACAGAACTAAAAATTTGAGGCATTTAAAAACCGCCTCATAAAGTAATGATGAATCAATAATCTAATTAATAATAATAATTATGCCAGTTGTTAGTGAAATTTGGTCTTAAATTTTATCAATCAATAATTTATTTAGAAAGTATCTTTATATATTTTTTTATTATTATTCTCGAAAAAATCGCTAAATTTATCTTATAATAAATTGGCAATCGGTATGATTATTTCCCGTAAATTATATAAAGTTTCAATTTTCTTTAATAAGACCACTATTTTATTTTCCATCAAATGGTTAAATAAATAAACCATGTTCGATGGAAAAATTCATCACATAAGTAAAAAAAGTCGCAAAGCTATCCACATTTAAAAAAAATATTATATCCATGTTACTATGAACTTAATTTAACTTAATATAAATATCGTGTTTACAATTACGAATTGTTTTTTGAATTAAATTTCAGGATAAATCTAAGCAAAGTAAGAGATTACCTATAAGAGATAATATTGCCCTATAATACAAAGAAATGACAAGAAAAAAAATTAAAACCATGGAATTAAAAAGATCCAAATATTTTACTGTAATATTTAAATAATATGTTGTACCTTTCAATTGCCTAAATATGTTGATTATATTTTAGTACTCAAGTCCAAATTTCAGCAAGTTTTCTTTTTCTTTTTCAAAGAAGAAGATCCAAATCATGAAAAATATCAAAATCTTTTACCGTAATATTTAATAATGTTGTACCTTTCAATTGCGTACATGAAAAAGATAAAAATTTCAGCTACGATTTATTCATATTTGCTCATCTATCACATAATTAATTTCTAAAATGTATGAAAGTTTTAATATTAGAAGTAATGAAAATTAATTGTATGTTTAATTAATTTCAATTATGCCTATTCTAATCTTTCAACGCATATGCTTTAACAATAGTCCTCATCTGGTCTTTCTAATGTAAAATAAATTAATATGGGCTTTCTCTGGGCTAATATTAAAGATGAGTAAATGTTTTGTGGGCCTTGATGGCCACCTATTGGTCTGCTCTTAGTAGGCTTCATCACTTTATTAGCTGTCTGATTTAAAGGGCTGTGTCGTTGACAACATGATCCATAACATTTTAGAATTTATTTTTTTTGCTTGTATAACATTTTAGAATCAATGAGATGGAGGAAAAGATATATATATCTAACTGTTTCATTTTAATAATCTTGGTAGCTGCTACCAAACTTTCAAAAAAAAAAATTGGATAGTAATTCAGTTTTATTGATGGTCGAAAGGATGACATCACTGTAAATAACTGGGAAATAATTAAACAGATCTAATCAGTTGACATATCATACCAAGACTGACAGTTTACATAAATGTAAAAAAGTTCAGTGATCTATTGCAGATCATGTCCAATTTCAAGGTCAGGACAACCGCAACTAGAACTACGCACATAACAAGGTCCAGATGGAATCAATCCATCTGGCAGAGCACAAAGCAAATGAAAACCTATGAACTCCATCCTTGTAAGTGATGAAATGCTCTGCCGGTCAATATGTGGCTTTTCACGACAGGAATTACTGAAAAACTCTGTAGATTCCACTAACTGCAATCCATCCATCATTAGTGATATCAGCTTTGTACATTCGAAAATTTTCAGGTCAACCAACATATCTAGATGTCCTAATCCGGTAATCAATTCCAGACCAGAACAGGAAATAATCTGCAATTGCTGAAGCTGTGATGACAGCTGCTCCAGCTGTAGAACTCGGATACCACCACATGCACCAATAGTTAGGTTCTTGAGAGTGTGAAGATTGCCAAATGGAAGGGATTGAATCTTGTGACAATACTCTAATGTGATTTGTTGAATTAAATGCAAGGATAATGGATCCCTCATCCATTCTGGTAATGTGGGAGAAAAATAACAGCTTAGTAGAAGTTTCTTGAGGTTAGGATGTCGCTGGAGGCATTCTAACATGGAAAAACATACATCATCTGCACCAACTGAGCCACCCTCACAACCATTAATGGGGTTTAATAACAGCCATGGCTCGTCACCGAAAGGATATTCGAGGCTTTCAGAGCCCCAGTATAAATCCAAAGTGTCAAGTTTGCACTTGTTTCTTAGGTTAGCAAGCCGGGCATCAACTAAATTACTCATATTCTCTAATCCTTCAATCGAGAGATTTCCTTCAAGGTCCTTTATCTTTTAACCAAGCTATAGTTTTAACTTCCAAATTTTCTCTCATTGTCTTTATGGACGGAAAATTAACAGGCCCGTCAGGAACATAATCATGCTTGTAACTGACTGAATCACGCAGACCATTCCCTTGCCACTCTATCCCTATCCCAAAGCGAGAGATCAACAATCCAACAATCTAAAATCTCGCTGTTAAGCTACAAAAACATCCAAATAAACTTGTTGATATATTTACAAAATTAAGGACTATCCTATTGAAAACTTCACTTTGACCACAGGTCAACAGAGAAAATGAAACCATTGAAGAAAATAACAAAAGGAGTTGACAATGCGTAGAATTTTGGTACACAATGGACAAAATTTGGACCAACATTAATATGTGCAAATCTTGTGAGCAAAGTGCTAAGATGATCCAAATTTTCGGTATAAATCTTATTGTTGGACTACAATTGTATTTGTATTTGTATTTGTAGATCACTACAGATATATAAAGGTAATATGGAACGAATCACAGCTGTGCAACTACAACAGAAAAAAAATAAGCATTTCAGAATAATAGTATAAATCTAAAAATGATAATTGAGAGATAAGTGACCACTCTGATGTTAGATTTGGAAGGCTGGTAATTAAAACAAGCTACCACTCCTTGATGCAATCAGATAAAAAAATGAAAATGAAAATTCAAGCATTCCATATTTGGTTTCAGTACCACACAATGAAAACACACACAACAAGATTTTTTTAATATATATATATATGCACTAGTTACGTACTAACCTCCATCTGCTTTCCCTTGTGAGAACTGGAAGCCTCGGAAGCCTTCCTTGCCTCAACTTGGAGACGTGTAACCTCATACCGGTACTCGCTGAGCACGTCCTCAGCATCATAAGCGACCTTTTTGTGCTCCTTGAGCCAGTGCTTGACATAGTGGTCTCTGATCTCCCTCTCCTCGGCATCAAGCAACATGGCCTTGATTCCCTTGAGAGTTACCATCAGCCTCTTCAGTTCCTCCTCAACAGCTTGAGCATGCCCCCTTTCGGAGTTATTATTATTTGAAGAAGGAGCGTGTGCTGAGGCCGTAATCGAGGGGATCAAATTGGTGGCTAGAGAGAGCAGAGAGGTTATCAAATTCCCTGCCATTTTGCTTGGAACAAGTGTGTGACTTTTGATATGCTTTGTTTCGTTTAATTAGATCTAAGTTGTGAAAATAAGATATGGGTAATGAGTAGCAGATTTATTCCTCAGATCTGAGGGGTAAGTTATAGTATAATTGACATTTCTAAATTCCATGTGAAAATGAGATATGGGTAATGAAGCATACTTTGCGTTAACCCGGACAATATACAAATTTAATTATATATATATATATATATATATATAGTTTACACTTAAAAAAAAACGCTAGTAAATAACATGACATATATAGGTCAATTGATAAAGTGCCTGGACAAAACTGCCTCCAGCAATAAAATATATTTTCCTTCATTTATTTTCTTTTATTCCTAGACTACTCCAAGTGCAATCCGATGCCACTATATCGAAGTAGTACATGATATTTTTTTTTTTTGAGGAAAACTTAAATATTAAATTTAATCTGAAGTGCTTGCCTTTTGCGTTTATAAATATCATATCATTATAATGGTTTAAGATGATTTTGATGTGTCATCAAATCACTACTAGAATCTCCGGTAATAGCAACGGCAGGAAACACCCCATTAGCAAGCGCTACGCTTGCTACAAGCCTGAAAAACCCCATTAGCAACGGCTACGCTTGCAAATACTACCGTTGTAGTAAGCCCCAATGCAAATACTCAGTTTCAGACTTACTGCAAGGGCTACGCTTGCTAATACGCTGCCCTCGACTATCTGCAAGGGCAGTGGTTGCAAATAGCACGCTTGCAAATACCTTGGTTTTTGGCGCCCAAACTGAGTATTAGCAAGGTTATGCAGCGTAGGCCCCACCGAATATTAGCAAGGATATGTAGCGTAGGCCCCACTGAGTATTAGCAAGGATATCATTTGTGGGCCCCACTTATTATTGGCAAGCATGTCCCAACTGATTATTAGCAAGCGTATCTGGCGTGGGTCCCATCGGGTTATTAGCAAGGCTAGCCCAAGTGGGTCCCATCGGGTTATTAGCAAGGCTAGCGTTAGTGGACCCCACCTGAGTATTTGCAAGGTTAGCCCGCATGGGCCCCAGCATGTTATTAGCAAGGTTAGCGTTGGTGGACCCCACCTTACTAATTGCAAGGCAAACCAGCGTGGGTCCCACCTGATATTTTGCAAGGGTAGGGATAGTGGGCCCCATATTTTTTTTGCAAGGGTAGGTATTGTGGGTCCCACCCGATTATTTGCATGCTTATTTTGATCATATTTCAATTGATATTCCGATGCAATTAATTAATGCCAACATATCAGCAGCCCTTTTTCCAAAATTATCCCATTTCCTTCCCGGTACAAACCCGGTACCATCCCAGTAATCTGATACATTTCCCATTGAAAGAAATAGCCAGAACATAGAATAGAATTTTCAAATAAACATAACATAACATAATACATTAACATAACATAACACCTTCAAATTAACAATGACAGTATTAAAATCAAGCATGTACCAAGCATGCATTGTACCAAAAGACCAACTGTATTATAACATTACAGCCATAGATATATAAACATGTACCTATACCCCAAAATATAAGACCCATCAAAAAAAATTTACAGTAATAGCTACATCCCCTATGCTGTTCTTGTGGAAATCCAAAATCTATAGTTGTATGTAAAAGGTTGGCAATACCCCAGACTATTAATGCGGGTTGTTGTTCGAGTTGCCTTGCCCGAACCATTCACTCATTGACGCTTCGGCCCCTAAAAGGTTGGCCACCTCTTGTCCAGAATTTGCTTTTAGTAGTGCTTGGAATCCCCCCGCCTGATTTGATGTTGGCAGCAAAGATGGTAGACCCTATGTATACCACATTTCCATGGGCACCAAGTTAGTAGTGTTCTTACATTATAAGCATTGAAACAAACCTCACATGAAATTGATTTTGCACACATGTTTAGTGTATTCACCCAAATCAATAAAAAATACAGCAAAACAGATAGTTTGCACAATAATCTCAGTACCTGAGAGTGGGCCATCTCCATCAGAGGGGCTCCGTCCTGAGATTGAGGTAGAGAAGTGGGATCCTGACCCTAGTCATTAAATATGCAAGCGCAATGTTAGCATTTGGAGAGCACAACATTTGATCAGAGAGTAACATTAGAATGATTAAGTTTTTAAATTGAAATATGTCACCTGCAGAGTTTGCATATTCCCCATCACCCCCTCATACAGTGCCTGAGAGCTGTAAACTTGTGACTATGTTAAAAATGTGCAAGAAGATAGGTTAGGACTAAGATGTAGAATGGTATCAGATCAGTGTTAAAATTGCACAATTTTTAATTTACATCGTACAAATCTAATAAGAGAGAACTATCAAAGTTCAACAGTTAGCATCATGGTCATTTTGCCCCCAATTATCCCTTCCTTTTTACCAAATCATCAACTTCTTATATACACTGATCCACAAATATCCCTTCCTTTTTACCAAATTATGATATGCATTTTGCATTTTATGCACATTATATGGTCAATTGGTCAGGGATGTTTGGGGTGGTTGACTAGAAGTCTTGTAGATAACAAATTTGGTTTGTAATAGACAGAACCATTAGGAAAAAAAATAACTGCAATTTGCTATCATGAAAGGCAAGCCCATTTCAGCAACTTTTTCCAAGTTGATTATCTTTGCCCCCAATTTTGGTCAAAGTTAGAGTGAGACCCCTATGAGCTCTATACCCGTGTTGGACCTGTTTAAACATCGGTGTACAGTCCACAAGTTCCTTTCATATTTGAATCTCACTCATTCAAATACCAATGAAAATAAAGGCAATAGCAAGTTATGCTATGCAGATTTTATACCCAATAGCAAAGAAAAAAGAAGATTTTGCCATTTGTTCTATTCTCTTATGGAGCTCTTGTTACATCAATTGCCCCAATATATATCTTGTCAGGTAGCAAGAACATTAGTAAAATTACCAATTAAATCAAGTCTCCACACAGCACAGCATAAGGGAAAAAAGGGAGGTAAATTTCCAAGCACAGCAAGCACAGCAATGTGTGCCCAAAATAATGTAGTATTAGGGTTTTATACTGAAAAAACATAATGTAGCAAGCACAGCAAAGGGAGGAACCATAATTTTGGATCAAGTAGGATTAATAGATGATCTCATGTTTGCATGGTCCTTTTCAATTAAACCTATCAGTTGCTTAGTATTAACTCTTTGCATCAGCATTTAATTAGTTGTCAGATGTGGTCCAATCAAAGGGAGGAACCATAATTTTGGATCAAGTATTAATTGAAATACCAGTATGCATTTCAAGCATGCTGATGAAAGGCAAGCCCATTTCAGCAACTTTTTCCAAGTTGATTATCTTTGCCCCCAATTTTGGTCAAAGTTAGAGTGAGACCCCTATGAGCTCTATACCCGTGTTGGACCTGTTTAAACATCGGTGTACAGTCCACAAGTTCCTTTCGTATTTGAATCTCACTCATTCAAATACCAATGAAAATAAAGGCAATAGCAAGTTATGCTATGCAGATTTTATACCCAATAGCAAAGAAAAAAGAAGATTTTGCCATTTGTTCTATATCGTCTTATGGAGCTCTTGTTACATCAATTGCCCCAATATATATCTTGTCAGGTAGCAAGAACATTAGTAAAATTACCAATTAAATCAAGTCTCCACACAACACAGCATAAGGGAAAAAAGGGAGGTAAATTTCCAAGCACAGCAAGCACAGCAATGTGTGCCCAAAATAATGTAGTATTAGGGTTTTATACTGAAAAAACATAATGTAGCAAGCACAGCAAAGGGAGGAACCATAATTTTGGATCAAGTAGGATTAATAGATGATCTCATGTTTGCATGGTCCTTTTCAATTAAACCTATCAGTTGCTTAGTATTAACTCTTTGCATCAGCATTTAATTAGTTGTCAGATGTGGTCCAATCAAATGGAGGAACCATAATTTTGGATCAAGTATTAATTGAAATACCAGTATGCATTTCAAGCATGCATTTGCAAGTATTCATTGACCTACCAGTATGCATTTCAAGCATGCATTTGCAAGTAAACCAAAAGAAAAAAATAATACATTGCTAAGCAAGCAAAATGGCCAGAGGCTGTGCCAATCTGGTGTATTCAAATTTAGTGATATAATTACCAGATCAACAAAAGGTTTTAATTTATCATCGTAAACGAAAAGAGAAAATAATACATTGCTAAGCAAGCAAAATGGCCAGAGGGCAAGGTATAGGTAACCTTTTTTCCTTACTGTTACCAGAATGAGTCAGCACAGAAATCTCAGCATGTACCAGTTGGTATATAAGTTTATCCCAATCCATAAGCCTTTAATACTTCCATTGGACTTCTGAGTAGGCAAAAAACCAATCGCAACAAAGGCACAGTAGCTGTTATGTGCCACAGTTTTTAATTATGCTTGTTTGATTTTTTTTTTAATGTTGAACACGAGAAAACCAAGTTTACATAGTCCTTTTATGCAAGGTCAGGTATGCAAAAAAACCAAGTTTCTATCAGGGCTGCTCTCAGTCTTTTCTGGTAACCAAAATTGTAAAATCTTAAGCTTGAAAAGTTTTCAATACAAGCATGGTATACACCAGGGATTACAATGATTTTGCATGCCAACCGAATCAATTCTTACACAATCCCCTCTTAAGCTCGTTACATTAAAGTGTTCAGCTGAGAAATATTTGTTTGAAAAATAGTTAAAAGGAAATAAAAGCAATCTATCAAGTGATATTCCTTTTGCATTCTTAGGATATTAATGAAACTATAACATCCGAAGGGCAAACTGACACGTTGAAAAAAGACCAAAGAAATAGAAGTTGTAATAACGGTAGTGAGTGGAGTTATAAAATTGAGGACTCTTATTTAGTCTTACTAACCTGTCCAGTAGGGTTTTGCTGACCAACAAGGCTGAATAATTTGTTGAAGAGCATGTTGTATCTTGCTTCGTCCCTTTTCTTCTCTTGCCTTTCCTCGGCCAGTCGCATATCACGTTCGTTTAACATTTCGACCAGGACATCATCCGTGAAGACCCTTTTGCTTCCAAGATTTGTAACCCCAGAAATGTCGGATGGTGGAGGGGTGGGCCGGCCTCGTACAGTTGTGACTGGCAACTTCGGATCTAGGACGCATCCAAAACCTCTTATCCGGCCATGGTTGCGACCACCAACCGCTGACATAAACAGGTCGCCCTCATCCACATCAGCACTGTCCTCGTTAGCCGTCTTGTCTGTAACATCTGTCTATCATATGCAACAGACGACAAATATATATTATTGCTAAATTTTGGTTTGAAAATGGTAATATTGCGTTTTTTTCCAAATAGGTTATGTACAGTTTGGTGTTACTCACTTGTCAGTGCTGAAAACAGTGCACAGCATTCTTGCAAGGGTATTTTATGTTAATTTACAGCTTTCTATACTACTTGGAATGAGTTCTGGTAAATATCAAGGTCTGCAATGCAAAATATCAAGGTACTTGGGGAGGTAGATTTATGTAACAGCATGTAAAAATTGTTAAAAAAAGTCCATTTATCATGAGAAATTCATCAAGATACAAGATTCAAATGTATAAAGTAATTGTAATAGTAAGGAAAAGTAATTTCAGTTAAAGCATATATTATTCCTCTCTAATTTTGATCATATTTTGGTATTAATCGTTATTGTAAATAGAATTTGAAGTATAGTTGGAAATGGGGATACCTGCAACAATTGCATGCACAAACCTAGCACCAACAAAACTAGGGGGATCCTTAAAACATTTCCATTTGAAAACATGTAAAAGCATAATTAAACCAGCAACATATTGTATCAGAATTCCATCCTTTAACAATACGTACCATTTACCCCATCATGCGGATCCTTAAAGGACCCATCAACCCAAACAGAAAAACCCATTTAGACATACTTGGACTGAAAATAACACTCCCCAAAAACTAAACATGAGCCCCACTGGCATGACACATCTAAAGTAATTTTTTTTTTCATGCCCCAATTTATGAACTCCTTCAAATTAACATAGCAATTTACCTATGTTTAAGGGTGATACAAAGTATAACTTACAAATAATTTTTGTGCTTTTTCAGTGGTAAATTTTAAGGCGCTGATGTCGAACGATGTAGGTTGTATGGTAGCATCCTGGGAAGCTGGTTGGAGCGATACAGTGCCATCATAATTTTCATTATGTTCAGATGCACCCTGCATGGATTCCTCGTACTTGGCCAACACCGGTGATTTCCCGTCTGCATTTCTACTATGAAGATGGACATAGAGCTCCCTCATAGTTGGCGCAGATCCCTTTTTCAATTTTGTCTCCACATGGAAAAACAGTAAACAATTAGTTTTCACGACAACAGTAATGACTAAATTTTTCAGGGTTCTAATTTGTTAGTGCATTTCAGCTTACCAGTTTTTTAAGATGCTGGTGTGCGCTTGAACAACCACCGTAGTGGGAAACCGCAAAGCCAGACGCTGTGCGGTTTTCTTTGTTTTGTTTGCTCAGGTCTTTCCAACCCTCCGTGTTGAAGATGTCACAGAGACCAGCCCAATTGGAGGGTTGAAGACACCAGTGAGGAACCATGGTCTTCCATGATTCTATATTGTCTCCAAATTTATTTATGCATTTAGTTCTAGCTTTGTTCAGCTCCTCAGTGTATCGTTTGGCTGCAATGGCATCCATAACGAGCCGACAAATGCGGACATCTTGCCCTTCCTTGTACCTGAATCTTTCCTGTCCAAGTTGGGAAATAAGGAGCATCATCCAACATGCATAATTTGTCAATAAGTTAAATTGTTTCGGGGAATAAAAATTCATAAGAATTAGGGTTTAGGGCCAGCCATGCCAATCGGGCTAGTATATAACAAACGGACCAGATTCAAACTCAAACAGTGAGCTACCTTAGGTGATATGAATTCGAGCAGCTGGATACAAAGATTCTGGTAACTTCATTTTTTTTCTAGTTACAATTAAAAAAAATCAGACAAAGGCAGCATGTCATGGTTGGGATCGGAATAACAGGTTCTTGTGATTCTTTTGGAATAACAGCAGATTTATTTCCATTCTTAGGGGATACACACTCATCTAGCTCTCTCTCTTTCTAATGCAAGTAAAGCATGGAGTGTGCTGTGTGCATGGATTTTAATTAAAAATAATACTAGTAATAAACTCATGATGACCACAGTTTACCCAAAATAACCTTAATTGGGCAATTCTACAATTCAAGCATAGTAACTTATTGTGTTTTAACAATTTTATTTTATAATATATAATCCACAACCGTATGAAAAATATGCATTACGAGAATATGTGAATTATTGATGCATACTAGTGAGATGGTCAAATCGAGTCGGATGCAGTATAATTTTGATTAGAGCGCACAGCACAACAGGGAAGAATTCATGGTTTCCTTAATATCCTGCTTTCAAAAGTGTGACCTCATGACTAGTTCTGATGAACCATGAACTGTGACCTGATGTGCTGATTATGGTTTCCTTAAGATTATGGTTTCCTTATTGTATTTTTACAACCCTCAGCCATTGCAACTATACCTACACACAATTGTTATTAATTAAGGGAGTTAATTAATTTATTATTGCACAGTTTAACTTATAAAATTTAAAAATTATTTACCCAAATTTATAAGGTACAAATTTATACTTTACAAATTTAATTTGTAGATGTAATTTGCAATCTAATTAATGGTGCATTTCTTGTTAAGGTTTTGAAAGTACATCCGCATATTTATTGCATGTACACATTGACGTGTTTGGATTTATGTCTTTGTTGTCGGGAAAAAAATGTAATTTATATGAGCAAATATTAACGAGGAGAGTCATTGGGAGTTTCTCGAGTTATAATTTGGAATAACAAATTGTATTGATTATGTGTAACTATGAATTTAGTTGGCAATTACATAAATCGCAGTTAAATCTCAAATAATTCGCATAATATTGGACAGGGATTAATTGAAAATTATATTAACGGATTTTATTCAATAGTTGATGTTGGAGTATGTATATTGCACGAGTAAATGATTTTGGCACGTAATATTGATATATGAAAATGCATGAACTTCTCTAAAACACTCACAACCAATACACATGTGCCTATAGCATGAACCAGTGTTGAATGAGTTAATGAATGATCGTATATATAAATGCTCCGATGATCGATCGCAACCGTTGAAATACAAGTTTATCGAAATTAATTGATTATTGGAAAGGTTGATTAAAATTTTATGTTAATTTACCTATCCATCCAACCGATGGAATACCGAAACATCGTAGGGTTGTAAACACTTATGGTTAGACCAAAGGCTATTCGGAACCTAAATTGATTTTTTTTTGTCCGTTACATTAAATTACTTACCTTGATCATTTTAAAACCAAATAGGAAAGATTTTATCGCAAATCGACCGTTGAGATTCCATGCGAAAACGAACGGTCCGCATGTAATTAAAAAGTTTAGAAATGCAAATAATGATGGAATTAAATTAAAATAACAATTGTATGCATTATTTGTGTACAGAATATTTCAAAAAATATAAAATGTTTTTTTTACAAATTATTCATATCGGTTTCTTTACATGCACTCTCAAAATATGATTTTTTTGTAACCGTGAGCCGTCCGATAGAAAATCAACAGCCCTGATTCACAGTGGATGTCTCCATTTAGTAGTCAAAGGGGTAGAGCGCCAATGTCTCTGCGGTAACATAACATATCTATTCATTTTGGGGTTACCTGATGAAATTGTATGCGTCAAGATTCGTGCTGAACAACATTAGCTGGCTTGGATTCAAACACAAACGTTACGTTACCGCAGATTTCGCCACTGAGAACGAGTAGGTGTATCCAAGTAAATGCGAGTCAGAGAGGATTCAAAACCCTGGGACTTAGGTGTTTTTTCAAAACCCCTCCACTCCCTTTCTCTATCTCCCGTTCTCTACTCCCACCATTTCCCTCTCTCGCACCATTTCCCTCTCTACTATCGAAGACGGTACGCCAGCCGTTCTCTCTCCCACCCTGCCTTCTCCGATCTCTCGAAGACAATACCAAGGAGACCCGGCCGTTCTCTCTCCCACATTGCCTTCTCCGATCGCGTAGACCTCAACCGAGGACGGCGGCGGCTCCGCCGATCGGAGATCGTTTGAGTTGGATAAATACCGTGCTGACAAGAGGAATGATATCGCACCAAAAGGCGAAACTTGTAAGTTTCCATCGATCTAGGGTTACTTGATTTTTATTACCTTTTGTTATCTGTTCTGTTAATTGAAAAGTGAAATTAGGGTTTAGGGAGAGTACGAAAACGCATAATCAACGGGTTCGCCTAACCCTAAACCTGTGTAGATGTACAAAGAGAGGGTTTTGGACTAATTTCACAGTTAAAAAGACAAAACCTTTTACATATTCGGTATTGCACAAAATTTAAAATGTTACAGTGAACTGTGAAATTAGTGTTGTTTGATGGACATATAAACATGTGAAACTAGTGAACCTGTTCCTATAACATGATAGTTTTTTAATAGTGAACTGTGAATTAGTGATCTTGTATTTAGAAATAGAGTAATTAGTGATCTTGTATTTAGAAATAGCATTTTTTTAATGAGAATGAATCCACAAGTAGTTTTCCCTTTTTGAGAAATTGTATGTTTTTTTTTTGTTATATTATTGGTAATTGTCAGATATATTAAATGACCAGATTATTTAGTTAAAAAATAAACATGTACTACTGTAATGTTCTCGTGTACCTATATTGAAATTTTCTTGTTCAATAACCATCTTTGAATCGTGTAAAATAAAATAATGGGAAGTAGATTATTTTTATTGTTCAATAACCATTTTATGTTTTTCTTGTTCAATAACCATCTTTCAATACCAACATTCTGTTATTAGCTTAAAAATTGAAATATGATATTAATTGTCAGTATTGTTATTTAAGTCTGAATGTTGACAATATTAATATCATATCATACTTGCTCTAAAAATATAACGTCCGCTATATCATACATTTAATTAATTTATTTTTTGATATCATGTTGAAAAGCAAAAATGAAGCCTTCACATGCGAGTTTATAAAATTAAGTCCGTAAAGCAAAATCTATTGGAAAATGTTATAGGAACAGGTTCACTAATTTCCCAGTTCACTAATTAATGTTATAGTGCACCTGTTCCTATAACCTGAGGCGAAGCTACAGCCACGCAGGGGTAGGCAGTTGCCTACCCTTGGATTTTGAAAACACTACCATACTTGTTTATAATTGGGTTAGATTTGAGTTTTGTCTATCCCTTAATTTAGATTTTGCCTACCCTGAATTGGGACTCAACTCTCTGTGAATTATGCAGGGACGATTAAATAAGAAACTTTATTAGAAGGTCTAGGTTTACAATATGGGAAGAAACATCGAAGTGTTTTGGAGGAGGCGGCGTGCTGTTGGGGAACTAGGATGTATGATTCATTTGATTTGCCACATAAGTGGTCATAAAAACACACTAGGCAAAACATAATATAAATTAGTGGATTTGTACATATGTCCACTGAGTTACTGACTTCTTCTTCTTTCTTTATGCCCCCATAGTTTTGCTTTAAATTATAATGTTATATTGTTATGTATATGCTATATATTACTTATCTATTAATTAGTATAATATTTCAGACGCTTGTATTTAATTGTACTAGTGGATTGAGTTAAGTGATATTTTTGTCTTAATATATTTCAACATAGAAAAATGCTAAACACAACATAAATATAACTTAAATCAATGTTTCACTTATTGATGGTGGCAATATGTTATTTCTCTCTGGTTCACTTACTGGTACCACTTCACATACTGGTTTCTAGTTTAGAATTGTTTTTACTTTTTCCTTTAATTGTTTTATTTTTTCCTAGAATTGTTACTATCTACTCTCTACTGTTAAACTAGCTGACATAGAAGAATCAAACAAATACAAATAAGAATAGAGTAAATTTTAGCCTCATTTGGACAATATATACAAATAAGAATCTGTAATTTAGAATATGTACCAATTTGTCATTTGTAATTTAGAAAGTGTTTTGAACCCGAACCCGTTTAATTGATTAATACCAAACCTGATTTCTGCCTACGATTTCTGCCTTCATCTGGATGAAATCCTAGCTTCGCCACTGCCTATAACATGCGAGTTTGTAAAATGTTATAGTGAAATGTGAAATTATGTCCGTAAAGCAAAAGCTGAGTGTTGTTTGAAAATTATGTTAATTGTTGGGCTAAATTGCAATTATACCTTAATCCTAGCTTATTGGGTTGAAAATACTTTTCAGTTCAGCATAGCAGAATACTGGTCAATTATTGTTGGTATGACGTTCCCCTTCTAATATCTTATGGTGTTTGTTTTCTTATCCGGACTATCTGTCAGGTTGGCATGGACGGCACCGACAAAGGCCAGCGTCGGAAATCCCCTAGGCTCAATCCTACTCAGGCAGCGACTGAGCCGCTGCTGCCGCCTACTCAGGCAGCGACAGAGCCGCCGCTGTCGCCTACTGGGGCAGCGACAGTGTCACACCCCGTGGCCACCAGCTACGGAATGCAACCGGCACCCTGCCGTAAACATACGGTTTCCCGTATGCCTACTAGGCAATTACGATTAATTTCTACCATCCCCAAACCTAACCCAAAAGATACCCCATATCATGCATACCAATATATATATACCCCAAAATAATTCCCAAATCATAACCCAAACATAAGCACATATATAATCACAACATAAAACATACCACATATATAATCAAGTAATAAAATCCATATCACCACAAGTCATCACAGAAACCGACAAGTATGTCATACCGATCAGTATTCCATACAGGTACAAAAGTGGTTCATGACATAGAGAATATATAATACAACAAAAACATATATACATCTCTAGTCAAATACCATACCGAACTAAGTAGACAGGTGACCTACGGCTGTCGTGTCTCTCCTGCATCAGTCGCACCAAAACCTGAAAAAGATAACCCAACGGGCGTGAGAATAAATTCTCAGTGCGTTACTTTCCACAAATGAACCCCTGGACTTGCAATCAAACTTTATTTTCATAATTAAACTATCAATAAATGCATAATACATATAACAGAATATAAACATGAGTGCATACCTGACAGCAGATAATCAAGTGAAATACAACACAAGAATTATTCAATCGAAATTCGAATCAACAACAGTTAGGCTTAATCATTTTAATTGGTCTGGTAGCAACTACCGATGTACCACCCAGCTGTACCACAAACCCGTCGACAACTGTAGGGTTCCAGACACCTACAGAAGGCAACCCTACCCTGCTATATAAGACACCCATCGGTAGAGCTAGGCTTAACCATATTCATTTTATTCTGGTTACAGGTCATATTCAGAAAATTCATTAGGAATCACATTTCCAATCGATCATTCAAACGCATATCACAAAGGATCATGCATGTGACATTTCACACTAGTCACCCATATTCCTACAGTTCTTATCTCACAATCGTTTCATACTACCCTTGCCCCAACCGGTTTGGGGTCTTACGCGGGCCCAGGTAGACTAAAGCTTTAGAATCCTCCCAAAACCCGTGCACCAGGTTTTGTAAATTGGTCACACTTTGGTGATCCATAACACACAACAATCATTTCATTTCCAATTATGGTGACTTATCATCTAAAATCAGATCACGATGGATCGACACAAACGAAATCAATACCAATATGCAGGTCAATCAGCTTACCGCAATTAGAGTTCAAGAATAATAGGGTATGCAATGCAATGCACAATTCACATAATGCAATAACAAGAATATTCAACATGTCAATCGAAACACAATTTAATTTTGAAAGTAAAGTATCAAACAAGTCCAGAAATCCCGCACCTTAGCGTACCACGTACTCTCGCTTAAGGTTCAGACGTCTCAGAGGGTCCCGGAATACCTCGTCGGATCGTTTCGACACCTACTATTAATATTAATTGGGTTTTAGATCAACAATTTCTGGAAAATTTAGTGTTTTTCTTGCGGCCCGAAAACCCTTCACAGAATTTTGACAAGTTGTGTTTTAATTCGATTCGATCGATTCCGATTGCGATAACACTCAATCAGTTCAAGATATTAATTCTAAATGGTTAAATTGAGTTATACCAAGCTCAATTCAACATAATTTTCCTTTTTCTCAAGTCCCAAAACCCTAGCTCAACCCATTCATTTCAAATGATCAAATTCAAGCAATCCTTATCGCAATCGAACCGAAAATCGAATTAAACTAAATAAAATCAACCCAATTTCAGAATTACAAACTCAAAATTCAAAGAAACAAGTTATAGGGTTTATAAGGAATCACTAAGATAGAAATATACCAAATTAGAGGTTACAACTAAGTAGAGAACGTCGCTCTGATTCCGAAAATGCGATCGATTCGATAATCCGCTCAAGTTCTCACCCTATCTCTCTCTTTTTCTTTCTCTTCGGCAACACACCCACACACACTAAAAAAAACAGATGGGATCGGTGGAAATGAAGAGAAGGAGATACTTTCAAGGTGATATATGGATTTTTATTAATAGGCCCTCCAAACTTTCAATTATTATAAAGGGTGTGTATCTTACCCATATAGCCTTGTATTTATTTTTAATGCATATTAACTCTTACAAAATCAATTCTAATATATATTTTCATATATAATCATATATATGTATATCAATTTAGAAAAATATAGTTACACCTTTTTCTTGACCTAACTCCTTCAATTAAAATTTTAATGCATTTTAAATCTTTCAACATAATTAACTTTATATATATATATGACTAATTTATCAAATAAATTATATTTACATATTTATTCTATAAAAATTAGAGGAGAATGTTACAGACAGAGCCGCCGCTGTCGCCTACTGGGGCAGCGACAGAGCCGCCGCTGTCGCCTATTGGGGCAGCGACAGAGCCGCCGCTGTCGCCTACTCAGGCAGCGACAGAGCCGACAGAGACGCTGAATCCGGTGCCAGATCTGGTGCGAGATCAGCCGAGGAAGGGAAAAAGAGGAAAACCCGGCAACTGTGGCCCGGAGGGGCGAAGAAAATCGAAGAGGCTCAATTCTGGTGGCAATATGGGCCTTTCCTTGACAGAAACTGCACCCAAAGAGTCGGCTCCTACCACCGAGCGTGATCCTCAGCCAGCTCCTACAACTCCAGCCTCTGCTCCCGTCTCCTCCAATACTATGGCACAACCAGCTCCTACAAATATTGAGCCCAGTGACACGGGGAAGACACACGGTCCCCTCCCACATCCACCACCAACAGGAGACCGCCGAAAATCCTCGAGGCTCACTCAAGGAGTTTGTCCACCACCTCATCCTGATCCCGCTGCTTCCCCTTCTGAGCGGCGACCCAAGGTTCGGTCGAAACCCCCGCTGCCTCCTACTCAAGCAGCAACAGTTCTGCCGTTGTCGCCTGCTCAGGCAGGGCCGCCTACTCTGCAATCTCCGACTCAGGTCCTGAAGGATGCCCCGCTGCCGCCTACTCAGGACGCGACAGAGCCGCTGCTGCCGCTGAATCAGGCAGCGACAGAGCCGTTGAATCAGGCAGCGACAGAGCCGCTGAATCCGGTGCCAGATCCGGTGCCAGATCAGCCGAGGAAGGGCAAAGGAGGAAAACCCGGCAACTGTGGCCCGGAGGGGCGAAGAAAATCGAAGAGGCTCAATCCTGGTGGCAATATGGGCCCTTCCTTGACAGAAACTGCACCCGAAGAATCGGCTCCAACCACCGAGCCTGATCCTCAGCTAGCTCCTACAACTCCAGCCTCTGCTCCCCTCTCCTCCAATACTAGGGCAGAGTCGGTCTCGTCGGTCAAAATATTCTATGGACCCAACCCCACCAATCCAGTGTTCAAACCGAAGAAAAGGTGTAAGGAAGGCCAGACTAGCCAAACCGGAGCTGAAGGCCCCTCAACATCACCGTCGAGGCCAGAGGGATCGGTATCCCAACTCTCCCCTCAGCGGGAGAACCATGCAGAGGCCGGGGCTGCGGCATCTTCGCCATCTGATCTGACCTGGCCAGAGACGCCGATTGGCAGTCCGATTTGCACAGAGTGGCCAGAGACTGAGCAGCGTGATCACCAGACTCGGTGTGATAATCCTCGGGAGACGTGGTCAGATTGGGAACAAGTCGATGCCTCTGACACGCCGCTTACGCCAGCATCTGCTGCCCCGGAGATATCGCCGAGGGCAGAGGGTCTGGATGGTTTGAGAAAGCCAGAACAGCATCCGACTGTGGAGGATGACGGTGGTAGGAGGGTCCGCATGCGTCGGCCCCTACGCTTTTATGACGAAGCTTTTGGGCTTTCTGGGATTGAACTTGATCCAGGGGAGGCGAAGGTGCCATTTGGCAAGAAAAGGGACGGAACACGGCAAGGGAAGAAGAAGAAGGCTGAACAGCCCCGTGGACGGGGTCTTGCCAAGCCCCGTGCCCCGGCCAGGCCAGAGGATAGACCTCAAGTCTTTGTCGTGGGTGACGGTGAGTTTACATCGTCTACCAAGTGCACAAAGCTGGTAAGTACCATAAGACTTCTGACCGCGGCCGAAATGCCGGGACCTTACAGGACGTACAACATGTTCCCGTCGCAGGCAAGGCTAAAAATCCTGCGACGGTTCATGCAAAGGTACTCGTGGGGGGCTGGGGAAGATGAGGGTCGCTGTCTTGATGTTTTTGAAAACATTGCTTCGGAGGCATACACTCGTATACTTAACAGGGCAAGGAGAGTGTGCAAGGACAAGTATGGACCGGTGTTGGAGATGTGGAAAGAGTATTGTCCACCATGGTGCAGGGAGTGGAGTCACTGGAAGGGGCTATGTGAAATTTGGAACAACCCGAAGTGGTACCAACTGTCGTGCACAAATCGGGCAAACAAAAAAGTAAAAGGCAAGGCGGTTATCCACCATGTGGGTGGTTCGAGGAGCGCGTACAAGCACAGGGAGGCCATGGTATTCCCCACACCTGCCTCTTATATTATTTTTTTAAATAAACAATAATCCCAGATTGGTGCGTGTTTGTTTTCATAAGTAGTGATATTTACTTACATCTTTTTATTATTTTTATGTTTAAATTTCAGGTAGCTGAAAGGGGACCTTCTGTTGGACTGAAGGAAGTATTCGATCGACTTCACATGCGCGATACAGAGAATGGCAAGGTGTATGTTAACGAGAGGGCGAACACTGTTGTGGTAAGATAATCATTTAATATATTTTTTTTCATGTCGTTATTGTTGCTTGTGGGCTTATATTAGGACTGATTTGTTGTCAGTTTCAATAAAAATATGGAAACTTTTGACAATTTTCTTCTACTTTGAATTTGTTATACTTGGTCAGTGAAATTAGGTCAAGTACCATATATATTTCACTTGGTCAGTGAAATCAGTTTCAAATTGACTTTGAACGTGTACTATATATATTTTAGTTTCATTTTAGTTATATGCCCATCATAACTTCATCAATTAGATATTTACCCACCAAAACTTCAAATTTAGTTATTTCCCCATTCAAACGCATAATCAATTTATTTATATCCCCAGTCAGTTTTATAATCACTTAAAACCATTTTGTATTGCTATATAACCCACCGACCCAGGATTAGTATAAGGGTATTGTGGTCCATATAATTTGATTCATCAGTATAATGGTATTCTGGTAATTCTGCTCAAGATTTATTTTTTTTGTCTCACTGCACCATGTAACTTGATTCTTATATTTTTCTTTTCCAAATAAGTAGCATTGCTGCCTGTTTCTTAGATTGGTTATCACCAATAAACTAAAGGGTTAATTTTCTATATACCCTTCAACTTGTCTTGAGTTTCTTATTTATCCCTCTAGAGTTGAATATATTCTATATACCCTCCAACTCTTCAACACATTTTTTACTTCTCCATGACAATAATAAATTTTTTTATCCCAGTTAAATAATATAAGAAGTTCACAATTCATATTTAGTTTATAAAAATGGACGAAATTACCCCTAAAAGTTAAAGAACCCCAATTGTTTCTCGTCTCTCCATTGTGTATCCACCAGCGAAACTCCCTATCGTCCTGCGTCTCACTGTCTCTGACATTGTTTCTTTTAGAAGCTATTAAAGAAATTAAAGTAAGAAATTAAAGTAAGAAATCATCTAAGTGCCAGCCCCTTCCATTTTTAAAATAAATGAAAAGGTGGGGGGTCTCCTTACAACTGCACTAACTGCTTGACATGACAACCTTGTTTGTTTACCAGTAAACTTTTTTATCTCCTTGTCTGACATGTTTTTTATGACCCATGCAGGCGAAGTATAAAGCTTTAAAGGAACAGCATGCTGGGGAGGATATGTCTGATGAGGCGTTGTGGGAGCTTGCTGCTGAAGGGGAGGACCGGCGGGGAAGGATGTTCGGCTTTGGCAACAAGGCTAGGATATGCAAAGCCAACAAAGAATTGGAGGCCAAGGAGGCATCCCGAACGGATCCAACGAGGAGCACGGTCACCTCTGCTGAGAATGCCAGAAAAACCTTCACAGAATCAGAGGTTGCTAAGTTAGTTGCTGAGAAGATATCGGCTGAACGTCACACATTTGCTCAGGAGATTGAAAAACAAGAGGAACGACACAGAGCCGAAATGGCAGATGTCCGAAAACAGAATGAAAGACATAATGCATGTATCGAGGCACTCTTCCAGGCAACAGGAGCAAAGCCACCGGTATTTGGTGTAAGTACCCAGTTCTGTTTTGCATTCCAACAAATAAAGTTCTATCTTCAAATTGTGAAATATTAAATACCTTACTAAGTTTATTTGATTTTTAGGGGGAGCCGTCAAACAGTCAACATGCAACAGACGACAATAGTGGTGAATCCGGTAATGTGTGAAGGATGTAGCCCGTTAATTTAGTCCAGCAATTCTAATTAATGCCTTTAATGTGGGATGAACAGTGCAGTATTTGTTGTAACTATGTTTGTTATGTTGTTTTAAGTAGGATGTGAATCTTGACGATTAACTTTTTTAAATAGGCTTTGTGCCACAAGTAGGATGTGAATCTTTATTGTGCTCAACAGAAATCAGGCAGTGAATCTTTATTGTGCTTAACAGTAAGTAGGATGTGGTGTATTAAATGTTCATTTTATGTTTTAATTACCAGGCCTTCTGTGATTGGTATATGTGTAGTACACGATTTGGGGTAGTACATGATGTAGGGATTGGTATATGTGTATTGTGTAGTACCAATCTGGGATTATTGGTATATGTGCAGCAATTCTAATTATGAAGCGTACAAATGGGGTGCGCAACAAAAGCTTGTTATTTCTGCACAGGGATGTACTATTATTTGCTATGGTATTCCGACATAAATACCAGTTGACCTCTTGCTATAGTCTAAATTTGCTCCCACCAGCTCAAAAGCTTTCGTTTTTGAAAACCTTTTGCGACACAGAGCCGCCGCAATGTGACTCCCGTGACTTTTTTCCAGATCTCTCTCTCTCTCTCTCTCTTTTGTTTTGAAAACCCGGCAGAGGCTGCCTAGGTGCTCTCTCCCTCTCTCTCTCTCTCTCCGTCCCTCCCTCTCTCTCTCTCTCTCCGTCCCTCCCTCTCCCTCTCTCTCCATCCGGCTTACTCAGCTGCTTCTCTCTCTCTCAAAGAGAATCGCCAACTTAATTACAGTGAGTATTCGGAGGAACAGGTTCGTATACAGCTCTATCTCTTTCCTTGAGTTTTATAAATTTATTGTTCCCGATTTCAATAATTAAGAGAGAATGTAAGAAATGCATGTTATGTCGCCATTAATTTTCTGGTAAACCGACCCATCCTCAACTGTCACCTCCACTGTTACTTGTTCTCAACTTTCACCTCCACTGGTAAACCTTAATGATTGTAATTTTCTACGACTCGGACCAACTCGATGTAACGTATGCATAACCCCAAAATGATTTCAATTCAATTAACTCCGGTTCCAACTACACAATGGCCTCAAAATGCATTGTTTCATTATCTTGGACATGTCCTCAAACTGCCCCTGTACAGTGTTGATATTAACTCACACCTTTAATTGGATTGTTAAATAGGTAAAAAAACATGCAATGTCGTCGATGGATGTACGACACTAGACAAATTCCGGGTGGGGGTCTGCACAAAGATTTTGTTGATGGGGTTGAAGTGTTCCTTGAGGCAGCTTTATCCAAACCATCTGTTGTGACTGTTGACGATGATGGAAAGAAATGTATCCCGTGTCCATGTAAAAAATGTGGAAACCTGTTCAGGAGAGATGGGGATACCGTCGCTGTACACCTTTATAAGTCGGGCTTTTGCGCCCTATATAGTGTTTGGCACAAGCATGGGGAGGGGGATACACCCGTTCAACCTGATTTAAGCTCTAATAGCATGGATCCAGGGGAAGAGATGGTAAGGGCAATTGCTGGTCCGGACTTCAATTGGGAGGAATAGTCACCGACTGGAGCGGCTAAGAAGTTCTTCGACATGATAGAAGCTAATAAAACACCGCTATGGAGAGTCAACGCGACTGGTGAACTCAAGTGCGAATCACAAACCGTTTTGTCTTGTGTGACACAAGCCTTGGCGTTGAAGTCGGAGCACCAACTAAGTCAAAAATGCTTCAATGGGATGTTGGGCCTCATTAAGAGCACGCTACCTTCTAGTGAGAATATGCCGGATAATTTTTACCAAGCGAAGCGTTTGATTGAGGGAATGGGCATGGAACATGAGAAAATTGACGTGTGCCCAAACTTTTGCATGCCATACTACAAGGAGAGGGCGAGAAAGACACAATGTGATGTTTGTGGCGAACCAAGGTACAAGCCGCCGGGACCCAATCGCAACACAAAACAAGTCCCCCAAAAGCAACTTCGTTACCTACCTATCACGCCAAGATTGCAAAGGCTTTACATGACCAAATCAAATGCGGTACATATGACGTGGCATAAGAACGGCAAGCGTGAGAAACCCGGGATTATGGTGCACCCGGCTGACGGTGAGGCATGGAAGCATTTCGCATCAAAGTATCCGGAGTTTGCTAAGGAGGTTAGAAATGTTGTATTAGGGTTAACGACGGATGGGTTCATGCCATTCAACTCGAGTGCAGCGCCATATTCGTGTTGGCCGGTATTTGTCTTTCCGTATAACCTACCACCTGGAATGATAATGAAAGAGGACAGCATGTTTCTCGCGCTTGTCATACCGGGACCGAAGCACCCTGGTCGTGACATAGACATTCTGCTAGAACCTTTAATCAATGAATTGAACAAGTTGTGGGATGTTGGTGAAATGACATGGGATGCATCTAGAGAAGAAAATTTCAACATGAAAGCAACACTTCTTTGGACGGTGAGTGACTATCCGGCTTACGAGATGCTATGTGGGTGGGGTACAAAGGGTAAATTGGGGTGTTACTATTG
Organism: Carex myosuroides; assembly: GCA_028015225.1. Classification (NCBI taxonomy): domain Eukaryota; kingdom Viridiplantae; phylum Streptophyta; class Magnoliopsida; order Poales; family Cyperaceae; genus Carex; species Carex myosuroides. The sequence continues at coordinate 15,039,765 of CM051464.1, read as the reverse complement.
CCAAGGCGCAACAAAGGCCTTCCAACTATCACATGGTGGGAAAGCATGCTGGTTCGATGCTCACAGGTGCTTGCTGCCTCCAGATCATCCGTTTCGTCGGGATAAAAAAAATTTCATTAAAGGCAGAGAAGAGAGGGATGGGCCACCACCAAGATTGACGGGAGATCAAATACTCGAGGCAGTGAATAGACTAGGTGAGATGGAATGGGGTAAAACTAAGAAATTAAGTCAGTTTGAGGGTTATGGTGACACTCACCATTGGCAAAAGAAGAGTATCTTTTGGAGTTTGCCCTATTGGAAGGACAACCTCTTGCCACACAATATTGATATGATGCATACGGAGAAGAATTTCACGGAAGCTTTGGTTAACACACTTTTAAGCATGGGAAGCAAAACAAAGGATAATGAAAAAGCTCGAAAAGATTTGGCTCTCCTTTGCAATCGACCCAAACAGCACCTAACCCCATGTAACAAAACTCCGGGAAAGATGAAAAAACCGAAGGCACCATTTGCACTATCACAAGATGACAAGAAGCTGGTTCTAACTTGGCTCAAAGACAAAGTCAAGTTCCCCGATGGCCACGGTTCAAATTGGTCAAGGTGTGTCAACCTAACAACTAACACCCTAATTGGGATGAAGAGTCATGATTACCATGTGTTCATGGAGCGCCTTCTCCCCGTTGCATTTCGGGATTTTGTCCCTGAACCCGTATGGGATGTACTGTGTGAGGTTTCAAGCTTCTTTAGAGAGATCTGTGCCAAAGAACTTGATCCATCTCGTATTGACCAATTAGAGAGAGATATTATCGTCACAATTTGCAAAATGGAAAAAATCTTCCCGCCAGGTTTCTTCAATTCTATGAAGCATCTTGTGGTACATTTGGCACATGAGGCTAGAATGGGTGGGCCAGTGGGGTCTCGATGGATGTATCCATGTGAAAGGTGCGTTGATTTCTCAATTGCTATTTAATTAAATTACTAAAATCTTTTGATGTAACATATTACCTAACTCAAACCCACTGTTGCAATTAAAGGCGTAACAAAGAACAACGGCTGAGAGTGACCAACAAAGCACGTGTTGAGGGTTCAATCGTCGAGGCTACCATAGTGAAAGAGATTTCCACCACTTCCAGATTATATTTTGAAGATTTATCACTGAATGGCCCTAAAGGAGCTGACAAAGGTAACACTTCGAGGGGAAACATTTCGATTTTTGACAGAACTGGCCGTCCCATTGGTAGGGAGAAGCGAAGGACACTAACTGACGATGAATTTAAAGCAGCACACAATTATGTCATATTCAACTGCCCGGAGATCCGTGACAAATACTTAGGGTAAAATATTATTATTTATCACTTCAATGATTTCATAATATACAAAAGTTCCAAATAGAAGGGCTGAACTGCATTTCCAATTTCATAATATTCATGCTCAACTTCATTTGTTATTTTCCACTTAATTAAAATTTTATTACTATCTTGCCAAATGTAGTGAGTTTGATGCAGCCATGCTCAACTGCGGTACAACCCCACAACTTCTTTGGAAAGCACGTCAAGATCTGTTCTCAGAGTGGTTGCGCCATAAGCTAATGCACGACCGCGAATGCGACCCAAACGTTCGAAAGGCAGCAATCAAACCACTAAAACGAGCCAGCTGTTACGAAGGGTACGAAATCAACGGGTACCGATATCACACTGAAACGCATGGGCAAAACAAGTCATCAAGCAATAGCGGTGTTTGCATCAAAGGGGAGTGGGAATCAGATGGGACCCCACATGACTACTATGGAGTTCTCGAAGAGGTCATTGAGCTCTCATATGAAGGAGGCAACAAGGTGGTTCTTTTTAGGTGTTATTGGTTTGACATAACAAACGGTGTAAAGGTCGACCGCCAACATGGGATTGTCGAGGTTAAACATGAATCGCGGCTGAAAACTTATGAGCCATTTGTATTGGCATGTCAAGCAGTCCAAGCGAGCTATCTTCCTTATGCTTCTCCGGACCATGAAAGACAAAAATGGTGGGTTGCGTTCAAATCATCCCCGAAGGGTCAGTTTCGTGACGAGGAAGACGATGCAAACCTCGAATATTACCAAGAGGAAATGCCGGAAGATCACATCGAGGTTTCGGACGGACCAGGTTTTGATTGGGATAATACCGTCATTCGAGAAGACGAGTTCGACCTAGTTGACGATATCATGGAGGTCTCACAACCAATTCTGACGAATGACGGACCCCCGATAGAGCAAGGTGATGAAGACAATGACATGGAGCAAGCTCAACAAGAAGCTTATTGGGGGGACTTTTATGAATCTGAGGAGGATGGTTTTTAATGGTACGTAGTCACATTTTTAAAATTTCTCCTACTACATGCTTAGTTAGGGACTTAATTGAATAATGGTAGGGGCAAATTTTACATTCAAAACCAATGAAATCAAGCCCCACTATATATATATTTAGTTTGCATTTTGACACACATTTAGTTTGCATTTTCTGTCGCTTACTGATTTTTACTACATCGGTGTACATTCCACAAGTTCCTTTCGTATTTGAATCTCACTCATTCAAATACCAATGAAAATAAAGGCAATAGCAAGTTATGCTATGCAGATTTTATACCCAATAGCAAAGAAAAAAGAAGATTTTGCCATTTGTTCTATTCTCTTATGGAGCTCTTGTTACATCAATTGCCCCAATATATATCTTGTCAGGTAGCAAGAACATTAGTAAAATTACCAATTAAATCAAGTCTCCACACAGCACAGCATAAGGGAAAAAAGGGAGGTAAATTTCCAAGCACAGCAAGCACAGCAATGTGTGCCCAAAATAATGTAGTATTAGGGTTTTATACTGAAAAAACATAATGTAGCAAGCACAGCAAAGGGAGGAACCATAATTTTGGATCAAGTAGGATTAATAGATGATCTCATGTTTGCATGGTCCTTTTCAATTAAACCTATCAGTTGCTTAGTATTAACTCTTTGCATCAGCATTTAATTAGTTGTCAGATGTGGTCCAATCAAAGGGAGGAACCATAATTTTGGATCAAGTATTAATTGAAATACCAGTATGCATTTCAAGCATGCATTTGCAAGTATTCATTGACCTACCAGTATGCATTCAAGCATGCATTTGCAAGTAAACCAAAAGAAAAAAATAATACATTGCTAAGCAAGCAAAATGGCCAGAGGCTGTGCCAACTGGTGTATTCAAATTTAGTGATATTTATTAATGATATTTTTCTTCATGTCAGGGGCTGTGCCAATCTGATGCATATATACGCGATCGGGTTTCGGCTTATATGTGAGGTCAGCGCATTTTCTTAGTTTCTTGTTCTTTTTTTTCTGTCATTAAGTTTTCAGTTCCTATATATATCTTGTCAGTCCCATGAATGTAATTATGCCTTTTAGTCCTTATTATGTCAAAATTAACATTTTTATAATTGAATCTAATTTGCTCATAACAGTGGGCTTGCAGTAGGGAACCAAATACATTTAAAAACAATTGTAGATTAACAAACCAACAAACAAAAACCTCACAAACATCATTCAACAGATATGGAACGGTTACATGGATAAAACAGCATACAACATAGAGTAACAACATAAACAACTAATATATAAAAACAGTCACAGTTATGAAAACCAAAATCATCAAATACTAACAAAGAAATTACCCCATCCCTAGGGTTATAATAGTAAAAAAGGTTAATTTCAAACCAAACTAGTCCTCTTGACCCTCTCGTGGGCGTCTCTTCTTCTTATCAGGGAAGTATCTGACCCGGTGCCCGTTATTCTTTCTGTCCACATTTTTCCAAACCCTCTTGCTTCTCCTCAGTGCCAAACTCACGGGCTCTCCTGGTGGGCCATAAGGGTAACCGGGAGGGCTCTCTTTATACCAATCCACTTCTTCGTCCGAAGAGCCAATTTCATGCACTGGAGGATCTAGTACTCGCCATTCAGAGCCATCTCCGGGCTCCTTCACCACTGGCCTATTATAGATTATGACCTCTTCATCGCTTTCCGCATTATTAGGATTTACATGATTCGGATTTGGAGGATTAGGATTATTGTTTGAAGGGTTAGGATTAGGATTAGCATTTTCCATTCTATTAATCGTTTTTTTTAATTCTGATCACACTTTTTATTTTGTGTTTGTTGCAGAATGGAAGATTATGGTGGAGAAGACAGCCAACAGTGCAGCAATTAAATAGTAGAAACCATAAACCCTTCATTGCCCAAATAATTTGCACAGCCACCCCTTCACATGCCCTTGCCATGCACCTCTTCGCCAGAAATGCTCTTTTGTGTTAAGCCAACCAAAGTGAACTGAATTAATGCTTCTCTTTTGTAATTATTAATGAGTACACATTAAATTTTTGGTTTCACATTAATGAATTAGTTTCATTTATGTAATATCAGATACCTTCTCTTTAATATGGTTACATATCAGATTCCTTCTCTTTAAATTTCGGGTTTCATTAAAGCAACTTGACTGTTGTCATTTATATTACTATTTCGCATTTAAGGGAATATCAAATATAATATATGGGGCTATATTCTTATTGTTGCACATGGTACATAATTTTTCAGCATATGTTACAAAAAAAACAAAAATCATCCAAAGGGCGGTTTTGAACTAGTGACCACTGAGATATGGACCCCCTTGAACAATTTTACAAATATTGTCTCATAATATAACAAAAATATATAAACCGAAACTTAAAAAACATTAGCAACGGTGCCTCATGCAAATGGTTAGGACTTTTACAATAAAAAAATATAAAATGAAACTGAACAACAATTGCAACGGTGTCTCTTGCAAATAGTTAGGACTGTTACATTGAAATAAATAAACCAAACCTAAAACAACATTAGCAACGGTGACTCATGCAAATAGTTTTCACCTTTATAATTAAAAATTACAAACTACAACTTAAAAATATTAGCAACGGTGACTCTTGCTAATAGTTAGGCATTTTACATTAAATTAATATAAACTGCAACTTAAAAACAATTGCAACGGTACCGCTTGCAAATAGTTTGAGCTTTTGAAATATAATAATATAAGAAATAAACTTTGAATTATTTGCAACGGTGACTCTTGCAAATAGTTAGGGCCTTCACAATAAAATTAAAAAAACAGCATCTTAAAAACATTTGCAACGGTGCCTCTTGCAAATAGTAATGTCTTTAGAATATAATAATATAAAAAAGAAATCCAAAAACAATTGCAACGGTGCCGCTTGCAAATAGTAACACAATTCACAATAAAATAATATCAGCCGTGTTTGGGGTGGGTATTATTATTTGCAAGGGCCAATAGGAGACATTAGCAAGGGGATTCATCACATATTTGCAAGCGTGATTACTTGCAAGGGCCTCCCGTTGCAGTTATATTAATTTAATCAGAAAACCAAAATCTTTTGCAACGACCCTTCCTATGCTTGCAACAAACACTTGCTCCCCTTGCAGTTACCGGAGATTCTAGTAGTGAATGTTCAATAAAATGAACACGCATGTGAAATAATGCAAGATTATTCATGGACATCATGTGTTCATAATTAATGTTCAGTGGGTAATGAAGCATCTCATTGACTAAGGCAAGCACTTTCTGTCCTTGTCGCATTGGGGTTTAGGGTTTAGGGTTTAGAGTTGAATATAACCTGGACTCGCCAAATTGAATTGAAGACAAGGGAAGTTCAAATTGAATTGAAGACAAGGGAAGTTCAAATTGGTTACTGGGAAGGTGTATTGCATCCCGGAACACATTAAGGAGCAGAGCAGAGCATGCTGCGACACTTTCTGTCCTTGTCTCATTGACTAAGGCAAGCACTTTCTGTCCTTGTCGCATTGGGACATGAGGCCTTGGGCCAACAGGAGTAGATAGACTCTAATAAAGCCTAAAATGATTGGCGGCTCAAATAGTTTGGTTGGTTTGGTATGGTAGCCTATTAAATTAAACACTACACCTGGCTATTAATTAAGCAATCATAATAACTTGAATTTATATATATCGTCTTCCCCACTAAGACGCACCCCACCGATCCCATCAATAAATACAAGTTCAAATCAACCACATGCATGTATCTCATCTTCTCTGCTTAAATTCTAACCGTCCTTTATAAATTAGCACAAATCTTAAAGCTCATATACTTGACAAGGTACTCCGAGGAGAGGGGTTTGAGATCATTTTCAAATTAAATCACAAAGCAGACAAATTATTGTATTTTCAACGTGCGCATTACATAGTTCGTGGCGCTCCAATATTGAATTATCCCATGGGCCGAAGTAGATTTGTAATTTAAATTTAATTATTAATGAAAGAAAATTTGAGCTTGCCACTTAATTAGTTAGGAGCAAATTCAAAGATACAGGTGGTTCGAGTTTGTTTGAATTATAATGTCAATTAAAGTTTTAATACTTTTTTTGAACAAAAAAAAGTATATACACCAGCTATTAATTAAGAAAGAGAGAGATTACTTACTACCATCCTTGCTCTCTTCCAGGGTTCGAGCAGCCTCAATAGAAGGCAATATGAGCAACCTAGTGAAAAATTTCTACTATGAAATTTCTTCCGTTGACCTCTGGTCAATGCAACTATTCGGCACACTTATCGTTAGTTATGGTGCATTTTTCATTTTTTGGCGACGCATGAATAAGTCAGGATCTTTTGTAGTTTGACAACGATTGTGATCTTAATTTGTTAGAATAATTGACTGAAGACATTTCTCTCCTTAGATAGGTTGGCAAGGGCTAGCTTTTAATTTTTCTCTACAAGTAAAAATAGTTGGACCATTATATTTCTTCATTCCAATTAGATATATGGTAGATTTACACCAATTATTTGTACGGACCTCCAGCATTTATCTCCAAATTTGATGTATTGTAAAGTAAATGTAGATCTGGAAAAAAATAAGTTTGATGTCCCAAGTTTTATGTATCATTGTAAAGGATTTTTTTTTTCTTTTTTTTTTAAGGAGAGTTGGAGAATAGAGGGAATAAAGAGTAGTTCTGTAGGTCCACCATTATATTTCTTTTTTTTTTCTTTTTTTTTTAAGATTTGTGCGCATGCACCAATATTAAAACAAATGTGCACGAATTTTAAAGCATTCCGCATGAATCTAAAAGCAAATCGACGGTGATTAAACCCATCAAACCAGAGTAGGTCCGATGCCCATTGGACCTACTTTCAAGTGTGTTAGTTATGGTGCAATTTTCAATTTTTGACAATACATAAACAAGTCAGGATCTTTCGTTATTTGACAACGATTGTAATTTTAATTTGTTGGAATAGTTGACTGAAGACAATTTGTGTGAGCACGGTTCATGTGGGTCGTGCTGCTGACAGTTTGGTGCACCAAGCTTAATCTCATTAAACCCAGTCTGTCTATTTCTTGAACCCAGCGAAAAACATGTTTCACTGATTTGTGGGTCCCTTTTGGTCAGAGCGCCTTTGTGGATCCCAAGTCGTACCCAAAATGGTTTATGGTATTGTTTTGGAAAGTGCACTCCGCTGTTTGCACCCAGGAAAGTATCTAGCACTTGTTTTATTTGTGAAAAATTAATTCCTTCGAGATTTTGCTTGAATTTTATATTAAAATTCAAGGTTTAAAATGTAGAATATTTCCATGAATTTTAATATAAGAAATTGAAGTTTAGATTTTCCCATGTACAAAATTGGTACTTTTCAAGCGTTTTATTTGTTCAAAAATTGCTAATTCATAATTGTAAATTAAATAGCAACTTTTTAGGATAGAACAGTGCAATGCATTTTACATCAAATGAATCGCTCCCAGCAAAACAAAACTGACTAGGTTGTACACAAACATAACACAAATGAAGTAACTAACACTTAAATATATAACAACAAACAATCCATACAACAAAGATGAGCAAATAAAAAAAAAGGAGTAAACCAAATATAACAGGTAGATAGATTTTAATGCCACATTTTATAAGGCGGAGAGAACATCCATCATGAATTTGCGGGGACAATACATGGCTTCGAGAGGAACAGCCTTTGGAAGAGTCAAACTAGAACCTTCACTCATGTCTATGAGTTCATCTCCAATTCTTTGCCAATCAAAGCACTGAATAAGGGTCCCTAACGTAAGTCCGATTTCGCGTATCGCTAGGGCTTCACCCGGGCACCTCCTCCTTCCCATTCCAAACGCTATCATCTTCTTGGATTCTGTTTTACCACTTTCAAATCTCTCAGGCATGAACTTGATCGGCTCGTCCCACAGACTCGGGTCTCTGTGAATGTGATAAGCATTGACCAAAAGCATTGTACCTTGTGAAATTTCGTACCCTTCCATAACAACATTTTCCCCAGATTCATGCGGTACGAGAAGCGGACCACCGGGATAGAGGCGGAGCACCTCATTGAGGATGCAAAGAAGATATGGCAGGTTTGGCACATCAGATTCTAGAACGAGCCGCTTGTTACCGACATGTGCATCGATCTCAGCTGATGCCTTCTTGAGTACGTCAGGATTGTTTAAGAGAAGAGTGATTGCCCATTCTACTGTATTGGATACGATATCAGTTCCTGCTTGCAGTAAGCTCTGTAATAGAAGTGGTAATGTCAGTTAGCAAACAATAAAAAAATCAGAATAAGTCATATTTAGTAAAAGAACAAATAATATTTATTTTGGAGGATTTAATATTTTTAAATTTTTTGTTCTAACTTCTAAGTATATATAACAATGAAAACAGCAGTCCATTATTACTCACCACTGCAATTATCTGAATAGTTGCATCGTTGTATTTTTCCGGGTTCTCCTTCTGCAGCTCGAGCAAATTTGCGATCATGCTACCTTTCTTCTGGGCTCCTGGTTTCCGATGCTCGTCGATGAGCTTCTGTGCCATTTCTTTGTTCAACTCAGCCAAATGATTTAGCTTCTTGGTCGCTTTTGCCATGCCAAGAAATTTGAGAATCGGCAGGTAGTCCTCTATATTTGAACCGGAGGCCAAGGAAAAGAACTCATCCAGTGTCTCTCTGAACCTTTTCGTCTCTTCAGAATCCTCAATGTTGTCTCCATAGAACCTTTTGCCGGCAATCATTACCATCATCACATTAAGAGATAGCTGAAAGAGCTTCTCCTTGAGATCAACTTTCTCAAAATAACTCAAACCCTTTGAACCAGCAGAAGCATTCCAGGAACGAAAGAGTCGGCAGGCCATGTCACGAACCTCTCCGACTCTGACATCTGAAGATGCGTGCAGCCGCTGTGCAGAGAAAAACTCTGTAACTGCAATCTGGCGAACATTACGCCAATGTGGTCCATAGTTGGCCATGGCGATGTGCTTGTAGTCGAAGGTGACGTGTTTCCTAGATGGCAAATGTGGTCGGTTGGCGAAAGCCATGTCATAGGTAGTGAAACATTGCTCGGCCAAGGAGCGAGAGGAGATGACAAGGACGGGCCAGGAACCGAATTTAAGAAAGGTTGCGGGGCCGTATTTTTCAGATATGGAAGCCAGAGTTTGGTGGAGGGGTTTCTTTAAGAGATGGAGGTGACCGATTATCGGGAGTGCCGGTGGGCTCGGTCGGAGTTTTTTGTTCTTGCTATCTTTAGTGTGAGAAAGAAGCTGTTTGATGAAGAGAAGGACAGCAAGGGAGAGGAGAATGCTTTGGTAAATGAAAAAAGCCATGGCTTTTGCTTTTAGGTGTGAGTTTGTATATATCAATATATGTGTTTGTTGATAAATTCGAATCAGGAGGGAGTATTTATGGGTGGTCACAAACCTTAATTTGTTCTTTGAGAGACAAGTGTGCTGAATAGTTGCATTGAAAAATGACCTGAGGTCAACGGAAGAAATTTCATAGTAGAATTGTATCCATATCTATTTTTATTTTGATTAGTCAGTTTTGGTTGGATGCTCTAATTATTGCTCGGGCCCTGCTGATGCGCATCTACTTGATATCATTTACTTTACCTTTTTGTTAAGGTTAATGGGTGTTTTGCCCCCTAACAATTGTATTAATAATTAGAAATAAAGTATTTACAAAGCACTTCTTACAGCTAAAGTCACAGTTAGAATAGAGGGCATAAAATATTTACAAACCTCTATTCTTTTCTACTCCATGCTAGAGTAAGTTTTTATATTCCTGATCTACATCAAGAAAAAAAAAAGCCTTTACAATGATACATAAAACTTGGGACATCAAACTTATTTTTTTCTAGATCTACATTTATTTACAACAATACATCAAATTTGTAGATAAACGCTGGAGGTCCGTACAAATAATTGGTGGAAATCTACCATATATCTAATTGGAATGAAGAAGTTGTCACAACGCGACAACAGGGCGGACAACCCGCCGCGCACAATAGCGCAAGGCGTTTCAATTAACATGCACAATCACATATATATATATATATATTACCAATGGCAAGACAAGAGCCACAATATATGATAAAATTTTCCCAAAAGTTTCATAATATACATTTGTAAGCAAATATAATATAAACCTGTTACGGTATAATTAAAGACAATCGAAATACCATAGCAGATTTATTTTAAACAAACATATGCTATTTATTGTGGAAACTTTCGCAGCCTTTCAATTCGACCTCTCAATACCTTCTCAATACCTTGTCTAGCGCTTTGTACCTGGAACCCACCGAAGTGAAAAAATATTAGAGATTGAAAATCTCTAAGTGCGGTATTCAGTTCCAGTCGAGTTATTCTAAGACCCAACCAACAGAAACCAAATAGCACCAAACACAAATTATAAAAGAGCAACATTAATCATCAAGCCAAATATATAATTCACAACATGAAATGCTCGCATCCAAACAAAAGAAACAATACACACAAAGTAATAATAACTGCAGCAACCATAAGAGAAACACTGAAACAAAATTCACTCTTTTTCCATGCATATGATCTGATAGTTACCCAAATACAATGATCATGAATTTACTTAATGCACAAATATTCTTGTAAAGCAATTCTTTTAATATTTCTATCTTGCGATCCAGATTCGACACTTATCTGACTACGGGTCATGCGCTACCACGAATACCGCGCCTACACAATTTCTTTTATGCGCATAACCTGAAATTGTGCGCTTACATAACTGGATCACGCGCTACCACGAATATAGTGCCTACGCAATTTTTGTTATGCGCTTCCACGAATTAACGGCGCATACATAACAGAAATTACGCGCTTACCACGAATACAACGCCTACATGACCGGTCAAGTTTCCAAGTTCTATGTTCAATCAATACATTACCACGGTCATGCGCTACCACAAAAAGACTGCGCCTACATGACCGGTCAAATTTCCAAATTCAATGTTCAATCAAATACATTACCACGGTCATGTGCTACCACAAAAAGACGGCGCCTACATGACCGGTCAAGTATCCATATCAATCAAAAAGGAGACAAAAATGAGTAACATCGGGGAAGAAGCAAAATGAGAAAAGAAAGAGAATAAGTGGGGGTTAGGTGGATCGATCGTGTGTATGACATGTGTCCCCACACTCAAAATTTTACAAAACATTCATTAATAATTTCATTAGAAGGGAAAAATGGTCCGGTTGGTGAAGTTGGAATAATTGATAGTTCTAGTAATGACATGTGTCCCTCCCAACATTCATAATTTTAACAAAAGATTCATTTTATATTTCATCTTATTTATTGGTTAGAAAATTTACACTAAACCCCTCATATTATTAGAAATAAATTCACTTTAAAATAATATGTATTCAACTAATATGACGTTACAATAACTTTTAAAATTACTCCAAGCTAGAAAAAATAATTTACAAGTACAGTTAAGTTAATTAACATTTATTATTATAATTTAAAAAATCCAAATTGTTATTTTAAACACACTTTACTTCAAGTCAACTAAAATTTTCATATATTCTTAAATTAGGATGTTACAGAAATATAATGGTCCAACCATTTTTACTTGTAGAGAAAAATTACAGGCCAGCCCTTGCCAACCTATCTAAGGAGAGAAATGTCTTCAGTCAATTATTCCAACAAATTAAGATCACAATCGTTGTCAAACTATAAAAGATCCTGACTTGTTCATGCATTGCCAAAAAATGAAAAATGCACCATAACTAACGACAAGTGTGCTAAATAGTTGCATTGACCAGAGGTCAACAGAAGAAATTTCATAGTAGAAATTTTTCACTAGCTTGCTCATATTGCCTTCTATTGAGGCTGCTCACGCAACCCCGGCAGGTCTTACACTAGACCAAGGTGCATTAAGTATTATAGAACAAATTGTGTTGCTCCTCCAGCCCTAGAATTTTAGACTTTGACTGGCGATAGCACAGCCGTTATAGCAAGCCGATTTTGACTTTGACTTCCGTTTCTTAGAATAATTTTAGACTTAATTTGACTTCTACGTACATTGTATTTCTCAAAAAAGTTAAACACCTCGATCCTTTTCTGTTTTCCTAACCATTCCACAAATTCAATTTCTCGTGGGACCCACCGAGAATAAGTCATACGGATAACACCTGTCAATGTTTTGGACAAGTTCCAGTACCAAATCCTACCTCCAAATTCTGAATAATAATAGCGCACACACCAACCGATTTGGCACTTTCTTCGGACCAAAAAAAAAAAAAATAGCGAAATAAATTTAAATAATTAATGGGATTCAAATTCATTAACTAATTTAGTACTAGATGAAAATAATATTCTAATTAACTTATAATTTCCAATGCTCTAACTTTTAATTCTAATTATCAATAAGAATTCAAGGATTTATTCTAATTTTAACCTGAAATTTAATTCTAATTACGAATTATAATTTCAGAGAGACAAATAAAATTCTATGAAATTCAGGACCTATAGATTCCTATAAAATTTTAAATTTCAGAAGCATTGCAATTAATTCATTTCTGAAAAAATCAGTTTCACGTATTCATTCCCACGTATTCATTCCGTTTCATGCCACGTTAATAAAATCAGTGCCATAATATAACAGAAGAAATCCACCGCACTTATTATAGTCTTAAATTAACATAAAAAATAAGTTTCTAGTAGCTTTTTTATGTATAACCTTTCATATATGCAATTACACAGTATTTACATTTTATTTATATAATAGAAAGACTAGTTATTTTATTGGATACATTTATTTCTTTGTACTTTCCCGAGTTAAAAAATAAAGAAACTTTTGGCATTCATTCTTACTTGCTCTATAGTTTTTATTCTCGAACTGTTAGGTATGATTTTTCTTTATATGTATCTCTTCATCAGTCAACATTTTTAATGCAATTGTAAATGAATGTGTTTACATTGATCTTTTTTCATGGTGAACTATTGTATGCCATCTCATACCGATCGATATGTTAGGTACTTTGAACGTGCAGCGAACATGAACCTGACATTGAAATCTGGTTTGACCGAAGAAAATATAATGCTCAATATTTACGGTATTATTTGAGTTTTTAATTTGAGGTGGCAGTTTTTAATTTAGTTTCAGAAGTGTGGGAGAGATTCTTATTTGGAAACTATGTAGAAAAATTTATTAATAAGAATTGTTTCTAAACTTCGCGCTGGCCAAATTTTTGGCACAAATTTTTTTTTTGGTCTTCCGCGACCGGCAACCTAACCGGTCGCTGATGCCGGTCGCTGAAGCCCCTTTTTGTTGTAGTGGAGCCATTTTGAGTTTGAATTGTTTGAGGTTTCGAGCCAAATAGCACATAGGTTGCAACTGTCAATATTAGCTTCATGTAATTTGTCGTCCTTACATTAATAAAATGTCACATATTAACTAACTAAGAGCATCTATATTCCAGCAACTCAAATTAGTTTCTAAGTAGCTGATAATCTTTTTTTAGAAATTAAAGTCTCTAAAGTTTCTAAACTCATATTTCTAGAATTAATTTTGGACTTTCTATTTATAAGCCACGTCAGCAATAAATTAAAAAAGAAAAATAATTTTTGCAATTTTTAGAAATTAAGGTCTCTAAAGTTTTTAAACTCTCGTATTCCTAGAATTAATTTTGGAGTTTCTATTTATATGCCACATCAGCAATAAATTAGAAAAAAAAAAAATTTGTGCCAAACATTTGGCCAGCGTGAACTTTACAAATAATTTCTTAATAATAAATTTTCCTGCATAGTTTCTAAATAAGAAACTCTCGCACATTTCTGAAACTGAATTAAAAACTGCCACCTCAAATTAAAAACTCGAATAATACCATAAATATAGAACATTATATTTTCTTGGGTCAAACCAGATTTCAATGTCAGGTTCATGTTCGCTGCACGTTCAAAGTACCTAACATATCGATCGGTATGAGATTGCATACAATAGTTCACCATGAAAAATGATCAATGTAAACACATTCATTTACAATTGCATTAAAAATGTTGACTGATGAAGAGATACATATAAAGAAAAATCATACCTAACAGTTCGAGAATAAAAAATATAGAGCAAGTAAGAATGAATGCCAAAAGTTTCTTTATTTTTTAACTCAGGAAAGTACAAAGAAATAAATTATCTAATAAAATAACTAGCCTTTTTCTTATATAAATAAAATGTAAATACTGTGTAATTGCATATATGAAAGGTTAAACATAAAAAAGCTACTAGAAACTTATTTTTTATGTTAATTTAAGACTAAAATAAGTGTGGTAGATTTCTTCTGTTATATTATGGCACTGATTTAATTAATGTGGCATGAAACGGAACGAATACGTGAAACTGATTTTTTCAGAAATGAATTAATTGCAATGCTACTGAATTTTAAAATTTTATAGGAATCTATTGGTCTAGAATTTCTTAGAATTTTATTTGTCTCTCTGAAATTATAATTCGTAATTAGGATTAAATTTCAGGTTAAAATTAGAATAAATCCTTGAATTCTCATTGATAATTAGAATTAAAAGTTAGAGCATTGGAAATTATAAGTCGAAATATTGAAATTATAAGTTAATTAGAATATTATTTTCATCTAGTACTAAATTAGTTAAGGAATTTGAATCCGATTAATTAATTAAATTTATTTCGCTATTTTTTTTTTGTCCAAAGAAAGTACTAAATCGCCTCGTGTGTGCGCTATTATTATTCAGAATTTGTAGGTAGGAAACTTTGGGCATTGCTATAACGGGTGAAGTCAAAGTAGAAGTCAAATTAAGTCTCAAATTCCAAGGAAAGGAAGTCAAATTCGGCTTGCAATAACGGGTGTTTAACTTTTTGAAAAAATAAAATGTGGAAGTCATAGTCTCAAATTCTAGCTAGAGAGATAAAAAGAATAGTTTAACTAGTAAATTATGATATATACTTGATAAGTTGTCAAATTTACTGTTAGATAAGTCAAACTTCATAATTTCCTAGCTTGAAAAACGCAAAATAGGATAGGATCGAATATTTATGACTTTTTCCGTGTCATTACACGCAGCTTAATTTGAATATGTCACATCAAAAAGAATTACAAACTCCAACAGCGTTTTCCTTTATTTTTCAAAAGAGCACCCATTATACGACCAAAAAGAAAATTCTTCAGTATCTATAAATACAACTGCATGTCATGTTAAATTTCATGTTAACCAACAGCCTCTCTCTGTGTCTCTGTTTCTCTGTACCTCTGTCTCTATATCTCCTCCCTCTCAAGAAATGCAAGTCTTACGTACCTCAGTCACTGTACCATATGACGCACGACGTGGTAACTTTAACCGTGCCTACATTGAAAACCAAGTGAGTCTTCGTAGGACGCATGCACAGCCTTTGCAACAAAAGTTTCTTCTTGTGCTTAAGCCGGGTCCATCTTTGTCTCCTTCGTTGATTAGAGACAAATTGTTTGTCTGCAAGGCCAGTGCTCAAATATCATGGGTGAATGAGAATTTGCTGATGAAGCTCAGGCCGTATGCTAAACTAGGTCGCATAGACACTTACGGGCTGGCGGTTCGACTGCATTCCTGGCCTGCTTTTTGGTAGATATAAAATTACAACTGTGCTATATACATTAATTTTATGAAAAATTAGTAGTGAAAAATAATATTTTGCATGTCCTACATATGAGCAGAGCTAGTTAATTAGGTGTTAAGTATGATTTAAGGAACATTACAAGTACATAAATGAAAAAAATTAATGCAATTTATGTATTTGCAAAGTTGAAACACGTAAACTATGTAGACAAGACTTTTCTTTTTGGTTCCCTTCTTTGTTGCTTTTGTTGGAAGAAGTTTTCACTTCTTATTGATAAAGATGTGCATATATACTACCAATGACAGGTCAATTATGCTGGCAACAAAACCTGGAATGCTTCCTGATTTCAAATTATTCGGACTGTATTACTTGATGTCTTTCCTAATATTTGCCTCCGGTTGCGTTTCGAATGACCTCGCTGATATAAACTATGACAGAAAGGTATGTTTAATATATCTTAAAAAACTGTATGTTTTCCTAAAACATATTGTTGTATTTATTTGTCATTATTGTTGTATAGATTGCCAACTTATTAATTTTTTAAAATAATAAAAACCCAACAGCCAATCTCCTGTTCATTTTTGCCTTTTAAAAGTCACTGGGAATTCAACCTAGCTATCTTGACTCCTGACTCCTGACTCCTGACTCCTGAGGAAGAAGTCATCCACTAAACATAGCAACACAGTGCTTTTCTGCACAATTGTGATATTGTAGTACAGTCCTAGGTTTACTGGTGAAAAATGTTTTATATATAGTTTTTTTTTTTTTGGTCCCTTTATATATTATATACAGCCCTGGCTCACCCCGTCTCTGATAAGTTATTGGCCACTGTTGTCTCTCTCAATCTATATCTCAGGTCGAGCGTTGCAAGACTAGACCACTGGTATCTGGTGAGATCACACCGGTTCAAGGGTGGTTGTTTTGGGCATTCATTATCTCGTTGCTTTTACCGCTTGTGCTACAACTCAACAAATTATGGTATGATAAAGAAAGTATTATTGTAAAATTATTATGTCATATTAAATGGCACATCGGTCGATCCTTTCTAGACCACTGAAATCTTTTTACTACTGGTAAAATAGTATTGCGCTAGCAGCAGTGGAACAAGTATTGTGGCTTGCTTATCCTCTTATGAAGAGACTGACTTACTGGGTATGTTTTGAGTTAGTGCAATTATTTGGTGTCTTTCAATTTTTCTAACTTAATGAAAATATAGAATGACTTCAATTAACTGGGTTGAATATTACAGACTCCAGCTTTTCTTGGTCTAGTCCAGAGCTGGGGTGCTACACTCGGCTGGGCAGCCGTGAAAGGAAATTTGAATGATGTTCACATTTTCCTCCCAGTACACATTGCTGGTATATGCTGGACAATGGTATATGAGACAATATATGCACATCAGGTATAATTATTAATTTGATTTTTGAATATCACACTCCACAACTTGAATTTTTTCTTATGGCATAGCCCATACCTGTTATTTCACATTACAAACTGTTTCAACTTTTATGCTTAATTTACGATAATTTTACCAGGATTCTTGTGCCAAGAAGATGATAGATAAACCTATTACTTCTTAATTACTAATTAATTTCACACATGTCTGTAACAATATTGGTAAATTTGCTATCATGAATATTACATAGTTATTTGACAGAAAAAAGAACATCCAAAACAGAGCTCCAATACTGTACTGACATATAGTCAATTGGCAGATTTCAATATTAATTTGAAGCCAATTTTCTATTTTTTCATTAAAAAATAGGATAAAAATGAAGACGAGGAAGCCGGAGTTAAATCCATAGCATTGTTGTTTGGAGACTCGACAAGGACTTGGCTCCTTGGATTTGCAACCATTTGCATTGGAAGCTTGATGTTTGCTGGCTACAATGCACATATGGGTATATTTGTGAGCTTAATTGCAAGATATATAAGATTGGCTTTAAATGTTAAATTTAAGCTCTTAAAATCAATCTATTTAGCGAGTGGTGCATTTACATACTGAATTTGTTAACTTTTGTTGTGAAATTTATTTCAACTGATTTTATTTTTCTTTTTGTTAGGTTGGCCCTTCTTCTTAACTATGATTCCTGCATTTGGACACCTATTATGGCAGATATTCTCAGTTGATTTGTCAAATGGTTTTGATTGTTTTATGAAGTAAGTACCAGAGTATCTGCTATTTTTTATATTCTTATGAAATATGATAAGTTCCTTTGCCTGTTTTCAAGGGTTTAGGCCAGAAATATTACTTCCAAACACTTTCAGAAGAATTTTTATATTCATAAAAAGGTTGAACCAAACCATTTTAATTATAATGATTAATTTAGAATGCATCATAACAAAACACCACTCATTACAGAGTGCAAAACTGTCAAAACTTTGAACTGAGACAGTTACCATAATTCTGTAACTGAATAACCAACAAGTAAAATTGTCCATAAAATTCAATGTTAAGCTACAGGTTAATTTGTGTTTTAAATTTTTTTGCAGATTTAAAACAAGCAAATGGTTTGGAGCAATAGTTTTGGCTGGAATGGTACTGGGAAGGATTGTTTACTGAGTCAAGTACTTCTACAGCAAGAGTGTCGACTAATCAGGACAATATCTGGAAATAACGAAAGAGCATTTAGTTTCTTCTTTTTGTATTCTAAATAATAGTGCATGTCAAAGGATATGTGTACTTACATTACAGAATTTTTTAAACGACCACAAAACAATTGATTTTTTTGAGTAAATAAAATAAACTTGATTTGAGGAGATGCGAAATCTTGTATGCTGTGCTGGGTTTTGATCATGGTTCTGAAACTCGGAATCAGAATCGGAATCGAATACTTGATCGTGGAATCGGAATCGGATGAATCAGCCAGAATCAAAAGAATCAGATCGGGAACTCGGATTCTTTTGGCAGAAACTTGTTTTGTGGCCAAAATATAAGAAAAAATTGGTTAAAAATATAATTTGTAAGAAAACTATGTAGACAGAAGATTATACTCAAATAGTCCACTAATTATATAATAATATAAGCATAAAAATACAACACATTCTATACAAGCTAGCTATAATTTATGCATAGAAAAATAAGATTACATTGGCGATATAAATTTAGTGTAGGAATATCTTGACAAGGTATGTGTTAAGTTTTTTTTCTAGTTCAAATTTTGTTTGTATAATTTGATTTTTTTTTTTTGTGATTTGAAGTCATAGATAACAACTGCCAGTGAAAAAACATAAAATAACCAAAAGACTTGGCCGGACTCGGTCTGACTCGGGCTTGACTCTGCCTAACTCGAAATGACTCGGACTGAAAATCGGATAACTCGGCCGAGTCAAACACTATTCAACCGAGTTTTGATGAAAAAATCGCATGTGCGCGAGACTCGGGTGAAACTCAGATCGGACCTGACCGATACTGAGTTGACTCTCTACTCCTTCCAACTTCTCTGTATCTTTTCTCTCTACTCTCTTTTCCATCCAATTACCCAAATCGAGCATCTCAATGTCAAGCTGCTGTCTTTGAAATTGAGCTGTCAGAATCCCAATTCGAAGTGTAGAGTCTCAGATGAACTTGGGACATAACACTAATTGACAGTTAAATCAACCAAAACAGATAAAAACATAATACTGTGCTGCTGTGCCAGTATTTTCAGAAACGGAGAGCATGTTTTTCAGAATAGAAGCAAACCTCTTTCATACGCTTACTCAATTACAAAGTTCTACAATATTTAAATTAGTACTACACGTTCTCTAAAATAACTACCCACTAATAGCTATCCACTACAGAACATATGCTAAAAATAACAACTATACTAAAAATAACTTGCAGCACTGATAGAAGTTTTACACGTCAGAAAACTGCTTTCTAACCAACTTAATTTCTGCAGATTTTCTAGAACCAATTTATAATTAATTCTGAACACTCCCCCTTAATTCAAAATTGGTTACTCCAAGTTCTGCTCAGAATAGCTCAAATTTACCTTGTACCAATGCCTTTGTAAGTATGTCTGCTGCCATTCCTCCTTTTTCATTTCTTCATACAATGCCTGCAAAGATTTCATTTTTTCTTATGGGTGTGTCATGTTGGTGTATTAGGGTCAGGATTTTGGTTTCTGTCAGGTCTGTCTGGAGGCAAATGAGGATCAGAACTGTTGTTGTTTAAACCTGAACTGGGGCTGTTATGATTGATGTCTAATCTGTCTGGATTGATCAGTTGTTGCACAGTTTCAATGCCATCTACATCATCTTCTGCTGGTTCTACAATCTCTACTCCTTATACTGTTTCTTTCCACTGCCAACTTGCATTTTCGTTAAACAAAACATTTCTCCTCACCACAATCTTACCACTGTTTGGGTTGTCCAGTCTATAACCTTTAGGCTGTGTGCAGTAACCAATGAATATGCACATACAAGTTGGCAGTCTATAATATGTACAGTCTATAGCCTTTAATTAGTCTGTACAATTTTACCACTGTTTGTGTTTAATTAAGTTAAATGAATTGTCGAAGTTGTCATATATAAGAGTTAATTGAATTACTAAAATTATGTAAATGATGATAAGACATAATTAAATTATATAAATCCATATGACAATTATGCAAATTATGAGCATTACTTAAATGATCATTTGAATAATTTAAATGAGAAAATATTAGAAATATCATTGTTTTTTTATGAAAAAAATAAAGCTTCTTCTTTTAAATATGAAAAAAATATCATTATTATTAAATATATTAAGTTCATATCAAATGCTAACAACATTATGTAATTTTTAAGTACTTCTAAATTTTTTCCACAAAATTACTCACGGGTTCAGACTTAAAAGGAAGACAAACAAAAGTTAATCAAATTGAATTTATGATACTCATATAAAAAGACTATTCTAAAAACTCGAACTGTACAAATATTCATCTGATTAATTGATGAATTACTATGTATCTTTTTTCTTTTTACTATATAATCTCTAAAATGAGATTATCAAATTTGTAAAATGATGAACTAATTTATTTGATTGATGAATTGATCTCTAAAAATGAGTTTATTATCTTCCTCCAAATCTATGAAGACGATATTTAATAATGAAATGTTGCATTGGATGTGAATTCATTATGTTTTAATTTAAATTTAAGCCCTGATATATGTAAAATTATATGATTACTTTGATGTTGCTTTTGTAACTTTATTTTATTTGAGGATGCATTATTTATTTCTGAAATAAAATGTTTTCTAAAAGTGGTTAACAATTTCATGTAACTATCTATGATTTACAAATAATTATTTACCTGACGCCAATATATCCCTTTGTGTAGATAAACTTATTCTTATTGCATATAATCAAGGCCATGAATGCACATAAAATAAATAGGGATCGACTAACAGTCCCCCCATTCAGTCCCCTAAACGTCCCCCCGCTAACTAACAGTCAAAGTACAACTGGGGACCACTAAACGTCCCCCCATTCATTGAGTAAATTAATTCACATACAAAATGGAAAGTAATCTTACCTAAGATATCAAATATTCATATATAGTTCATCAAGTATTCATACCTAAGATATCAAGTATTTAAAAAAAAACTAGACACATCACTTATTCATTTTTTACACGTTTTTCAAGGTGATTTTTTTTTCTCCGTTCAATCTAACCAATATTTCTGACGATCTATGAGGAATTTTGCAAATCTAAAACCACGAACGTCTTCTACACAATTTTCTCTTTCAAATGAGATCCATGATGACATACTTTTGAGTTATCTATCACACAAGTATTCATACCTAATCGAGCAAGTATTCATAGTAGTGGTTCCGCCAGTGGGTATTGACAGTTGGATGGGGACCACCACCAGTGCTACATTCATTGATTAAATTAATTCACATACAAAATGAAAAGTATTCATACCTAAAGATATAAAATATTCATATATAATTCATCAAGTATTCATACCTACGATATCAAGTATTTAAAAAAAAACTGGACACATCACTTACTCATCTTTTATACATTTTTCGGGGCCAGTAACGAACAGCCTGGATTGGGGACCACAACCAAAAAGTCACGTGGATCACACCACCAGTGCTACATTCATTGATTAAATTAATTCACGTAAAAAATGAAAAGTATTCATACCTAAGATATCAAATATTCATATATAATTCATCAAGTATTCATACCTAAGATATCAAGTATTTTCCCAAAAAACTGGACACATCTTTTACACGTTTTACACGTTTTTCAAGGTGGTTTAATGATTGACATAGTTAGTTAGAATGGGGGGACGTTTAGGGGACTGGAGTGCGGGGGACAACATCTTTACTCAAATAAATAAAGGATGATAAAAAATCTTAGTGGTGAAATGAGTATGGGAATATCATGCAAAAAAGAAGGACACCCTACAAAAGATATTTCGAAACAAATAAACCAGACCATTCTATTAAATACATTAAAATTTTCTTTTATCCTGCACTATATATAAGAAAATTACCATACATAAAATAAGTTGAAAAAGGGGCCAAGCAAAATTATTTACCTGGAATTAACATGCACTGATACACAATACATACAAGAGAGAGATGATATTGACACTAGTTATTTTTTTACTAACACAATATTATCTAAATATTTTACTATATTTACAATTTTACTCTTCATTAAGTATTTCCTTTCTTTTTTTTGAAGGTTAAAGGCTTAACCTTTAACATTTTGTATTAGAAAAAAGGTATAAAAGTGTATTTACATCACCTCCTATCTAGTGCATAATAATTAACTTACAAGTCTATATTATAATTAAAAGTAAACGCCAAGCATTCACGTCTCATCTTAACAGTGCTCCATCCAGCGCAAGATGTCTGTGATTGTTTCATTTGCCAGCATAGCTATTGTCTTGCGCTGGTTAGAAAAAATGGGTCGATTTTTCCCTCGCCACAGTGCCCAATAGCCTGCCACTTTTAGTTGAGTCCGGGCTTTCATTCTTCCCATTAGTTTTGGATATGCTTTAGCTCTTTCTTTCTCAAAGTACACATCAAAATGGCACGTTCAGTATGGCCGCAATACCCTACACTTGGCCTTTCAACTATGATATCTTTTCAGTTTACCTCTAGTCAATGCAACTTTTCAGCATGCTTGTCGTTAGTTATGGTGCATTTTTCAATTTTTGGCAATACATAAACAAGTCAGGATCTTTTGTTGTTTGACAACGATTGTGATTTTAATTTGTTGGAATAGTTGACTGAAGACATTTCTCTCCTTCAGATAGGGTGGCAAGGGATTGGCCTGTAATTTTTCTCTACAAGTAAAAATGGTTGGAAAATCTTTTAGTGTTTATCTCCAAGTTTGGCGTCTGATTGTAAAACAAATGACATCAAGCAGATGCAAATCAGCTGGGCCGGACCAATTGGTGTGATATTGTGGGACTGTGTCATGTTAACAATAATATAATAACATTTTACTATACTCTAAGGTAGCGGTACTAGCTATACATTATAATTAATCAAATAACACACAGATGTATGGTATCTTTTTACAATACACGATCCCTTAAAGTAATGTTATAAATAATATTATTTGTATCTATTTCTTGCCTCATGATATTATTAATAATATACAAAGTTAATATGTGTTATCTTTATATTATATTTGTTTTTTGGTCTCTTAAGTAAATTATTAATATGTAACTGCATTTTTGTTATATTGTATGTATTATAATTCTCCTTTACCTGTAGCCATAAGATATCATTAAAAAAAATCAACTTTATTTAAAAGAGGCACCAGATCATAATAAATATCAAGGGACTATTTAAGTAGAAAATATCAATTTTTATACTTTATTTATATTTTTTATAAAGACAGTAAAGAAAAGGTAACCTTTATTAATTTTTATATTGATCGGACATTAGGTGTCCATTTCCTTTAATTAGCCCAGTGGCATGATTGCATCAATTAGAACACCTTCATAATCCATCTGAACAGATTAAAAGAAAAGATAAATAGTTCAGTGACGTAGTGCAATGCTTCTTAGCCTTCATAATCCACCTTCATAATTTCATTTGGACATGGTGCATTGCTTCTTAGCCTTTGATTTCATGACTTTTGGATGGAAATATTAATTCACGCGCTCCAATGCATTTCCTGTTTTGGATGCTTCCAGCGGTTGAGTGACGTGTGTCCTGGGGACCATCCAACCTTTCAATAGTTGTATAAGTTATTTTATGATGTATCAGCGGCTCTTATTATACAGAGCTCCTAAAACAGTCCTTCGACAACTAAATTTCATTAGAAATAGATTCTTATGGCAAGGTACTACTTGTAGGAAAAAATATACATTAGTTAATTGGTCCTTAACATGTATGGCTAAATGTAATGGTGAATTAGAGGTTTTAAATTTACAAGAAATGAATATATCTTTACTCTTAAAATGGTGGTGGAAATTTCATAATAGTCAATACTCAGCTCTATGGAAAATAGTGATTATGTCTAAATATTACTTAGCTGCTCCACTACCGTACTCTTCTTTTTGGGATAGCATTATGCAATTAAATAACTTAGGGAAACTATGTGTACAATATACTCCTAGCATCCATTTCCAATTAGAATTTTGGAATGTAATTTGGTATGGTAATTGCTCCTTATCCACTAGATACCCTCATTTATATAGGATCTGTTCTAATCAACATATTACCATTGCAACAGTAGCCCTTTCTCAAGGACAGGCTATTAAATTTAGAAGACACCATAATGGTATTTTAGCTAAGGAATGGCAGGAAATCCTTTACATTATTAGTTCATCTAGTTGCACGCATTGTATGGACAAGAAAGCTTGGAGATGGGATAATTCAGGACAGTTTACGGTTAAATCCATATATCAAATTCTAAACTTTAGGGAGGTTAAAGCCAATATGTATGCCATTATCTGCGATTTACCAATTCCACCTAAAATCCAAATTTTTTTTGGTTGGTTCTTCATAATCGTATATTAACAAAACAAAATTTACTGAAAAGAGGGTGGTCTGGACAGGTGACTTCTCATTTTTGTACCAAAAAAGAGTCTACCAATCATCTGTTTCTTAAGTGTACCCAAGCACAACAATTATGATTTTGGTTAGGCAATAGTAACCTTTACTTGAATAATTGGTCTTCATGTCAAGATATTTTTCAGTTTGCTTGCAATCTTAAATCAGTGAACAAAATAGGGTTTTTAATTGTCTTTAGTGCCATTTGTTAGACCATTTGGAAGCACAGAAACGACATATGTTTCCAAAATAGTAAAAGTAAAACTGTTAGAACTCTTATTCTTCTAATCATTTCTGTTATTGAATATTGGGCAGAAAATATGAATAAAATAATTAAGGAGGCTACGGTAGAGTGGCTGCCAGTGGACCTCAATGCCATCCCCCTACGGGTCTGGGACCTAACTGACAACCAGCTAGTAGTATACCAGGCTGAGGATGAAGCAGCAGGGGCCTTGTTGCCGCTGCAGGTGGCTGGAGATTAATCAACATGAAGACGTATGTGCAATGATTTTTGTATAGACCCAAACTTAGGGTCATTATCTTACCATAGCCCTATCAAATGTGGCTTAGTTTTAGCTTGTTATTTTGCTATTACTGTTTTTTGGTGGCTTGTGAAGCGTCGAGCTTTCGTGTTTTGCTCGGTGTTAGAGCTTTATGGCGTTCAGTAATTGAGTTTTGAAATTTTTTTACTTGTAAGTTAATTCTGATTTCATGGTAA
This sequence comes from Carex myosuroides, assembly GCA_028015225.1. Taxonomy (NCBI): domain Eukaryota; kingdom Viridiplantae; phylum Streptophyta; class Magnoliopsida; order Poales; family Cyperaceae; genus Carex; species Carex myosuroides. Next base: position 15,014,122 of record CM051464.1, on the reverse strand, counting down.
TGAAATGGGCATCAGTGTGCCTTTTATAAAAAAAAAAATTATATATAGGCGGTACACCGAGCCTAAAAATGTGCTTGCCTCGATACCTGTGCCTTAGTCAATGAGAGAAAGGACAGAAAGTGTCGCAGCATGCTCTGCTCCTTAATGTGTTCCGGGATGCAATACACCTTCCCAGTAGCCAATTTGGCGAGTCCAGGTTATATTCGACTCGAACCCTATCTCACTTGGCGAGTCCAGATCAAATTGACACTTTCATTTGTGTCTTCGTGATGTGGGAGACATTCCTTCGAGCTCCCAAGTTTTAATTTTGCTTGAACCAACCTATTTGCATTTTGTTTCTCATTACTTTTTGGTCAAAATTCAATGCCAGGGTTTTGTGTGAGCACGGTTCATGTGGGTCGTGCTGCGGACAGTTTGGTGAACCAAGCTTAATCTCATTAAGCCCAGTCTGTCTATTTCTTGAACCCAGCGAAAAACAACATGTTTCACTGATTTGTGGGTCCCCTCTGGTAAGAGCGCCTTTGTGCATCCCAAGTCGTACCCAAAATGGCTTATGGTATTGTTTTGCAAAGTACACTCCGCTGTTTGCACCCAGGAAGGTATCTAGCACTTGTTTTAATTTGTGGAAAATTAATTCCTTTGAGATTTTGCTTGAATTTTATATTAGAATTAATGGTTTTAAATGAAGAATATTGCCATGCTTTTTAATATAATAAATTAAATTTGTTTCTATGTACCCATGTACAAAATTGGTAGTTTCAAGTGTTTTCTTTGTTCAAAAATTGCTAATTCATAATTGTAAATTAAATAGCTACTTTTCAGGATACAACAGTGCAATGCATTTTACATCAAATGAATCGCTCACAACAAAACAAAACTGACTAGGTTGTACACAAACATAACACAAATGAAGTAACTAACACTTAAATATATAACAACAAACAATCCATACAACAAAGATGAGCAAATAGTAAAAGGAGTAAACCAAATATAACAGGTAGATCGATTTTAGTGCCACATTTTATGCGGAACAGGTGGAGGGAACATACATCATGAATTTGTGCGGACGATACATGGCTTCGAGAGGAACAGCCTTTGAAAGAGTCAAACCAGAACCTTCACTCGTGTCTATATCATATACAATTTTACTATAAAAATATACAATTTTAGCTAATTAATATTTTTTAAAAAGGTTCGAATACAAAATATTTTAAATGCTACACATTGAATTGGCTTGAATGAACGGCTACGATTATTTTGTTTGTATCTCTCAACTCAGTTATTACACTTAAGACTTTAAGCTCGCCCAATTAAATGCTCCCAACCACTTTTCATTGACAAAAAGCCAAGGGAGATAGTGACCACACTCCAGTACAATAATCCATCCATTCTCGTCAAAAATAAAATAATAAGATAATGACTCTATCTGCTGCTCATTACTCAATTCACAACTACAGAGCATAAGCAGAGTATCTTGTTCTGTGCAAAATGGCAGGGAATTTGATAAACTCTCTGCTCTCTCTAGCCACCAAATTGCTACCCTCAATTACAGCCTCAGCGCACGCTCCTTCCTCCTCTTCATCAAATTCTAATAGCTCAGAAAGGGGGCGTGCTCGTGCTGTTGAGGAGGACCTGGAGAGGCTGATGCGAACTCTGGAGCGGATCAAGGCCACGCTGTATGATGCTGAGGAGAGGGAGATCAGAGACCGCTCCGTCAAGCTGTGGCTCAAGGAGCTCAAGAAGGTCGCTTATGATGCTGAGGATGTGCTCAGCGAGTACCAATACGAGGTCACACATCTCCAAATAGAGGCAAGAAAAGCTTCTCAGGTTTCCGGTTTTCACAAGAGAAAGCAGATGGAGGTTAGTGTCTTGTGTACATAAAAACGAGGATGTGCTTGAATTTTCTTAAGCAGGATAGGCATGCACTGGATTAATCAATTGTTTTAGTACATGATCCGTTAATTATCAGTTTAGTAAATAAATTATGAACATGGTAGGTTAAAAATTTCAGAAAATTCGGATGGTGAAGAAATTAATCAAAATAAACCAAATTGAAATTGTATTATCAGAATTGTGAGGTCACTGTCCTTGAGCGTATTGCGTCTCATTCGTGCAAGACTCTCGGAACTGCACCAAAATCTGAGGATACCCCTTCTAAGGACAGGATTATGGATGTGACTGACGATAATTTCCGTCAGTATCTAACATATAAATTAGAATCAGATAAATATGAGCAAAAATAAAATTAATCAGATTTTGTATCTCTCTTATTTAATTAATGGGATGCAACAGCAATGGAATTCATTGTGGTTGGAGTAATAGAGTCAGAGTGATCCAGAGAATGACCACAATCAGAAAGGACATAAAACCGAGAGAGAAAGATAATGAAAATGGAAGGGTATAAACCAACAGAGGCAATATTGGAGCCTTTATGGAATGAATAGAATTTAATTAGATACAAGATTTTTAGTTAGCCCTCAAATTTATAAATATTACAAATGGAAATTTAAGAATATATTGAAATTTAGAGTTTTTCAAATTTAAGTTTCAACAATTAAGCATAAATATGTAATATATTTATTTTTGTACAGTACATTGTTTCAATTCCTGATGGCATGGTAGACCGACTTAACAAAATAAGAAGTCGATTTGATGAAATAGCTAAGGATCGTGAGGCTCTCCAATTAAGGGAGAGTGATGGTGTCAGGCGTTCGAACAACAATCGACCCCAAACGGGTCACATGGTTGAAGAGGCTAGCATTTTTGGCAGAGATGCTGAAAAAAAGGAGGTCATCGATTTCTTACTATCTGAAGAAGAAAAGTCTTGTTCGGTAATTTCCATTGTTGGAAAAGGTGGTCTCGGAAAAACCACCATTGCCCAACTTGTCTACAAAGAATTGATAGATCACCGGTGTTTTGATTTATTTGGGTGGGTATGTGTCTCTGAAGAATTTGATGTCCCGACACTCATCAAAGCAACCCTTGAATCACTCTCTAAAATCAATTATGGTGTGACTGAGTTGAGTCCATTACAAGAAGAGCTTGCAAAGACTGTGAGGGGAAAAACAATACTACTTGTTTTTGATGATGTGTGGAATGAGAATCAAAGTCTTTGGGAGTTGTTCTTGGTTCCTTTCAAAGAAGCAAAGCTGGTCAGAATTCTCATGACAACAAGAAATAAAAAGGTCGCAGAGGTCATGCAAACAACAGCATATTTTTGCCCAACTAACTTGCCCGAAGATTCGTGCTGGCAGTTGTTTCAGCATTATGCATTTAGTGGTACAAGTGACACCGTGCAAACACACGTGGTAGATATGGGAATGGAGATTATGAGAAAGTGTGGTGGATTGCCATTGGCTGTAAAGTCGATTGCAAGCCTCCTTAGGCATGAAACACATGAAGAGTGCTGGCGAGAGATTCTAGAAAGTGATCTTTGGGAATCAAATCCATCAAATGATATATTTTCAGCACTTCAGATCAGCTATGATCATCTACCTGCTCATCTGAAGCCGTGTTTTTTGTTTTGCTCGATGTACCCAAAAGATTACATATTTGAAAAGATGAATTTGATAGAGTTATGGATCTCTCATGGCTACATTGAGTCCAGGAGGAAAAGAATAATCACAGAAATTGGTATTGAATATTATGAGGAGTTAAAAGTGAGGTCATTTCTTGATGATTTTTCAGGTCAATCTTCAGACTGCTGTAAGTTGCACGATATAGTCCATGACCTTGCTCGACTTAATTCTGAGAATGAACATTATTCGGTGCAGATCAATCAGCCACTTGATATTCAAGAGAGAATCGTTCTGCGAGAAGCATACCATTTATATGTAAGAGGTTTCGCGGGATATATAAGTCAAATTCTCCAACAAAACCTGAAGGGTCTAAGAACTCTTTCTACAGATCTGAGAGGTTGCAGCGGAGATTTGGAGCACCAGTATTGTAAGTATTTCATTAACAATACATTAGAAATGGACCTACATTTGAACATCACTAAATTTGAAGCACTCAGGGTGTTGGAATTGAAAGGGTACCGAGGGACAAAGATTCCTGACTCCATTTCCCAGTTGAAACATCTGGTCTATCTTTGTATTACTTCTTTTTGTCTGAAAATGTTGCCAACATCCATTGGCCTCCTTTACAATCTGCAGACTTTAATTCTTGACTGTCCTTTCCTTGAATATCTACCTGAAAGTATTGGTGCTCTCCCTAACTTGCTGCGATTAGCTATTGGATGCGATGATTTACAGGAAGTTCCTATTGATCTCAAACATCTATGTAACCTTAATTTAACAATTGATACTAGTGAAATTCAACCATTGCCTAATACAATAGGTTGTCTCAATAGCTTAGAGGAGCTTAACTTTATGTCATGGATTTGTAGTTTAGGCACAGAGGTGCCACTTCATGGATTTGACAATTCTGAAGTTGACAATGGCAAACTCGATTATGTCCCTCATGGTCTTGTTAATTTTCTAGCAATAAAGACAATGAGAGCAAGGTTGAGAGTTAGAACTATAGCTTGGTTAAAGGATATGAATGACCTTGAAGGAAAACTCTCTATTGAAGGATTAATTAACATCAGTAATTTAGTAGATGCCCAGCGTGCTAACTTGAGAGATAAGTGCAAACTTGAAACTTTGGATTTATGTTGGTATCGTGAAATACACATAGTGCCTTACAGTTACAAATCAGAGCTAATATTAAGACTCAGAAAAGGTTGTGAGGGTGGGTTAGTTGGTGAAAATGATGTATATTTTTCCTTGTTAGAATGCCTTCAGCCACATCGTAACCTCAAGAAACTTCGAGTAAGAAGGTATCAGTTTGCCACAATACCAGAGTGGATGGGGGATCCATTTTCCTTGCAGTCAATTCAAGAAGTCTCCTTAGAATATTGTGAGAATATCCCATCTCTTCCATTCCGCAATCTTCACACTCTCAAGCAACTCAAGATTGAGGAATGTTCAAGTATTCGAGTTCTGCAGCTAGAGCAGCTGCCCTCCCAGCTTGAAAAATTACGGATTCTTTCATGTCACCACCTGGAGTTGATTACCGGATTAGGAGTTCTGGACATGTTGGTTGCACTAGAAATTTCTTTCTGCAAAGCCCTGAAATCACTAACTATGGATGGACGGCAGTTGGTGGAGTCATCTGTGGCCTTCAATGATTCCTCCAATGACATGCCACATATCAGCCGACGAAGCATTTCCTCACTTACAAGGTTGAAAATCATAAACTGTGGTTTGCTTTGTCTAATTCCAGATGGATTGATTCCATCTAGGCCTTGTTATGTGTGTGTTTGTGGTTGCGGATGTCCTAACGTTGAGATTGAACATTGGCAATCAATCAAATCAGGTATGTAATTAAATTATTATTTGAATATTTAGATTTTTGTGCACTGAACTTTTTTACTTTTCTGTAATAATAAGCTTTGGTAGGATTTGTCAACTGATAAACTATTTATGATTTGACCGATGAACATTTCTTTTCTATACTAGTTTGTTGCTGCTAAATAAGCTCTTGTCCCATTATTTTGCTGCTAAATAAGCTCTTGTCCCATTATTTCTGCTAAATAAGCTCTTGTCCCCTCATAAACCCTCAATAGAAATGAATTTACTATTCAATCTGTTATATGATTTGTAATAAATCTCAAGAATTTTCTTTGCTTATGGGGACATATTTTCATTGATTTTGTATTTTTTTTTCCTATATATACTTTTTTTTCTTCAATTTGTCTCCTCTTAAGAATGATTTAGTAAGACGATAGACAATTTTTGTCCTCGGCCAATTTTTGCTCGTTGTTTGGATCTACCCTATTTTTTTTCTCCATCTCCAATTTTCAGCTTTCTCATAAGTCATATGGCCTTTTTTTTCTTTTTCTTTCCTAGGTATAAAAAACATGAATAGATAGATGAACTACAGAAAATTGTAGTGTTCAGCTGGTCTGAAATCCATTGTATAGGTACTGTAAAAAAATAACATATGATGTTTAATATATTGTAACATTTTATCCAAAACACTATGAATAGCCTTTACTTGTCAGCTACAAAACTCTTTTAAATCAGAAAGGTAAGTGATGGAGCCTACTAAGAGCAGCCCAATATTAGCCCAAAGAAGCCCACATTAATAAGTCAATAGTGTTGTGTTTGCTACTTAAGCTTGCCCTATGTCCTTTTTTGTTTCACTTGGCTGGCACAAAAATAATGGACCTAACCAGGTAGGGGTGAAAACGGAGCGAATACGGAGCGGATAGTGCTAAAATCATATTCATATTCCTTTTTAATTTTTGGGATACGGGTACATATCGGATATCAGCCGGATACAGATACGGATACGGATCGGATCGGATATTTATTAAAATAATATTAAAAAAATATCAAAGCTCATAATATTTATCAAATTTTAATAGTGAAAAACAATATTTTTTTCATAATATATATTAAAATATATGATATATATCTACTACCCGAATACGGATAATTGAAACGTAAAACCATATCAGTATCCATATCCATACGGATATTCGGATATCGGATATCCACATCTAATTTTTTGAATACGGATCGAATACGTATTGGATATTATCCATACCGTTTTCGCCCCTATAACCAGGGCTTGGCTTGCCCTTTCTTCAAGAAAATCATTTGGTAGTTCTTTCAAAGACCCCAATAAAATTAATAATATTCTTAGACAATTTTAATTATATTTTGAAACTTAATTTCTTAATTTATTCATTAAATTGGAAAATAAAAGTATTTATTTATTTTACAAAAACATAAACAAAAAATGATGTGTCATGAAGGCCACTTGTCATTCATGCAAACTCCATTTACTCTTGGTTTTACCGTAATCTATTTATAAAAGTTCACCTCTCTCTCTCCTCATTTTTTTAACACTTGATAAAAGAGAGGAAAAAAAAAAAGGAAACCGAAGGGAAAAAAATAATAAGGACAGAGAACGAAAATAGAAAATAAAAGAAAATCTTGTAATCCGTCCGATTGAAATTCCGAGCCTACGTTGCGGGTTGAACAGTTAATTGCAGTCTAATATTATTTCTCGAATATCGCTATCAGATAACCGGACTTCTCTATAATCTGCGTTTTCATTTTGGTCTATTAGAATAATGAGAACTGTATCGTATATGGATATTGGATTATGAGAGTATATTTAACGAGATTGAGGATATAGGAATCTGAATTTGTTCATGAGATTGAACTGTGTTATTAATGTGGAATCTGAAAACCTAGACCGACCGGTTAAATATGCGTACGTAATCCTATATATTTGTGTGAATTAATTCAGTTCGGTTTATACTGTTGTTCTGAATAAACCAGTTATAGCGAAGTGCGTCGTTAAATAACCGGTTACTGAGCTTTGTATCTAACTTTCGTTTTGTTTTTTGTTTATTTCTGTTTGCAACGTAGGTTATAAGGAATGCTAGGATGTCGTTCAATTGACGCGCACCCAATCGGGGACCGGGGCGTGACAAATGCTTTTATTTTTTATCATTTTTTACCGCTTGACTTTGTGCTAAATTTAATTTCAAAATTTATAATTTTGATATGTAAACGCAATACTAGTGAAGTAGATCAGTTTCAACAATTTAAATTTATTTTAATAAATTTTGAAGTTAATCTCACAAAAAGCTTTATGAGCTTAAGAGCACCTTAATTAGTTCAACTCATATATAAGAAAAAAATGCTTCATTATATTCATGCTTCATTATATGCTTCATTTAATACCTTCTATGTAGGTGGGACCTTTATCTTTTGTTCTACTTAATTACGTGGTCCTCCGTTTTCTTTATTTTATTGTTTTTCAGTCCTTTTGAATGGTTCTGATCCGAATTAATGTGTCAGAATTTGTGAAGTCAGGGTTTATAATCTATAGGGTTGTGAAATGCTAATGTGCCCTCTTCAACCGAAAGAGAAGACATTGGGGTACACTTGTTAGTACATCAAGCCAAATTTATCTCTAATGATAACAAATTATAGTGGTATTATTGCAGCAAAAGTAATTTCCTTAACGAAATCTCCAATTATTGCAACTTCCTACAATCATCCTAGTTCATTTATGTACCCGTACATGAATGAATAGTAGTGTCAGGCTACAGTACCAATGCATGTGACTCTTCAGTAATAATGACTGTTTTGTGAATCCGACAAGAACATAGGAGCCCACATTCTGTAGAATTTTTTTTATAAATCATAAATAAAAAATAGAATTTTAGAGAATCAACTTAATTGGTTTGTTTAAAAAAAAATAAAAAAATCATAAGTGCTGAATAGGCTATTCGGCAGTTATGGTTTTTGTAAAAAAAAAACCAATCAGGTTGGTCCCTAAAATGCTATTTTTTATTTATGGTTTATAAAAAAAATTCCATTTTGTGAACCTATTTGACTGAAACATGCATACAATTTCTCCAAAAGAAAAACACAAAAACATATAGACATAGTAACCCCACTCCAAACAAACATTGGCTACTGTACAAATTAGGTCTTGTGCACAAAAACCTCACTTCCTCACATCTCAACACTCTGCTGCTCTTTACTTGTTACTCTTTTCCGGCACTGCCACATGGCCACGGTATCTATAAATAAAGAAAAAAATATCCAAAGCTTCAAACTTAAGAGGTAAGGAAAGGAAAAAGTGACGTTATAAGAATTTTAAATATGTAAAATAATGTATAAATATAGACATATCAAATAATAAGAAAAAAATAAAAAAGATGAACATATTAAAAATTGCAACAAATATATTAATATTAATAAACATCAATTATATGAATATAAATTAATATGTTTCACAACAAATATATTAATAGAGGAGGGATCCACTTGCACTCTTTTTTTGTGACACCGGATTACACCCTACATTTTTAAAGTTTTTAAAGTTCAAATAGTTGATCCAAACCGTTCAACACGATGGATATATTAAAATATGCTTGCAGATCATATTTTACATTAAGTATTTTTTTTACTATTTATTAAGTATTTTACAAAATATCCTTTGAGATACACCTTCTATACATCGCATTCACATCCAATATGCATGATGGGCAAAAAATAGCACTATAAATGTACGAAAGACTTATTATTTAATTGTGGAGAGTCGTTTTTCTATCTACAGGCGCAAGTCCCGGCTGTAGTAATTATCGTAAGTATGCTCGAGCAACCTCCGATTTCAAAACTCCATGGATCAGAAAATTTGATTGTCTCAAGTGTGAAGTATATACTGGATTTGTGCGTGACTTGTATTGTTGTCCAATTCACTGTGGAATTTCTGGATTGTAAAGGGTTGGAGTGAGTTCGCTGCATTGAGAACTCTGATGTACACAAGTGGAAAGGGTTTATTATTGGTTTGAGTTCGTTGTGTTAGGAGAGAAAAGGCATACCCGTTTTGATTTTTTTTACCTTGAAGGAGAAATCTGAGACAAAGAGGTGAAGGCCATGCTCATCAGTGAGGGAAAACCATGCAAAGAGAAAAATCGCTGGTGGACCTGTTTCTCCCTAGCTTACACCCCAAATAGGAGGTGAGGATTTTTGGTCCTCTGAAGTAAATTGCTCACCGCTCGCTCTTACTCTCCCTTCCGAATTATTTTACGTAGCGGGTGACACTTAAAAAATTTCCACACCCTTCTCTTACTTTCCTTCCGTTAACCCCTTCTGGAGCTGACCCTTAGCGGGTGACAAAAAAACCATTTTGGGTAAAACATCTTCCCTTGGGAAAAAAGTGGCAATATTGTATGATCTTCTGTTGGGCTTAACCCATGGGCCTATTGAATAAGATAGTTATTTCTGCTAATGTACTGTCTGTTGGGTTTAACCCATGGGCCTTTTGAATAAGATAGTCATTTCTGCTATGTACTGCCGAGCTAGGATAATCTGTTATTAAAGAAATAATTAATGCTACTGCGGTTAAATTTTGGTGCTATCAATTTCATTATCCAAACGAATAAAAATTCGAAGTACCTCATTCATGCCAAACTTATACTTCTCAATTTGAGATGAATCATTTACTTGCTAAAGTCCTGCTTCGAGAACTTGACATGTTGTGGATTGTGTAGATTTCCATGTAGAAGGTTTTGTATTTATTTTTGTGTGGTAACATCAACTTATGAAGACAAGAAACTAAACCAGGTGAGACAATAATGAGAGATATTCTTTAGTGAATCTTAGCCTGAGGCAGGTCCCTTAATCTGTCAAGTTCGGGACAATAATTGTTGCTTCCAATTACATAAGCGTCAATAAAAAAACCACTTTATAAATTTTGAGCTCTCTTTTTTTGGGTAGGAATTAATGTTCTGAATAGCGAATCAGGGCCACTAAAAGAAGCCCAATAGTTCGCCATCAGAGCCCACAGAACATTTATGATTTTTAATATTAGCCCAGAGATGCCCATATTAATTTTTTTTCCAAGAGCCCAGCGTTATGTCCTAAGTTAATAGTCCGACTATAAAATAAGAAATCCATTTTCAACGTAGAATTTCATTCTTGTCAATTTCCTTTTATTAGAATCGAATTTGTCAATTTCCTTTTATTAGAATTAAGGATTACGAATATGAAACAGATTATACAGATTTATTAATATCAATTTTGTGATTTATATTTTCTTTATTTTTATGTTAGTACTGTGAAATGCTTATTTTTGTTGTAGCTGCACATCTGTTATATATCTGTACTCCAACGATATGGTTTGCATCAAATTTCTACGCATTGTCAATTAAGTCCTCTTGTTATTTTCTTCAATGATTTCATTTTCACTGTTGCCCTATGGTCAAAGTGAAGTTTTATTAAATTGTCCTTTTGTTAATATATCAACAATTTTATTTGGAAGCTTTTGTAGCTTAACAACGAGATTTTAGATTGTTGGATTAGTTGACTCAAGTTGTTGGTCTCTCTCTTTGGGATTGGGATAGGGTGGCAAGGGATTGGTCTGAGTTTTTTTTCTCAAACATTAGTCTCAGAATCTGTGCCTATGAGCATGAGCATTTTTTTTTACTCAATTATAATGCATGACTCAGTATAATTAATAAATTTGGATCTAGCCAGAAGTTAAGATTTAATAATTGAATGAATTGTAGTTTACTTAAATTTGTTTTTACATTATAACATGAGAAACAGGGGAACAGACCATTATAGAGAATTAGTTCTAACTAATTGATACTATTTCAAAATTCTGTGTGTTGTAGAGAATCATTCACAGAGGTGAGGTGCAGCAGAGTCTATGATCCATCACAATTTTTTATTTCAACCAACATAATTACATAAGGATAACAAAATTAGCTTGACCTCTCTCCTTGTTACTGCATGCATGCAATGTAGATAGCATTGGAAGATTTGTTTAGATGAATACTAGTTTTTGGCATAAATCTATATATATGACTCTATTAATTAATTGCACGCTTTACAATATTAATATATTAAATCCCCTCCTTATGAGGGATTAATTTCCACCAATCACATATATAAATCTCACTTTTTATTTATACACTTACATAAATATGTTGTTGCATTGTTCTTGCTCTGACTCTTTTATGTAACCAGGTATCATTTTTCTAGGGCTTTGCTTCAGGAGGACATTTTTTATAATACTTACTGCAGTGCCTGGTCTTGTGACTCCTGGATAGTTGATTGCTGAAAATGAGGAGATGACAAAGTAGATTTGCAATTATTGATTTACTCATAATAAAAGAATTACGGAAGATATATCTCTCACTTTATCTATTACTTAAAAATTTCAACATGCCACTTAATTAATTAGGAGCAAATTAAAAGATACAGCTTGTTCAAGAGTTTCATTGAAGTCTGAATACACCAGCTATTAATTAAGAAAGAGAGGGATTACTTACTGCCATCGTCGCTCTCTTCCAGTCTTCGAGCAGCCTGGGTACAAGGCAATACGAGAGAGCTAGTGAAAAATAGGAAGAGAATGCAGAGAACTGGAAGAGCTCCTGTTGTTGACATTTTTGAAACTGTGGTTTCTATTATGATGCAGTTGGTACCCTCCAAGGATTCATTCCTATATATAGACATTTCAAGGCAGTCGCAATCAACTAAAATTAGTATGGATACGATTTAGCTATTATCTTTCTGTCCGTATCCAATTTGTTTAGTACCTCTTAGCTAGTGTATTGCAAAAGCATGGCATGCCGGGTACACATGCCGGCACGCACGGCTAAGGACATGGCACAACGTGGCACTTCCTTATCTGTATTGTGTCCTCATTTATTTAAAATCGCCATGTATAAACAAATCATGTCTAGACACGAGTACAGCACGACGCGTCTAGACACAGATACGACACGTCACATTCTAAAAAAAAATCATTTTTTTACTCCTTAAATAGTAATATTTTCTCAAATTATAACAAAACAAAAATAATACTAAATATTTAAAAATAAATAAAATTTATAAAAGAATGAAATTTTTAGGATTTTTTTTTTATATTTATAACATTAGGAAACATTTTTAAAGTAATAAATTATCAAGATCTAAAAAAACTGGCACGGTACGTCTAAGTACCGGCATGGAACGTCGAAACACGTTGTACCTAACTGTGTGTGCCATTAAATGTGTTGTGTTCATCTCCAGTACTGTGAGGTACAACACATAAAGAAAATGTGATGTTTTGGAACGGCACGGCCTCGTTCCAATCTGTTTATACCTCTAGACCTTTCTACTATGATATATCTTCTGTTGACTTCAGGTCAATGCAACTTTTCAGCACGCTTGTCGTTAGTCATCGTGCATTTTTCAATTTTTGGCGATGCATGAACAAGTCAGGATCTTTTGTAGTTTGACAACGATTGCAATCTTAATTTGTTGGAATAGTTGACTGAAGACATTTATGTGTTTTTTCTCCAAAAAGTAAATGTGGTTGGACCATCATTTTTTTTCTTTCCAATTAGATATGGTAGATATATATGGTAGATTTCCACACATAGTTTGTATGGTCTTTCAGTGTTTATCTCCAAGTTTGGCGTCTGATTGTAAAGCAAATAATACCAAGCACATGGTAGATTTATGATCTAGCAGCCGAAGTTTGTTGTTTTAGTGAGATAGAGCTTTCGAATTGAATTTGACAATTTCCTTTTATTAGAATTAAGGATTACGAATATCAAACAGATTATACAGATTTATTTTTATCAATTGTTATTTAGACTTTAGATTTTTATGTTATTATTCTGAAAAGCTTATTTTTGTTGTAATTGCACATCTGTTATTCGTTCTCTCTCTCTCTATATATATACCTTTATATATCTGTAGTGATCTACAAATACAAAATTAATACAATTGTAGTCCAACGATAAGGTTTATATATAATGTCAGTGTCATCCTAGCAGTTTGAGAAGATTTCCACATATTAATGTTGGTCAAATTTTTTCCATTGTGTACAATATTTCTACGCATTGTCAAGTACTTTTGTTATTTCTTCAATGATTTCATTTTCTCTGTTGATCTCTGGTCAAAGTTTGTTTGGATGGCCCCCCCTTGACAGCAAGATTTTAGATTGTTGGGTTAGTTGACTCAAGTCGTTGCAAGGGATTGGTCTGTGTTTTTTTCACAAAAAGTAGTCTCACGCTCTGATATACCACAGCTGATCTATTGAATTAATTAACAGATAGGGAGTCAGCTTTGGAAACAGGGGAACAGACCCTTATAAATTGAGAAGTTAAAAAATTGAGAATTAATTAACAAACAGATAGACACAAGTTAATAATTTAATTATTTGTAGTTTACTTAAGTTTATATTTACATCATAAATTGAGAAACAGGAGAACAGACCCTTATAAAGAATTAGTTTTAACTAATGTTTACTATTTGTGCAGAATGTACCTGTCTGTTTCTTCTCGTGCATACAAGCTATGAATATATTTTTTTTTTTCAATTTTTATTAAAATAAAGATTATAAAACTTTTTGCAAATTGATCTGTGCACCTATCTTCCAATAAAATCATCTTTGTAAAACCACTTCAATAATCTATAATCAAGATTGCTACCTTGGCTTCGAAATGGGTGACAAAATCAATTTGAGTCCAACATCTTCTCATCAGAAGAAGAGTGGCAATAGTTTTCAATATTAATTAAGATGTTTTCTCGATTGTGTTGATTGCCATGCGGAAGTTTTTGTAATTTTTTTTTGTAAATGAAACTGAGATCTTGGGTACTTTTCATCAACTTATGAAGACAATAGACAAAAACAGGTGAGACAACAAATAAAAGAGATTTTTGAGTGAATTATAACCTCAGGTTGATCCATTAATATAATCCGTGAAGATCGGAACAATAATTATTGCTACCACAAATTTCACACGAGTCAGTAAAAAACCACTATATGAGCTCTCTTTATTTGGATAGGAAAGATGAACGACCTAAGCACTTTTTATTTCTCTTTTTACTGTACTACACGCAAGAATTAATAGAGAACTAACTTTAGCACTTACAAGATTATTCTTCGTTTTCCCTTTCTCTCTGTATTAAATGTTTGCTTATGTTGTACGAGGAATTTTCTGTGGCAGCAATCAATTGCATAATAGAAGGAATTTGTTGTGATTGGGAACTTTCATGTCAAGTATACCTCTTTGTTATTTCCTCTTTTCTCATATGCACTTTTAATTTCATAATAGAAATTCTGCTATATGCCATCTTAAAGAAAAGTAATTATGCATAGCCCTTTTAGCTTACAAAAATTATCCATTTTTCTTAAAAAAACAAGAACTTTCATATGCCCTCTGAAATATGGGGCATATTTCGGTAGAAATGAATTTACTATTCAATTTTTTATATGGTTTGTAATAGAAGGAAAGACTTTTTCTTGCTTGTGGGGACTCATTTTCGTTGATTGTGTATTTTTTGTATATAGTTTTTTTTCCTTTTCAAATTTTCTCTTAAGAATAATTAAGGTACAACAGTAATTTTTTGTCCTTGGACAGGTTTTTGCTATTGGGACTCAATTTCATCGATTTTGTATTATTTCTCTACTGTTCTTTTCTTCATTTCTCCTCTTAAGAAAAAGTTAGACAACAGTCAATTTGTTTTCCATGGACAGTTTTTTTAGTGAGTATCCTCTGAGATACTCAACTTTTGCGTGACAGACGTGTACGGTGCCTATTCGGGGATAGGCATAGTGCATGGGCCCGTATTATTTTTGCTTTGTGATTCGTGCAGAATATATTTGAACGGTTGAGATCTTCCAAAAAAACACTCAAAGTTTGAAATATCTCAGAGGATGCATTTCCCAGTTTTTTGCTCGTTGTCTGGATCTCCCCTGTGGGTGTGTTGAGGTGCTCGAGAGGGGTGGTGCTCCATGTGAAAGTTTAGAGCACAAGGTTTCCAGTAGGCCAGCCTAGCAGAAGCGGGTCGAGTGTAATGGGCATTGGACTCAAATCAGTACGGTGCCCATTTGGAACCGTCCGATTCGCTTTATGATCCGTGCTTGTTTGATCCGCATGAATATTGAAGCGGCCCGCACGGATCATGAATCAAATCGGACCCAAATCGGTTTGATACCCGTTCGGAACCATCCAATTGGCTTCATGATCCGTGCGTGTTTGATTGCATGAATATTGAAGCAGCCCGGATGGATCATGAATCAAATGGGACAGTTTCAAGTAGGCATCGGACGGATCATGAATCAAATCTTATTAGTCTATGAATGTTTGTACTTTTTCTGAGATGTGCTCCATTAGTATTATATATTGATTTTCAAGCTGGTGCTTTACCAATTGAAATTTGATTCCAGATAAAATGTTTTTTTTCTTCCAAGAAAAGAAAAAAATAATTAAAAGCACAAATCTTATGCTCACTTTAAATCACAAACATCTATTTGGGGAAAATGGGACTATTAATAAAAATAAGAATAAAAAAACATTAAAAAAATTCCTTACATGCATCAACCGTATCAAAATCAATACCACAAACCTAAGAGCAAAGCTTTTTTTTATGGTTGACGGATGCCAACAAATATAGATAAAAAAAAGTTTATTTACAAAATTCCTATTCTATATGTAATTACAATATCCAAATATCACATTTAACGGCTCACACCGAGTTCATCCACTGATAAATCTCTAAAGCTGCTGAATTTATTAACCAAAGCACTTCACGATGCTTATTTGAGAATGGTGTAGCCCGAGGCGGATTTACATTGGAGATATGGCGTCAATTGACCCCCAATTTTTTTTTTATTTATATATAATTTTCTATGTAATGTAGAGTAATTAAAATATCATGGTACTGTATAATTGACTCTCATTCTCCGAATGAAAATTTTATATGATTGATCTTCATATGTATTTGACCCCAATAGTTCGAAAGTCTGGCTCGGCTCTTGGGTGTAGCCATTGTGCAATGTTGCATACCGAATTTTATTTTCGGTATCGATGGCTTTTCTAAAAAATAATTAAGCAATCAACTTAGTTTCGGATTTTTTATTTTTTTGAGGTAAGGTGGAATTTTGATACAATAAAAGAAACAGGATCAACACTGGTTCCTTTCAAAATATCTAAAAAATTGCACCATGCGCTTTCTATGTTATTTTTATCGCAATCACATAAAAACAAAATTGAAATGTGATAATTTTTTATGAGCATATAAAGAAAATAACATAGATCACATCTAACGGTTTTATTTTGACTTATAAGTTTTAAAATTTGAGTTATTAAAGATTTTAAAAATGGAAGCATGGTGGAGGCACAAAAAATGAAGGTATTTAAACCCTCCTCTATTTTTATATATTTTTGAAATTTCTTAACGGTGGAAGGTGGTTTATTTGAAACAACAAAGACATAGTGACCCTACTCCACCAGAAAGAGAATTTTTTATTTATAAAAAAAATTATAAACTGAGAGAAGAAAAGAGAAAGAGTACCTTAGTTTTTAGATGCATAGAAGGATTAGTAGAATTTTTACAAAGTAAAATTTGGTAAAATTTCCTTAAGCTCACCAAGGAATTGGTGAACTCAACTTCAAAACCTATCGAAATGACTTCAAATGACGAATCCAAACCATCGAAATCAATCTACTTCACGAGTTATGTGTTTACATCACAAATATATAAATTTATAAATTAATTTAGCACAAAGTAAAACAGTCAAATAACAATGAAAAATGAATGTATTAAAATTATATAACTTATAAATCTTCTTTTTTTACTGCTTAACTTTGCACAGGATCAGGATCGAGGCCAATCCGGCCCATGATGAAACACACGGCCATCTTTAATATTTGTGCCAACACGACGGAACGGGCGGTCCGGATTCAATCCCTTCTCTGTAGGTGGGGGGGACCTTTATATTTTTGTGTAATTACTTGGTCCTCTGTTTTCTTTATTTTATTTATTTTCTGTCCTTTGGATTGTAGCATGAGTGGTTCTGATCTGAATTAAGGTGTCAGAATTTGTGTAGTCAGGGTTTATAATCTATAGGGTTGTGAAATGTTAATGTGCCCTCTTCAACTGAAAAGAGAAAACTTTGGGGTACACTTGTTGGTATAAAAATTAATCTCTAATGGTAACAAATTATAGTGGGTATTATTGTTGGAAACTTGGATGAATGCAGCAGCCTTTTGCTTTCTATTTCACACAAACTCGCTATTTCACAAAAGAAAAATAATAGAATTTTCTAAACTTCTCAAAAACAGAAACAATTTTCATTCACTTTCCTTTTTTTAATCGTTGCAAAATTCTTCTCTGTCTTACATTATTAATATACTATTAGTCTAATTTTAGACCTCTATAACATTCTAAAATTGATACTTGTTGCCATAATTAACTTTGCTAAATATTGAAATATGCTAATTATAGCACCCACGCCTCTGATGCTAATTGCAACTTTTAATCAATTTTTAAATATTATTGCAGTAAAAGTAATTCCCTTAACAAATTCTCCAATTACTGCAACTTCCTTCAATCATCCTAGTTCATTGCTGTATCCTCACATGAATGAATAGTAGTGGCAGGCTACAGTACTAATGCATGTGACTCTACAATTTCTCCAAAAGAAAAGCACCAGAATATTGACCCCACTCCACCGAAAGTAATCCACTCTCGTGAACAAGAAAAAGAAAAAGTAAAAAAAAAGGCGAAAGAATAGTTCCCTTTGTGCTCACCACGGAGAAAGCAAAAAAAGTAAAAGCACTGTACACGCCACTTCTAAGAACTTACCTTACCCCTCAGATCTCATTTCTCATTATGCGCTATGCATAGTACCATAGCCTCACTCTTTACAATAATTTAGTTCGAATTTTGATTAATATAGTACAATTTCATTTACTGTATTTTAGGATCTAATTACAATGTAATTTATGTTTTATTTTACTGTAATTTATGTCAATGTACCACAGATTATCGCCGATCTCCAATCAGGTATTATAACAAATTAAAATATTAAATTTCTTTTGGATTCCTTGGATTAATTAATTCCTTCTGATTTCTAATCCAGTTTCGTCAAAAAAAGCATTGACCCCACTGGGGCCCACTTCTCATTCTATCATTTACTACAATCAGACCACAGTCCACACTGTCGTTAAAAAGAAAATAAAAGAAAAATAAAACGTGAAATAAACATTGACTACTGTACAAAGTCTTCCAAGAGCTTACCTTACCTCCTCCTCAGATCTGCTGCTCTTTACTCATTTCTCATTCCTCATTTTCACATTTTCACAACCCAGATCTAAGGTTCTTTCCTCCTACTGAGCCTCTCCACATAAATCTACAGAGCAAAATGGCAACGGCTTTGATAAACTCTCTGCTCTCTCTTGGCACCAAATTGCTCCCCTCAATTACAGCCTCTGCCCAGGCTCCTTCTTCCTCTTCATCAAATTCTAACAACTCCGAAAGGGCGTGTGCTCTTGCTGCCCAGGATGATATGGAGAGGCTGATGGTAACTCTCAAGGGAATCAAGGCCACGTTGCTTGATGCAGAGGAGAGGGAAATCAGAGACCACTATGTCAAGCACTGGCTAAAGGAGCTCAAGAAGGTAGCTTCTGATTCCGAGGATGTGCTCAGCGACTACCGGTACGAGGTTACACGTGCCCAAGTAGAGGCAAGAAAGGCTTCTCAGGCTTCCGGTTCTCATAAGAGAAAGCAGATGGAGGTTAGTGTCGTGTGCATATACAAATTAAATGGATTCTTATTGTGCTAGTGTATTTTTTTTTTTTTTTTGTCGTTATGTGGTACTAAAAGTAAATTGTGTATTCTTGAATTTTCTCCTTTTTTTTAGATGGATTGACATTCACTGAAGAGGTGACTTGTTTTATTACTAGATTTCCAAATCAAACATTAGAGTCGTCACTTGATCCATTAATTATCAGTTTTAGTTAACAAATTATGAAATTTGACATATGTAATACATTTATTTTTTACAGTACATTGTTTCAATTCCTGACGACATGGTTAATCGGCTTAAAGAAATAAGAGGTCGATTTGATGAAATAGCGAAGGACCGTGAGGCTCTCCAATTAAGAGAGAGTGATGGAGAGAGGCGTCCAAACAACAAAATTGTACGACCCCCAACGGGTCACATGGTGGATGAGGCGAGTATTTTTGGCAGAGATGCTGACATTTCAGAGGTCATCGGTTTCTTACTAACTGAAAAAGAAAAGCCATTCTCAGTCATTTCAATTGTTGGCAAAGGTGGGCTCGGAAAAACCACCATTGCCCAACTTGTGTACAAAGATCGTAGGGTTTCTCGGTGCTTTGATTTAAATGGGTGGGTATGTGTGTCTGATGAATTTGATGTGAGCAGACTCATCAAAGCAACCATTGAATCATTCTCCAAAATCAATTGTGGTGTGAGTGAGTTGAGCCCATTACAAGAAGTGCTTGCAAAAACTATCAAGGGAAAAGCAATATTGCTTGTTTTAGATGACGTGTGGAATGAGAATCAAAATCTTTGGGATTTGTTTCAGGTTGCTTTTAAAGAAGCAAAAATGGTCAGAATTCTTGTGACAACAAGAAGTAATAAGGTTGCAAAGGTCATGCAAACAACAATGCTACTCAGGCCAAGTAACTTGCCTGAAATTTCGTGTTGGCAGTTGTTCCAGCATTATGCATTTAGTGGTACAAGTGACACTGTGCCAACACACTTGGTAGATATGGGAAGGGTTATTATGAGAAAGTGTGGTGGGTTGCCATTGGCTGTGAAGTCGATTGCAAGTCTTCTTAGGTATAAAACTGATGAAGAGCATTGGACAGAGATTCTAGAAAGTGACCTTTGGGAATCAAATTCATCGAATGATATATTCCCAGCGCTTCAGATCAGCTATGCTCATCTACCTTCTCGACTTAAGCCGTGTTTTTTGTTTTGTTCCATGTTCCCAAAAGATTACATATTAAAAAAGAAGAATTTGATAGAGTTATGGATCTCTCATGGCTACATTGAATCCAGTGGCAAAAGAAAGATCGAAGAAATTGCTGGTGAATATTATGAGGAGTTACAGGAGAGGTCCTTTCTTGATGAATTTGATAAGTTTGATTTTGATAAATCTTCTAAGTTGCACGATATAATCCATGAACTTGCTCGACTTAATTCTGAGAATGAACATTATTCGGTGGTGATCAACCAGCCACTTGATATTCAAAAGGAAAATGTTCCACAAGAAGCGTGCCATTTGTTTGTAGGTGGTTTCATTGGATATGTAAATCAAACTCTCCAAAAAAATCTGAAGGGTTTAAGAACTATTTCTACGGATCTGAGAGCATGCAGTGGAGATTTGGATCATGAGTATTCTATAAACAATATGTGTAGCCTCACTAAATTTGAATTACTCAGGGTTTTGGAATTGAAAGGGGATGATTTGATAGGGATTCCTGATTCCATTTCGGAGTTGAAACATCTAACCCATCTTAGAGTTACATCTTCACGTCTTCAAATGTTGCCACTATCCATTGGCCTCCTTTACAACCTGCAGACTTTAATTCTTGATTGTTTTTGCCTTAAATACCTACCAGAAAGTATTGGTAATCTTCTAAACTTACAGTTTTTAAATATTAACTCTAACAAACTTCGGAATCTACCTAAATCACTCGGTGAACTTAGTAACTTACTGAGATTATTTATTAGATGTTATTTTTTCATGGATTATGTCCCGCATGGGCTTGTTAATTTTCCGGCAATAAAGACAATGAGTGCAAGATTGAGAGTTAAAACTATAGCTTGGTTAAAGGATATAACGGACCTTGAAGGAATTCTCTCTATTTACGGAATGAGTAATTTAAAAGATGCCCAGCGTGCTAACCTGAGAAATAAATTCAAACTTGAAACTCTGAACTTAAGCTGGGAAACTGATTTCAAGTTATCAAATTACCCTGAGGAATCAGATGTGATATTAAACCTCGAACCAGAAGCTTGTGAGGACAAGTGGGTCGGTGTCCATGATGCAGCTTTTTCTTGGGTAGAATCCCTTCAGCCACATCCTAACCTCAAAATACTCCAACTAAGATATTATTCTTCAGCCACAGTACCCAGATGGATGAGTGATCCATCTTCCTTGCAGTCAATACAGAAAATCCAGTTACTTTCTTGTATCAGTATTGAATCTCTTCCATTCCGCAATCTTCACACTCTCAAGCACCTCCACATTGTTGAATGTCATAGTATCCGAGTTCTGCAGCTGGAGCAGCTGCCTTCCCAGCTTGAAGAATTGCAGATTTTTTTGTGTAAAAACCTGGAGTTGATTACCGGAGCAGGGAATCTGGATATGTTGGCTAGACTGTATATTTACCGTTGTGAAGTCCTGAAATCAATAACGATGCATGGACTGCAGTTGATGGAATCTACCGAGTCAATTGGTGATTCCTCTCATAAAAGGTCATATATCGGCAGACAGAGCATTTCATCACTTACAAGGCTGAAAATTGAAGACTGTGAATTGCTTCATGTTCTTCCAGATGGGTTGATTCCATCTGGGTCTTGCTATGTGCGTGTTCAAGACTGCAGCTGCCCTGACATTACAATTGGGGATTAATTGAACCAGGTTCGTAATTTAATTAATATATGAATATTGTAGATTTTACACAAATGAACTTTTTTAACTTTCTGAAGTCGTATGCCTTGGTAGGATTTGCTGACTGACTAAACAGCTACAGTTCGACAAATCAATATTTCATTTTTTTTAGTATTTATTTGTTGCTGCTAAATAAGCTATTGTCCAATTATTTTGTAGATCTTTCTGAAGATATTTACGAAGATCTTTCGGAAGATGACTTCTAATAGGAGTCCGTACTTTGACCCTGGATAGAAATGAATTTACCATTCAATTTATTATATGATTTGTAATAATTGGTAAGAATTTTCTTTGCTTATGGGAACTCATTTTCATTGATTTTGTATTTTTTTCAATATTTTTTTCTTCTTCAATTATTCTCCTCTTAAGAATAATTAAGCCAACAGTCAATTTTTGTCCTAAGCCACTTTTTTCTGGTTGTCTGGATCTCCCCTGTTTTTTTGTTTTTCTCTTTCTCTGCTTTTCGGCTTTTTTGTAAGGCCTTGATTTTTCTTTTCTTTTCTGCTTTTCGGCTTTTTTACAAGATTCATGAGTGATGAGGTGATCATGTGATAGCTGAATAAACATATCAAAATATTCATTGAATCTTTCATTAGTTTACTTTTCTTGTTATAATTGTGAGAGAATCTTTTAGCAGAAAGTACCTCTCTGTTTCCTCTTGTGCGTACAACCTATAATATTAATGAATCAAAAGTTCCTCTTTTTAAGTCTTTCTAGCTTTCTTTCAAGTAAAGATCATGAAATTATTTCAAATTAAAATTTGTTTGTTTTAATACATTACATTTACCCTCTGACTTCAATTTGTTTGTTTGTTTGTTTGTTTTAAATTGATTATTTATGTTAAAGTCTCAATTGAGACAAATTTAAATCAAATTATAAATTTTTGTTATTTTTTATTAGCCTACTCCTGTTTGAGCTCAGAACAGATCTTCTGTGATTTAAACTCCAGAACTGGAACATGTTGCGGGTGAAATGTAGAGAGAAACCGGGTCAAAAAATTCATCACTACATACTTCATGTACAATACCGTCATAGGAAACTAAAAAAGGAGTTGAGAGAATTAGTGGGCCCCATGTGCTTTCTGCACTCCTGCAACAACGTCACACGTTACAGGGATCAGTTGTGGCTGCATTTCTACAACTATTCGCGTTGTAATTGATATTTAGTTGATTCCTCATCCGCAACACAATATAATTGCAGCTTTAGAGGCAAAATACTTGCAATAAAGTTTTGAGTGCAAAAAAGTAAACGGTATGCACTTCTTCACAAAGCCCTTTAAATTATATAAATTGTAGTATTAGTATTTAGATATTTTAAATATGTATATTTTATTACACATATATCGATTTGAGATATTTTTTCTTTATAATGTGAGATATGTTTCACTCAACTATTTCAGTACGTAATAAAATATTTTTTTATTGTGAATTACACCATTAAAATACATGTAATTGTGTTGGATTGAATATACAAAAATAATACATATTTTAATTTGTGCTATGATATTCTATTATATTATATGAAATAATATATTATTGATGTTAAGCATACTCTCTGTTAGTGCTCGAATTGTTGTCACCTGTGCATCTGTGCTGAAAAGCATACTCTCTGTTAGTACATCTCTACAGAAAATTATACAATTTTGTAACTTTCCTGATAACGGGTCAATTTCATAATAGTTTTCCACTTAATTAGAATATTCTTATACATTCTTACCAAGTAATTAATGAGACAGCCTCAAGACCAAAGAGGAGCAGCAAATGAGATTTCTATGACTGGCATGTCTTTCTTCAAAGCAATCGCACCAGCTGCAGCTGCTATTATATTATGCAAGTAATCATTAATTGCATTTTTTTAATGATCAAAATAGGAAAAAAAAAAAAATTTTGGAGCCCCAAAACTTGTTGGGTCACTGAAACCCTTGTTCCTCTCAAAAAGTCAACCTTTGCAAATTTTCCCCTGACTAGTTGAAATTGTGATTCTAATCCTAGAAATTAAGTTTGGAGTCTCATGCCTTGTTCAGTTTATATGCTTTGGTTTAATAATCTACAGATCCATTTTTGTTAATTACATATTTCTTCTTTCCAGGTTACTATCAATTCTCTACTCATTTTTTTTGTTTACATGTTCATTGGATTTCAATGTCTAATTGACGGGTACATAGTTCTTCAAAGGACTTAAAAATTGGATATGTAATGGAAATACAATCCTTGATAAAACAATTTGGGGCTATATCCGTATCAATGGCACCAGACAAGGCAAATAAAAAAAGAGAGAAAAAAAAAATTGGTTAATTTTTCTAGCAAATTTGCAGGTGATCACATGGTGTTATTTATTCTGAATATGGTGTTGTTTGTAGGGCTTGTTTTGACATTTAAACCCTTTTTGTGGGAAGCCTATGCTTCTTGTTTTTTTTTGCAATTCTTTTGAATTGAAATTTAGTGGAAGGAAAAAAAAAATTGTTTGATGGGATTAGTCAATAGTCAATGGAAGGACTTGAGATCAAATATTTAGACAATGACAATAATTAGAAAGTTACAAATCCATGACATCTCCCTAGTTGACAACTATTATTTAGAATGACACTTATCTATTCTAATGAACAAAAAAAAACCCAGAGAACAAAAATGTTGTCACACAGTAACATAATAAGGCGTAATCATGGTCGAGTTTTACGCTCACCCGAATCATCTTGTCTTCAAAACAACAAAGGGAAAAGAACTAACACAAAACAAAGCTCATTCTATTCTTGTCAGGTAGGGATCTCCCAATCCTACTTTTTCTCATCACCTCCATCATCCTCATCCTCGTAATCATCCATCTCATCTAAATCATCACCATCTTCATATATGAATTCAGCATTGGATTCGCTTTTGCCTTCTTCTTCGTAGGTGTGTTCTTCACGGTCGGACTCATGCTCGGAATCATTTTGTTCATTAAGGAAATCGAGGCCGTAGACAGCGTCACGGTTCTTCCTCACCAGCCAGCGCAGCAGCCGATCTTCCTTGTTCAGGTAGTGCAGCTCCTGAGGGAACGACGGTGGGGCCATCAGTGTCATTTGCACAAACTGACCCTGAAACATGCACAAATTTGAAATAATGTCAGTCTAAAGCATTAACACTTTACCAGTAAAAACACAAGTTAAAATGCTATCAGTAGCAATGCAGCAATAAATAAAAGCTTATGAATTACAATGCTGCTTGATACATATTTATCATGGATGGAAGGTTTGGGTACTGAACTCGACCAGGAATCTGTCAGAGAGCTTTCAGTACCAGTTAAACTCCCCTCTGATCATTGTTTTTTTTCTCTTTCTTATAGCAAGCTTAGGGTTTTGGGAGTATTTAAGTTTCATTTATTATCTAAAGTATCACCTGAACTAACAGTTAAACCAGAAACCAAAATTGTACTGCACAATTCAAAGTTCTGACCTATGAAGTATTATTGCAGTACCTGAACAGTACAGTATTTGTATCCACCATGAAGAAGTTAACAACAAATACAAGTGAAAATCATCCGATCACTATTTGATTGATCCTTGAAGGTTATAAAATATTTAAATGGAACATGTACATTTTGCAATGGTTAAGGAGAATTGAACATCTAGGTGGTGTTTGCTTGTGGACTAAAGTTAAGGTGGCCTAAGTTGTTATTCCAACTTAGGCCGGCCTAAATTATTTATGTTTGGTTGAGGTCTAAAGTTAGACCACGGCTTAAAGTATTTAATTGTTTGGTTAGAGTTGGTGGAGGACTAAAGTTTTGGAAGCCTAAGTTAGTTAATTATTAATAACAAGATACTAATTATATAATATTAATTCTTAATTATAACTATAATATATTATAACATTTTTATAATAATTATTTAATATATTAACAATATAAGATATTAATTATATAATTATATATTAATAATAAGATACTAATTATATAATATTAATATATTAATAATATAAGATATTAATTATATAATTATATATTAATAATAAGATACTAATTATATAACATTAATATATTAATAATCACTATAATATATTATAATATTATTATAATTACTATTTAATATATTAACAAATATTAATTATATAATTATATAATTAATAATAATTATTAATAATAAAATACTAATTATATAATATTAATATATTAATAATAACTATAATATATTATAATATTATAGTTAATAATTATTTAATATATTAACAATATAACATATTAATTATATAATTATATATTAATAATAGTTAGTAATAAAAAGATACTAATTATATAATATTAATATAATAATAAGAACTTTAATATATTATAATATTATTGTTAATAATTATTTAATATATTAACAATATAACATATTAATTATATAATATATATTAATAATAATTAGTAATAAAAGGGACTAATTATATAATATTAATATATTAATAATAACTATAATATATTATAATAATTATTTAATATATTAATAATATAATTATATATTAATAATAATTATTAATAAAAAATACTAATTATATAATATTATTGTAATAATTATTTAATATATTAACAATATATGATATTAATTATATAATTATATAATTAATAATAATTATTAATAATAAGATACTAATTATATAATATTAATATATTAATAATAACTATAATATATTATAATAATTATTTAATTTATTAATAATATAATTATATATTAATAATAATTATTAATAAAAAATACTAATTATATAATATTATTGTAATAATTATTTAATATATTAACAATATATGATATTAATTATATAATTATTTAAATTAATAATAATTATTAATAATAAGATACTAATTATATAATATTAATATATTAATAATAACTATAATATATTATAATATTATTGTTAATAATTATTTAATATATTAACAATATAACATATTAATTATATAATTATATATTAATAATAATTAGTAATAAAAAGATACTAATTATATAATATTAATATATTAATAATAACTATAATATATTATAATAATTATTTAATATATTAATAATATAATTATATATTAATGATAATTATTAATAAAAAAATACTAATTATATAATATTATTGTAATAATTATTTAATATATTAACAATATAAGATATTAATTATATAATTATATACTAATAATAATTATTAATAATAATATACTAATTATATACTAATAATATATTATTACTAATTAATGAGGAGAGAGGTGAAATGGTTGAAGGTGAATGACAGTGGGCCACAGTGGCGTAAAATTGAAGTCTAAATTTAAGGCACCTCAAGAGGTGGTTTAATTTAGGCCCGTTTAGGCCGGCCTAACTTTTAGGCTATTCCTTGTTAGGCCAATTAGTTTAAATCGTGTTTGGTGGAATAACAGTGGCCTAAAGCCTTTAAACCACCTTTAGGCCACAACCAAACATGGGGCTAATGTTTACTAATTATGCTTGGCATGAGCTAAAGATAAGGAGGGCTCAAATGCCCCAACCATTTATGCCCCAATCGTCTCCCAAATCATGCACCCTTTCATTCCCATTAAAATCCATGCGGATCAGAATGCTGGATCCGAAAAATTAAACCTCTAAATTTGCTCACCAGTCCGACAGTTCTCTTCTCTCCCGTTCCAGTATCATCCAGTTCCACTCTTTCTCCCTTTTGTGTGATAAAATTGAAGAGGAACAATCGAAGATCTGCCTCCCTCTCTCTCAGCGTAGCTCCACCCTCTCTAGACTCTTTCAGGCGGAAGCTGCACCCCTTCCGCGCGCCTCGCGCCCCTATCCCCGTCGACCCTCCTGTCCTTTCTGACACCGACCCCGACCCCAACGCCACACATGTATACCAAATTTCTAGGTATTGGAGGGGCATATATGTTATATTATTTCCTTTCGTGTTTGAAATCAACCCATAATCAAGTTTGGAAATGAAAAGTCGGACGAAAGACAATCTGAACCTCTAATCTAAAATTAGATGTGTTGTTTAGATTTTGGGAGAGGATTGGGGCATAATTATTGGGGCATTTGAGCCCTTCTCGCTAAAGATTATAACCAAATAACTATAAAGCAGCTAGAAAACCTAACAATTAAGAAGAAACTTCCGCAATCAGTTCTAATGATAACTATTAACAGTCTCTACCAATCAGCTCTCATTGAGCATTTCATCAAACAGATGGTGAGCACAGGATTATATTCACCTACCACACAAAAGAAAATCAACTATTTAATAAAAAATATAAAATTAACCTCGAAATGCCTCCCGTCCAGCTTCTTGATCCCATACGCAAGGGAAGAGAATCTGCTGCAATCCGAAGCCTGTGAACAGTATCCTGAAATTCCTGCTTTTTCAAATCCAGCTGTCGAATTGTTTCGAGATACGTGCACAAAAAATCAGCTGTTTCGAGATACGTGCACATAAAAAGTTGGACGGCTGGATTTGAAAAAGCAGGGATTTCAGGGTTACTGTTCATAGGCTTTGGATCGCAGCAGATCTCAATCCATACGCAAGAGGAACCTTGCCGAAGGATTTGAGCTCAGTGATGACGCCATTCCTCTGGAAAACCCCCCGGCCGACACGTGCCATCAGCTGCATCACCTCCTCCTTCACTTTCGGCTTCACCAATAGCATGCAATCGTACAGAGGCGTGATATCCCTCTCCCTCTCTCTCTTAAACCCTCTCGTCGACTTCTTTCGCAAAGTAGAAAAAAAAGGAAACAGGAGAAGCAGAGTTACAATACGGGCTTAATTTGGGCCTCGGGCCTTTAAGCCATGTACGAATTCAATATCTCTAATATTTACTGCGTCATATACCATGTACTCATGAAATTAAATAGCGAATTAGAGTGACAAATTTAAATCACTGAATATTAATTATGAACACATTATGACCATGAATAGTAATTATTTCTCATTTTATTGAACATCTGAAGACACATGAAAATCATCTTAACCATATATATTATAATGATATGATATTTATAAACGCATAAAAGCAACCACTTCGGATTGAATTTAATATTTTTGTAATAATATAATTTGGAATTTCAACTTGAGTTATGAGCGGTGAAAAAAAAATATCATGTACTACTTCGAGATAGTGGCTGACATTTTTATTAATATCCAAAGTTAATTACAAATTAATAAGTATACCCAGAATTTCTGGGTTTTTCGAAAAATGCCCAAACCGGCCAGAATCTGACCGGTTTCCTTCTCTCCAGAAACTGGAAGAGCCTCAAAACTTTAGTTGAAGTTTCCGATTAAGATTTTCATTTCTATTATTCAATCTAAGTAGCTCAGTAAATTAGTTACATAATGAACTTGTAGAATACCAATTTTTACTATTTTCGGAATTTTTTTACTATTTTTTATGATTCATGAAAGATGGCACAAAATCGGTCTACTTTAGCGTAATTTTGCGTAGTTTAGCGTAATTTACCGTATTTCAGCATAATTAGCGTAATTTCACGTAATTTAGTGTAATTCAACATAATTTATTGTAATATAGTGTAATTCAACATAATTTCAAGTAATCTAATGTATTTTAGTATAAATATGTTAATTATAAATCAAAAGAAGTAATCTAACAAATAATTTAAACAAAAAATTCGAATTTTTAGTGTTAGATTTTATTATCTTATTTTTCATAGCGTCTCTAAGAAAAAAGAAGAGAAAACCGCCGGTTTCTGGGGGAGAAAGAAAACCTGCTATTTTATGGCCGGTTTGGACATTTTTGAAAAAACTCGAGAATCATGGGTAAATTTATTAATTTGTAATTAACTTTGGATATTAATAAAAATGTCGGTCCCCTGTGGGTATGTGTCGAGGTGCTCCATGTGAAAGCACAAAAGATTTCCAGTGGGCCAGCCTAACAGAAGTGGGGCGAGTATGATGGCCATTTGGAACCATCCAATTCACTTCATGATCCGAACATGCTTGATCTGCACGAATATTGAAGCAGCCCGCATGGATCATGAATCAAATCTTACTTGTTAGTCTATGATGTTTGTACTTTTTCTGAGATGTGATCCATTAGTATTATATATTGATTTCCAAACTGGTGCTTTACCAATTGAAATTTGATTCCAGATAAAATGTTTTACTTCCAAGCAAAAAAAAAAAAATTATTAAAAGCACAAATCTTATGATCACTTTAAATCACAAACATCTATTAGGGGGAAATAGGAGTATTAATAAAAACAACAACAACAACAAAAAGCATTAAAAAAATGCGAGTAGAGTAGAACTATGGTGTTCCTAAGTTCACTGAGTCTTTTTGTGAACTCAACTTTGAAAGCTATGGGATTGACTTCAAATGACGAATCCAAACCATTGAAACTTGTTTTCCTTATTAGTGATGTGTCTATATGTAAAAACTTTGAACTTTGAAATTAATTTAGTATGAAAGTCAAGCGGTCAAAATTATAATGTTTATAAATTAATTTTCAACTTTTCAGATTCATCATTTACAACCAATCTGACAGATGAGTTGAGTTCACAAAGAGAGTTGGTGAACTTAAGAATACCCTAGTTCTACTAAAAATATTCCTTGCATCAATAGTATCAAAATCAATACCACAAACCTAAGAGCAAAGTTGAAACAAGTACTTCAGCGAAGATACTAAACCATAAAACCAAGACAAACACCGACTAATTTCAAAATTAAATCATACTCTCTAAAAGCAATCACATAATTCTTATCTTGAATAAAAGCCTCGGAGAAGTATGATTAATCTGCTATTCCTTTTATACATTTACACACACAAACAGGCAACATAGAAATAACTATTAAGATGTCCATAAGCATCAGATTTGTCGACAGATAGACTCAACAAACAAGATTAATATTTAATATACAATATTTTTTTCATCATCATCAGAATATCTCCACACAACCGAACCCCCCCCCCCCCCCCCCCCCCCACCTCCAACCAATCTAACACCTGCACCTATCCTGCTACTACATATAAAACCCACTAATCCTACTACAGACACACCTATATTTAGGGACCCACTAATCACTAACACACGTTCATGCTTCTAAAAACAACTACAACAGAATTCTAAATAGAGAGAGCTAATTTTGGATCAACTTTCAACATGTTAGCGGACATCATTCTCGGAGCTTTGCAGTTGTAGACCTGGTTAACCAACCAGGGCTCTTGGGGATCTGCTAACCGAGCAGGCACCGACATTCAATCTATGGAAAGTGTACCACTAATTTCTACTTGAAATTCAAAGCAGCATTCATATTTTAAGTAGTATAAACCCATAAACTGAAATGTTGGGAGATTATATGTATGCAACGTTTATTAGTATAAGAGGACCATTTTCTATACTATGTCTTTAATTATTGTTGTTGAGATTTTATTTTGGCTTGGCATATAATAAGTTCCGGAAGCAGCTAATAGTCCCCGGATCTCAATCCCTGGAAAATCCCCGGATATAACTCAAAGTCCTTTTAAACTAATGAAGCTAATTCTGTAAACTTTTTGCAGTAAACCTATAAACTAATACAGTGGATGTCGAACTAGTAGCGAATTCTCAAAAACAGTTGTATATCCGTGTGGTCCCCTCATGAAAGCGCGTGGTCTCCTCATTATAAGCGTGGTCCCCCTTAGTAAAATTTTCTCTTTTGGATATAACTCAAAGTCCCTGTAAACTAATGAAGCTAATCCTGTAAACTTTTTGCAGTAAACCTATAAACTAATACAGTGGATGTCGAACTAGTAGCGAATTCTCAAAAACAAATATATCAGCATGGTCCCCTCATGAAAGCGCGTGGTCCCCCTTAATAGCCTTTTCTCTTTTGGATATAACTCAAAGTCCTTGTAAACTGATGATGCTAATCTTGTAAACCTTTTGCAGTAAACCTTAAACTAATACAGTGGATGTCGAACTAGTAGTGAATTCTCAAAAACAATTATATATCCGTGTGGTCCCCTCATAAAAGAGCGTGGTCCCCGTTAGTAACCTTTTCTCTTTTGAATATAACTCAAAGTCCCTGTAAACTAATGAAGCTAATCCTGTAAACTTTTTGCAGTAAACCTATAAACTAATACAGTGGATGTCGAACTAGTAGCGAATTCTAAAAAACAATTATATATCCGCGTGGCCCCTCATGAAAGCGCGTGGTCCCCCTTAATAACCTTTTCTCTTTTGGATATAACTCAAAGTCCTTGTAAACTAATGAAACTAATCTTGTAAATCTTTTATAGTAAACCTATAAACTAATACAGTGGATGTCGAACTAGTAGCGAATTCTCAAAAACAATTATATATCCGCGTGGTCCCCGTTAGTAAATTTTTCTCTTTTGAATATAACTCAAAGTCCCTGTAAACTAATGAAGCTAATCCTGTAAATCTTTTGCAGTAAACCTCTAAACTAATACAGTGGATGTCGAATTAGTAGCGAATTCTCAAAAACAGTTATATATCCGCGTGGTCCCCTCATGAAAACGCGTGGTCCCCTCATTAAAAGCGCGTGGTCCCCTTAGTAACCTTTTCTTTTTTGTAAAAATGGAAAGTTTTACAGGGGGATTTTACGGGGATATGACAACGGGGGATAGTACCTTTTCTCTTAAGTTCCTATCTCTTAAGTAATATGGAATTTGACTTTTCTTGTATACAAGTATATTAAAGCTACAATATTGTTAAATACTCCCATCTTTCGAGTCAGTCAATTTGTGAATAAGATACTTTTTATTGAATATGATTGTATTTTTGGGGTTGTTATATACATATACTTTCTCGGATGCTTACAATACATATATATACTTATAGATTTATAAGGTTAGCCGCGCCATTGCTTACTTTCGTAAAAGGTTTTGCGAACTCAAGAAGGCCGCTTATGATGCTGAGGATGTGCTCAGCGAGTACTGGTACGAGGTTACACATGTCCAAGTAGAGGCAAGAAAGGGTTCTGAGGATTCCTTGAGCTTTAGAATTTGATAAGCCTCTCAAGATCCTCCTCCATGGCACGAGCACACTGCCTTTTTGAGTTATTAGAACTTGATGAAGAGGAAGAGGAAGAGTGTGCAGAGGCTGTAATTGAGGGGAGCAAATTGGTGGCTAGAGAGGTTATCAAATTCCCTGCCATTTTGCTCGGTAGATTAATTTATGTGAAGACAGGGAGGAAAGAACCTAATTATATGTGATTTGTGAAAATGAGAAACGAGTAAAGAGCAGCAGATCTGAGGTGGTAGTGGCGCGGAGCTAGTCAATGTTTATTTGACCTTTTCTTTTCTACATAACGAGAGTGGATGTATACTTTAGGTTGAGTGGGTCACTAATTATTACCTTGCCGTAGGGGAAGGTAAGCTCTTGGATGAACTGAATTTAATACTATAGTTGCCGTAAGGTAAGGTAAGGTAAGGTAAGCTCTTGGGGTCCCTATGGAGAACAGCTTGGGTCCGATGCCCATCGGACTAAAATTTGGGTCCGATGGATTTAGCGACCCTCCGATCCACTTTAAGATTGTGCGCACGAATTTTAAAGCAAATACGAAAATTGCGGGTGCGAATCTTAAAACATATTGGACAGCCATCAAACCATCGAACTCACTTTGAGTCCGATGGGCATCGGACCCAAATTGGTTCCGTCCCTATGTCTATAGTTGGAGTGGGGTCACTAATATAAAGCTTTAACCTGACGAGCCCATTATAAAGGCCCATTACAAAGGCCATTACAAAGGCCCACTAATATAAAACAATATAAAACTTTAACCTCACGAGCCAATTACAAAGGCCCACTAATATAAAACCCAAAATATGCACCTACATCTACAGTTCTACACCCGTTTTATTATCACAGCGGCAAATGTTGCACGCTTTGAAATACTTCAAACACCAAAAAAAATAAAAATTAATAAATTTCTAGTTAGAGTGTTGACTGGCCTTAATGCTGCTTTTGAAGAAACAACCCTACAAAAGAGGAGAATTTTACATAAGTGTTAGTGAAAATTCAAAAAGAAAACAAATATTTGTAGAAATTACGTGCAAATAAATGGGTGGCAATTTTGGAGCTTCCTTGCAACCTAAAATTTACTTTTGTCCCTACAGAACAAGAAATGCCATGCATAACCCTACAGAAAACCGGTAATATCATATCTACCCCTCAATTTTTAAATATTTATGCACCCCTGCTTCCCCATATTATTTCAAAATATCACTGAAGTAACCTCCCTCACAGTGCCATATGAATGTTCTTTTTTATTTAAGAAAAATGAAAACTTCTTTTTGAAGCTAAAAGGGATACATAATTACTTTTGTTTAAGAAGGCATATAGGAAATACTCTATTATGAAATTAAAAGTGCATATGAGAAAAGAGGCATAGAGGTATACTTGACACAATAGTTGCCAAGTAGCATGCCAATGCATTTGATTGCTGCCACAACAAATTCCTCCTGCAACATTAGCAAACATTTCTTACAGAGAAAAGGAAAAAGAGAAACACATTATTTTATATCAAATTATATTATTTTAAATGGCTTTATTGCAAAATTACCTTGGCAAACTCGATAAATCCATATCTGGTGCTGCTCTTCTGATCGCCCAGGAGTCTAATGCAAGATACCTACATAAATTATTTGTCATAGATCAAATTACCCAAAAAAAAAACATTATTTAGTTTCGTTCCTTTTAGGCTACTGTCCCTGTGGGAACCAAAAATTATGCAAAATAAATGGGCAGGATCTTATTTAGCAGCAACAAACATGTAATATAACAATAAAATGTTCATTTATCGAACCAGGAGCAATCTAATGAGTCGGCAAATTTTACCAAGAATTATGATTACAAAAAGTAAAAAAGTTAAGTGATGTAAAATACATATATTCAAATAAAAAAAATTATGAACCTCATTTGATTTATTACGATTTCCAATTTGAAGGTAAGGGCAGCCCCAATCGCAAACAAGTACTTCAGAGAGATGTTCGGAAAATAGATCTTCGTAAAAATATTTGGAAATATCTAAAAATTAATTGGAAAATAGCTTACTTAGCAGCAACAAATAAGTAATAAAAAAATGAAATATTCATTTGTCCAACAGTTTAGTCAGTCGGGAAATCCTACAAAGGCATATGACTACAGAAAGTTATAAGAAATTAAGTTCATTGGTGTAAAATTTAAAATATTCAAATAATAATAAATTACCATCCTGATGAAATTCCACTTTGAAAGTCAGGGCAGCCGCATTGATGAATACACACAACACAAGGCCCTGATGGAATTAATCCATCTGGCAGAGCACGAAGCTGTATACAGAATGTACTTAACAAACCTTTATGTGATGACATGCTCTGTCAGCCTATGTGTGGCTTTTCCACCAACTGCATGCAGTTCATCCATCATTAGTGATTTCAGGGATGAACATTTAGAAATTTGAAGTACAGCCAACATATTCAGATTCCCTAGTCCGGTAATCGACTCCAGTTGGTAACAACTTATAATATACAATTCTTCAAGCCGGGACAGCTGTTCCAGCTGAAAAACTCGAAACCTACTACTTATATCACAAAACTTGAGGTGCTTGAGTGTTGATGGGAAGAACAGAAAGGGAAAAACAGTGGTCGACTATAAATGTTATAAATGTTGTAAGAGATAAATTTCTTTGACGGCTGATATGTAGCACTTCATGAGAGGAATCACCGAAGGGCTTAGTAGAACCCACCAACTGCTGTCCATTCATCGTTACTGATTTCATTTTTGTACACAACATAATTTTCAGGTCAGCCAACATATCTAGATGCCCTAGTTTGGTAATTATGCAAACAGAATTTGAACTAGGAAAAAACTTATCACATACCTTGTCAAGATAACCCTGCACTATATTTATACTGCCAATGTAATCTTGCTTTTCTTTGCATAAATTATTGCTAGCATGCATAAAAGGTGTGTTTCATTTAGTGGATTATTTGAATATAATATTTTGTCTACATAGTTTTCTTACAAATTATTTTTTTTACCAATTTTTTCCTATATTTTGACTACAAAACAAGCTTCTGCCAAAAAAATCTGAGTTTCTGATCCAATTCTTCCGATTCCGGCCGATTCAACTGATTCCGATTCAACGGTCAAGTATCCGATTCCGATTCCGGTTCCGAGTTTCAGAACCATGATTCCACCAACTGCTGTTCTACCATCCTTATTGATTCCAAGGCTTTATAACATGAAATTTTCAGTTCAGCCAACATATCCAGATTCCCTAGCCTGGTAATCAACTCCAGGCAAGAACACACAAAAATATGCAATTGTTCAAGCTGGGAGGGCAGCTGCTCCAAATGCAGAACTCGGATACTAACACATATATCAATTGTGAGGTCCTTGAAAGTGTGAAGATTGCTGAATAGAATAGATTGAATATTGTAACATCCTTCTAACAAGACTTCTTGAATAGATTGTGGGAACTTTTTCGGAAAATAAAAACAGAACACAACAATTGATTTTTCTCACAACTTCATTTAATTCATCAACAGATACAAACACGGTATTTAAGATGGTGCATATCCCTAATTAAGCACCCCACTAACTCTATTACAAGTGCTGCCATATTTAGGCATCCACTAACCCCACTAATGTTGCTATAACTAGCCTATAACCAACCCACTACATGACAAACTAAATATAGAAACTACCCACTACTATAACCAACCCACTACATGATAAACTAAATATAGAAACTACCCACTACTCCCTACACACGTCTAAACAGAGAATGTGCTGCCTAAACCAGTTTATAATTAATTCTTAACAAAAATAAACCTGCAACTAAACTGCAATTTCTAGAAACTGTATCTCTAATGCACTTTGCTGCATACTTGGATTATTTTCAACACCACCCCTTAATCCAAAATCCAGCACATTCATCATGTCTCGACACCAGTTGAACTTCTCTCGTGTGAGTGATTTGGTCAGCACATCTGCAACTTGCTGGTTCGTGTTCACATACTGCAACTCTATCATCTTTTGCTCAATCAAATCTCGTATGAAATGGAGCCGAGTGTCTATGTGCTTTGTTCTGTTGTGATGCACCGAGTTGTTACTAATTGCAATTGTCGACTGATTATCACAATAGAGTATTGTTGCACCTTTCTGCTCACAATCTAACTCTTCCAATAAGCGCCTTAACCATGCACCTTGGCATGCTGCTGATGTTACTGCATTGTACTCAGGTTCTGCAGTTGATAGTGCAACTGTTGACTGTTTCTTCAAATTCCAACTTATTACGCTGTTGCCAAAGAAGAACACCTGACCTGTTGTGCTTTTTCGATCATCTATGCTGCCTGCCCAGTCACTATCGCTGTAGACTGTCAAACACGGTTCATCAACACCCTTGTACCACATACCATAGCTTGTTGTACCTGCAATGTACCTAAGAATTCGCTTTGCTGCTCCCATGTGTTGTTTAGTTGGATTCTACATGTATCTCTCAACCATTCCAACTGCATGTGTGATGTCTGGTCTTGTGTGCGTCAAGTACAATAGACCACCCACCAAACTCCTAAACCGAGTTGCATCTGCAGCTCTGGTTCTATCAATTGCTGTCAACTTCTCGTTTGTATTCATTGGAATTAGTACGGGATTGCAATCTTTTAATCCGAACTTTTCTACCAAGTCTCTTGCATACTTGCGTTGGGACACAAAGATTCTCCCCTTCTCTTGTTCAACCTCCAGACCTAGAAAGTTATGCATTTCTCCTAGATTGGTCATCTCAAACACACGCATCATTTGCTCTTTAAACTCCTTCACCATTGTGTCATCTGTGCCAAAATAAATCATATCATCAACATAGAGACATATCGCTGTTAAACCTCCTTTTTCTTTGAGTTTGACATAGAGATTAGGCTCATTTTTTCTTCTCTCAAATCCCAATTTCTGAAAATGTGCATCAATCTTGCTGTACCATGCACGAGGGGCCTGCTTCAAGCCGTATAATGCTTTGAACAAACGGTACACCCAATGTCACCACAAACCCTTCCGGTTGCTCAACATAAACCTCTTCTTTTAGTTCACTATTGAGGAATGCTGACTTCACATCAAATTGATAGATAGGTTGTCTCAACTGGGCAGCCATTGCAATCAACAACCGAACCGTTTCAAATCTTGCCACCGGGGAGAACGTCTCTAAATAGTCTATGCCTTACTTTTGCGCATATCCTGTTGCCACTAATCTTGCTTTACATTTTAATACACTGCCATCTGGACCAAATTTAGTCTTGTAAACCCATTTAACTCCAATTGCGTTGCGATCTTTTGGTAATTCCACCAACTTCCAGGTTTGGTTTTGCTCGATTGAACTCATTTCTTCTTTCATTGCTTGCACCCATTCCTTTCTTTCTACGGCTTCTTCATAGGACAATGGATCTGCTACATACAAAACCTGAGTTGCTTCATACAATTCTTGTAAGGATCGTACCTTTCTTCCTTTTGTATCCGGATCAACCATCTGATGTGATGTGATACTCGAGCTTGGACTGATTTGCGGCTGCTCACTGCTGCCTTCTTCTTCTTCATCTTTTATTTCTGCTATTGGTGTGTTGTCTTCCTCCATAGACCAACTCCAACTAGCATTCTCATCGAACATGATATTTCTACCGACTATAATCTTCTTTGTCACCAGATTAAACAACCTATAGCCTTTAGATTGTATGCAATACCCAATGAACACACACTTTTCAGATTTTGAGTCCAGTTTTTTTCGGTTTTGTGTACTTATGAGAGTGTAAGCAATGCACCCAAAAACACACATATGCCCCACACTGGGCTTCCTTTCAAACCACGCTTCAAACGGTATTTTGTTCATCACTGCCTTGGTTGGTGACAGATTTAGAACATATACCGTTGTTGCTACTGCTTCAGCCCAAAAACTATTCGGCATACCTTTAGATTTCAGCATACTTCTTGCTAGTTCTACTAACGTGCGGTTCTTGTGTTCAGCTACACCGTTTTGCTCAGGTGTGTATGGAGTGGTCAGCTGCTGTAGCACCCCTTCTTTCTCACAAAACTGCTTGAATTCTTTTGATTTAAACTCACCACCACGATATGATCTTAGAGCTTTCAGCCTAGCCCCTGTTTGCGTCTCTGCCATAGCTTTGAACCTTTTGAACAGCCCAAACGCTTCACTTTTATAGCTAAGAAAATATACCCAAGTCATCGTACTGTAATCATTGATAAATAACATGAAATACTTACTTCCTCCCATGGATTCAACCTCCATAGGCCCGCACAAGTCAGTATGCACCAACTCGAGTACCTTGGTTGCACGCATCGACTGATCTTTTGGAAATGGCAGCTTCGATTGCTTGCCAAATACACATCCTTCACATAACCCGGTTTCACCAATTTCGGGTAACCTATTCACCATTTCCTTTTGATTCAACAATCTCAAACCATTCATGTTTAGATGACCATACCTTAAATGCCATAGCTCGCTGGAACTAATCCCCTTGGCTGCAGGTGCCTTGTCTTTCACCTTGGCTATCTCTAGAGGGAACAAGTTATTTTGTGTCTTCTTGATTGTTTCCATCGTCTGATCCGTGGCTGCATCTACAATTCTGCAATTGTCGCCTTCAAACTTGATGGTACACCCATTGTCCATCATCTGACCGATGCTGAGTAGGTTTTGGGACAGTTGAGGAATATAGTACACATCATGTAGCATCCGTGTATTGTGACTGCTGGTCTGCACGGCTACTCTTCATTTTCCTTCAACATGAATCTCTTTATCGTCACCAAGCTTTACTGCCTTCTTGTATGACTCATTTAATTCATCAAATAGATGTTTGAAACCTGTCATATGGTTTGAGCACCCTCTGTCCAAAAACCAGATTTGACTCACATCTGATTCTTCATCGGTTTTGGCCATGAACAATTGTGGTTGATTGCTCTTCTCTTCAACAAAACTTGCTTGTCCTTCTTCTCTTTTCTTCTTGTAGCAGTCGGCCTGCACATGACCGGGCTTGTGGCAGTAATAGCACTCCACTTCTTGACCTTCTTCTCTCTGTTTCTTGTAGCAATCGACTTGCATATGCCCTTTCTTGTGACAGTAGTAGCATTCTATATCTTTCTTTGGTTGATTAGAATGTGGTTGATTGTAACTCGGCTTGCCTCTGCCTCTGCCGCCTTGACTGCCTCGACCTCTGCTGTAACCTTGGCCTCTACCTCTGCCTTGCTGTTGGCTTCTTGAGGAATCGCCCTTGGTATAGAAAGCTCTGGTGTCGTCCTTCACTTCTGATTGGTTGAGACGAACTTCATGGACTTGCAGTGATCCCATCAACTCATCAAACGTGTAGGTGGACAGATCTTTGGATTCTTCGATCGCTGCTACCACATGATCAAACTTGGTTGTCAGGCTGCGCAACACCTTCATCACAACCGTCTTTTCTGGAAGATCTTCTCCACAGCTTCGAATTTGGTTGACTATTGTTGTAACTTACATGAAGAAGGATTGAACTGACTCGCCTTGTTTCATGTTCAATGTCTCAAACTCCCGTCTCAAGCCCTGCAACTTGATAGCTACCACCTTGGAACTTCCCTGAAATGCGGTTTTCAGAGTAGTCCATGCTTGGTTTGCTGTTTCTGCTGCTGCAATCTTCGCAAACACCGATTCGTGTACGGCTTGCTGAATGAAGAAGAGCGCCTTTGCATCTCGCTTGGCTGTGTCGATTGGTGTCAGATCAGGATTCGGTATTCCCTTGTCTACTAGTTCCCACAAGCCATAAGATTTCAGCATAGTTCGTATCTTGATGCTCCAAAATTCGTAACTCTCACCCTTGAACAAAGGTACGTCTGGTTGGACATGCTAATGGTGGTGTTGTTGCCTGCGTCGGCCATTAGAACAACCTCGCTCTGATACCAATTTTGTTGGAACTTTTTCGGAAAATAAAAAATAACACAGCAATTTATTTTTCTCACAACTTCATTTAATTCATCAACAGATACAAACACGGTATTTAAGTTGGTGCATATCCCTAATTAAGCACCCCACTAACTCTATTACAAGTGCTGCCATATTTAGGCATCCACTAACCCCACTAACGTTGCTATAACTAGCCTATAACCAACCCACTACATGACAAACTAAATATATAAACTACCCACTACTATAACCAACCCACTACATGACAAACTAAATATAGAAACTACCCACTACTCCCTGCACACGTCTAAACAGAGAATGTGCTGCCTAAACCAGTTTATAATTAATTCTTAACAAAAATAAACCTGCAACTAAATTGCAACTTCTAGAAACTGTATCTCTTATGCACTTTGCTGCTGACTTGGATTATTTTCAACATAGACTGCAAGGAAGATGGATGCGTCATCCATCCCGGTATTGTGGAAGAAGAATTATGTCTTACTTGAAGTTTTTTGAGGTTAGGATGTGGATGGACGGATTCTAACCAAGAAAAATGATCGCCTTGCGCTGATAAGCACGGCAGGTTTTCAGCCCCGTTGTCGGGGTGTGACATACAGTGTGATGCACGCTGTGTGGTCTGCCAGCAATGTCCGATAGAAATAGCATTACACATCTTCTTTCAATGCAATCACGCGAGGAGATGTTGGACAAGAATGAATACGTTGCTCGGTTTCAAAATTTTACGCATTGGAGACACAGTTCAAGCAACGATAGAAAAATCATGGGGAGCATGTAGGATAAGGTTCTCAAGGAAACAGTGGGCTTCCAACTTCTTCGCAGTTTGCTGGTTTCTGTGGAGAGCACGTAATAAAAAAAATCTTTGAAGGGTGTGAAACAGAGCCTGGATAGATAGCACAACATGCCAGGAGAGAAGCAAAATTGTGGAGCCAGCTTTGTTGACTAGTGCAACAGTTTTGCTTGTTTTAGCTTATGCTAACTACTTTGTATTTTGTTTGTAGTTCGTATTTGTTGTTTCTCGTTGGTTCTTGGAAACAATTGTAATTACACCTCATAGCCACTATCAAGTTATAAAAAATAAAAATAATCATTCAATATTTAATAATTAATTGAGATATTTGATATATAATAGGACATAATTGCACGCGCTACTTGGTTCAAAACCGAATGTTAGACTAACACACATATCCGAGATAAATAATTGGCTGAGGGGTTTTGGTAATTTTTTTGAAGAAGGGGTATTGGAAATTGTTGAGGGGTTTATCTCATGTCATCAGATGCTTCAGATCCAAAACTAATTTCCAAATACAAATGTAGTCTTCGAATAGTTTCTACCAGAATCGTCAATCTAAATTAATCGGAACATCAATGGCCGAGAGGGCTCTTCCTCCCCAACTCTCTCTCTATGTATATTAAAATTTAATTGATTTTTTTTTTAAGTTTGTATATATTTTTGCCCCCTTAAAAAGTGGCAAATGTGTGTTTGTAGCCTATTAGTTATTAGAGTTTCATTTTGAAGTTTGGAAGGTCCTGGGTTCAATTCCTAGTGACCAAATTATTTTTGACTTTTCACATATTATGTATTTACATATAGTTTAACCTCTCATATTCAATTTTTTTAGTTCCGTATCAACTCTCTGCTCTCTCCTTCTATTCTAGTTTCATTTCTCCTCGCTCTCTCAACCTGATGTGCTCTCTTTTCTTTCAACCTCATGGCCTGCATGTCCCCGAAGCACCTCTCTGTTGGATTTATTGCCAACCTCGTTGGATTTAATGCCAACATTGAGCATATATGTAATCTAATTATGAATTGTTTACTGTCATATATGGTTGTCAATTAAAGTTATCAAATAAGATAATAGACAATCAATGAATATTCATTACGATGTGCTACATAAATTTGTAGAACAATTTAGGCAAAAATCAAATCATTGATGGACAGATTCTGAGGTTTGCAATTTAGAAAACTATCATTTAAGAGGATTGTGTGGGCCACACGGATATCAATGCATCCGCACAGATTTTAATGTGACATCACGGTTTTTGATGCAGTCGCACAAAATACATTTTTCAAGTTGGCAGATAACCAGATAGGTTACTATATATAAGGATTGGTCCCCAAGGCACAAAATACGTTTTCTCTTTAGAAAAATACAGCTCTGTGTGCCTTCTCTTCTTCCACCATCAAAGAATAGAGAAGATAAATTCATTAGAAAATTTGGAGAGGATTTCTCAATGGCCATATCTTACTGTCTTGGAATACTTGATTCATGACCATATGACGAAAAGGCGAGAAGGGCTTCTTGCCATTGAAGACTTGTCTCGTGCTCACGAAGACGGCTGTTGCTCTACCAAGGCTTTGGATATTCCATGACAAATAGCATGGAATCATGTATTATGTTCCGCACTTCTGATTTATGTTTTGGGTCTCTTTGGCATAGGACGGTCCTTAGGTTAAGGTGGGAACTGTTTCTCCTTCCCTGGGGTATAAGTGTTTGACCCCTAGATGAGATGTAATTGTTTGATCTCTAGATAAGGAGTAATTGTTTGGCCTTTAGGATTCTCCAACACTCTCTTCCTTTCTCTCTTCAGCTTCATTCCTGCCTTGTTCCCTAGGTTTCTCTTCTAATACGATTTTCATGACTACTCTAATGGACATGCGTATGCTAAGTGTGGCAGTACTGACATTGCCACGTCGAATGTGGTACTATCTTGATTTGTATTATGTGGTCATCCTCAACTTCCACCATCACTTGTGTAGTGGTGTATAATCAATTTTATGCCTCATGCATGAAACACCCAATATCCTACGGTAATTGCTGTTCTCGCCGAATACAGTCAGCTAGGCACAATTGGCTTGCCTATGGTGCAGAGGTTCATTCATGCATGATCATTGAAACTCAATTCAGAATCATTGTACATAACTAGGGGCAGATGGATGTACAAGCAAAGGGGTGTTAATGGCTAAGTACCCCTATGAATTAAATTTTTTTATTTTTGTCCATCAAAATTTTTAATGTTTACAAAAAATAATACTATTAGTTCCATCATAAAGTGAAATTAGACATTTACTTATTCAACACTCCCCCCTCTCAATTTTCTGGTTCCATCCCTCTCAATACTATATTTTTTAGGCATTCTCTACGAAAGAACAAATCACTATCGGTAATCAACAGATTATTAAATTACAGTACGGTCAATCACTGCTTGACTGTACTTGCACAAATCTTAAATAAAGTAAAATGTAAGCACGCTACAAGAAAAGCATATCTAGGTAAATGGAAAACAAATAATGTCCTGTAAAATAAAAAAAGCCACTACAACATAAGAACTGCTTCAGTGCTTTACATGATTATCTAAATGATTCAAGACAAGATGAGTTCTCGTAATTTAAAACCATTGAATTATCTATACTAGTGCACAGGGGCGGATCCAGAATTTTCGTCTGGGGGGGAGGGTAAAGTTAAT
Source organism: Carex myosuroides (assembly GCA_028015225.1). NCBI lineage: Eukaryota > Viridiplantae > Streptophyta > Magnoliopsida > Poales > Cyperaceae > Carex > Carex myosuroides. Next base: position 14,969,787 of record CM051464.1, on the reverse strand, counting down.
CCGGGCCAATATATCTCCATAGAAAATCATCCAAGAAGGGGCGGAGGGGACAGAGGGGGCAAAGAGGTCAGAGGGGGCAGAGGGGGCAAGGCCTAGCCCTCCGCTGCAACTGCAACAATCACAGATATTAATAGAAACAGGAAGACCGAAGAAAGCCCCCACATGTGATCAGATAAATATGGATATACAGACCACCTGATGTTCTTGGGGTTTAAATCACTAGCTACATATGGAATGTGTGTCAGTAGTTTTGATTCCACCCTGGAACGCGTATAAGGTAGTCGGAGTGTTGCTACAATGCTTTGGAGAGTATAGATGGCAGTATACGTGAGAATTAGAGACCCAATAGAACGCAAAGGAGCTAGCACCAGATACAGACCTAATCCCAGTGCAATGAACATGCACCATGCAGCACAAGTAAACAAATCCATGGATTCATCAATGTTCCTTTCCATCCTATCAAAATTTTGAACCCTCGAGCTGTGTATGAGGTGCGTAGTAGCCAAGAAGGAAAAAATAAATGCAAAGAGGTCTGCTAAGACAAATGCCCTGAACATATATTTCCTTCCTAGAATTGGGGTGCCTGTTTCTTGATTGGTACCTCCTGGAAGAGTAAAAGCTGCAGCAAATGTTACTGTCACAATAAGCACAGAACCCAGGCCCACTTGTTGGTTTTTGCGCAAGACAAACAAAGAACAGAGACACAGAATTTCTGGATACAAAAAACAGAGACAAAATATTTCTGCTGAAATAAAACTCTATAACTTCTTAATAAAAACTGATTACAACTTCTGAATATATAGCACAACTAATAGGCTGAACCTAGACACTTGCTACATATCAGGACTCAACTAAAAATAGAAAAAACTAACCCCACTACTTCTTCTAATTAAAGACAAACACTCTTCAGCAAGTAATCTAATTATAGAACTTCTATTACACGCTAAACAATTCTAAAACTGCTGCTACTGCTGCTCTAAATCTGGAACTGCTGCTCTAAATTCGGATTCTGATTTTTGTATCAATATTCAACACTCCCCCTTGATACAAAATCCCCAACTCCAAGTGCTGATCTAAATTGTTCAAATTTGCTTCGTGCTAATGCCTTCGTAAGCACGTCTGCGACCTGCTTGTCGGTATTGACATATCTGACCTCAACATCACCATTTGTTACAAGGTCACGAATGAAATGAACTCGTATGTCAATATGCTTGGTCCTTCCGTGAAATGCTGGATTTTGCGTCATTGCTATTGTTGATTGGTTGTCACAAAATATCACTGTAGGCTGCTGTTGTTCTTGTTCAAAATCTGCTAGTATGCGCCTTAACCAAACTGCTTGACATGCTGCTGAACTGACTGCTGAATATTCGGCCTCAGTGGTTGACAATGCTACGGTTGCTTGCTTCTTTGAGCTCCATGAAACTGCACCTGTGCCTAGTGTAAACATGTGCCCGGATGTGCTCTTACGATCTTCTGCACAACCTGCCCAATCACTGTCACTATAACCGACTAACTTGAAGTTGTTAGTGCTTTCATACCACATACCATAGTCAGCTGTTCCTGCAATATAATTCAAAATTCTCTTGGCTGTGCCAAAGTGATGCTTTGTTGGGTTTTGCATGTGCCTTGAGACCACACCAACTGCGTAAGAAATATCCGGCCTTGTGTGAGTTAAATACATCAATCCACCAATCAAACTTCTGTACTTAGTAGCATCAGCTGGACCCGAGCCATCATCCTTTTCTAGCTTCTCATTCACATTCATGGGAGTTGATGCTATCTTGCTTTCCTTAATCCCAAATTTCTTCAAAAGATCACTTGCATACTTCCTTTGAGATACAAAAAAGCTACCACATTCTTGCTCTACTTCCAAACCGAGAAAATAATGTAACAACCCAAGATCAGTCATCTCGAATTCTCCTTTCATATTGATCCGAAATTCATCTAACAACCTTTCACTTGTGCTCATATAAATCATATCATCCACATATAAGCACACAATTAACAATTCTCCTTTTTCACCCTTTTTAACATACAAATTGGGTTCACTCTTGCTTCTCTCAAAACCAGAATTGATGAAATACGAATCAATTTTGCTATACCATGCCCTTGGTGCTTGCTTCAAACCATACAACGCCTTTGTTAGCTTGTACACACAATCCTCCTTGCCTTTCACCTCAAAGCCTCTTGGTTGCTCAACATAGACTTCCTCTATTAATTCTCCATTGAGAAGGGCAGATTTGACATCAAATTGATACACATTTCTTTTTAATTGGGCTGCCAAGGCTAACAACAATCTCACCGTTTCAAACCGTGCAACCGGTGAAAATGTTTCTTCATAATCTACGCCATATTCTTGTGCGTAACCCTTTGCCACAAGTCTAGCTTTGAACTTTTGAACACTCCCATCTGGACCGAATTTAGTTTTGAAAACCCATTTTAAACCAATGACATTTTTACATTTAGGAAGTTCCATCAATTCCCAAGTTTTGTTCTTTTCGATTGCTTGTATCTCTTCTTCCATTGCCTTGCACCATTCTCCCTTTCTTGCGGCTTCTTCATAGGTTGTAGGATCTGAAACGAAGAGAATTTGTGTAGTTTCATACAACTCTTGCACAGTTTTGGTCTTTCTACCAGCAGTTATATCGGGACTGCGATTACGCCTCCTATAAACCTTTGTTGCAGTTTCGGTTCTTGAATTCTCATGTGCAGAACTCGGGTTCTCTTGTTCAGAATCAGAATGGTTGCTAGTTTGATCTTCTACTTCAGCACTTTCGGCTGGTACAAGCTCTATCTCCTCTTCGGTTGTACCCCACTTCCAATTTGCATTTTCATCAAAGATTACATTTCTACTCACCATAATCTTACCATTGTTTGGGTTGTACAATCTATAACCTTTAGATTGTATGCAGTAACCAATAAACAAGCATTTTTCTGATTTTTCGTCCAGCTTTGTTCTTCTTTGTGATGGTATTAAGGTATATGCAATACAACCGAATACCCTTAGATGCCCAACTCCAGGTTTTCTTTCAAACCATGCCTCAAAAGGAGTTTTATTCATCACGGCTTTGGTTGGAGAAAGATTCAGAACATAAACTGCAGTTGCTACTGCTTCTGCCCAGAAAATATTCGGCATACCTTTAGATTTCAGCATACTTCTTGCTAGTTCTACTACCGTACGGTTCTTGCGTTCAGCTACACCGTTTTGCTCAGGTGTATACGGAGAGGTCAGCTGCTGTAGCACCCCTTCTTTCTCACAAAATTGCTTGAATTCTTTTGATTGGAACTCACCACCACGATCTGATCTTAACGCTTTCAGCCTAGCCCCTGTTTGCGTTTCTGCCATGGCTTTAAACCTTTTGAACAGCCCAAATGCTTCACTTTTATAACTAAGAAAATATACCCATGTCATCCTGCTATAATCATCGATAAATAGCATGAAATACTTACTTCCTCCCATGGATTCAACCTCCATAGGCCCACATAAGTCAGTATGCACCAATTCGAGTACCTTGGTTGCACGCAACGACTGATCTTTTGGAAATGGCAGCTTTGATTGCTTGCCTAACACACATCCTTCACATAACCCAATTTCACCAATTTCGGGTAACCCATTCACCATTTTCTTTTGATTCAACAATTTTAAACCATTCATGTTTAGATGGCCATACCTTAAATGCCATAGCTCGCTTGAACTAATCTCCTTGGCTGCAAGTGCCTTGTCTTTCACCTTGGTTATCTCCAGAGGGAACAAGTTGTTTTGTGTCTTCTTGATAGTTGCCATCGTCTGATCCATGGCTGCATCAACAATTCTACAATTGTCGCCTTCAAACTTGATGGTACACCCGCTGTCCATCATTTGACCGATGCTAAGTAGGTTGTGGGATAGTTGAGGAATATAGTACACATCATGTAGTATCCGTGTATTGTGACTGCTGGTCTGCACGGCTATATTCCCTTTCCCTTCAACTTGAATCTCTTTATCATCACCAAGCTTTACCACCTTCTTGTATGATTCATCTAATTCATCAAAAAGATGTTTAAAACCCGTCATATGGTTTGAGCAACCGCTGTCCAAAAACCAGATTTGAATTTCATCTGATTCTTCATCGGTTTTGGCCATGAACAACAGTGCTTGATTGCCCTTCTCTTCAACAAAAGAAGCCTGTCCTTCTCTTTTCTTCTTGTAACAGTCGGCTTGCATATGACCGGGCTTGTGGCAGTAATAGCACTCCACGTCTTGACTTTCTTCTCTCTGTTTCTTGTAGCAATCGGCTTGCATATGCCCTTTCTTGTGACAATAGTAGCATTCTACATCTTTTTTCGGTTGATTAGATTGCTGCTGATTGTAACTTGGCTTGCCTCTGCCTCCGCTGCCTTGATTGCTTCGACCTCTGCTGTAACCTTGGCCTCTACCTCTGCCTTGCTGTTGGCTTCTTGAGGAATTGCCCTTGGTATAAAAAGCTTTGGTGTCATCCTTCACCTCTGATCGGTTGAGTCGAACTTCATGGACCTGCAGTGATCCCATCAACTCATCAAACGTGTAGGTGGACAGATCTTTGGATTCTTCGATTGCCGCCACCACGTGATCAAACTTGGTTGTTAGGCTGCGCAACACCTTCAATACAACCGTTTTTTCTGGAAGATCTTCTCCACAGCTTCGGATTTGGTTGACTATTGTTGAAACTTGCGTGAAGAAGGATTGAACTGACTCGCCTTGTTTCATGCTCAAAGTCTCAAACTCCTGTCTCAAGCCCTGCAACTTGATAGCTACTACCTTGGAACTTCCCTGAAATGCGGTTTTCAGAGTAGACCAGGCCTCGTTTGCTGTTTCTGCTGCTGCAATCTTCGCAAACACCGATTCATGTACGGCTTGCTGAATGAAGAAGAGCGCCTTTGCATCTTGCTTGGCTGTTTCTCTTGGTGTCGGATCAGGATTCGGTATTCCCTTGTTGACTAGTTCCCACAAGCCTTGAGATTTCAGCATAGTTCGCATCTTGATGCTCCAGAATTCGTAACTCTCACCCTTGAACAGAGGTACCGTCTGACTGGACATGCTGATGCTGTTACCTACTTCAGCCATTGAATCAACCTGGCTCTGATACCAATTTGTTGGTTTTTGCGCAAGACAAACAAAGAACAGAGACACAGAATTTCTGGATACAAAAAACAGAGACAAAATATTTCTGCTGAAATAAAACTCTATAACTTCTTAATAAAAACTGATTACAACTTCTGAATATATAGCACAACTAATAGGCTGAACCTAGACACTTGCTACATATCAGGACTCAACTAAAAATAGAAAAAACTAACCCCACTACTTCTTCTAATTAAAGACAAACACTCTTCAGCAAGTAATCTAATTATAGAACTTCTATTACACGCTAAACAATTCTAAAACTGCTGCTACTGCTGCTCTAAATCTGGAACTGCTGCTCTAAATTCGGATTCTGATTTTTGTATCAATATTCAACACCACTAACTGGGCTTTGGCCATCAAACTCTCTGAGTTCGTTTTAGCACGTCTTGCGTCCGTTGTCGAAATGTGGTCCTCTTTGGTGCCTCTAAATAACTCTGTTTCTGACATTTGGTCTTTAGTGTAGTCCTGAAACCAACCTGTACTGAAACGAGCTCCTCTTTTTTTAACGTAAAATTCACCCAAGGCATCCCTTCTCTTCAATCTTCCAAAAAGACTACCTTCCTAGAAAAGGAAAAGGAAAAGGAACATATAAGTTGGATTGGCAAAGTTGATGTACTAGATCCTAAGGAATAGCTTAACCCAATGAATTCAGCTCTGAAGGAAGTTGAAGTTTCAAAACAAATTACAAAACCACACAATTAGATCTATATGTTTAAGATGTGTATATGCAGGTAAGCCTACAAGAGAAGAAACCACTTCTTTTAGAAATGGCTACTGCACCAGTTAAATATGCAATGGATATATGGTTGGGCACACACTTCCATGCACAAGTGGAAGCACCAAATAGCTAGAAAATAAACAACATGCTTTGGAAAAGGTGCAGAAGTAGAAGGCAACATTTGGATAAATCTTGGAATGCCTCAATAAATCAAGTCCGGCTGTCACCTATTTTAAAGAAAAGAAAATTCGACCAAGGTTGATGAGAAATAGTGGGCAGCTAACCTGAGTGTTCCTTGCAGATTTCCTAAGTTGAATCACCGAAAGGTCGAAAGCTGTTAGACATTCCTTGTTTTGTAAAGTCAGGTCTAATTCATTGTTCTCCAAAAGAGATAGCATAACATCATTATATTCATGTTCTGCCGCGAAATGTAATGGTGTGTTTCCTTTGTTATCCATTGTGTTTGCCATTCTATTCAACATTTTCTTCCAGTAGGAGATGGGAAGCTCCTTTTTTGAATCTTTAAGCAATTTAAAGATAACATTTGACTTCTTCGCTTCTATGGCAATGTGTAGGAAGTTCCTACCGTTACAGTCAAGTAGCTGACCTGAATCAAGGCACCTTTGTAAGAGAAGGACAATCATTTTTACATGGCCCATTCGTGCTGCAGTATGCACAGGAAATGATCCGTGTGAATCTGGGATGTATACCAAGGACGGATCTTTATCCAATAGGAGTTTGGCAATCTTATGATTTCCAGTTGATGCTACGAAGTAGAGAGGAGTTCTCCCTGTTTCATCCACCCACCTATCAAGTGGTTCTGAGTACAGTTGTAATAGTTCTTCGGTGAGTCCTGTCAATAAGATAACACAGAGAAGTTCAATTAGGCAAACCATAGTTTTTGTTTTAGTAAGCAATAATCCTTCCTTGCTGAATGAGAAGCAGCTGACTGAAAGTATTTTGCATCCTTTTTTTACACTCTATTAGCCACATGTACCATTAGTGCATCTGTGCATAATATATAGAAACATACTACAAACTTTTTTAAAGCATTGGAAGAAGTTCATCTTATAGGGTATATTGTGATTACAGAGTGAGACTTCAGTTAAATTGGATTTCAACATTTGATTGAGAATGGACTGAAGTAGGGTGACAGCATTACTGACATATTGTCACTTTAATTTCATAAAAGGAGAACTCGAAAAGAGACCTGTTAATAAGAACTAGAATTAATTTAATTTGTGCTCTTACTTGAGGAATTGTAGGTATTTTATGGCGCTCCGTTCTAACCAATGGGCATGTATGACACAGCCGGCAATAACTTGTACAATGTTTATACTCTGTGCACTTTACATGAGAAAAGAAGCTGGAAGATGCAACAAGGTGACTTATTCCTTTTTTGTTTCCTTATAAATGGAGGTTGTTGCGTTCCCACTTAATTAGTGGAAAACTAGGTTACTCTATGTTGTTTTCCTAGAAGTTCTGAATTTATGATGTCCTCAAAATCATGTTATAACTCAGTATTTATTAAGTAAAGTCATTTGGTAGAGCTATGAAGCCAAAGGCTAAGGGTGTTCATTGATTGATTTGGTTCAAACAGAACTAAAATTAGTCCAGCCAAGTAATTCACCATTAACCAAAATACAAATTGGATCGACTAAATAATCTGATCAACTGAATTAGACACTGAACCAAATAAACCAAAGTTAATTTCGTTTTAACTAAATTGGTATGAAAAATTCAAATAATAATTGTAATATGAATATCAAGTATAGCTAATTTATGTATAATACGTGTTATATTACAATACTAACACAATACTAATAAATACTTGATTTGTTCTATCTCTTCAGTTTATTTGAAATTTGGCAAAATAAAGGAAAAAACCAAACTGATTTAACCAAAATAAATTTTATGGTTGATAAAAGTAAAGAAAATGCATCGTCTGATTAAACTTAGCAAGAAACTGCTGTCTCAAGTTGAATAACAAAAATCAATCGATATTGTTATGTACCTGGGTCTTGGAGTACTGCAGCATGCAATGCCGTCTGCCTTTTTGGTCCTGCGTAAAAAGCTGGTGTAATTTGGTGATTCAACATTTTTGCCACCATATTCTGTACCACATCGAGCGATCCCCTTGCAGTAGCCAAATACAAGGGAGAGACAGAATCATTGTTGACCAGGCCCGCCAATTCCAGATCTTCTCTCATTAGAGCCGAGACAACAACTCCATGACCGTGTCTGGCAGCTTCATGTAAGGCTGTTTCCCCTAGGCAGTTCTTTTGTCTAAGCATCTCTTTCAACCCAGCCTCACGGAATTCCAAATTGGCATTTGCCATCAACCTCAAAATAGTGTTTACATGCCCATATCTTGCAGCATGGTGGAAGGGTGTCTCATTTCTTACATTGCGTTCCTTCAGCAATGAGCTATCTTTCATACAGATTGCTGACACAAGATTTCCGTGGTCATTGGCAGAGAGTATGTGAAGAATGGTATTCTCCATACCTGCAAAAGCAATCGTCAATTTTCATTTTGGCCGGTATTATTATAAAATGCAGACTAGTCTTCTACTTGGGTCAGGCAGGTTTGGGTTAGGATCTTTCTTTTTCTTTTTTTCTCATTTCAGGCAGGTCCTGGTAGACTCCATGCCTGGACTTCATGTTGTAGATCTGTTCAAGGATCAATTGGGTCGATCGAGCTTTATTAGGTTGTGAGTTAATAAGGTCGGTATTATTTTGTGTGCTGGTTAATCAAATTGGGATCCAAGTCGGCCGAATTTTTTGACAGTTGGTCCTCATGTAAGAAACTATTTGAACAGTCGGTATTTAGTTAATAAGGGTTAAAATAGGCCGGTATTTACTGATCATTAATTATTTCCAATGTTTTAAAATTCGGTGATATAATTCTGATACCCAAATTATACATAAAAAAGTCACTAATAATGAAAAGTGATTCATGAAATAAAATTCATGATAAAATTATACATAAAAAATCATGAATTTTGATATAAAGAAAACCATAAAAACTCAAGAGTGAATTTATATGAATTTATCAAGTTCTGGAGACAATTCTGGGTGCACAGAATGGGGGTACACCTAACAGAAACCCTAATCAACTCCTTGCTGTCCGCATATGCATCCGCATGGACGGTGCCGCATGTAGTTTATGCGTCAGCATGACCACATATTCAAATCTGCATACACATGACTGCATGACATTTTGAACCCGTCAGCAAACCGCATACACATATGCGGTCCATGCGACCGCATTTAAAAACACCGATTATTTCTGATATTTGGATGGTCTATTCTTTTAGTTTACCATATTCTACTATTATTTATCATTAGATAGATGAGTTCTAGCTTTTAAACGAAACACTATAATCATTCCCAATCGACTAGTCAATTAACTGTTCCAATTCTCCAGACCCAACAAAAAAAAAAAAGAAAAAAACTAACGGTTGAAATTAAAAACGGACTATAACATAAGCTCTGAAGAAAGTGTGATTCTGGTTCAACCTCTAGATTTCAGCATAACACCAGTGAAATTTAAATTTACATTGTTACACCCGGGCCTTCATTTCTGAACAATTCAAAAGAGGCCCATTTTGATATTTTCAATTATTGGAAGCAGTGGGAGTTTATGACCCATTTTAATATTCATGGATCATGATACTTGTGGTACCGTATCGACCATAGCTTCCAAGTTTACTCTTAGTGCTTATAGCAGAGTTTTGACTAATGGTCGTAACAGTTTGACAAATAAAGCTTTTGAAATTATACTTGTATGCCTAAAAGATTTGGTTGGATGTCTAACAAAAAGCACATGACCAATCCAAACTAATGTTCAAAGTACCGAGTACATGGCATCAAGGATGATATGATGATTATGAATGGGGATATTAAAGAGACCATTCGGTGACGAAAGTAGAATTAAATCTTAATCCGCACTAAGGAGCTCATGTTCGATTGTCTTAATCCATAGATATATAGATGCTAATGAGGTTTAATCCAGGGGTAAGATTCCTTAAGGCACAGTCAGGGATTAAGATTTTAGGCCAAAAAAAAAAACTAAAAGATATTTCCTAATCCTTGCTAAGCAATCAATGTTCGAAAGGATTAAACAACTAAGGATAATAGGATTAGTCAAGGTTGTTAGAGACAGTCAAAGCTGTTAAGCTTGGTAGTTAGGAATTATGTAGCTTCTTCTACAAGATTCTACAAGGCTATATAAAGTGTTAAAAATGTGATACAAAATTAGATTGAAGGTTCTAGAGGCACTGGTACTGCTGGCCAGATTTAGAGTTGCAGTTTTTATCAAGAATAGAAACGTGTAACATGTTCTAGGAGTCCTATAATTAGATTACTTAGTGGAGAGTATGTGTCTTTAATTAGGAGAGTTAGTGGGCTGGTTAATTTCCTATTTTTAGAGTAGATTAGAGTAGTGGATGTGGGGGAACAGCAGTTTCCTTTTTTAGTTTCTGTTTTATGTTAAATACTTGAGTTGTAGTCCGAAATAATCATTGAGTTAATAAGAATTTCTGCAGCAAATTCAACTCTTTCAATTTCCGCAATCTTAAGTTCTTTCCAACATTTGGTATCAGAGCAAACTTCGATCAACAAACTCCAAAACTCTGAAATGGCGGACAGCAGCTCCACCACAGTCAATGTTACTCAACCAGCAATTCCTCTGTTCAAAGGCGATAATTATGAGTTTTGGAGTATCAAGATGTCAACCTTGTTCAAGTCACATGGTCTATGGGACTTGATAGCAAATAGTGCACCAGAACCAGATCCGAACCAGCAAGAAACTCAGAAGAAAGATGCAAGGGCGCTGTTCTTCATCCAACAAGCAGTTCATGATACCATCTTCTCGAAAATTGCAGCAGCCACCAACGCAAAGGAGGCATGGACAACCTTGAAAACAGCATTTCAAGGAAGTTCTCGGGTTATGGCAATTAAGCTTCAAGGTCTACGCAGAGATTTTGAAACATTGCAGATGGACAAAGAAGAATCGGTGCAGATTTTTCTGTCAAGAGTACAAGGAGTTGTCAACCAAATTCGAGCATATGGAGATACCATCTCAGAGCAAACCGTGGTGGCCAAGGTGCTAAGAAGTCTAACAACGAAGTTTGATCATGTGGTGGCGGCAATCGAAGAGTCCAAAGATCTAGCAACCTACACTTTTGATGAACTCATGGGGTCACTGCAGACTCATGAAGCAAGGATGTCAAAAGCTGAAGATAAAGGTGACGACAAGGCGTTTTACACGAAGGGGGAGTCATCAAGAGGCAGATCTAATGGCTACCCAAGAGGCCGAGGCAGAGGAAGCAACAACTCAAGCCGAGGCAGCCACAATCCCAGCAGAGGACGGGCTAATTCCAGCAGAGGAGGTAGAGGCCGAGGTAGAGGTGATCAAGCAAACTCATACGACGATTCTAAGAAGGACGTCCAATGCTACTATTGCAACAAGTACGGGCACTATCAAGCAGAGTGCTATAAGAAACAAAGGGACGAAAGTCAGGCCAATTATGCAGAAGAAGATGATGCACAACCGACCCTCTTCATGGCTAGTAGTTCGGATGACAAGATTGATGCAAGCAGCATTTGGTATCTCGATAGCGGGTGTTCAAATCACATGACCGGGTTCAAGCAGTTGTTTGAAGAGCTTGATGAAACATACAAGTTGAAGGTTAAACTTGGTGACAACAAACAAATTCAGGTAGAAGGAAAGGGCACAGTGGCAGTGCGCACCAAAGGAAAAGGTACGAAACTCTTGCACAATGTATATTACATCCCGGACTTGACTCAAAATCTGATGAGTATCGGGCAATTGATGGAAGGTGGTTACTCCATTGTATTTGAAGGAAAAACTTGTGTAATAAAATCCGAAAACCAGGTATTGGTAGAGGTGAACATGGCAACCAATAAATTGTTTCCCTTGGAGGTTTCAAATGTAAAGGAAAAAGCAATGGTTGCAAGAGATTTGAACCAATCTGAGTTATGGCATCTTAGATATGGTCATTTGAATATCAATGGTCTTAAATTGTTGAACCAAAAACAAATGGTCCATGGTCTACCCGAAATCAACCAAATAGGTGTTTGTGAAGGGTGTATATTCGGTAAACAAGCCAAGTTTCCATTCCCAAAAGGCCAAGCCAAGAGAGCAACACAAGTACTTGAATTAGTTCATGCGGATTTGTGTGGTCCAATGCAAACCGAATCTCTTGGAGGCAGCAAATACTTTCTTCTTTTCACAGATGATTACAGTAGGATGAGTTGGGTGTATTTCCTACAAACCAAAGGAGAGGCATTCAAAAATTTCAAGGTGTTTAAAGCTTTTGTAGAGAAGCAATCTGAAAAGAAACTGAAGGTGTTAAGAACGGACCGAGGAGGTGAGTTTCTCTCAAAAGAATTTATAAATTTCTGTGAAAACGAAGGGATTCACCGTGAGTTAACCACACCCTATACACCTGAGCAAAATGGGGTTGCAGAGAGAAAAAATAGAACAGTTGTAGAGATGGGTAGAAGCATGCTCAAATGCAAGAACCTACCGAACAAATTCTGGGCTGAGGCAGTTGCAACTGCGGTGTATGTGTTGAATGTTTCACCAACGAAAGCTGTGATGAATAAAACTCCGTTTGAGGCATGGTTTGAGAGGAAACCAGGGGTAAGTCATCTAAAAGTATTTGGATGTATAGCCTATGCATTGGTCAATCCACAAAAGAGAACCAAACTTGATGAAAAATCTGAAAAATGTATTTTCATCGGGTATTGTTCACAATCCAAGGGATACCGGCTGTTTAATCCAGAAAATGGCAAGTTTTTGGTAAGTAGAAATGTGGTATTCGATGAAGAATCAAGATGGCAGTGGGAGGATGATGTGCATCAACCACAAATTGAAGAAACTATGGAAGAAGTTCAAGCAGCAACTGCACAAGAAGAACCAGCCAGCAGCAGTTCCAGTTTGGATGATTCAAGTGCATCAAATGATGGGTCTATACCCGACATGCCTTCAAGAAAATTCAAAACTGTACAAGAGCTGTACGAAACAACTCAAGTCCTTCTCGTTGCAGACCCAACAACCTATGAAGAAGCCGCAAGAATGGGAGAATGGCGCAAGGCAATGGAAGAAGAGATACAAGCAATCGAAAAGAACAAAACTTGGCAATTGATGGAACTTCCTAAAGGTAAAAATGTCATTGGTTTAAAATGGGTTTTCAAAACTAAATTTGGTCCAGATGGTAGTGTTCAAAAGTTCAAAGCTAGACTTGTGGCAAAGGGTTATGCACAAGAATATGGCATAGATTATGAAGAAACATTTTCACCGGTTGCACGGTTTGAAACAGTGAGATTGTTGTTAGCCTTGGCTGCCCAATTAAAAAGAAATGTGTACCAATTTGATGTCAAATCTGCCTTTCTCAATGGAGAATTGATAGAGGAAGTCTATGTTGAGCAACCAAGAGGTTTTGAAGTAAAAGGCAAGGAGGGTTGTGTATACAAGCTAACAAAGGCATTGTATGGTTTGAAGCAAGCACCAAGGGCATGGTATAGCAAAATTGATTCATACTTCATCAATTCGGGTTTTGAGAGAAGCAAGAGTGAACCCAATTTGTATGTTAAAAGGGGTGAAAAAGGAGAATTGTTAATTGTGTGCTTATATGTGGATGATATGATTTATATGGGCACAAGTGAAAGGTTGTTGGATGAATTTCGGATCAACATGAAAGGAGAGTTTGAGATGACTGATTTTGGGCTGTTACATTATTTTCTCGGTTTGGAAGTAGAGCAAGAACATGGTAGCATTTTTGTATCACAAAGAAAGTATGCAATTGATCTTCTAAAGAAATTTGGGATTAAGGAAAGCAAGATAGCAACAACTCCAATGAATGTGAATGAGAAGCTGATAAAGGATGATGGCTCAGGTCCAACCGATGCTACCAAGTACAGAAGCTTGATTGGAGGGTTGATGTATTTAACTCACACAAGGCCGGATATTTCTTACGCAGTTGGAGTGGTCTCAAGACACATGCAAAATCCAACAAAACATCACTTTGGCACAGCCAAAAGAATTTTAAATTATGTTGCAGGTACAACAGATTATGGTGTGTGGTATGGAAGCTCGAAAAACTTCAACCTGGTCGGCTACAGTGACAGTGATTGGGCAGGCAGTACAGAGGATCGAAAGAGCACATCCGGGTACATGTTTACGCTAGGCACAAGTGCAGTTTCATGGAGTTCAAAGAAGCAAGCAACCGTGGCGCTGTCATCCACTGAAGCCGAATATTCAGCAGTCAGTTCAGCCGCATGTCAAGCAGTTTGGTTGAGGCGCATACTAGCAGATTTTGAACAAGAACAACAGCAGCCTACAGTGATATTTTGTGACAACCAATCCACAATAGCAATGACGCAAAATCCAGCATTTCATGGAAGAACCAAGCATATCGACATACGTGTTCATTTCATTCGTGATCTTGTGACAAATGGTGATGTTGAGATTAAATATGTTAATACGGACGAACAAGCAGCAGATGTGCTTACGAAGGCATTGGCACGTAGCAAGTTCGAACAATTCAGATCAGCACTTGGAGTTAGAAATTTTGCATCAAGGGGGAGTGTTAAAAATGTGATACAAAATTAGATTGAAGGTTCTAGAGGCACTGGTACTGCTGGCCAGATTTAGAGTTGCAGTTTTTATCAAGAATAGAAACGTGTAACATGTTCTAGGAGTCCTATAATTAGATTACTTAGTGGAGAGTATGTGTCTTTAATTAGGAGAGTTAGTGGGCTGGTTAATTTCCTATTTTTAGAGTAGATTAGAGTAGTGGATGTGGGGGAACAGCAGTTTCCTTTTTTAGTTTCTGTTTTATGTTAAATACTTGAGTTGTAGTCCGAAATAATCATTGAGTTAATAAGAATTTCTGCAGCAAATTCAACTCTTTCAATTTCCGCAATCTTAAGTTCTTTCCAACATAAAGCCCTCTATTGTAATTGTAAAGATCAATACAATGAAATCATTCAATCATTCTCTCTCTTGTAATATGGTATCAGAGCTTTGGTAAGCTGGAATTAGGCTAACGCCTATTCCAGGAATTAAGTCCCTATTCCCATTCTATTCCACCTAGTAAAAACAAAATTCTTTATTCCAAAAATAAGCCTTCTCTATTCTAGCCTAATCCTCTCTATTCCTCCTTATTTCTAATCTGAAATCAGATCTTACTCCTCTCCCTATTCTCAAACCTATTCCCATCCTTATCTCTCCCAATTCCCTCTATTCTCCAAGAATAAACAGATCGATCAACAACACCATACCAGATCTGAGAGCAAGGTCGGAACAAGAATCTCAGATTGAGATCGAGCCAGACAGTTCAAGGCATCTCGCTCAGGCTTCAGGAGGAGCGCTGCCATCAGATCACCTTTTCTCAGTGACATCAGTACCAGCCCGCTACATCGAGCACCGCATCAGTCACCTATCGCTTACACCAGCCCGTCACCTCACGGTGCCAAGCCATGCCGCCGCCTTGTCACCATATCGGCGCAACCTTGGAGACTTGCAAGGCGATCGTCAAACTCCACCACGGTGAACAGAAGCCCCATCGCGATCTCATCCCCACACGGCGACACCATCACCGTCCACAACCTAGCGTCATCTATGTCTCAGCCTCGCCTGACACGCCAATCGAGTGGAGACTTCCTTTCTCTCAATTGAATACGCACCGCCCTTCTCATGGTGAGGATCTCCGATCTCCACCGTGTTACAACGATCCGACGCAACTCAGTCATCGAGAAGACGAGCAAGGGTTCAGCGCAAGAGAACAGACGGTTTGGGGTCGAGTTATTTCAAAGGGAACCACAAAGAAGACGTTGGTATTAGTCGCAGCAAAGCATTCTTGAGCCAAAAGAGCTCATTCTTCTCTCCCTACCTACTTCTTTCTTCAAGGAGACCCAAACTTGACGATTCAAATCGCAAGAACAATGGCATTGAGATTTTGGCATCATTCTTCTTCTTTTCGGAGCAAGCTCAACATTGCTACCGCGCACCATGTTTCGCTTGAGGGGGCGTAATAGAATTAGTCAAGGTTGTTAGAGATAGTCAAAGCTGTTAAGCTTGGTAGTTAGGAATTATGTAGCTTCTTCTACAAGATTCTACAAGGCTATATAAAGCCCTCTATTGTAATTGTAATGATCAATACAATGAAATCATTCAATCATTCTCTCTCTTGTAATAAAGGAAATTAAAGGAAGTTTAATCCGCCCCCTTCCTGCTTTTCTATCACCTCAAGCAAAAAAAAAGTATGCATCTCCGTTATACTTATTGAATTTATAATTAAATTTAATTTAATTTCTAAATTTTTTTAATGAACTCCGTAGTAAGAATATTTTTTTTTTGGCTTTGCTTGTGTTTTTAAACGTAGACGGTTCAAAGGGAAAAAAAAAGGAGGAAAATTAAAAAATTGCAAATTAATATTTTCTAGTACAATTTTATCATAATTTTATTTTGCTTCTTTCCCTATTTGTTGGTCATTTCTAAAAAAATTCAGTTTTGTTACAATTTTTTAACATATTTTGGATTTAAAAAAAAATTGAAAGCCTTATATTTCTCAGGTGGCGTGTTGTTACATTTCTCATGCCTGATTTCTATACTTTTTGGCATATATACGATATTTGTAATTTGTAGCACGTGCATGCACATCTGAGAGGCATAGACACGGCACGACACGGGTTAATTCACTAATCACATGTGACCTTAATGGATCATATTATGCCACAAGTTAGCAAGTCTAAGGTACGTACCAAGCTTGGTACTCATGTCACTCTTGTTTTGCCAAAAAAAATTTTACCTGCTACGCTTTTGATGAGGCAGTGAGAGGGCTCAATTGGTGTCATTTCCTCAATAGGTATCCTCGTAGGAGGGGGATGGTCGTTCAATCCCAGAAGCCGCCTCAAATCTGCCTCGTTGCCATTAATAGCTGCCTCGAGGAGCTTGTGTGGCATCAGTGAGCACTTAGGCCTAGTCTCAGTCTGAGTTTGTGGTTCTTCAGTCGCAGGAGAACTTGTTATCACGCTATCCATTTATTGTGGAGCTTAATCTAGTGTCTGATATAAGAGTGTGGAATGGTATAGAGGAAGAGAGGATTGGTCTTATATAATGAGGTATATAATAAACGCCAATAAAAAAAAATTATTAAAATATGTTTAAATAGTCCAGAAATTTGAGGTCACTATACATGGTCCAGAAATTTGAGGTCACTATACATGGTCCAGAAATTTGAGGATTGGTCATATATACAAGCTGTGCGCGTGGTCCCTGTGTGAACAGATTGAAATGTGTGCGCGGGACAGGCGCATATTTAAAAAATATATATTCAAATTAGAAAAATAAAGTACAGACGTGTTATTAATTATTATTTAACGTGTATCAAATTTCGGTCGATTAAAAGATATTTAGCCTTCTATCAAATAATTAGAAAAATTTAATTGTGAAGTTTTAATTACTTTGTAATGAATAACCAATCAAATTTCAAATTGACTCTCAAATTTAATACATACTCTTTTTTAACAAAATGGAAAATGGAAAAAACTATATATATTTAAAATGAGAATTTACAGAAATATAATAAATTGTGTATATCTGTGAGTTTTTAAAATTTAATAGGGTAAATATGATATTACAATTTGAGGTTTTTGAGAGGCATACATGAAATTCCCCCTTAATATTAATTATATATATATATATATATATATATATATATATTTTGCAACTACAAGATTTTGCGATTTTCTAAAAATTGCCATCATTTTAGAAAATGATTATGTCGAGCTATATATGATACAAGATTGGCCAATCACTATTAGTAAACAGAGCCATAACAACTGGATATAAGTTTTTAATTACCCGGTTAGAAATATATATATATATATATATATGTATATATATATATATATATATATATATATATATATATAAATAGTTGAGCTTCGCACTGTCTCAATGCAAGAACTGGCACTTTACCTTATATGTGGAAATAATTTTTTACTACCAGGTTAGGAATAGAAGGTTAGTTTTTCCGATTTGCCAGAAAAATGGAAAACAACTTGAACTCACATGATATGACGACGAATAGATTTTCCGGACGGATGGGTTAATTGTCCTGAAGTGCTTTTGGACATAAATTTTGTTTAAAATTTAGATTTTAAACCATTCAATTTGTGTCGAAATTTGTATGACAGTTTACAAAATCATTAGATTTACAAAACAGTTTACATTTAATTTGTACGAAATCCGTTCGCACAAATCTCAACACAAATCAAATGGATATATATATAGAGAGAGAGAGAGAGAGAGAGAGTGGCTAATATCAAAACGTTTCCACCAAGGCCCTCGTGCAACCAAGTCGTTTTCGGATTTTCAAAGTCCAAACAGTCGATCCAAACCGTTAGATGTTCAATCTATATTAAAATCTGCTTGGAGAACTAATTTTACATTTTTTGGAATTTGTTTACTATTTATTAAGCCACTTTGAAAATTGCTGATCTGGGTGAACAATAAAAACAGTGCAACCAAATTCTGGACCATGTGGATAAAAATATAAGAATCAATATTTCAAAATTTCATAAAATGTTACCCCATAATCAATATTTTTTTTTGTTTTTCCTATTAATAAAAAGAATCGGTCCAAATGGAGCGAGATTATGAGACAGTCTGAAAGAGAATAGAGGTGCGAGGAGAAAGAGAGCAAGTGAAACGAGGTTAAAACATAATTGAGAACGTACGTGTGGATCGAGATACAGTCAGAAATAAAAAAGAGGAAACAAAGTACCTTGTGACATGAAACAATAAAAAATGTAAGTTCCCGCACAATCAACAAGTTACAAGTTAATTTGGGATCTGAATAATAAAATGTAAACAAATTCTGGACAATCAAAGTCGATGAAGAGTCAAAATATCTAGATTTTTTTGCTAAGGTTGCTTTTTAGTAATGACAGGGCCACGTGAACGCTCTAACTTCCTTAACTTTTAGTTGACTTGAGATGCTGCTTGAAGTGATTCCAGATCTATCCCATTTTTTTTTTGTACTGATGTTACATGGCACCGAGGAAAGGACACACAAAGCATGATTTGATTGTACACTAGTGGGCATCATATACTCTGTGATGAAACCACTAGAGTCCTTGTAGGTGTGACATGCTCGGATCCGTATCATTTGGTAATGGAAACTTTTTCTCACAAGTCAAGATTGACATCTAGCAATGCATCATTCAATGCCTGATGACTACTTAAATGATAAAGACAATATGTAATCAGACACTATTGTGATCCAATATAGACAATGTGTATAACACTGCATGTTTGTATCCAATGTCACATGATATCTCTAATGTAAGTACCAGATAGGATTGTATCATTCCTGTCAACTTATCGATTATGTTTCTTGGCATGTGAATCAATTATACTTATGATTAACCGGGAACATAGTGCATGCTCTTAGTTTTATTTAATTATATGGCATATGTTATCATTGTGCATCAATTTCATTTATAGAAATTAATGAAAAGGCATGAGTAATTTTTTATGGAAAAATTCCCTCAAATCAAGGTATTGCACTTTGTATTCCAGTAACATCTTTATGCTATCTAATAATCAAGGAAATGATAACCAAGGTCATTTCGGACTAGAAAATACTTTACATCTTGTGCGGGAAAGATTCTTTTAGCCAAGTATGTGGCGGGATGTTAAACATTTTGTTCGAGCTTGCCATGTGTGTCAAACATCAAAAGGCACCAACACCAATCAAGGCCTCTATAATTCGTTGCCTATTCCATTTGAAATTTGGCGTGACATTTCGATGGACTTCGTGATAGGATTACCGCAAACAAAAAGAAAGAATGATAGCATTATGGTGGTTGTTGACCGTTTTAGCAAAATGGCGATCTTTATTGCATGCAAAACCACTGTGGACACTCCAAAAGTAGCCGATCTTTATTTCAATGAAGTTGTACGGCATCATGGCTTGCCGAGTACCATTGTTTATGACCGTGACATGAAGATTTTGAGAAAATTCTGGATGGAACTTCGGAAAGTTAAAGATCGAGTTGAAGTTTAGCTCCACTTTCCACCCTCAAACAGACAGTCAAACCGAAGTCATAAATAGAAGCCTTGGAAACATGGCTTGCCGAGTACGTTCACAAGTTACAACTTTCGGCATGTTGGATACTTTGCTACCGAAAATTGAGTTTGAATACAATTGTTTAGTAAACTGCTCTACGGGATTCGCACCTTTCAAAATCATGTACGGGTATATTCCCCGAGGCCAAAGTCTAAAGTTAAAAGGGTGGAAGAAAGACTTGAAGATTTGAGTGAATTACATAAAACTGTGCGTGAAAAATTAGAGCAACCTTACTCTACATACAATGCTAAAGCAGACAAGAAGCGTCGTGACCTACAATTTGA